>JAKSZU010000009.1:70201040-70928540 GCA_026018925.1 Tupaia tana | reverse complement strand
AAACCTCTAAATAAATAACTAAGGAACTACATAATTTAAAACAGGCCCAGCTATGATGGTGCAGGTAGTACTGCAGTGCTAGAAGCCATATGGTGACTGTGTTTCCAATCCTCAGCCCTGTTGGCCTGTAACACACTACGTGCATGTGCAAGTGCTCAACATCTAACAAGCTGGAGGATTAGAGGAAGGGGGATCATGGTGTGCTCAGACCCTATGGATGGTACTTCTCTTTTCCTTGCTCTTTTCTTTCATGTACACATGCACACATTCTGTCATGAATAAAGAAAAGACATTTAAAAAAATAATTTAAAACAAATTCTAACAAATCAGATCATAGAAATATAATTTAAAACTTTGCTATGTATTTATTAGAGCTTCCTAAAATACTTTCTTAGGAGTACATTTTTGAGAGTCAGAAATCATAATGTTTATATTCTTTTAATATAGTCTATTCGTCTAGCCTTGGTTGGCCTAGTGGTTCAGGGAACTGGATCCTACATGGCTGACTGGCTCAAATTCTGGTCCTGGCGCTTGAAAAACATGCTGGACACATGTGCTTGTTTACCCAAAATCCCAGCAGGATGGAGAAATAAACGAAAAGGGATTGCAGCATGACCAAGCCTTATTGGGCAAGTGCTGTCTCCCTTTCCCTTTCTTCCTCTCTGTTTCTCTGTCTTTATCTGGTGAAGACACATGCCCTCTGGCAATGAATTGATCTGAATTCTATGCTTTAACTAGTTTAAGTAAACTCCAGAGGAGTTCTTTTATGTAAATAAACTATTTCCCAAAGCACAGAAAACAAAAATCTCAAGAAATGTATCCCAAATAGAACATAAACAAAAACTTGTGCATTCAACCAAGTTAATTTTTTCCAAGCTCTTGAGACCAGTGCTTTCATTTTTGTTATTACTTCTAGTTTAGCTTATTTCCCTGTATGTGCTGGTTCAGGCCACTATAAAGACTCACTGATCACCACTAGCTGCTATTCTCTATTGGAGTATAGCAGGTCCTTATTATATTGATTCCAAGTGAACATAGGGATTTATTTAATATCTTTGTTTACTAAGGGTAGGCATGAAACCACAGCTTATCTTTTTTTTTCTTTTATTTACTGGAAAAAAGTGCTTAAACTATATATTTGGACAGTTGAAATCAGTGAGTCAAACTTACTACACTTTGCAAGGTTAACTTTTTGAACTTTGTTCTGCAGATTAAGCATATGCATTGCTGTGGAGGACGGTGCATTTTTATTTGCCAGAGGACATATGCACTTGCTAGAGAGAGATAGAGAGAGGGAGTGACAAGGAGAAAGCACTCCCCAAGAGGCATGTTCATGTTGCAGTCTCTTCTCTATTTCTCCCTCTTTTTGAGATTTTGGCACACTGGTACATGTAGCTGGTGAGTCCAGCTCCTGAATCCAGTACATGATCCTCATGGTCAGCCATGTGGGACCCAGCCATCTTAACTGCCATGTCATGGGCTGGTCTCAAAAGCCTTTTATATATTTCTGCAGTGAAGAGAACACTGCCTCCATGATAGCACTGAATTCAGAAGGGCCAAATTAGCCTGTGAAAGTGAAGAGTGAAGCTTTTAGAGCTTATTCCCTTGCTTTCCCATGAAGTTTTTGTCTCCCCACTCCCTTTGGAAACAAACGTAATTATCACATTTCTTCAAACAAAGGTAGTGCCTTGTCACAGCATATGATTAAAACAAAAGAACTGACTATGCTCCTATTAATAGTTTTTTTTTTTTTTTTTGAAATTGAGTTAGTCCTCAAAGTCATTACTGTGGCTTTCCAACAAGTCTAAATAAGTTAAACAGAGATTCTTTTGGTTTTAAAGGAGCCAAAGAAGAGTGATTTTTACATTTGGGAATAATAGTAATCAATTTTATAACCTGTGGCTTCTAGTAAGTTTTCTACAACATGTTATTTATACAAGGTGATAGAACAGTGATATGCAAACTCATTTTTATTATTTTATTATTTTTTTTTAGAGATTTTGGCCATAGGGCATGTGTGCTCACCAGGAAGAAAGAGAGACAGAAAATGACACATCATTTCCTGGGGGAGATGGCCACACCGCAATCCCTTCTCCTTCATTCTCCTCTTGGAATTTTGGGCACATATACACATGTGCCCGGTATGAGTTTCAAGCCACCAGGTTCTGGACTTGAACTGTGGTTAGCTGCATGGGAGTCCAGCACCTTAACCACCATGCCACCTGCCGGACCCTATTTAATAATATTAAAATGACTATTTTTATTATGTTTTACACAAAAACTTAAATATGCCTGCTTTAGTTAGTTGGGAGTCTCTATATCTTCTCTGATTCAGTCATACTAGCAAGAGCTACCCACACCTCTTGAACTCATAAAGTACTTCAATCCTAGATTTACAAGAAACAGATTAGATTTATAACAGAGTAGAGATTAATTAGGTGCTTTATAAGTATTAAGTTGAAAATAATTTGAATTTAAAATGTTATTATTTTGTCTTTATTCAAGAACTAGACTACAGATGCATAAAACAAGCTGATTATCCATCAGATGAGGAATTAAGTACTCTCTATATAGGATTCTTCTCTTCTCTGGGAATTGAAAACAAATTCAGAAAAGTTTATTATTTTCTGTTGTATTATAACCAGAATCATGATGTTACTTTCTCAAGATTCTGAATTATACTACTAGGTACCTTAGTGGTACTCAGAGAAATAGGAAAGACTGACTGCTAACCTGCTACTATCGTACTTTTCCTCCTCTTCAACAACGGAATGGTAAGTGATCTTCAGAAAAACCTAAGGTTGCCATGCTTACATGGCAACTTGGTATATGTCAAACCTTAGTAAATAATCCAGTTACAAGGAATAAATGCCTCTGGCAAACTATACCTGTAGAGGCAACCTTCTCAGTTTCTTCAGAACGTAGGGAAGCAAAGTCAATAGTTTTTCACAGGGCTTCTCTCATTTCTGTGATTTTTTTTCTTTCCAATTCTTTATTTATTTCATGGTAGGGAATCTTAATGAGATGGGACAAGGTCTAACCTCAGGCTGTAATTTCTAGGTAATTAGTTCAAGGGGTTGAGGCAGGGGAAGAACATGCCTTTTAGTTTGCCAAAGGGCCTGATTTCTTACCCAATACATGCTTTACCTTCTGGCATGCTCAATTTTCTAGAATCTTGCCCATAGTTGATATCAGTTTGCTGGTAGTGATTAATTTCTGTCTCTTTTCTGGGGGATTTTGATGTTTCCTCATTTCCCAGTTCTAATAAACTATCCAGAGTGACATTTACTAAATATAGACTATTGTATAGGCTTCTTTCACATATGTTCTGTGTATAGTGGTTACTAAATAAATGCTGAATAACTTTTTAACTACCCATAATATTATTTAGTTCAAAAACTTGATTTATTAAGCTGCATCCTTTACTGTGTGTCTATATACAAACATATACATTACTGTTATAATGAAATGAAAATATGTAGATTAAAATTCCCTGAAAAAGATAAACCTGCCATCTTTAATAAGGTTTGAAAATATAATAATAATTTCTATTTATTGTACATTATCTAAAAACCAGACTCTGTGCATGGCATTTTCCATTCATTACCCAACCTAATCTTCACAACTACCTTACGAGTTAGCTATTGCTAGTCTGTTTTTACAGTTGAGAAAAACCAAAGTGCTGGGAAATTAGGTAAATTACCCATAGTAAGTTAGTAGATCAAAGCCAGACATTCTCTGACACCAAACGTATGGTCTTTCTACTATACAATCCTCTAACAAAATAATATGCTAACTAAAAATCTGTAAATTAAGGCACCACTGGATCAGGCTTGAAGAAAAGATACTTGAGAAAGGAACACAAAATTGAAATTATACATTTTGGTTTGCGAAGAATATAGAACACATTTCAAACATTGGTATGATCTAGTGCATTTCAGAGAGATGTTAGTATTGGCAAATACCAGTTTTCTTCAGATCCACTCCCATCAAACTCTGATTATAAAATGAGGTAGTGATTGTCATCTTGTATAAATGAATTTCTATTTATTTTTACTGGTCCCTAGTAAATTGAACTTATCAATAAATATTTTAAAAATGAGGAATATATTTCAGGGGGAAATGGTATCATCGAACCTGCCATTGTTCTGTTTCTCTTGTCAATTGCCTTTAAATGATAAAATGGTGTTTCGAAGACAGGTAGTAACAATCCTCTAAAAAATAATTCAGGCTGTTGAATGTTAAGTAGGATGTTTATAGGGAGCTATAAACTGGAAAAAGTCTTACATCTCTGCTGCACAGGATTTAATTATGCAATTTTCTGTGACTTCAAGGAGAATGAGAGACCAAGTCTCTCATTATATTGGCAAGGATGCATATTGGAGAAAGGAATAATGAGAATCCACACAAATTTGGGTTCAGACTCCAGGCAAATGTATAAAATATGTAAGTCAATTAACATTTTCCTAATGATAGTGGCGATCTAAGTTGTAAGATATATACATATACATATACATATACACACACAGACACACACACACATATGTACACATATATATAAAACCCCTGTATTTTCTTCCCCATACATGTGTTTTCATGACTCCTTTGTTAAGCTAGTGCTGTCCCACTTTGTCCCAACTTTGCAGTTGGGGAAACTAAGTCTTAGGAGGACTGAATGTCTTACATCAAAACGAAAAGCCAAACTGGCAATGGTGTTAAAGAAATTGGAATGTATTTACTTTGAGTCACTAGAAATTGTTTCCTATAATATCATTTCATTCCTATATAACTCAATTTACTTGGAAATCTGGAAATAGCTTATTAACAGTAGTTAATGAAGTATTATAGTTAGGTAGGATGACAATAAAATTTAATGAGAAATATTTCATGAGCAGAGTGAGATGTTTTACTGGATATTGTGAAAACACGGTTAGAGGTATCAGCTACCTGAAGATTATAATTGATGCCATCAGAGGAAATTTTCTGTGGAATGTTTGGCATGGCATAAACCACTATTAGAAGGCACAGAAAAGGATTTAGACATTAACCACATTTGCAGATCTCATCATGTAAGGGAGAAACTGCAAGACATTTTAGTAGCTATATAATTTCTATTTAATAATAAATAATAAGGTCGCTTGTTATCTGACTTAGATCCTTTTTTGGAAAACACTTTTATAAAACTTTAATTTTGATTCAAGATTTTGAACGTGCCAAAATGTAAACCAGATTCTACCATAACAAAGGAGAAAGCTCTAGGCCATAGAAGGTCAAAGAGAAATGATAGGCTTAGAAAAAATATATACCAAGGACATATGATAAAAAAAATATAATCTTAGATTGGATTTATTGTCATATACTTCTATAATAGTTTGCAGATAACTACTGGCCCTATCTTCCAGGGACTACTAAGAAAGAGATACTATGCCAGTAGTGAAGAAGATTTTTTTATTGATTAAACAGCCTGTTTAACTTAAAAGAAAGTGAGCTTATAAAATTTCATGTGGTCTAGTACATTTCAGATATTTTTATCTGTGTAATTGATAAAATAAAAGGGATACTGAATATAATAACAATTCCAGGCCAGCAGATCTCTGCTGAGGGTGTAACTAGTGTTAGCTATTAAATCTGTCCTTTTTTCTCTAGTCTCTTCTATGATTGTAGTAAATCAAGACCTAAGTGAAGATAAGGAAGGTAGTGGTTGAAACTAAGGGTGACTCAGTAGTTGGGAAAAGTTGTGTTGCTCTCTACTTTATCTTAAACTTCAGTGTAGCTACAGGTAAGGAGCTGTTATTTGATGGAGTATTTATCTGTGGCTACACTGCTGATCTTTTCAGATAGGAAATTTGGCATGTTTTTTTTTTCAATTAGGGAGAGAGATGAGGAGTGGGAAGGAGAGAGATAAAGATGTGGTATTTTGGACAAATTCAAGCCACATCATAGTCCTCTTGGCCCAACCTCCCAAATAACTAGGATTACAGGAATGAGTAACCATGCCCAGGATGTTCAGGTGGGTCCAGGAACAGAGCCCAGGTATCCCATATGGCCCCAACTTCTCAAGCAGTGGTGTTTTTTGCATGCCACTGTAGCTGCACAATTATTTTGATGTGATGTGCTCTGTGGTTGGCTGAATAATGGCTCCTCAAATATGTCCATGTTGTAATCCCTGGAGACTGAATATCACCTTCCATGGCAAAAGTAATTTTGCTGTTGTAATTAGGATTAAGGATTTTAAAATGGAGGAAGTTATCTGGGATTATCCTAGTGGACTCAGTTTTATCAAAGGTTCCTTATAAGACTGAAGTAGGAGGATCAGAGCTAGTAGTAGGAAGTACAAGGATGGAATCAAGTGATTGGACTGATGCAGGGAAGAGGTCATAAAACAAGAATTCAGGCAACCACTACAACCAAAAAAGGCAAGAAAACAGATTCTCTCTTGACAGAATCTCCGTTGCTGACACCTTGAGTTTAGACTTCTGCCTTGCAGAATTCTAGGAGTTTAGACTTCTGCCTTCCAGAACTATAAGAAAATAAGTTTGTGTTGTTTCAATCCAGTAAGCTTGTGACAATTTATTATAACAGTAATAGGAAACTAATACGTATTTAAGCTACATTATTTCTCTATGGCATCTAGCACAAGACAGAACACATGGTAGACAGCATTTATAGGTTGACTATCTTCCCAGAAACTAGGAAAAATGAGCTAAAAGTGACTCTGAGAATCTATATAACCAATGAACAATTGTTGAAAAGGATTTTGAAAATCTTCACAGTATCTGTAAAATGCTTTAATTTATCTTGAGCAGATTAAGGATCAATGTAGCTATATTCTGTGAAAAGTAGTATGTCTCCATATTGATGTACATGTATTTAGAAAATGTGGGAAGTGATAGTCACTAGAAAATTTGACTTTGTATGTTACCTTTTAGCTCTAGAAGAAATGTTTGAGTGCAGTAGACCATACACATTGCCAGCTGTATCACAGGAATTAAAATCTAATTATAGTAATGGAAAAAAAGATAATTTGGACTATTTGTGGATCTTTGTTTACATTTACCTGGGTAAACCATGTCAGTGAACAAATGCCATTTATTTAGTTGCTTATTAAGACTTCATCATATTTATAGTGTCAACCTGAAATAAAAAGGTCTGACCCAAGCTTGTCAAACAAACAAAAAAGGTTTATCTATGCCAAAGTTTAAGGATGCACTGAGGAGCAAAAGCTTCAGGAAACTGTAACTAATGCTCCAAAATGGCAGAGCTAGGGTTTTCTTTTATAAGGAAAGGGAACAAAGGGGAGACAGAGGAAAGAGAAAAGCAAAAAAATTGTTTCTCAGGGATTTAAATGAGTCACATTAGTAACAATTTTAGCACAAAGTTTTATTGTCTACACGCTGCTTCAAAGTTGAGTTTCCATGACTACCATCTTTCCTGCAATAGCCCAGGATACTGGAATCATCTCTTTGAACTTCCTAATGGTCAGCATGCATGGCTAAAGTCTTATGTCTGCATTCCTCTCAAAGCCTGATTAATTTAAAATGTCTTACTAATCTTATTTCCTTTCTCAATAGGTTCAAATGGTGGATGAAAGCACATGCAGCCAGGCATGTTTAAATTAATGATAGCTGGGGCTGGACAGAGGTAGTAACAGTAGTAACATAATGCTGTATGAGGCTTAACCACTTGGGAAGGTTCTGTCTTGGTTTTGTGTCCAGAGACATCCCTGAACAGGCCAGGCCTGCAATTCTGGCAGGCTGGCTTATAGTATAGAGACCTTGTTAATATGTGCTCTCTCTTTCTTGCTCATCAGAGAAAGAAATGAATGAACTTGTGAAAAAAAGACTCTCTTGATTAGCCTTATTTAACTTTTTTTTTTTTTTAGAAGATTTTGCCATTGGGTGCCTGCGCTCACTACCTGCTGAGGGGAGGTAGGGGTGGGGAAGTTCAGAGACAGTAAGAGAAAAAGTGAGAAATCACCCACAGGAGAGATAGCCATGCCTCAATTTCTTTATTTCCACTCTTCTCCTGGGAATCTGGGCACACACGCACATGTGCTTGGGAAGAGTTTCAAGCCTTGGGGTCTGGGACATGCACTGCGGTCTACCATCCGAATGTAACAACTACGTCATCTGCTGGCCCCAGTCTTAGTCAACTTTTATTCTTTATTCTTTGTATTATTTCCAACAATTACAGACTCCCTGACTTGTACTTTTTGGTGAGGCAATGTTTAGCCGATACTCACTCTGGCACTTTTCTTGCTAGGTGTTGGTCTTATCTCTGTTGATGTTCTACATGTGTTTAGTATATGTTTTCAGTGTTCTCGAATGCAGTTTCAGATATACACACATGTAAGTTTCACGAATAGAGGTGAAAAACCACAGCTAAAGGAAAGGACACTTTGGGTTTCTCATTGCTGTTTTCTAGGTTGTTACCTCCAAAACCAGCAACCAGACATGTGTTTGATTCATCCACAAAGCAGTGACTTACAAATAGTAGATGCTCAGTAAATACTGAGCTTAACTAAAATGTTATAATTAATATTTTGTTAAATACCAAATCGTTTAGATAACTGCTTTTAATTTTTACTATTCAATCTGTTTCCAGCCTGCTTGACTTTAACAGTGAAAAACAATTTCCCTGAATTATGTGATATCATGAAAAAAATCAGTACATCATATAAAATGTGCACACATGTGCACGTATGTGTGTGGCCTGGCAGAGGCCCTGTCACATAGTAAGTCTTCAGTTAATGGTAATTAACAGGAGTAATATTTGAAACAGACCCACTCTTCCTTTATGGGATATAAAATAGAGAGATTTTTTTGTTTCTATAACTTGTTTTCTTGGTTATCTCTATGTAGTCTTCTAAAATAAATATATTTAGCACTAGGACAGGAATGGTGGATTCCAAAGAAGTAAATGACCTGTTTCTCTTTCTTGCCTTTAAGGAATCCCATTGGGTGAATAAAATGTACATACATGAAACAAAAAAGAATATAATTAATTCCAAAACATATGATATAAACTCTTAAGTTCTTTAGAAGTTTAGAAAACAAAGAGATCTTGATGTTTTAATTTTTTTTTAAAGTGTGCTTTTCATTGACATTGGATGGTGTGGATAATCAATGCCTCCGTATCCTTACACATTTTAACTATGTACACAGGCTGCAAGAAGAATTTTGCTTTTCTTTATTTTTTTGTGCAGTATAGTGCCCTCTGGTGAATGTTCTTTCCAGTATATGAATTCTATTTCACTGACTTTTTTGTGACATTAGTTAACATTTTTATGAAACAGTGGTAGAAAATAAATTCTATTTGCATATTTGTTTCCTGAAAATAATGACATGTTGAATAAGAGAGAGACAATATTCTGGTTTTTAATTAAAAATTTAAAATGATTGTAACTTAAGCCCACATAGATTTCTTTGTCTTACTATAACAAAAATTTGTCTGCCTTCTTCCTTCAATTACCCTCCTATGTGAGAAGCAGATTAAACTCTGCATTTATTGATAGCATTGCCAGTTGGTACTTATGCATTTTTTAAAGATAAAGAGGTTGTATTAATACTGATACTTCAATGAAATACAACAAAGTCAAGGATGGTATTATTCTACATGGGAAAGCATTTGATCTGCAGGCTCAAATATCACGGGTCAATCTGGGGTTGCATTAATTTTCCCCCTTATTTAAACCATGAATGATCTTAACCCTTTCTTTAAAACATGCTTACTTAATGAGGTAGAACTTAATTTTTTTTTCCTGTTTGTAACTGAAAGTTAGCTAGTGTTTAAAGTGGTTGGTACCAGTGTAGTGAGTAGGGGGAGTAGCTGTTCTAGACAGCTATGTTTAAAAAGAAAAAAAGATTTTCGAATATAGAGGCCTGAAGGTGGTGTGGTGGTTAAAGCAATGGACTCTTGCATGGTTGACCATGGTTCGAGTCCAGGACCTGGTGGCTGGAAAATTATGCCAGGCACATATGCATGCATACCCAAAATTCCAGGAGGAGAAGGGATTGCAATGTGTTCATTCCCTTGGTGAGTGATTTCTCATTTTCCTTCTCACTGTCTCTTTCTGGGAAGCACATGTGCCCTGTGGCAAAAACCTTGAAAAAAAATTTCTTTGAATGTAGACTACTTAGGCCTTCAGCCCCTGGACTTTGCTTAAGGAGTCAGTTAAATTTCATCAAAGCAAAAAAGATAAATATCATAAAAGAACAATAATTGTTCTTACCAATTAAAAAATTCTATGTACTGAGAACTTCAGAAAGTTTACATGCTAAAAGGTATATGCAGTTAGTCATAAGATAGTTGTTGATTGCAGGATCATCTGCCATTTGTGAATGACTCTATTGTCCTTTTTAGAGACCTGATTATGGCACTTATAAAGACATTCATATTTGTATATATATGTATGTGTATAGTTTCTTAAGTGGACATAGGTCAAAGGGAATATATCATGAATTTAATTATTCATAAGTCAGCTTTGCTGTTCACATCATTGTGATGTGATCTTCTTGCTCCTCTAGTAACCTCCACGTGTATCAATTGAAACTCCCTTCTGAACTGACAGATTGTTTAGAATTCTGTATGACAGAAAGAAACCAGACTACCCCAAATTAGCTAATTTGACTGAGGGAGACTAATTAACATTGACTGTTTTTTTTTTTTTTTTTTTTTTTTTTTTTTTTTTTTTTTTTGCAAAAATATCAAAACTATGTAGAACTTGGTCAAAAGGAGTACTCATCTTATGTTAGGGAATTTAGTACATCTTGGGGAGAGCCCTGCACATTCTTTGTGAAGAAACTTATTTACTCAATCAAAATGTATTCTCCCTTCAAGATATAACTAAGTAGAAGGGACCAGCAGTTAGCATAATGGCTATGTTGCTGAACTCCCATGTAGCCTACCGTGGCTCGAGTCCCGGACCCGGTGGCTTAAACTCACGCTGGGCGCATGTGCGTGCATGCCCAAGATCCTGAGAGGATAACAGAGGAGAAGGGATTGTGGTGTGGCCATCACCCCTGGGGGGTTATTTCTCGCTTTCTATCTCTCTGTCTTTCTGGTGAGTGTATGTGCCCTATAGCAAAAACATCTCAAAAAAAAAAAAGATATAACTAAGTAGGAAAATTTGACAAATATTATTTTATGCACTTATGTAAAATGAATTATTTCAGTTTGTTGTTCATCCTATAATATAATCTTTAACACTGGTATTGCAGTCTCTGACTTTTCAAAGAAGCAGCTATTAAATATTTAACAAGAAAAATTTTACAGAAAGAAACTGAAAAATAGTGGATTAAGAAATAAGGTATAGAATGGAAAGAACAGGCCAGAAGACTCTGAGTCTGCCATGAGAGTCGAGATCTAGTGATTTTGTGTGGTGCGCAAGTGCGCTGTGTGCTTTTTAAAATAAACAATTAAATAATTTTTTGTTTGCTTGCTTTTTCCATTTTTTTCTTTCTCTCTTTCTCTGTTTTCTTATCCTTTTTCTTTTACCTTATCACGTTGCTGCTCAGCCTCCACCCACTGAGTGTCTAGACAAGTCTAAGTGAAAAGTTGCCAAAATCAAAATACTATTTAGGTCCTCATATTCCTCAACTCCCACTGAATCTGTGACATAAAGAGAGAAAAGTACAACGCCAAAGAGTTTGCAGACCACATCCTCCTGTGCAACTCTGATCACTCAGATTGATTTTCTAGAAATTAGAAAGAAACGAATAACCCAGCAGATGACTAGGAATCACTGCAGGGGCACAAGAGATATGAGAAACTAAGAAAATGGCTCACCTCCAATGGAGAAGAATAACTCCTCTTCATCCACAGACAGTACAATGGAACTCATGGAAATGTCTGATAAAGAATTTAGAGTATTCATAGTGACAAAACTAGCAGAGATGAAGAGAAGAGAGACAATGAACACCAGATGAAAAAAGCCAGTGAGTCCCAGGAGGTAAGGAAGTTCTTGTGAGAACTTAAAGAGGAGATACACACCATAAAAAAAGAAACAAAGGAATTGTTGGAGATAAAGGCTATAATACAGGAAGTCAAAACCTTCTTTGAAAGTATTTTAATGCTTTCAGGCTAGATAATACAGAAAATCAAATCTCAGATGTAAAAGACAGGATTGTTGGACTAATAAAATCCACCACGACATCTGAAAAAATAGACCAAAAAAATGAGAATAATATATGAGAAATACTAGATACCATTAAACGTCCAAACATCCAGATAATCGGTATCCCAGAAGGTGAAGAGACTATTAAGGACATTGACTATTTATTCCATGAAATCCTGGAAGAAAACTGACCAAACTTAGAGAGGTATTCAAAGATCCAGACCCAAGAAAATACAAAGGACCCCAAATAGGATCAACCCAAGAAGATCTTCTCCAAGACACAGTATAGCCAGAATGACCAAAACTGCAAAGACAAGATACTAAGATTGGAAAAAGAGAAATGTCAAGTTACCTACAAAGGACATCCATCCCATCAGGCTAACAGTGGAGCTCTCATCAGAAACAATGTGAATGAGGAAAGAATGGGAAAATATATTCAAAGTGTTGAGTGAAAAACAATTTCAACCAAGAACACTATATCCAGCAAGATTATTCTTCATGTGGGAAGAGAAGACAAGAACATTCTCAGATAAGCAAAACCTGAAAAAATTTACCAATACCAGGCCAAGAAGTTCTGAAGGCAGTGCTATCCCAGTAAAACTAAAGTCAGAAACACAGAAATAAGAGTTCTAAAATAGCTAAGAAAATGGCCAGCTTAATAGTAGGGACAAGTCCAGAGTTGAACATTATCTTCCAGAATTTAAACAGAGAGATCGGACCACAACAGAAGATAAAGAACATGAGTTTGAACTGGTGAAATAGAATTGCATGACTTGTGTCTAAAACATTACTGACCTTCTATGTTTTGTTTTTCAGTGTTAAGTTTTGTCTTCTCTTGTGTTGTGGACAGGTCCATATACCATATACCTACTATTCGAACAGGATCCTAACCTGTTTCCTGGCTTTAAGTCTTAAGCAAAGCTCTCTTAACGTTTTTTTTTTTTTTTTTTTTTTTGAAAGGTTTTTGCTATAGGGTGTGTGTGTTTGTCAGAAAGAGAGAGACAGAGGGACAGAAAGTGAGAAATCACCCCCCAGGGGGGATGGCCATGCCGCAGTCCCTTCTCTTCCATTCTCCTCTTGGGATCTTGAGCATGCACGCATACGCACCTGGCGTGAATTTAAGCCTCTGGGTCTGGCACTTGAACCATGATTGACTACATGAAAGTTCAGCAACATAGCCGTTACACCAACTGCTGGTCCCAACATTTTTTAAATTTTGATTTATCAAAGGTAAAACCGCCTATTTGGAAATTAAAACATGTATTTGAAAAATATCTATTTAGTAACCACAGTAAGCTATATAGTCTCAGCTATATGCTATTTTATAGTATATTCATTCTACCCACAGAGTTTAATGCCTAAAGTGAACTTTTGTTCACAGATATGTATATATCAGATGAACTTACTATTGAAAGTGTTTAGATTAATTAAGATATTTTTGAATCAATACAATGTGGGAACGAATAAAGGAATGGAAAGCAACTACAGATACCAGAGACAGGGTGGGAGGAGGATGGGAAATGGCAGAGGGTGAGAAATACAGAGAATATATAAAACAAGAAATGGAAAATTATTTGTTAATGACAACATGTATGATTAAGCCACTTTACAGTGTATTCTGGCTGTAAAATCACATTTGGTATGCTGTGATGATGTTCAGTTAAAGTATGTAAAATGAATAAATTAATTTATAAGATAAGATATAGAATTTTTTCAGTAATATTTAATTTTACTAGATTAACATATATTTTATTTGGGTAGACTAAGATAGTAACTCTGTCATGTTCCCTATTAAATTCAATTTAAACTCATACAACTTGGGCAAGTGCTTCCTACGATTTTACCTTCTTCACGTTAGAATGAGACTTACTCTGAAAGTCAGCAAACTAAGTTTCTAGTTTGTCTCCCTTTCTTTCTTTTTTTTTTCTTTCTCTGGAGAGGTTTTTGCTATAGGGTGCGTGTGCTTCTCAGAAAGAGAGAGACAGAGAGATAGAAAGCGAGAAATCACCCCCCAGGGGGGATGGCCACACCGCAATCCCTTCTCCTCCATTCTCCTCTTGGGATCTTGGGCATGCATGCACACGCGCCTGGCGTGAGTTTAAGTCACTGGGTCTGGGACACGAACCGCGGTTGGCTACATGGGAGTCCAGCGACATAGCCATTATGCTAACTGCTGGGCCCTCGTCTCTCTTTCTTTAACTTGCTGTGTGACATAGGGCAAATCACTTATCCTTTTTCAGCCTGGTTTTCCTGTAAAATGGGAAAATGACAACCTTACTTACCTCCCTGAGTAGTTGGAAAATTGAATAAAAATTATGAAAGTATGTTTGTGAAGTATGTTTTTTATCCTGCTAGGGAGAGATAATTGTAACCCTTACTAGATTATAATGTATTTAAGGACAGAAACTGTATCTTAGTGTTTTAGTAAATTTAAGATGAATTAATCCTAATTTTCATTTACTAGGATTGAAAGCATGTTAGACTCTCTTCTAGTTATGTGAAACAAAAAGTTTAATAAAATATAGTCCTGAGTCACTCCCTAGCATAGCAGTTAAGCATGTTGCATAGGGAGTCAGGTCCCACATGGCTGACTGGGGTTTGAAAAAAATGCTGGGCCCATGTGTGCATGCCCCAAATCCTGATGGGATAGAGAAATGAAGGAAACCAGTTTGTCATGTGATCATGCCCTTTTGGTTTGTGTGTTCTCCGTCTCATGCATGTGTGCATGCAGCCTCTAGCAGTTAAGAAACATATAGTTCCTATGCTAGAAGAGTATATATACTTTATTATATGATAGGAGAGAAGAGGTAGGGGGAATGGTAGGCAAGTATTCAAGCAATTATAACACTATAAAGCTATGTAATAGAGGCATGTTAAAAATATATAAGGTGCCATGGGAATAGAGATAGGGAAGTTACTGATCCTTTTTTTTTTTTCTGGTGTGTGTGTGTGTGTGGGGGGAGAACCCATTCCAATGGGGCTTGGTTATTCTACAATCCTTCTCTCTAATTCTTCATCCTGTCAGGATCCTGGTCATGAGTGCATGCTTAGCTTATATTTTAAGGTCTGTGGCCCAAACTTAAATCCTGGTTGGCTATGTAGTATCTTTTTTTCTCTGTACAACATTTGACCATTGCTTTTGATTCAGATTTGGAAAAATTCGTTTCCCAGAGGAGATAGCTTTAGAACTGTTTTCCAACGGATGGGTAGGATGCTTTTTTCCCCAGGCAAAGTCAGAAAGAGATGGTAGGGGCTGTTAGGTGACATGGTGGTTAAGGTCGCTGGATTCCCACATGGCCAACTGCAGTTCAATTCCCAGACTTTATGGTTTACTTTCTCACTTTCTCTCTCTCTTTCTCTCTCTCTCTCTCTGTACCCCTCTGTCAAATTAAAATAAATATAGTAAAATAAAATAATTCTTTAAAAAAAAGGAGAGAGGGTATTATAAGCAGAGAAAAGAGCCTAAAGAAAGTATAGATGTATGGAAGTACCTTGGATGTTTTGGAGAGACTAAGTAATTTGGTGTTATTGAGGTACAGTGCAGATGCATAGGGAAATGGCTAGAGAAACACCTAGAGAACTTAGCTATGGTTAAGTTTTTTAACACTTGGAAAAAATATTTTCAGAAGAAAGATTACATGGAGGAAAGGGAGAGTAAAACGGTGAGAGTTAACTAGAAGTCTGTCGTATACTCTGATAAAGTGATTTTGGGGACTTGGCAGTGGTAGTGATAATGAAAGAGGAAGTTTTTATTTTTATCACTGTTGAAGTAACATTGATAGTATTTGATGACTGAGAGAATAGTTTTAGATAACGGAAATGAGCATTTTTAGGTTTAATGAATCAGAACTATGCACAGTGCCTTAGTACATGGTAGTACTATGTACTACTATATGCTAAGTAGTAGTACATAGTACTAAATAGTAGTACTATTTTTGTCTAGTTGAATTGATTAAAGTTCTTTATTAGTAGAAGATACTACTAATATTATTATTCTAATGATAAAGCTCTATTTTCTTGTTTCCAGGGCTGCTATTCCAGTATCATGTAAGAGTATTAAATTTACCATTACATGATTTTTAAGGTCTCCAAGAACAAGGAAACAATCCTGATTTTCAAGTAAAAGAATAAAGAATGTATAGATTGGCTTTATTATTGTTAAGGACATGGAAGAATAAGTAGAGACATTTAAAAACTTGCTTTTTGCTATCATTTGAATAGAATTAGGTTGACGTTTACCTTTTTAATATACCTGATAATAGGATTTATTAGCCAGATTGATAGTATCATTAATTGAAAAAATTACATTCATAAAAACTTTTAATTACCTTAGGTAATTCTCAAAAAAAGCCCTCTAAACTTGACATAAAATATATTAATATATGCATATGGTAGCTGAGCTTGGTTATGCTTGAAAAAGTGAACCAACTTGTCTAAGGATTACAGCTAACAAATCTTAGTGTCAGGGATTGCCCTCATCTTCTGATTTAAATTCCTGAGTAATATGTATTTCTTTGTTGTTTCCCTTTATGAAGGAAATAGAAAGAAAGGGAGAGAAAGGGCAAGGGAATGACAGAAATATATATATTATATATATATATATATATATATATATATATGTATATATATATATATATATATTTTAAAAATCATTTTATTTACCTTTATTTATTTATTTTAATTTGACCAGAGAGGGACAGATTGAGAGGGAGAGGGAGAGGGAGAGAGAGAGAGAGAGAGAGAGGAAGTTAGCAAGCTGCCAGGTCTGGGACTCAAAATGTGTTTGGCCATGTGGTAGTCCAGCACCCTTAATAACCACACCACCTGCTGGTCCCCAGAGAGATATTTTTGTATTTTTGACAGGGTCTGCCTAGATTGTGATCTTACTGCCCCAATTTCCCAATTAATTAGGATTATAAGCACATACAATTGTACCTAGCATGTTAAGATCAGCCCAGGAATTTAACCCAAGCTAGCTATGTGACTTCCAGCCTCCCAAGCAGTGCTGTGATCCATGGGTCCAGGTCATCCTCTTTCCAGGTTAGTGCAAGAGGCCTTCAGGGACACCTGGGCTATGTCTGGTCTCTGGAAAGAGCTCAGTGAGCTCTTGCGATGGGACCCAGAATATGTATTTCTAGGAAGCTCCTCAGGTTACTCTTTAGCAGATAGCACTTGAGAATCATTTAATTTGTAAACCAGACTGGGGATGAGAAATGAGAATGGAGAGGGGGAGAGGGCTTATCTAAAATAGAAGAAGATGTCTAAGGAGTCGTGGGATTGAAGGGGGAGGGTACAGTCCAAAAATGGAGGAGAAGGAGTCAGATTGCTGAACTCTTAACCCAATTACCGAAGTCAGAAATATAGAGCAATGGTTGTTGTGGTGGTTGTTGCTGCTGCTCTTTTTGTTTGTTATTGTTCCTATTATTAATTTACTTAAACAGATTATCAAGTTAAGCAGAAGTGAGCAAAGTAAAGTATGAAAGTATCTTCCTGCCTTTACCAGGACCTAACAGTGAATATGTGTTTAAAACTTTTGGGTAGAAGTCAGAATGCATCCCATGCAGCAAGATTCCAAGAAGGCAGGACCTTTGTCTGCATTGTTCATTGTTCCCTCTCCAGAGCCTAGAACCTTATTTGCCACAGAGTAGGTACTCCAACAATCTTTGTTAAATAAATTTTCCTATGGGAAAATGTATTCTAAATTTAAACTTTTATTGTTAAGCAAGGATCCTCTTTCTTTAATTAAAGTTGCAAAAGGCTCTTATGTAATTCAAAAGTGATAATTGTTTTATAGCATTGCTATTTATAGAATATTTGTAAGTACTCACCAGAACTGGGTTGAGTGCTGTTTGGAATGGCCAAATGATCTCAGTAGTTGTTGAGTCTTTTTAACATAGAACTATCAAGCCAGCTGGTGACATGGTGGTGAAGATGGCTGGATCCTGTATGGCTGACTGTGTTGTTCAAGTCCCAGACCCAGTAGCTTAAAAAAAAGTTGAGTGCATGGGTACGCATGCCCAAAATCCCAAAAGGAGAGACAAATGGGGAAGAGATTGTGTTGTGACCATCTACCTACATGTGAGATGCTTTCTCACTACCCCTACCCACTCTCTGGGGAGCACATGGGAGAGCAGTATTTTCAGCAGGGTCTGTTTGTACCATGATCTCCTCTGGTCCTCCAGCCCAGCAGTATCTTGGATATGCATTCTTCACAGAAATAGAAAAAAAATTGCAAAATTCAGAATCAAAAAAGACTTTATATTGCTATGGCAATATAAATATATATAATATATATTATATAAATATAATATATGGCAAAATAAATAAATAAGTAAAAGAGGCGGCATCTCACTGTCTGACTTTAAAGTATATTGCAATGCTTTGATAATTAAAACAGCCTGGTACTGGCACAAAAAAATATACACATAGACCAATGAAACAGGATAGAGAATCCAGAAATAAATCCCAAAATCATACAACTGATCTTTGATAAAAGGTATTAAACAGCATAGTAGAGAAAAGAAAGTCTTTTTAGCAAATGGTGTTGGAAGTACTGGATATCTATCTGCAGAAAAAATGAAACTGGACCTCTATCTCTCACCATTAGTGAAAATTAACTCAAAATAGGTCAAAGGTTTAAAAATAAAGCCTCTTACTACAAAACTATTAGAAAATGAAGGAGAAACTTTTTTTTTTTAGAGGTTTTTGCTACAGGGCATGTGCGCTCGCCAGACAGACAGAGAGAGACATAGAGACAGAAAGCGAGAAATCACCCCCCAGGGGGGATGGTCACACCGCAATCCCTTCTCCTCCATTCTCCTCTCGGGATCTTGGGCACGCTCGCACATGCGCCCGGCGTGAGTTTTAAGCCACCGGGTCCGGGACGCAAACTGCGGTCGACTACGTGGGAGTCCAGCGACATAGCCATTACGCTAACCGCTGGTTCCCAAGGAGAAACTTTTGAAGACATGGCAATGGGCAAAGCTTTCTTAAATAAGACCTCTAAAGTATAGGTAGGCAATAGTCTCTAAAATAGACAAGTGGGATTATATCAAGCTAAAGAGCTTCTTTACAGTAAAGGAAACTATGACTTAAGTGAAAAGGCAGACCTCTGAATGGGAGAAAATATTTGCAAATTACTCCTTAGATAAGGGATTGATACCTAGAATACATAGGGAACTCAAGCAGTTCACCCATAAAACTACAAGTAATCCAATTAAAAAATGGGCCAATGTATTGAATAGACAACTATCTAAGGAAGATATATGAATGGCTAAAAGGCATAAAAATTTTTTCAAAGTCTCTTGTCATAAGGGAAATGCAAACTAAAAGCACAATGAGATACCATTTAACCCCAGTTAGAAAGGCTAGGATCAAAAGAACAAAAAACAAAATATAACCAGTAAGTATTGGTGAGGCTGTGGTGAAAAGGAAACTCTCTTTCACCGTTGGTGGGAATGTACATTAGTCCAACCTCTGTGCAAAACAATATGGAAATTTATAAAGAACCTGTAAGTAGAACTTCCATATGACCCAGTAATTCCACTTCTTTGTATTTATTCAAAGGATAAGAATATACTCAACTAGAAAGACATTTGCACATCCATGTTTATTGCAGCATTATTTGCAATAACTAAGAGATGGAATCAACTTACATGCCCAACAACTGATGAATGGAATAATAAAATGCGGCATATATGTATATTGGAATACTACTCAGCCGTAAAATACAATGACATCCTGTTGGAGATTTGATGCATTTGTTGGATCATTTGGCATCAAGTAGACAAATCTAGAAGATATAATGTAGTAAGCGAGGCTACAAAAGACAAATATTATATGACCCACTTAACATATACCAGATGTCCACACTTCATGGCAGAACTAAAGAACTTGATGGCATGGAAGAAGAGAAAGTAAAAGTAGATACCAGAAACTATTGAGTTGTCAGAAAAGTCATTATGCATTTTTGCATAGAAAAACATTGAAAAAATACATCATGACTTTTTTGGCAACCTAATACATAGGGGGCTGGTGGGAGGGTTTGTGAGAAATTGATTAGCAGATACAATATATAAACAAGTGGAATAGGTTATGGAATGGCAGAGTAAAAAATGTCATTGCCAATCAGATACATACCTCAAAAAGTTCCTACTAGAATGAATATTTGGTCTGTATAACATAAAGTAATATTCAATGTTGAAGATGATGACTGTTCACATCCTTGATTTGATGACAATGCATTTTATGTATCCTTTGAAAAACCATACTATACCCCACAAAGATAAACAATGATTATATGTAACTTAGAAATTATAATTTTAAAAAAACAGGTACTGGAATGATAAACTTGGAAAGCAGATACTAATTTTTTTTTTGTAGATCATTTACTTCATTTATTGTTTTTCTTTCAATTTCGGAACCCAGTTCAATAATAGGTTTATTCAGGGCCAGATGGCAGCATAGTGGTCAGGGCGACTGGGTACTACATGCACAATTACACAGTTTGAGTCCTGGACCTGATAGCTTGAAAAACACAATGGGCATGTGTGCGTGCATGGCCAAAATACAGAAAGGAGAGAGAAATGGTGGCGAAGTGATTGAGGAATGATCAGGAGGAGTGGTTTCTCACCTTCTCTTTCTCCAGTGAGTGTGCATGCACTCTACCAAATTTAAAAAAATAGGTTTGACGAGTGAATTTTAAAAAATGAATGAATAAAATTCCTACTATGTATAATGTTTCATCTGATCAATACATTGCAGAAATTTCAAAGATAAGTAATATGTGGATTTCTATGTTTGAAAGTGTGTAATAGAGTTCTAACTTCTTTCTTGCTGCCTACTCCCATCAGTAGTTTTTATTCTCTCCTTAAATAATCATAAAACTGAGTGAGCTAGAGATGACTTTTCTCTTGTTTCATAGGGAAGGGAAATGACTTGTTTGGGGTCCTACTTCTAATACATGATGGAAGGACTGGGGCTCTTTTTTATGATGTGTAGGAAAGTCAAACTCTGAAATCTCTTGCTAGGAAGTTGTCACTGATGAAACCCACCTTACTTTATCATTCTGTTCAATCAGCCTTATGTATGAATTTCCACCCATTGATATATACATTCTACTTGTTCTTAAGTTTTTTTCAGTGGAGCAGCTGCTGAAAGAAAAAAGAAAAGCTAAGTTTACTTGTTTATCAAACTCTCTCCTAGTTAGTGTTCTGTTGGCACATGCTGAAGAATGTGCCTCACTGAAAATCTCTGGTTTCAGTTTATAGTGTGTCCAGTGGCTCCCTTGCATTGTCTGTCTAAATAAACATTGTTAGTTAAGATTTGCAGCTTTGGGGGCTAGCAGATGGCATGGTGGTTAAGGTACTGGACTCTGACATGGCTGACCATGGTTCATGGTTCCTGGACCTGGTGACTTACTGTCTGACTTTCCCTCTCACTCTCTGTCTCTCTTTGGTGAGTGTTTGTGCCCTATAACAAATAATAATTGATAATAATAAAATTAAATAAGTAATTCTTTATAAAACTAAAAACATTTGCACCTTTGTCTGCTGATAGAGTAAAATAGAAATATTTTTATCCCACTTATGAGGAAGGTATTGTAATATAATAGGGGCACCAGAAGCCAGAATAGAATCAGAAGACTTGAGTTCAAGTTATAGTTCTCAAATTTACAGACATGTTGCCATGGCAAAGTCATTTAGTTTTGCTTAATCTCTTTCTTCATCTGTAAAATGGGGATCACAATAGTCATCCTATTTGTCTCATTGGGCATAAACTCTCTTGTTTTCATCACAGTTTACTATCAGGGAGTTCACCTTTGGACCCTCATACACCATTATTTCCTTAACTAGGGTATTCTATCCCATACACAAAATGGACTTCAGTGGCTTGAAAAGGTTAATATACTTTCATAATATGGATGTTTGTTTTTATATTTTTGAAGGGAAATTTCAGTGCAATATTGAGTAAGCCCCTTAAACATTTATTGTAATTAATTTATAAACTTGATGTCATTTGATAACATTATAAACTAGTGATTCTTGGATTTTGGATAGCATTACAGTCTACAGGGAAGCTTATTTCATAATATAAAATCTCAGGTTTCATCCAAAGATTCACTGATTTGAGTGGGAGAGTCACTGTTGCAAACCCTGTTATAATCATGAAGAAACCAACAAACAGGAAGTAACGTAAAATGACTTATCCAAACATGAAGATTAGTCAGTCAAGAATACAAGTTCCCAGTTTTCAGTTTATTATTTTACATTTCAGGCCACACATTTGTCTCAATTGTCAAGAAAGGGAGAAGTAGATTGGATGGCATTCTCATATGTCCTAGAACACAGATACATTGTAATCTAGTTCCATAGACTCTAACAATCCAATTGGTCTTTGTGTCTTTCTGTATATTGTATTGCTTTGGCACCAGTGACAGAATCTTTTTAGTGGATATGTTCCATTCACAAGTTGTCAATATTTTACTAATAAGTCTGATGTGATGTAGAATTAACTGGGTGAATGCTAAAATATGTAAGAACTAGAAATAGATTTATTGACTATGATTCTGATAGAAGTCAGTAATGAATGAAACTTCTGTATTTTAAAATAAAACTATTTCCGTGAATCTGTAAAAAGATTGAGAAAGAATATGATTTTGTTTTCCTAATATTAAAAGATGGTTAATGGGCATTGGGGTTGAAGTGCTGACTTAAACATTTGTAATAAGAATTGTGCTTGTAGGAATCTATTTACACATCCTAAAAAGGAAGAAAAAAACCTCATTCATGATACAAGATAAGTAGCTTTGAATTTGGACCTAACCATTTTTTTTTTTTTTTTTTTTTTGGAGAGGTTTTTCGCTATAGGGTGCGTGCGCTCGCCAGACAGACAGAGAGAGACATAGAGACAGAAAGCGAGAAATCACCCCCCAGGGGGGATGGTCACGCCGCAATCCCTTCTCCTCCATTCTCCTCTCGGGATCTTGGGCATGCACGCACACGCGCCCGGCGTGAGTTTTTTAAGCCACCGGGTCCGGGACGCGAACCGCGGTCGACCACGTGGGAGTCCAGCGACATAGCCATTACGCTAACTGCTGGTTCCCACCATTTTTCATATCATAGTATTTATTTCATTTTTCTTTTATTCTATTTTAGTTTTAGTAACTTTCGTTACTGATAGAGGTCCTGTAACTTGGTATACTTGCTTGAGTTAAAGAAAACAACAAACAAGTAAATATAAAACCCCAAACAAATCTCATCCTAGCAGGGCAAGCATTTCAGCCTGACTTCTACAATACTTTTCTTGTGTGGTAATGATATTTTGTTATCATTTATAATCAGAAACGACTACAGGTCCTAAAAGAAGGTCTGAACGTATTGTCAAAGCTTAGTGATCATAAACAATAACGTTTTAGAAATTAGAGGACCTCTGTGGGTTCTTGGGACTAAGATTACTCATTTTTGTCTATCTGTAGATTGGTATTTGCAAAAGTACAGGGCAGACAGTATGTTTAAGGAAGATTTTGAACTCCTCCCGGAACAAGCATTATAAAAATGTAGCTTCGATTCACATCACACAGACATTATAACCAGTACAGTTGGTTGTGTTAAGAATTGAAGATCAAGGTTCATGGATTACATTGTCAGGTTTGTTGTAAATTTCCTACTTGACAGTGAACATCCAACTTCACACATTTTGTTCTTGAATTTACCTTCTGCAAAATGTGGTAATAATGTTTAACTACATAATACAGGATGTTATGAAGCTTAACTTTTCTTTTTTTGACATTCTCAAATATAAAGGACCACAGGAATTACTAACACCACTCTATTCTGATTGACATATTTGTGGCCACTTTTAGCATAGTATGTATAAATAAATTAGAGAGGCATAGTCTTCTCCTCTTCTCTAGTATGTAAATAATTTGACATGTATTTTTTCCCCCAATATGAAGGGAATTTAAAAAGTTCATGGAAAGAATTAAAATACAAAAACTGGAATTAAATTACGAGTTTATTTTGGTGCAAAAAATATTTTCAATCTATGAATAGATTTCTCATATACACATTTTCCATGAACTTTTTGAAGACTCCTTGTTGTCCTTCCTCTCATTAATGAACTTGAAAGGTTCTTGGGACCAGCAGTTAGCGTAATGACTATGTCGCTGGACTCCCACGTAGTCAACGGCGGTTCGTGTCCCGGACCCGGTGGCTTAAACTCACACCGGGCGTGTGTGCGTGTGTGCCTAAGATCCAGAGAGGAGAATGGAGGAGAAGGGATTGCAGTGTGGCCATCCCCCCGGGGGGTGATTTCTTGCTTTCTATCTTTCTGTCTGGCGAGCGCACACGCCCTATAGCAAAACCTCTTCAAACAACAAAAAAAGAAAGGTTCTTGCACTCTCCTGATTTGAATTGAAGAAGTTTTCATCTAATTTATCAAACAAATATTTATTGAACACCCACTGTGTACCAGGAATTGGATTTGGTTCTGGGAGTTCAAAAATGGTATTGTTGGGCCAAAAATGCTACTGGTGGTTAAGGCAACTGGATCCTATATGGCCTACTGCTCTGTTTCAGCCCTGGAACCAGTAGCTTGCAATTTAACACATAGTGGTTAAGCCACTGGTTTCCCACGTGGCCGACTGTGGTTTCCTAGACTTGGTAGTTGAAACTCACGCCATGCATATGTGTATGTGTGCTAAAAATCCCGAGAAGAGAATGGAGGAGAAGGAATTGGAGCATGGCCATCCTCCCTTTGGCAGTGATTTCTCTTTCTGTTTCTCTGTTTCTAGGGTGAGCACACACACCCTACCCTATTGCATAAATCTTTCTAAAGGAAAGAAAAGAAATTCAACATGTAAGCATAAGTGCATGCATGTATGCCTAAAATGCATGTATGCCTATGCTGATAGGAGAATGGAGTAAAAGGGATTGCCATGTGGCCATCCCTCCCTGGGATGTGCTTCTCACTTTCCCTCTCTCTGGCGAGCACACGTACCCTATAGCAAATAATAATAAAAAAGAATGGCACTGTCCCTATCCCTTCATTTAGAGGGCGTATACGTATAGATCACGCCATGGTTTGAATGTCCCTTCCAAAATTCATGTTGAAATTCAATTGCCATTTTTTTTCTTTTGGAGAGGTTTTTGCTGTAGGGCACATGCGCTCGCCAGAAAGACAGAGCGAGACAGAGAGACAGAAAGCGAGAAATCACCCCCCAGGAGGGATGGCCATGCCGCAACCCTTCTCCTCCATTCTCCTCTCGGGATCTTGGGCACGCACGCACACGCATCCAGCGTGAGTTTAAGCCACCGGGTCCGGGACTCGAACCACGGTCGGCTACATGGGAGTTCAGCGACATAGCCATTACGCTAATTGCTGGTCCGTTCAATTGCTATTTTAACAATGTTTGGAGGTTTGGAACTTTTAAGAGGTGATTAGATAATGAGGGTTCTGCTCTTAGGAATGGATTAATGTCATTATCTCAAGTGTGGATTAGTTATCATGGAAGTTTGGCCCTCTTTTTTTCTCTGTCTCATGTCCTTGCTTTTCCTTCCACCTTCCATTGTAGGTTAACATAGCTCAAAGATCCTCAACAGATGTAGCTTCCAGAACTATGAGCCAAATAAAGTTATATTCTTTATAGTTACCCATTCTGTGGTATCCTATTATAACAGCAGAAAAAGGACAAGATTGCAAGTTTATTTATCTGAGTCCTTCTACTATTGCTTCAGGTAAAGTACAAGAAAGCAGGATGCTGGCAGGGCCCAGCAAAACATATCAACTGAGGCAATTGATGACCGTATCTATGTCATAGATGTGAAGCTTGAGGAGTTTGTTCTGTTTCCATCATTCATCTGTTGTTTAACTGTGAGACCTTGAGTACTTCAGATCAGCTCCTTTACATGTCAGTTTTCTTAATTTGTAATCTCTAAGACCCCATTTAGTTCGAGGTTTCTATGATCTCTATCTTCTAGCTATAGGTAAGACAACAATTTATAAAAGTAAGGGTGTTTGTTTCTTTTGATAAGCCTCATTAGTCAGTTGAGATTGGGAAAGAATGTCTCAGATGAAAGGTCTATCAACCTTTGAATAAATAACACTTTCCATGGTATGTGGAAAGGGAAATGATAAGTTGTGTTTTCCTGTTTACTTCACCATAAACAAACTTAAACCAAGTTTGTTTCCTTCTTGAATTAAAATTTCTTAAATTAGAGGAATGGACAAAACTGGACTTTATTTTGAGATTACTGCAGTGGATAGCGTTAAGTAATGGCACAATGAAACTTTTTATTTTTTAAACAGGGCTTTATGTTTTTTACTACTGTCTCTCTGTAGTAGGCAGATTTACCTTGTTCAGAATGTCCTTATTGTTTGTATTCCTTGGAGTCCTTAGAAAACTTATGCATAATTTCCATCCCAGTGCAGATAATAATGATTTCCTTAAAGTTTCAACTTAGAATCTGTGTTTTTTTTTTTTTTTTTTTTTTTTTTCCTTTTCCTGTTTCATGTGAGTGTCAGGAGGCTTGAGGGGGAGGGGCAGGCCTCCTACCACTTGTGTATCATGGCACAGCAACTCAATGCTTTAGGCTATTTTTCCAAAATTCAATATATTCAAACTTTGGCCTCTGAGAGCAGTAGGATCAGTACACAAGAACAATAGAGTGATAAATAGAGAATTTTCATTAAGGAAAACACTGTAACCCATGATTTTGAATTCAATACTCAGAAGATTATCTCCGTATTTACCACCTACTATGTGCTTTAGCTTTGAGCTTGTGCAATGAAAAAAAAAGGAATATATAAGAAGTTTACAGTGCTTCTTTCAAATGTTATTGTGGCAAAAGAAATAACTTTAATATATGCCAAGAGTGAGCTCCACTAACATTGTGACATTAATCTAATGTGAGTCCCTTTGAGCCCTGTAAAATTGCTGCCTTGATAGGTAGTGTACAGTTCAGTGAAGAATGGTTTGTGCATAGTCACCCAAATTTTGGCTGACTGGAGGAACAGAACTGTTAACATTTTAAATTTTATTATTTTCACAGCATTGTTTCATTTGTTAACATTAAAAAGACTCTCTAAAAATTCCCATTTTGTTCAAAAGCATGATTACTATCTATGTTTTTCTCTTGAATTGCGTATTATATCATGACCACAAAAGCTATTCTGTATTAAAATGCATGAACTTTTGCATTTAGGATGTGTATAATTTTTCTGAGTGTGATTGTATCCTTTTAAGAATAATAATTCAAAGACCTTCTTTTAACCTTGTGATATGTTTAATTTAAAAAAAAAACTCAAAAAGCAAAGGAATGAATTAGTGGTAGCTTTATAGTGTTTAGTCTATGGATTTTGGTTCTGGGAACTTCTGTTCAAGATTTCTTTGATAGAGAATTGAATTAAAAAAAATAAAAGAAAGACAAGAAACACTGACATCAGCTCAAAAGTTTTTTGCTGACTTTTAGTTAACAAAGCTCTAAATGGCTACTAGTCTTCCACCTGCAATCAAGTGTAATAAACCTTCACTGCAGAAGTCAAATTCTAGGGGAAAAAAGTTGGAAGCTCACACTTACACCATAAAACCTTGTTTATTGCAACCATCAGTCTTCTAAGATATGCCCCACAATGGGATTTGGTAAAGCCATTACAAGGTGCCGTATGAGTTCCATTTGCCTACAGTAAATAGAATGTCAGAAGTGTCAGGGGGAAATAAATATCGGGCTGGTTAAAAGGGAGCAGAGATGGCTCAAAGCATCATTGAGAGGATTGATTTATCTGGCGTGCTGTAATGACTGCAGATGTGGATCTGTTATTCTAGATGAGCAATGAATTTGATGAGCTGATAACACAGGGCCAGAGAGGCCTGGTTTTAATTACTGATGAGGAATTTATTTGTGAAGCACTGTGATTTACTGAAGGTTTATTCTGTTATTGACAGGTGACCTTGGGGCTTTTCTCTTCTGATGAATCCCCAAAAAGAACCTTTTAAAAGAAATAATCAAACAGAAAGTATTGTAAGTTATCTGTACATAGAATACAATGAAGTCATTTGAGATACATTGTTGGGATGGAGACTACGTTCTTGCTCACATAAAGTTTGCTTCTTGGTCATTTGCTATATAAGTTACTGCTGATTTTTACTCTTAAATATATTGTTATATTTTCTCTTTTAATCAAGCCTTAATCATGTGATTAGATATTGACATTTATAGTGTGCCTCTGTCATTGGTGTAAACTGTTGAGGAAGAATTGGATGGAATCCTGGCATGCCTAGCATAGTTCCTTCATTAAATAATACCTAATTTATGTAATATGAATTAGGAGTCAAAAGAGAGTTTATAATTCTGATATAGTTCTGATGGAGACCAGCAGTTTATTATTTTATGAATGACACAGAAAACCCAAATTAAAGAAAGGAAGATCACAAGAACAATGATGATTCTGTATTCATTGTATTAACTTCCCTCCTTAAGGTTCAGGGATTTGCCTCAAGTGAACTGAAAGAAAAACTTGGTGTATTTGTAGAGCTATTTGTATACTTTTTCTATTGGCAAGGTAGCGTTGGTATAGCAATTCTATTTTTTAATTAAAATGTGGTATAGGCTTTCATCTAAAATATAAATTCAAAAGTCTGACATCCAAAGCATCACTTGCCGGTTTTATTTTGTTTTAACTAGCAGTTTACAGAAATGATTCAGATTTCTGTGACAAACTCAATAATTTCTATGTGAGGGGACTTCAAAGAGTTTATGAAAAAACTAAAGTATGAGTTTATTTTGGTACAAAAAAATTATAAAATGCATGTATAGTTTTTCTATAATATGCATTTTTCATTAACTTTTGGAAGATTCTTATATGTGCACCCTACTAGAGTTGTTTGCAAAAAACATTGACCCTGTCCAGTTTATACATACAGTTCACTGTTTAAAAGGTATTTTAAAAGTCACTAAAGCAAGAAAACATCTGGATCTCAAAAGTTCCTAGAAAAGCCCTAAATTACATTGAATGGGTTTTTTGTTTCTTTTTATTTTTTTTGGGAGAGGTTTTTGCTATAGGGCACATGCGCTTGCCAGAAAGACAGAGACAGAGAGACAGAAAGCGAGAAATCAACCCCCAGGGGGGATGGCCACTCCGCAATCCCTTCTCCTCCATTCTCCTCTCGGGATCATGGGCACTTATGCACATGCGCCCGGCGTGAGTTTTAAGCCACTGGGGCTGGGACTCAAACCACGGTTGACTACATGGGAGTCCAGCAACATAGCCATTACGCTAACTGCTGGCCCCTATACGAAAAGATTTTCAACATTATGGATAGTATACTAATTTTGAAGACAACACTGTAATTCCCACAAAGAAATTATAGAGTTGTTGCCTATTAGCTCTTCGGAAATAAGAAGAAAAATTTTAAATGCAAAAAGATATAAAGTTTGCAAAAGAAACTTAGTTTACTATCTAAACTGCGACTTGTTCCCTCACTTTCCCCAACCAACTAGTAAGGGGTTTGTAAACATCAAAAACCGTGTGTGTGCCCAAGATCCCAAGAGGAGAATGGAGGAGAAGGGATTGAGGCACGGCCATCCTGGGGGGTGATTTCTCGCTTTCTGTCTCTGTCTCTCTCTGTCTTTCTGGCGAGTGCACGTGCCCTGTAGCAAAAACCTCTCTCAAAAAAAAAATCTTTGTGTATATAAATGGCCATGAGATCTGTGTTTTTGCAGTTGTAGGCTTGTAACAACTAATTAAACTATTTTATTTATAGTGTTATTTTATTAACTAATATCTTGAATGTTTGGGGCTGGGGTATTTTATGATTAATGACAACTATAATTCTGTTAGAATGAATTTATAGCTTAACAAGCACCTTAAATCGTCTTATAATGTGTATCTAATGTACATATTTGTGCAAAGGTAGTGTTTTTTAATTTATCAAACAGGTTGATTTAAATTTTTTAAATATTAAAGTTTAATAAACATCAAATATAACTAGCAAAATCTACTTGATTTTTGGGGCCTGCTTTGTGTTTTTTCAATCTTTTTTTTTTTGATAGGTTTTTGCTATAGGGCACGTGTGCTCGCCAGAAAGACAGAGAGAGACAGAAAGTGAGAAATCACCCACCGGGGGGACGGCTATGCCGCAATCCCTTCTCCTGCATTCTCCTCTCAGGATCTTGGGCACGCACACACATGTTCCTGGCGTGGGTTTAAGCCACCTGGTCAGGGACTCGAACTGCGGTCGCCTAAATGGGAGTCCAGTGACATAACCATTACGCCAACTGCTGGTCCCTTATGGTTTTATATTTTTAGTGTGGACACATTTTTTCCTTGTATTTTTCTACTGTGAATTTACTACTATAAACTACATATAGATTTTTATATTGTATCATTAACTGAAAGATTCACTTCACATCTGATTAATTTTTAATAGGATGTTACAATCAATAAATGTTTAATGTGTGTTTTAAGACAAGTAGAGGACTGGGCAGTGGCACAGCAGTAATACAATACTCTGTGAGACTGACTCATATGGAAAGTTCAGAGTTCACATCCTGAGGCCTCTCTGAACATACTGAGCATGTGTGCACACATGATCTGGGGTTGGCTGACTCTGGGTATGGATCATGGCACGATGGTCCTGTTTGGTGCACCTCTCTATAGCTTGCTCACAAAAGAAATAAATATATTAACTAAAAAGAGAGAATTGTGTTTACCATTCAATAATTAATAAATCAGGAATTATCAAAACTAGTTATTTAGATATAAACATTACCCAATCATACTGTTTCTGTTCATAAGATTTTTAATCACTCTTTGTGGAATTATTTTCTAATCATTTGTTTCATCTTTCCAAATATAGTGACAGTCCTTGCCCATTAGGATGGATTATTTTATGTTTTACCATCATAAAATTGAGATACTGGGGACCAGCATGTTGCATGATGGTTAAGGTGCTCGACACTCCCGCATGGTTGACCACAGTTCGAGTCCTGGACCTGGTGGCTTGCTTTCTCACTTTCTCTCTCTCTGTATCTCTGTCTGGTCAAATTAAAATAAATGAATGAATAAATAAATAAAATTAAGTAAATAACTCTTTAAAAATTTAGATATTAATGAAAAACTAAAAAACTCAGGACCAGCAGTTAGCATATTGGCTATGTTGCTGGACTCCTATGTAGTCGACCACGGTTCGAATTCCGGGCTCAGTGGCTTAAACTCACACCAGGCACGCGTGCATGTGTGCCCGAGATCCTGAGAGGAGAATGGAGGAGAAGGGATTGTGGCGTGGCCATCCCCCCTGGGGGGTGATTTCTCATTTTCTGTCTCTCCATCTCTCTCTGTCTTTCAGGCGAGCGCACGCGCCCTATAGCATAAACCTCTCCAAAAAAAAAAAAAAAAAAAAAAAGAAAAGAAAAAAAAATAAACAAAATAAACAAAACAAAACTGAAAAACTCAATCCTTTTCTAAGTCTCATTTTCCTTGAACTTTCTGCAGCTTTTGAAAAGATTGCAGCTACTTCCTTCCTTGCCTTCTGTGACAATATAATTTTCTGATTTTCTTTTGCTTCTCTCATCACTCTTCTTCATTTTCTGGGCTTATTGTAGCCTCATACTTAAGGAATAACCAAATTCTCTCCTTGACTCTCTGTTCTACTTCCATATTCAGTCTTGAATAGTTAATAACAAACTATTGCGTCTTCGAAAATGATCCACAAACTCCATAACAATAGCTTCTTGGGACCAGCAGTTAGCGTAATGACTATGTCGCTGGACTCCCATGTAGTCGACCGCGGTTCACTTCCCGGACCCGGTGGCTTAAAACTCACCTAGTCGACCGCGGTTCACATCCTGGACCCGATGGCTTAAAACTCACGCCGGGCACATGTGCGTGCGTGCCCAAGATCCCAAGAGGAGAAAGGAGGAGAAGGAATTTTTGGCATGGCCATCCCCCCCTAGGGGTGATTTCTCGCTTTCTGTCTCTCTGTCAGTCCGGTGAGCACACACACCCTATAGCAAAATCCTCTCCAAAAAAAAAAATAGCTTATTTTATTTTCTTTCTTCAAATTTTAGCTGCCTTCAGTAGTGTGTACTTCATATGTCCCAAACTGAACTAAAAATTTTCATCTTCTAAGTCAGCCTTTATAATTGTTGATATTAATTGCATATAATAATTATATATATTCTTCATAATTACTTATAATATCTCCTTGATTCTTTTTAAAAAATAATTATTTATTCATTTATTTTTATTTATTCATTCATTTATTTTTAATTTGTCCAGATAAAGACATACAGAGAGAGAGAGAGAGAGAGAGAGAGTAAATAGGAAAGCAAGGCGGTCTGGGACTTGAACTGTGGTTGGCCATGTGGGAGTGTCCAGCGCTTTTAAACACCTTGCCACCTGCTGGTCCCCAACATCTCCTTGATTCTAATTTAACTAAGCTAACGTTTTTATTCATATTTTCCTGACTTTTGTCTGCATTTTTAATCATTTACCCATTTTCACCTAAATTATACTTTTCAACAAATCTTCCAGAATTTCCCTGTTTTTCTTTCCCTTTCCTATTTTCTGTTTCTAGCCAACTCTAATCCACTATAATGGGGCAAATAGCCTTCTTGTTTTTTCAGTCCTTTTCTCTTTTTTAGAGAGATTTTTGCTATAGGGCACATATGTTCACGGGAGAGACAGAGAGACAGAAAGTGAAAAATCACCGCTCATGGAGGAGGTCACACTGCAATCCCTTCTCCTCCATTATCCTTTCGGGATTTTGAGCATACATGCACACATGCTTGGTGTAAGTTTTCAATAGCCAAGCCCAGGACTTGAATCCCCATCAGGTATGTGGGAGTCCAGCAACATAACAATTACACCATCTGCTGGTCCCCAGTACCTTTTTGTTTGGGTTATTCTTTTCTTTTCTCTTTTTTTTTTTTTTACTTTTTTGGGGTGGTTTTTTTTTTTTTTTTTTTTTTTTTTTTCTATAGGGCATGTGCGTTCAACAGAAAGACAGAGAGAGACAGAGAGACAGAAAGTGAGAAATCACCCCCCAGGGGGGATGGCCACGCCGCAATCCCTTCTCCTCCATTCTCCTCTTAGGATCTTTGGCACACAAGCACATGCACTTGGCGTGAATTTAAGCCGCCGGGTCCGGGACTGCAACCGTGGTCGACTATGTGAGAGTCTAGCGACATAGCCATTATGCTAACTGCTGGTCCCGTTTGGGTTATTCTTCACATTACTTTTTTTTTTTAAATAGAAGTTTTTGCTGTAGGGCACGTGTGCTCGCCAGAAAGAGAGAGAGAGAGAGAGAGAGAGAGAGAGAGAGAGAGAATGCAAGAAATCACACCCCAGGGGGGATGGCCATGCTGCAATCCCTTCTCCATTCTCCTCTTGGGATCTTGGGCACACACGCACACACGCCCAGCTTGAGTTTAAGTCACTGGGTCTGGGACTTGAACCGTGGTCTGCTACATGGGAGTCCAGCGACATAGCCATTACACCAACTGCTGGTCCCATATTCTTCACATTACTTCTAAGACACTCATTTTAGAAAAACTGTATGGTAGGATTTTATTCTCCTTCAGAATCTTTAGCAAATCATTTAGTAATTTAGTTGACTTTAGTATCAAATTTTAACTCCCAATCCAAGTACTTTGTCTTTTTCTTTGATTGCCTTCTACCTGTAGAACTTCAGTGACCTTCAGAGTTTAATTTTTATGATTTCTGTGATCACCTATTTGATTACCACATAATCAATTGTCATTTGTGAGCCAAAAAATTATTTTTTAGTTTGATGTAGTAGAAGGATGAAACAGATTGAATCAGGTTGCTTGGCTTTGCCTCTAACCAAGTAAGTGTAAGTAAGTCAGAGGTCTTGACTTCCATGTGCTTGGTGTAAGTCATTTATTTAGTGCATGCAGCAAATACTAAATAAATGTTGATAAAATTAAAATACTGTCTTAAACAATATTTTCTATGTATATGACCATTTAGGAATATCTGTCTTTATTTTCATGGATGAACATCAGCCTACATCACAAATACAGTAAATCCAGATAATTTTTTTGCATTAGCTCTGGACACCTCTTTATTTCTCTTCAGTATATTATAAAATTATATTCTTTATGCAAGGTATACACAGTGTACTAGTCCTTCTCATACTTTACATAAAAGTTGTTTGTTTTTGACCAAATAGAAGGAAGTAAACACTAAAATATTCTTTATTTTCTTTAGCCTTTTGTCAGAGTTGGACACTTACTGACTTCCGGGATTTCTTTTGATTTCTCTGAAATTATATTCTTGATTTTCTCCCTATCCTTTTGATCTCTTATTTATTTATTTACTTCCATAGATACTGACAGAGAGAGAGAGAGAGAGAGAGAGGCACTCCTAACATAGTCCTCATGTCATGATCAGTCCCCAGTCTTGGTCAACCAGGATCATGGACACACATGCATATGCCTGGCATACATGGAGAAATGTCAAGACGTGAATCCAGCACTTTCCCGTGTGGCTTCGGCATCATGGAGAATTGTGTTACCATTACTTCTGCATTACTGAGGCTGGCCTGTTTATTTATTTTTGATTAACAAATAATAATTATGTATTTGTTGGCTACAGTGTGATATTCTGATCTATGTGTACACTGTAGAAAGACCTTATCAAGCTCATTAACATATCCATCATCTCAACAACTTATTTTTTTGTATGTGGTAAAAATATTAAAAATCTGTTCTTTGGGGACTCACCTGTGGTACTACACAGATAGTATCCCTGTTTGGGAGGCTGGAAGTTATATGGGAGGCCCAAATTTTGTTCCTAGGACAACCTGAACATGCTAAGCATGGTTATGCATACCTGTAATCCAGGCTAATTTGGATACTGAGTCAGAAGGATCGTGACATAGTGACTTTGCTGAAAATACCTGCATCTGTTTTACTCTTTATCTCCCTCTTTCTTAGAAAGGAAAAAAAAACAAAACAAAACTATTCTTTTAGTAATTTTGAAATATACATTGTTATTCCTGCACCTATTTAGTCTCTTTTTTACACTCTTTTTAGAATCTTGATGTGCATATGGGATATATTTAGAAGCAAATATTTATTCTAATATTCTTTTGGAGACACCATTTCTCTTACAGTGACATAGTAAGATTTATTGAATTCAAGAATTTATATGGGATCTTATTTATTATCTATATAAAATTCAAAATAACAAAATTAGCATTTTTTTATACTTTTGCCATAGGGAGTATGCACTCACCTGAGAGTCAGAAAGAAAGAGGGAAAGTGAGAAATCACCCTCTCACCCCAAAGTGGATGTCCATGCTGCAATTCTTTCTCCTCCTGGGATTTTTGCACAGGCCTGCACACACTTCCAGTGTGCTCTCAAGCCACTAGATCCGGGACTTGAACCACAGTTGGTCATGTGGGAATCCATTGCCTTAACCATCACATCACCTGCTGGCCCCTCATATTAGCATCTATTATAGCTGGAACCATTTTGGTTCACAGTGAAGAACCTCACAGTTAAACTGAATGATTTGCATCTATTTAGCTATTTAGAGTAGAGGGAAATGCACATTTAGCATTTGTGTCATGTACAAGATCAAAGGACAGAAACCTAAACCTATTTTTTTGAACTTGGAGTTTATTTTATTGAAATCATTAACATTCCACAAAACAAGGTTGACATTAGATTATGGCAGAAGCATTTTGTGATTTCAGAATTTGGTATATGGTATACAGAGTGATATAGTTTCCTTTACTCTCTCCCCCTTCTCTGTCTCATTCTTACCGTGGTTATAGTCCTTCTCTATATGCCCATAATTATTTTAATGCTTTGTTTTCTTATTGAAGATAGTTCATTTTCTTTTTGTTTTCAAACTTTTTGGGAAATAAGTTACTATTTAGAAGGCACTTAGTTGACAACAAGTTGCACGTACATTTCTAGAATACCATATGTAAGGAAAAAGTAAAGTTAAATCTCAGAAATTCTTTTTTTTTTTGAGATGTTTTTGCTATAGGGCTCATGCACTCTCTAGAAAAACAGAGAGAGACAGAGAGACAGAAAGCAAAATCATCCCCCAGGGGAATAGCCACACCACAATCCCTTCTCCTCCATTCTCCTCTCAGGATCTTGGGCACACACGCACACACACCTGGAGTGATTTTAAGCCACCGGGTTCAGGACTTGAACCACAGTTGACTACATGGGAGTCCAGCGACATAGTCATTATGTCAACTGCTGGTCCCAAATCTCAGAAATTCTAATATTTAAGATTTCTTGACAGTATATTCCCCACAATGAATCTTAAGCTTCTTCAGTAACCTCCTTGGGAAGTAGTTGCTAAGTGCTATGGTTTGTAACTCCTCCCTAAAATTCATGTGTTGAGATTTGGTTGTGATGGAATTAAAACTTTTATCGGACTCTGGTGTTGAAAGGTGGGGCTTTTAAGAAGACCTTGAGATTAAGGTCATTAGGGTGGAGCCCCCATAATTGAATCCTGGTGGGTTTATCAGGAGACTAAATGAGACAGACATAGAGGGGTTGGATGAACACAGCTGCTCTGTTCTCTTGCCTTTGCCTTTGTCATGTAATACCTCAGAACTCTGCAAAACCCCCGCCAAACATGGCCCCCTTCTGTACCCTGGACCTCTAAACCATGCACTGGATAAACCTCCATTCTCTCAAATTTCCAAGTTTGAAGTATTTACTGTTGTTAGCAATAGAATGGTCTGAAACACTGAACATAATAAAGATGTCAAGGTTGAGTAGGTATTATTGTGAAAAACTGTGCAAGAGATCATTTATTTTCATGTGTTTTAGCTATAGCTGGTCATATACAAATCATGTGTGTACTTTCCTGCATTGCAGAGTATACATAGACTTTCATAAAACTGATGTTCTTTTTGAATAGGTAGTATATGCATTTGTTAAGAAAAATTATGAAAGAATATAACATAAAAAGGAAATATTCCTTCCATTTACTCCTGTCTGCCAGTCATCCAGTTCCTTTGATTGGGGTTACATTTATTTGAATTTGTGTCAGTTTAGTTTTGAGCACCTGCCTCTTGTAAATTAACTAACTAATTAATTAATTAAAAGTAGCCTGAGAAGTGGTTGGTGAGAGATGCAGGCACAAATGTTAGGTTCTGTTTCCTTGCTAGCAGGTGAAGGAAGTTCTGCTATTTGCAGTAACTAGATAAGGGCAAGGATAAATCCTGACCAAATTTCTGCATAAAGGAAGAATATATGTTATGTAGGCTCAAAACCTTTTGTTATGGGGGCCAGCAGGTAGCATGTTGGCTGAGGGCACTGGATTCCCATGTGAATGACCAACTTCCACGTGGCAGACCTTCGAGTCCCAGACCTGGTGGCTTGCTTTCTCACTTTCTCTCTCTCTCTCTTTCTCCCTCCCTCTCTGGTCAAATTAAAATAAATAAATAAATAAATTTTAAAAATACTTTTATTGTGAGAATTGTAAGTGAGCCATAGCTGATTATTTTTTCTTAATTTATTTTTTAGAAAGCTTTTGCCAGGACCAGCAATTAGTGTAATGGCTGTGTTGCTGGACTCCCATGTAGAAGACCGTGGTTTGAGTTCCAGACCCAGTGGCTTGAACTCACTCCAGGTGCATGTGCGTGCACACCCAAGATCCCGAGAGGAGAATGGAGGAGAAGGGATTGCGATGTGGCCATCCCCTCTGGGTGGGTGATTTCTCTCTTTCTGTCTCTCTGTCTCTCTCTGTCTTTCTGGTGAGTGCACGTGCCCTATAGCAAAAACCTCTCCAAAAAAAAAAAAAAGAAAGAAAAGCTGTTGCCGTAGGGCACGTGCACTCACTGGAGAGAGAGGGAGAGAGATAATGAGAGGGAAAGTGAGAAATCGCCCCCCAGGGGGGATGGCCATGCCACAGTCCCTTCTCTTCCATTGTGATTTTGGGATTTTGAGAATGCACGCACATGTACCTGGCATGATTTTCAAGCCGCTGGGTCCAGACTCAAACTGCAGTCAGCTATGTGGGAATCCAGTGCCTTAGCTGTTATGTCACCTGCTGGTCCAAGCCATATCTGATTATTAAAATAGTACTTCTTGGTAACTTTCTTAGCAGTTCTCTGATATAACTATACATATCTGCATTTTAGAAGTAAAAAATAAAAAACTTACTATGTCTAATGAGTGTGTCCTCCCTTCCCAAATGAGCAAATCTGTGTATGCTTATCTAACTCTAGATTAAATATAATAACAATTAGTCCAGTGGTAAGACATGTGTGCATTATATAACAGTTATCTTTATATATACTATTGATTTAAAATTCGATTCAATATTCAGTTGAGCATATGAGCATTTGTGACTACCAAATATTACCATGGAGATATCATGACTTTTGGAAATAGAAATAAAAACAAAATATTTATACTTAGGTTGATGAGTGTTTTTGTGGATACCCGTTAGGTAGCTTGTATTTGTGATAGGGCTGATTGATTGAATGCTAAATTCAAGAAATACCGCTCCAGGGACTTTTTAAGAGGGATTTGGAAAAATTAATATAGCTGAAAAGAGAAAGAGGGAGAGAGAGAGAGAGAGATAGAGAGAGAGAGAGAATGAGTGAATAGCAATAATTATAAACATTGAACAGTAACAGGACTGTAATAACTATATAGGGACTTTATTCGATAACATCTTGAAAGACAAAATTTAACTTTTGGATAATGTAATACTAAAAGAAGCATAAAAATTAATAGAACAGAAAAGTAAAAATTAAATAAATATAGTAAGTAAAATTCTGCATTATCTATTAGACACATTCTGTTTGAAAACGAAAATGATTTATTTGTAAATCACTCTACCAATCTACTCTTTACTCTTAGCCTAATAAGAAAACAATTATGCATCAGAACATCTACTCATTAAATAAAACAATGACCTGCTAGGCAAATAATGAGCAAGCTGTAAATTTATTATTAATAAGAAAACTACATAAAATGTCGCTTATCACATCTAAATGTTTACAATGGTAACTTCAGACAGCGGTAAGTATTTAGAGAATGAAAGATTAATTTATTTGAATAGTCTACTAGTATTTCAGGAAACATATCAACACAAACCAAATGCATAAAATATTAGTTAAGTCAGTAATCAATTCTGACAGTAAAATGTGGGCCTGGATTCGGGAAAGACATAGAAGAAATTAAAACTATAGTAATAGAAAAGAAACAAACATTTTAGCATGAATAACATTACAGAAGAAGTCAGGTAGTTGAAGAAGGAAAGAACATGTGGAAATAAGAAATAAAATGGTTAGACGTGAGCAGAATGAATATAGATAGCAATTATGTCATGAAAACTTTTAGGCTATGTATCTGTAGTTGAGGTTTGATGGTTATATGGAGCTTCAAATACAACAGCCCTATTACATGTTGGGCTTCCACACAGGATTTTTTTTTAAAGTGAGAGAGCACACAAGGGAGACAGAAATGGATATTTTTGATGGAGTTTCTTTGCAATCTTCTTAATTTGCAACCCAGCCTCCCAGCCAGGCATGACCACAGGTATGCTACCACCATACTTGGCTTGTCTTATGTTGTTCTGAGAACTGAACCTGGGCCTTGCCTGTGGCCCCAACAATGTTGCAGTGGCCCCACTGCTTGTGCTGCTGTGGCTGGACCACATATAGAATTATTCAGACGTCTCCTCTTCCACTCTTACACTCGATCGATCTTTAACTTTTATACTACTTATTCATTTTAATTAAGTTCTCTCATTTTACATATAAGGAAAATGTAGAAAGAAAAAAAAAGGATATAAATGATTTCCCAAGGTCTCACAGCTAGTATAAGGCACAGACATAAACACCATGCTGTATCTTACAGCTAGAATAGTGTGTAAAACAAAAAAGCCAAGAAAGATATGAACTTATTCCTCAAAAGTATTTAAATTTTAAAAGTAACTTGTTTTTAGTTCTCTGCTAATTTTATTTTAAAAGCTTACTAATAAATATTGACTATGTTGGAAAAGCGATAGAAGGAGTAACCAGGAGGCCCAAGCTGCTTGTCTTGAGCTCATCAGGGACCCCTGATCAGTTTGCTGTGGGGGAAGAGGGGATACTCTGGCTTTGCTCCAGTCTTCAAGAACCAACAAGTGGTTCCTGCAATCCCAGAGATAGAAAAGAAAGTAGGAATTGCTGTCCAATGTGTGTTGATGCCATTCTGCTCCTCACTCATCCAGGAGTAACAAGGAGCCCAAGCTGCTAGGCTTGAGCTCATCAGGGACCCCTCACCCAGTATGCTGTGGAGGAGGAGGGGCTACTCAGCTTTTCCCTGGCCTTTAAGAAACAACATCTGATTCCTGCAGTCCCAGAAATAGAAGGAGCAGAAGAGATGCCTAGGATAGAAGGTAGGAGCTGCTACCCCATGTGGACTGAAGTGGTGTACCACCTTACGTTCTACCTGTCCAGCTCAAAGTCATCCACATTGGGAGCAGAAAGATTTGGATATACAGGAATCAAACACCTGAAGATAGGAGACTCTGGAGGAATTCTCTCCCCTCAACTCCTCTAGCAGTAAAAGGAAAGAAGCTTCCCTCCAAAAACCTGAACCCCAAACTCCTACTGTGGATTCCACATTCCCACCATAGTAGATGAGGGAAACTGGCTCAGAGGTACACAAACCATAGGGAAGGGCATTAGGACAGTTACAGAAACATACTTTATAGAAGTAGGAAGAACTGAGCATTTCATCATATGACTAAAAATCAAAGCAGAACCCCAAGAAATAGGAGAAAACCAAGAAATACTTTCTTTTTCTTTTTTTACAAGGGAACATAATACCTCATCAAGAATGGATAAAACACAAGATATCACAGAAATGTCAGAAAAATATTTCAAAATATTTATTGTAATAAAACTCAGTGAGATGCAAGAGAAAACAGACAACCAATTCCAGGTGAAAATCCTTCCATGACTTGAAGAACTCCATAAAGAGATAGACAAACTGAAAAAGTAAACTCTGATCTTCAATATAAAATCTCTGATTTAATCCAAATAAACCAAAAAGAATGGAAGAATAACCACTAAAAATCAGACCAGCAGGGGCCAGCAGGTGGCAGAGTAGTTAAGGTGCTGAACTCCCATATGAACTGTAGTTCAAGTCCTGGACCTAGCAGTTTGAATATCATACCTGGTGCATGTGTGTGTATGCCCAAGATCCCAAGAGGAGAATGGAGGAGAAGGGATTGCAGTGTGGCCATCCCCCTGGGGGATGATTTCTCATTTTCCCTCTCATTGTCTCTCTCCGTCTCTCTCCAGCAAGTGCACATCCTCTGTGGCAAAAACCTAAATAAATAAATAAAAAGGGGCAACATATGGGAAATCCTAGAACCCTAAATAGCTGAATATCTACATAATAGGTGTTGCAGAAGGCAGAGACAGGCAAAGGTACAGGAAAAATCTCTTTCATGATATATTACCCAAAAACTTTTCAAACTTAGAGAGGCATGGGGCCATCCAAATCCAGGAAATACAAAAGACACCAAATAGATATAACATAAGAAGATCCTTTCCACAGCATATCATAGCCAAATTGGTAAATGTCAAAGGCAAAGATAATATTCTAAAAATGGGAAGAGAGAAATGCCAAGTTGCTTTCAAAGGTTATCTCATTAGACTAATATCAGACCTCTCAACTGAAACAATGAAGGCAAGAAAAGAGTAGAAAGACATATTTAAAATGCTGAAAGAATAATAATTTCTGCCAAGAGTATTATACTAGGCAAGATTATCCTTCCAGTGGAAAGGAGAACTAAAATTACTCCCAGATAAACAAATGCTAAAAGAAGTCATGAGATAATTAGAAGAGAACACAAAACAACTAGGAAAAAAAAGGGAAAATCCACATATATTGGTGATAACACTGAATGTCAGAATTAAATTTCTCAACTAAAAGGCTTAAAATGCAGATTTGATTATCGTTCACATTTGCAGGCTTAAATGCAGATTCACCAATTATTTGACAGAGAGTTGTTTAGACGGGTTTCAATTTATATATTTGTTATAACCATCACTCATTGTATAAAACTGGATAACAGAGGGTAAGTTCAAAGTGTTATAAGTAGCTGAGTCTTTCCTTGGAATGAATTTAAAGAAGGCTAAAATCAAGAACATTGTAAAGCCTCTAAATTATGAAATCACGTAACTTTACTACCATGTTTGCTTTTAAACATCTCTTTTCAATTTTGTTTAGTTTTTGCTTTTTTCAGGACTTATTTCTTTATGCACAGTACAGTATTATGGTCTTACAAGGGCTCACAGGGAGTGAGTAAACATTTTCTTTTTCTCTCTTCCTAATGAGTATTGTTTTATGCAATTTTACCTGTCTCTAACTGGACCAATGATACCATAGATCTTTTCAAAATGTAAACTCTTTTCTCCCATAGTCCTCTATATGGAAATTACAAATTCTTCTGTATTAGCTGTGTTAAGATGATCTTTTTATTTTTTTTGAGAGGTTTTCGCTATAGGGTACATGCGCTCGCCAGACAGACAGAGAGAGACAGAGAGACAGAAAGCGAGAAATCACCCCCCAGGGGGGATGGCCATGCCACAATCCCTTCTTCTCCATTCTCCTCTCGGGATCTTGGGCACGCACGCACACGCGCCCGGCGTGAGTTTTAAGCCTCCGGGTCCGGGACGCGAACCGCGGTCGACTACATGGGAGTCCAGCGACATAGCCATTACGTTAACTGCTGGTCCCCAAGATGATCTTTGTTTTTAAAAAATCCATTTCCATTAATTTATGAGACTTTTTGTTGTCTGATTTTTAAGCAATTTGTTTTTCTTTAGAACTGTATTTCAAAGTACAGACTGTCATAGACAATTCAGTACATACTTTTAAAATAACTAGTTGGAACTGATTTCGATTGTTTACAACATGTGTTGCATGTTGAAGGTGGTGTATACGTTTATATCCTTGATTTGTTTACTGTACACTATATACATGCTTTTAAAGACCATAATTATATGTATATCACATATTATAATAAATATTCAAAAATATATTAACCATGTTATACTAATGTATTATATTATCTTTGACTATTTTTTAAATAGTGTCCTCAAAATAACTGTTAAATTACCTATTAATTTCCCCTGTTTATCTATCAGTCGTAAGTCTTCTTGTCATTAGTGATAATTAGTGAAATTCTATTGTATTGGTTGACTTTTGAGTAATTGTTATTAACACTATAACATTTATTTTATGGTTAATGCTTTCCAATTATCCTTTGTATTAAAGTTTGATGGTTAATGGTAAAACTGGAGTGTATAATTACATGAATTCTAAAGAGGAATAAAGGACAATTCTGTGGATCACAAGCTGTGGTTTACTTATGAAACTTTGATGCTGACCTCCCCCATCCTTTTTTTCTTTTTTGTGATTCTCATGAGTATTTTCACATTATATAAGCTGACATTTGATTAAGGACAGTTGACTTTTATATTATTTGTATCCTACATACTATAGCTTAAAACTTCATTATTTGAATAATAATCAATGTTTACTCTTAAAGGGAAATATATTCACAGTCTCACCACCCTGAATACTTACCACTGGATTGTAATTACTAGAAAAGTGATAGAGGAGTATTTAAAAAATACATATTGGATCAATCTGCTTTAAGTTCTTTGATATCCTGATAAAACATGGAAAATAATTGGGTGGTCAAAAACAGTCATGACGTATTTTTCTGTGCAAAAATGACTTTTCCATGACTTTTCCAATGACCCAATAATTTGAATATCTATTTGGTACACATGGATAGAAATAAGATTTTGGATTCTTTTTTTTTTTTTTTTTTTTTTTTTGATAGGTGTTCTGGTATAGGGTGCGTGCATTTGCCAGTAAGAGAAAGACAGAGAAACAGAAAGCGAGAAATCATCCCCCAGGGGGGATGGCCATGCTGCAATCCCTTCTCCTCCATTCTTCTGTTGGGATCTTGGGCACACATGCACTCACGCCCAGTGTGAGTTTAAGCCACTGGGTCTGGGATTCAAACTGCAGTCGACTACATGGGAGTCCAGCGACAGCCATTACACCAACTGCTGGTACCGATTTTGGATCCATTTTTATACTTTTTTCCTTTAGTATATGATTTTGGAAGTAACTGGCACTATGACAAACTACTAAATGTCAGTTTTCTAATGAAACAGATTTAAAAACTCAGAATGTGAGTTGATGCACTTAAGATGCTAAGCCTGCACTTATGTGCATTATTTTTAAATGAGCACACTTCACAGAAAAGCGATTCCTCTGGTAACAATTGCCAAGAAGAGGATTTATTATCCCTAGAGAATTTTCCTTTGGCTAATTTTTAATATTATATTTGTTTAGTGCAAAAAGACTTAACATCAACCAAATAATATTTTTTGAGGGGCCAGCAGGTGGTGTGGTGGTTAAGGTGCTGGACTTAGTCTAACATGGTTTGAGTCCTGGACCTGGTAGCTTAAAAATCATGTCAGATGCATGTGCATGTGTGCCAAAGATCCCAGGAGAATGGAGGAGAAGGAATTGTGCCTTGGTCATTCCTCCAGGTGATGATTTCTCACTTTCCCTCTCACTCTCTCTGTCTCTCTCTGGTGAGTACACATGCCCTATGATTAAAACCTAAAAAAAAAAATTGCTGAGTTGAGACATTAATTATGGAAATAATTGTCTATTTTAACACAACATTAAATGTTATATAATGGAATATATGGACCAAATGAAGACATAACTTTAATTACATTAAAATAAAAAGTTAAGTAAGAATATAGCACTGTAGTGAGTCCTAGATCTTGTTTTTCTTTTTTTCTGACACCATGTATGTCTATATCAATATAGTTTAGGGTAAATTAAAATTACAATGAAAACATTAATTAATGGTGAAAGAGATTTTTCTTTGTGATATATATATATATATATATATATATATATATATATTTATATATATAAAACTTTATTCAGGTATAAATATTATTAAAACACTGAACATTTTAATGAATACAATTTGATGGGTTTGAGCACACGCATACATCCATGAAACCATCAGCAAAAGCATGGCAATCAACATAGCCATCATCTCCAAAAGTTTCTTCCTACCTCTTTGTTGTGTGTGTATTTGTGTGTGCACATGTGTGTGGTGAGAATATTTAACCTAAAATCTATCCTAAAAGAAATTTTAAGTATATAATACATTATTGTTTACTACAGGGACTATGTGACCCAGCAGATCTCTATAGTATATTCATCTTGCATAACTGAAATTTTATATCCTTTGAATAGCTCTCCCTTTCTCCTTTCCCTGAAACCTTGGTAACCACCATTTTACTCTCTGCTTCTATGATTTTCACTATTTTAAATGCCTCATATATGTGGAATGTATTTCTGTGGCTGGTTTCTTTCACTTAATATGGTGCGTTGGGGCCGGCAGGTGGTGTGGTGGTTAAGGGTGCTGGACACCCACATAGCCGACCTGGTGGCTTGCTTTTTCACTTTACCTCTCTCTCATTTTCTCTCTCTCACTCTGTCTCTCTCTGGTCAAATATAAAATAAAGAAAGAAGAGGGACCAGCAGTTGAAGTAATGGCTATGTCGCTGGACTCCCTTGTAGTCAACTGTGGTTTCAGTACTGGACCCAGTGGCTTAAACTCACTCTGGGCATGTGTGTGTGCATGCCCAAGATCCCGAGAGGTGAATGGAGGAGAAGGGATTGTGGCGTGGCCATCCTCCCTAGGGGGTGATTTCTCCCTTTCTGTCTCTGTGTCTCTCTCTATCTTTCTGGCGAGTGCATGCGCCCTATAGCAAAAACCTCTCCAAAAAAGAAAGAAATGGGAAGAAATATAGAAAGCAAAAGAAAGACAGAGAAAGGAAAGAAAGAGGAAGAAAGAAAGTTAAATAAAATAATAAAAAAAAAACCCATAATGCCTTCCATGTTTATCCATGTTATAACAATTAGGGAATTCCTTTCTTTTCTAAGATTGAATTCTCTTCTATTGTATGTGTAAAGAGCGTTAAAAAAATCTATTAAGTAAAATTTAGGTCATTTTAATTTCTTGGCTATCATGAATAATAATACTGCTGTGTACATGGAATGCAGATAATCTTTTTAAAATTTGGTATTGGGTACGTGCACTTACTAGAGGGAGATATGTGTGTGTGTGTGTGTGAGAGAGAGAGAGAGAGAGAAAGAGAGAGAGGGAGAGGGAGAGGGAGAGGGAGAGGGAGAGAGAGAGAGAAAAAGGGAGGAGAGAGAGAGAGAGAGAGAAAAATCACCCCCCAGGGTTATGGCCACATTGCAATTCCCTTCTCATTCATTCTCCTCTTAGGATTTTGAGCATTTATGTGCATGTGCCCTGCATGATTTTCAAGCTGCTAGATCCAGAACTCAAACCATGCAGTCGGCCATATGGGATCCAGTTGCCTTAACCTCTGTGCCACCTGCTGGCCTGCAGATATCTTTTTTTTAAGATGCTAATTTTAATTCTTTTGCATATATATCCAGAAGTGAGATTACTAGATCATATAATAGCTTGACTTTTAAATTTTTGAGGCACCTCCATACTGTTTTCCATAGTTGCTCTACCATTTCACGTTCCCATCAACAGTGTATAAAGACTCCCTTTTCTCCACATCCTTGCCAATACTTGTTAACTTTCTTATCTATTTATTTATTTTTCCAATTGTAGCTATCCTAACAGTTGTGAGGGCATACCCCGCTGTGGTTTTGATTGAATTTTCCTTATGATTAGTGATGTTGAGCTCCTTTTAATTTATCTGTTGAACATTTGTGTGTCATCTTTGGAGGAATGTTTATTCAAGTCCTTTGCCCACTCTTAAACTGGGTTATTTGGCTTCTTTGTGCTGTTGAGTTGTAGTAGTTCCTAATATATTTTGTATATTAATCCTTTATCAGATTGTTGGTTTGAAAATATTTTCACCTATTCCATAGATTGTCTTTTTACTTTAATTGTTTCCCTTGCTGTGAAGATTTTTGTTTGGTGTAGTCCCACTTACCTATTTTTTGGTTTTCTTGCCCATGCTTTATTGTCATATTCATGAAATCATTGCCAAGACAATTATCATGACATTTTCTCCTTATGTTTATTCTAGGAGTTGTAAAGTTTTAGGTCTTATGTTTAAGTATTTAATTCCTTTTTTTTAGTTGCCAGAGGGAAAGTGCATTTGTCAGAGTGAGACCAAGGTGTGGGGAGCACCCTCTCATTAGAGCATGGTCATGCCACAATCTTTACTCCTCCATTTCTCCATCCACTCAAGATTTTGGGCATGCATGCACAGATGCCTGGCATGATTTTCAAGCTACCAGGGCCAAGTTTCAAACCACTTTCAGCCATGTGAGATCTGGATCCCTTAGCCACTAGACTACAGGGCTGATCTGAGTATTTAACCAATATTATGTTGATTTTTATGTATAGTGTAAGATAAGGGTCCAATTTTCTTCTTCTTCATGTGTATATCCAATTTTTCCTGCACCATTTTCTGAAGAGATGACCCTTTTCCCATTGTGCATTCTTGGAACACTTGTCAAAAATCAGTTGACCATATATGCATGTGTTTATTTTGGGGCTCTCTATTCTGTTTTATTTAGTCTATATTTCTGTCTTTATGCCAATATCGTACTGTTTAAATTGCTGCAGCTTTACAATACGTTTTGATGTCAGTAAGTGTGATGTGACAACAAGGCCTTAGCCTTGTTCTTCATTTTCAAGATTGCTTTAACTGTCTGGTATAATTTTGGTTTCCCTATGAATTTTTGCATTTTAAAAAATTTCTATGAAAAATGCTTTTGGGATTTGATAGAGATAGCACTGAATCTGAGGGAAGCCAAATTTGTGATCCCTGCATTCCTATAGTTGGTATATTTATATTCAGTTTTAGTAGCATATATAGTAAACTGGGGCAATAGTAGATCTATAAGACCAGGTGTATTAGTCTGCCAGGGCTGCCATAACAAAACACCACAGACTGAGTTGCCTTAACAACAGAAATATATTTTCTTTTAGTTATGGAGATTGGAAGTCCAACATCAAAGCATCAGGCAGGTGAAGTTTCTCTTGACATCTCTCCTCAGACTGCAGATAGCTCCCTTCTTGCTGTGTCTTTAAATGACCTTTCATTGATGTGCATATTCTGAGAAAGAGAAAGAAAGGAGAGAGAGGAGAGAGAGAGATAGATAGAGAGAGATATTTCTGGTGTCTCTTCCACTTCTTATGAGGACACCAGTTATATTGGATTGTACTACTGCTCAGATGACCTTGTTTAAGATTAAATACCTCTTTAACAGCACTATCCCTAAAGACAGTCACTCTGGGGGCTGGCAGGTTGCATGGTGGTTGAGGCGCAGTTATCCCACATGGCCAACTGTGGTTCAGGTCCCAGATCCTGTGGCCTGAAAATCACAACAAATAAATAGATACATAAATAAGTAATAAAAGAAAAAGATAATAATTTTGAGGGTTAGAGCTTTGACTTACTAAATTTTTTTGGAGGGTACACTTCAGTCTATTATACCAGGTAAACTCTTCCATTAGATTGAATTAAAATATGTTAAAGGAATGTCTCAAATATTAGCAGGATGAGTTGTATCTCTGGAAATTATTGCTGCAGATTTTGACAGGCTGAAGTAATAAATCAGTGGTAGAAGATGACCTGTGATGTATAAAAATAAGGATATGCGCAAATATTCAGAAAACCATTTTAGGAGTATAGGAAAGAGCAAGTCCTAGCTTAACAGCAGTGCAGGAACAAGTGATGTAGGAATTAACCGTACAAGTTAAGGGTCAAGTGTATATGTGGCCTAGTAATAAGTATATTCCTTTGTGTATTAGGTACAAAAGAAACATATTGGGACTAGATGCTGAGAGTTGATGGGCATGTGGTCATTTATTGGGTGGGAGGGCTTAAGCAACATGAATAACAGAGACACTGTGAATAGTACTGGACGAGAGAGCTGGTAGTAAAATGATAGTTGAGGGTTCCCTAAGGGCAGACTTAATTTCACTATTTTACACACAAGTGCTAAAAAGAAGTTTAATGGAGAGGTTGGCTTGGTGACATGTAGGTAATGTGTTGTTCAAGTGATGCAGGATCCATATGGAAGATCATAGGTTTGGTTCTCTAGTAGACCTGTACACTCTAGGTGCTCATGCTGGTGACCCTGGCTGGCTGGAATGGCTGAGGGTAGGGATCATGACATGAGTTCCTGTTGACAGTGCTTACCTTTTTCTCTGTTTGTCTCTCACTCTCATGAAGAAATTAATAAACTTAAAAAAAGAAGTCTAATGAAGAGATGGCAGCACTACCAAATGTAACACAGAAAAAGGCTGAACACTAAGATAGCTGTATCAAGAAAAATGGCCACCAAAGAGAGCATTGAAAGGGAAAGGAAAGTGTCACAAAAGAAAGAAGGAAAATTATATGAGCCGTGTATAAAGGGAGTCTTATTAATAAGGTCCAGAGTTGAAAATGACAAACGGAAGAAGAAAACAAAGATAGATTTGAGAGGTGATGTGTGTGGGAGAAAGGAGAAAAGATTAATATATAGGGAAGAGGGCACAAACATTGGGTTATGATGCAATTTAAACTTGTCTCAAAAGCCCATAATGGGGCTGAACTGTAGTACAGTGGTAAAACATGACACTTTACAAAGGAGACTCTCATGGGAAGGAGACCTCCCTGAGCATATTGGGCATGGATGTGCCCATGATCCAGGCTGACTAAGGCTCAAGGGTGGATTGTGGCACCCAGATCCTGTTGGGGATACTGTGTTTCTTTCTTTCTCTCTCTTTCTCTCAATCTCTCTTACTCAAGGAATAAATAAACTTAAAAAAAATGAATACTGACAGGTTCTGCTTACAATGTAGAATGTATTCCAAAAAATACACATTATTTAATTGTTATAGTAGAACTCATAGATGAGTTAGTAATGCATTGGTTTGTAAACAAAAGAACTCAGTAATACCTAGCAGAGTCAATCACAGGCCTCTGCACTATTGCAATTTATCTTGTCCATAATAAGAGATTGAAATATAATCACATTGTGATTCATATGTTTCATGTATATTCCTTCTTTTTCATCAAAGCTTAAAGAGGTAAGTTTTCCTTTTCACCTATAGATTTCAGCTTCTCTTAGTGTCATTTAAAATTGTAACATGATACACTTTTTGTTAAATGTTCTATATTAGCATGATGTTCTAACAATGGAAAATTCGACTCCTTGAGCTCAAAGTACTCTGAATTTTGATGCCTATAAATCACCTTACATAATTACTTATGTAAATATATGTACAGTAATAAATTTTTTCTCTCTATCATTTATTTGGTGTAAGATAAAACAAAACCCCTTTTCTTTTACCACAAGTAGAATTGGGAGATGTCTTTATAATGATGAACTTACTATCAGTTCATAGATCATCCTAACAACTTTGGTTTCCAAGAGAAAGTCCAAACCGAAAGGGACATCACAGTTTGTCTCCCTGCCAGAGGGAAAGATAAGCCTAAGCTTTAAGGAGAAATAGCCCTTTGCTATTCATTTGACTGTTGGAGTTATTTATCGTCCATTGTGCACACATTCTAAAGCGTTGAATGTTGGACTGATGTTCCCATTTCTAGGTGCTGACCATCTCTTGAGAAGTAGGGCCTCGGTGTATTGCTTTGTAGCTTGTATGTCTTAGTGATAGAGAAAGGTGGTTCTTCATTTATCAAAGAGGATTCTCTTTAAAATTCCAGTTTCATAGCATTCTCCATCAGTCTCTTCTCCATGTTTGGAATGTCATTTCTGTTTTGTCTTGAGACTATTGATCTGCTCTTTGCCCTTTACTGTAGGAAGGAAAGCTGTCATTCTGAAATAATGTGAGTTTAGAAGTTTTATTCATTGTGAAGTAATTTTTATTACACTTAGGAACTGAAAATGGGCTGAGATAGGCATATTTATCTAGAAATGAGTGCAAGTTTTAAAAGATATTTAAAAACATGCACTTTTTTATGTGAAGGTTTGATCATTTGTCTTAAAAAAGCCAAAAGCATTGAAATGTATCCTGGGAATTTATCTGATTCTTGTGCCTGTATTTGCTGGCATGCTCTTATCTCTCTGCTGAGAAGCATACTCCACATATATCTAGTGGTTAATGTGGATGCAGGTATATTCTGTAACTTATTAATCACAAACCAATACCTTCCACATTGAATTGTAAAAATATTAGCAGATGATTGAAATTGCCTAGAAATTACAGAATAAAGTTATTGACCACTCTTATTCTTCTATTTGAAATGGTTTTCAATAGCTTAGAAAGTGAAGTGGTATAGAATCTTTTTTTTTTTTTTGGAGAGATTTTTGCTATAGGGCGTGTGTGCTCACCAGACAGAGAGACAGAGAGACAGAAAGTGAGAAATCACCCTCCCCTAGAGGGACTGGCCATGCCGTAATCCTTTCTCCTCCATTCTCCTCTACATTCCCAGAGTGAATTTAAGCCACTGGGTCTGGGACTTGAACCACGGTTGACTACATGGGAATCCAGCGACATAGCCATTATTCCAACTGCTGGTCCCTAGAATCATTTTTTTCTTAATTAGGCTTTTTCTTCTTACATGTTATTGGGAGACAAAATGTATGAATGTAACTCATAACACATTTATAAAGAGGAAAGAATTTTCTCAAATGGTGAGAACAGACTTTCTTTTTTACTAGTTTATCATTCTGGTAATCATACCCCTGAAGTAATGATTTTAGAATATAACCATTTTATACAGCTGAAGAATAGGAAAATGTACGTTCTTCAAGAAAGCCTACAGAGTTCTCCTGTTAATTGCCATCACAAATAATGTGCTTTACTCATCAAGGCTGTTTTGTTATTTCTGGTGCAACCCCCTGCTCCTTCTTTTTCTCTGTAGTACTTGGAGAGTCAGTTCCTGCCTGTAGCAGTAGTCTTCAGTCAGGTTTTAAATGATTGGTTAGAGCTAGCAATATTGACTGGGATTGAAAATGTTTCTGGTTAACAAAGTCAGTGATAACTTGTTCTTCATTTCCTAGTGAGGCCTGGCCTTAAGGCTTTGCCATTAAAATGATTTTGCATGTCCTTTCCTGAATTCATGAGCACTCTAAAATAAGAACTAATTTGTATTGCCAAATATAACAATCACTTGCATTGAGAAGTCTAGTAAACTTTGATTAGCAATTCTGGATTTTAAATTCACGAATTTATTGTAATTTTGTTTCATTCAAATTCACAAAGTATTCACCTCTCCCCCAGCATTACCATATTTGGAAGCCAGGATTTTTTTTTTTTTCTTTCAATTCTTGAACCAACTTGTTTTCATGACTTTGGTAATTAGTGCTAAAGATCTTTATTTCAGATTAAGCCTAAAAGTTGCCTACTTCTTTTGTGCATAGGGTCTTAGTTTAAAAAAGGCGACATAAAATTCTTCTCAGTGGACATTATTTTGAAATTTTTGGATGTGGATCTGAAATTTGTTTATCCTTTATTTCACGAGGTTTCTTCTCTTATAAAAGTCCACAGCTATAAAGTAGCCTATTTGTCCCAAAACGTAAGAAAAAGTGTGGGAGGTAGTATTGGGATTCATCTTGATAACAACAAACAGCCTTTGTAAGGTTTCATTCCAGGCTAATGGCTGATGAAATTGTTCTGAATAGTTAAAATGAAATGAAATAAATGAAAGAACATAAAAGAGAGCAAACAAAATGGTTTATTACTTTTCTTTCAAGGTACAATAGGCATACTTCGTCTCTTTTTGTTACTCATATCTATGTGGCAGATATTTAGAGCCAGAGTTTTGAATACCATGATGACTAAATGAGGGTTATAAATTCAGAGCAATGGTTCAAAATTCTACAGCTAGCAGCTACTAAAACAGGATGTCAAAGTCTCTCGTTCTCAAATTATTTTAACTAATGAATATTCATAATTGAAGAAAGGAGCATGAACAATTCTTCTCCGTCTCTGAGAAACTTCACACTCAAAGTGAAGGAACTAATGCCTTACTAAAATTACACTTATGGAACATGGACATAAGAAGGCAAAGCAAAAAAAAAGAAGGCAAAGCATTGCCCAAGTCAGAGTCGGTATTTCTTTCGGGACTGTTCAAAATTTTTCCTTAGAACTCTATAAAGATGAAGGCAATTGGAATGTATAAAAGACTCAAGTGATAGGCTATTTATAATTCAATTTTTAAAAGTATTCATCTAGGTGACTTGTATATTGCAATGAACAAAAATTGGACTTTGAAATATCTGGAAGCTTGCAGCTCTCAATGCAAACATTTCAGGAATTGGTATAATGTAACTTTAAAAGCACCTGGTTTTATGGTGGTGTTACACAGCTGAAAAAATAAAGTGTCATATCAGGTTGGGTCACATTTGTCTAAGAAAAACTAACATGAGGATTTCTTTTGTCAACACAGGAGATGAGCTGTAGGATAAGGGCAAATTATACTCTCTGATCTACCCTTCTCTTATGGGAGTGACTGGACATTAAAGCCTCAGTCTGGAGTTGCACTACTTTTATACATTTTCATGTAAGGCAATTTTTGCAGGAGAAAAATGCTAGCAAAAATTGAGGTCCAAATTTCTCTACAAAATCACAAGTCCATTTGGGATTCAGTGTTTTCTTTCTGTCTCTTGGTGTTTGGACAAGTAGATTTAGGGGAAAAAAAGAAAATCTAATTATTCCAGGTGAAGAAGTTGTGTGTATCATGTGTGCTTCTAATATATCTGGATTTGTTATATGTTGTGTGTGGAAAAAATACTTATTTTTACTCCAAATAATGGAATATACAGTATATTGTAGTGTCAGTATAATTTCTCATTGGCAATAACACTAATCTCTCATTAAAATACACTTCATTATTATTAATTTTTAATTGCTGGAGGGCATGCACACTCTCCAGGGACAGAAAGAAAAACAGAGAGAGAGAGAGAGAGAGAGAGAGAGAGAGGGAAAGAGAGAAAGTACTCCCTGATGGGGTGTGGTCACATCGCAATTCTTTTTTTCTCTATTTCTCCATCCTGGTGATTTAGGGCATGTATATACACACCCCTGGCATGATTTCTAAGCTGCCTGAGTCAGCATTTGAACTGTGGTCACCATGTGGGAGACAGCTCCCTTAACTTCTACTAGGCTATGGTGCTGGCCCTAAAATACACTTTTAGTATTAACTGGTTACAAATCTTGTTATAAAAAATATAAAAAGGCCATCTTTCTTGAGAAATTTTTCCCTTGTTTTTGGTTATAGTTACACATTTAGTTATTTAATTTGGAAAGTATCCTCCTTTCAAATGTGGAGATTAGTATTTTTTCAAAAGCTATGTAATTATGAAAATATTGTAATGGGTAGAATTATTTGACATTTAAAATAATAGTTTATACTTATTGGACATGTCTTATGTGCCTGTGTGACCAGCACTAAAGTTAATTTCAAGTCCAAGTTCAATAATGTGGAATAGGTTTTATGATATGGGACTATCCATGTATATTTGACATTGTGATACCTATTTTTGCCTTTTTTTATACCACAAACTGTTGGATCTATGAAAAATTCCATGTTGGTTTACAAGCTTCCTATGTCCATAAAGATTTCCCCCCTTATTCTCTTCAGTATGTGTGCTCAACTTCTTTACTTGGTTTTATTTATCTCACCAGCCACATATCATAATTCCTTTATTTTTTACCATCCTTCTTCATATTTAGCATGCTTTCATTGACACCCTTTGTAGTAGGGCTCAAACAACATTAAAAATTGCTCATTTAACCAAAATATTCACAAATAAACACCACTAACTATCTTGGTTCCCTAAATTGCCAGGATTATTCTGTCAGTTGGCCCCCAGGCTTTTGGTATTAATTCCTCTGTTAAAATGCTGATCAATTCTTGAAGATAGGCCTAAATGGAGTACCATTGCTAATAATGAATTCTGGGCATGGCCTTGGATGAACAGTACAAGAGGACAGGCCAATTTGGAAAAATCATGTTGAGGATCTGGAAAGATACCAAAACCAAATCTGTCTCAATTTGTTTGCTTACTTGTTACTATCAACCAGTTGGTGTGGTGAGTGAGAATTTTGAACTCTTTTTCAGAATTACCAAAAATGTAACTCTTTTGAATCAGCCAGTTAAACAATCTCCATGTTGAGACTCAAAAGACCAAGTTCTAGGAACAGTGGATTGTCATTTGCTTTAGTGTGGGAGATAGAAGTGAAAGGAAACCTAGATAAATAAAGAAATTTGTGCCTTTGGGAGAATTTAAGGTAGCCTAGAGGAGGACTTTGTAGAGGAGATGGTTTATTGGAAGTGGAACAGTTCTTCAGTGTAGGTGTTTGCCATTCAGGATAGTATTGTACATAAACAGATCTACCTTTTTTTCACTCAGGAATTTAGTTTTGGCAGAGTTGATCCAAGGGCACATTAAATTTTGGGTAAGGAGGATTTAAAAAATGGTACGAGGTATTCCTTTTAAAGCCTGTGGACAGTGACATGTATAGATTTGTCACTAATCAGTTGGGAATACTATAAACATCATCCTCAACAGACAATAACCCATCTCTCTGTCCCACAAATGCCCTGCCCCTCCATTTCTCTCCCCAGTGTCCCCCCTCAGCCTCTCCTCCTTCATCCACCCTCTTCCCACACTGTATCCAGTATTTATAACCAGTTTCTATGTTTCTATATTCTCTAGTCATTCGGTTTTGGCCATAGAGTGTAGACAGTTGCTATATATTAACTGGAGACATACAATATCTCTCCTTCATAGTCTGACTTGCTTCACTCAGCAGTAAATCTTCCATATTCATCCACTTTCTGTCAAAAGCCAGGGTCTTGTTGTTTTTTTATGGCTGAGTAGTATTCCATAGAGTATATGTGCCACGCTTTTTCAAAATCCATTCATCTGTTCGTGGGCATTTGGGTTGGTTCCATATCTTAGCAATTGTGAATAATGCCGCAACAAACATCGATGTGCAAGCACTTTTCAATTTCTAGTTTCCTATATAGATATCTGTGTGTATACACACACACACACACACACACACACACACACATATATATATATATATATACACACAAATATTTTTTTTCCCCACTATTTCTCACCCTCTGCCATTTCCCACCCTCCTGCCACACTGTCTCTGGTATCTACAGTTGCTTTCCATTCCTTTTGTTCCCCCCACATTTTATTGATTCACAAAATATCTTAAATAATCTATTTTCAATAGCAAGTTCAGCTGATCTGTGAACACCTGTCTGACTTTAGGCGTGAAGCTCTGAGTAGAATGAATATACTATAAAATAGCACCTAACTGATGTTCTATAGCTTACTGTGATCATTAAATAGGTATTTTTAGTATACTTTTTAATTTCAAGAAAAGCAGTTTTAGCTTTAATAAGTCAAAATTTAAAAAATGCTAGAGAGTTTTGCTTAAAACTTGAAGACAGGAAACAGGCTACGGTGCTGTTCAAGCAGTAGGTACATGAGCCTATAGGCAGCTCAAGACAAGACAACAATCCTTAAATCTACAAAAGAAAGCATAGAAGAAAATCAGTAATCTTTTAGTCGAAAGTCATAAGATTCTATTTGACCAGTTCAGTCTTATGTACTTACTCTATCTTCTGTTGTGGTCCGATCTTCCTGTTTAAATTCTGGAATATAACATTGAACTCCAGACTTGTCCCTACCATTAACTTGGCCATTTTCTTAGTTGTTTTTGAACTCTTATTTCTGTGTGTCTGTATTTAGTTTTCCTGGTATAGCATTCCCTTCAGAACTTTTTGGAGAGCTGGTCTGGTGTTGGTAAATTCTTTCAGGTTTTGTTTATCTGACAATGTTCTTGTCTTTTCTTCCCATATGAAGGAAATCTTGCTGGGTACGGTATTCTTGGTTGAATTTTTTTTTTCCTTAACACTTTAATTATATTTTCCCATTCTTTCCTTGCTCTCATTGTTTCTGATGAGAGTTCTGCTGTTAGTTTGTTGGGATATCCTTTGTAGGTAACTTGACGTTTCTCTCTTGTCAATCTTAGTATCTTGTTTTTGTGGTTTTGGTCAATCTGGCTATAATGTGTCTTGAAGAAGATCTTCTTGGGTTTATTCTATTTAGGGTCCTTTGTATTTCTTGGGACTGGATCTTTGAATGCCTCTCTAGTTTTGGAAACTTTTCTTTCAGGATTTCATGGAATAGATTATCAATGCCCTTACTAGTCTCTTCACCTTCTGGGATACCAGTTAACCAGATGGTTGGATGTTTAATGGTATCTAGTATTTCTTGTATATTATTCTAATTTTTTTTGCCTATTTTCTCAGTCTTCATGGTGGATCTTTCTAGGCCAGTAATTCTGTCTTCCACATCTGAGATTCTATCTTCTGTATGATCTAGTCTGCTTTAATACTTTCAAGGGAGGTTTTGATTTCTCGTATTACAACCTTCATTTCTTTTTTTTTAATTCACTTTTTAATTTTTACATTTTTCCACAAACATTTACTTTACATATCAAAAAATTTTTGCTCATACTCCATAGTTCTTGACAGTAAATAAACAACTTTCAAAATACCAAATTTTAAAGATACTGTTCAAAATATTTCTTATAATTTTGTATAATTTTGTTTGTGACTCTATAACAACAGAGACAGTATGGTTTTAAATGTTTTTGAGAAAATATTTACATGTCAACTACTCAAATTGTTAAAAAGCAAATGCACAGCACACAAGTCACACTTAAACCTTTTCAATTTGGCCCTGCCCAAGTATTCTGTGATATACCAACTGCTAGCAAAGATCAGTCTCTTTTTCTTCCTTCAAAGACTTTCTCAAGATAATCCTCTGGTGTGGTTGCTCCTTTGCAATTTCTACTGATTACAATGTTGGGTTGGAAAAAGTCCAGGTTATTTTATGTTATAAATTCTTTCATATAACTTCTTTAATCCTATATGCTAGGCAGAACTATTTATGGTGCCAGGCCATCTTTCTAAGTGCTTCTGTTAGCTTACTTGAGATCCACCTAAGTTCCATAGTTTTCTGATTAATCTTCAGGTATGACATTCTAGTCAAAGCCCTGTCCAACAATGAGTATTTCCAATTTCTGATTCAATGCAGCAAGCATTATTGAACTTATGCAAATAATCCTTCTGACACAAAATAAGAATACTCCCAAATATTTTCCAATTCCAGAGGGGTCAGGAAGGAAGAAAAGTTTACATTTCCATTTAAAGAAACAAACAAGAAAAATATTTTTAAAAATTGCTGAACCTATTAACAACTCAAAAGAAAGTAAAATGCTTAAATTGTGAAATCAAAGCATAGTAAAAAAATCAGCAATGTTTCACTCAAAAGTCATAAAATTCTGTTTCACCAGTTCAGTCTTATGTTCAAACTCTCTTCCGTTGGCCACAGTGTTACTGTGGTCCAATCTTTCTGTTTAAATCCTGGAAGTTAGCATTCAGTGTTATTATTGATATTTCTTGTCCCTAGTATTAAATTGGTCATTTTCCTGGTTGCCTTTTGTTCTCTAATTTCTGTATGTGTCTTTAGTTTTCCTGGTAGAGCACACTTTTCAGAACTTCTTGAAGAGTGGGTTTGCTATTGGCAAATTCTTTCAGGTCTTGTTTATCTGAGAATGTTTTTATCCTTTCTTTCCATATGAAAGATAATCTTGCAGGGTATAGTATTCTTGGTTGAAACTGTTTTCACTTAACACTTTGAATATATTTTCCTATCCTTTCCTTGCTCACATTGTTTCTGATGAGAGGTCTGAGGTTAGTGGGATTTGATAACCTTTGTAAGTAGCCTGACATTTCTCTCTTGTTAATTTAAATATGTTGTCTTAGTCTATAGATTTTGTCAGTCTGGCTATGATGTGCCTTGTAGAAGATCTTCTTTGGTTGATTCTATTAGGGGTCCTTTGTATTTCTTGGATCTGGATATTTGAATGCCTCTCTAGATTTGGAAAGTTTTCTTCCAAGATTTCATGGAATAGATTATCAATGCCCTTGTTAGTTTCCTCACCTTTTGGAATACTGATTATCTGGATGTTTGGGCACTTAATAGTGTCTAGTATTTCTCGTATAGTATTCTCTCCCTTTTTTTTTTTTCAGTTATTTCCTCAATTTTTTTTCCCTAGATCAGATGTTTTGCCTTCAACATCCAAGATTCGATTTTCTGCATGGACTGATCTGCTTTTAATACTTTTGAGGGAGGTTTTGATTTCCTGAATGGCAGCCTTCATCTCTAATAGCTCCATTTGATTCTTTTTTATGGTGTGTATTTCCTTTTTCAGGTCATTTCTAATACCTCCATTTGATTCTTTTTTTATGGTGTGTATTTCCTCTTTCAGATTGGGCAAAAACTTCCTCACCTCCTGGAAATCATTGGCTCTTTTCTCCTGTGTTTTCTGAACTTCATCGTCTCTATTCTCTTGCCTCTCTGTTAACTTTGTCGCCATGAATATTCTAAATTCTTTATCTGACATTTCTGTGAGTTCCATTGTACAGTCTGTGGATGAAGAGGAGTTATTATTTTTCCTTGGAGATGTATTTTCTTGCTTTCTCATATGTCTTGTGCCCTATGGTGGTTTCTGGTCATCTGATGAATTGTGCATTTCTTCCTAATTCTTGGAGTTCAATCTGAGCATTCAGAGATGTGCAGCAGGATGTGATCTGCAATCTCTCTTCTGTTCCCGTTTTTAAATTTTGTGTCAGATTCAGTGGGAATTGAGGAATTTTATGACCCTAATAGTATTCAGATGTTTGGATACTGTTCACTTAGACCTGTCTAGACAGTGTGTGGAGGCTGAGCAGAGAGGTTGCTCTACCCCAGTAGAAATGACTGTGGAGGGTGAAGGCCAAGCAGAAGATCTTCATTTCTAGTCCCTAAAAGCAATATTTCACAGTTGAAGTTCAGAGCCATTTTAGAATGGGCCTGGTTTTGTGCCTGTCACTACTAGAAATGAATCTGGAGGGTAAGGTTCAGCAGAAGGTCTTCATTTTTAGTCTCTGAAAGCAATATTTCACAGCTCACATTCAATAGCCATCTCAGAATCGACTACTTTCCTTTTTTTAAAGCCTTTTTTTAGAACAAAAAATAAAATTTTAGATTGTCAGGAAAAAATGAGACAATAATACAGAGAATTCTCATATATCCTGCACCCAGTTTCCTCTATTGTTATTATCATATATTTTGGTAAATTTTTATAGTTAATAAACCAATATTTGTACACTATTATTAACTGAAGTTCAGACTTTTCTCATAATTTCTTAATTTTTATTTAATGTCTTTTTTGTCTTTTTTTTCTGTTACATAATGCCATCCAGGATATCATATTATATTTAGTTGCCATGTCTCTTTAGGCTCTTCTTGTCTGCGATAACTTGTCAGATTTGTCTTGTTTTTGATAACTTTCACAGTTTTGAGGAGTTATTATCAGGTATTTTGTAGAATGCTTTCAGTGGGATTTGTTTGATGTTTTTCCTTAGGGTAAGCATGGATGATTGGGAGAACAAACACAGCCTCATTCATGATTGGGAGGAAAAACACAAAAAGAAAGTCCATTTTCATCACCTCATAACAAGGATTCATATTATTAACATGCTGTGTAACTGTTGATGCTGACTTTTCAGGAAAAGTTTTATTTTTATTATAATTTCTAATTTACATTCATTAGTTGCACATATTTGTGGGATACAGTGTGGTTTTTTAAAAAAAACATGTATGTAGTGAATAATAATCAAATCACAATGGAGTTTTTACTCTTTGGTTTAGCTTCACGTCTTTTCTAGTTTTCTACCATTTCCGTTCATCAACCTGTACTGAAATTATACTGAACTACATGTACTTCAAGGTGTTTCACCTCTTTAGACATATGTTGCCTCTGCTTACTTTCCTGTCTTCACTTAAGTCATACTTCCCCAACATCTCTCTTCTCTGTCATATTCAGATGATCCCCTTCTCTGCTAATATAACAACATTGATGTTTCTATGAAGCTCTTATGTATGATAACTCTTTTTACTTGTTTGACTTTCCCACTGGATGTAAGCTCCAGGACAATAACTGTGTCTTATTTGTGTTTGTATCCACAACCAGGAGTGCCTCATATATTGTGGCACATCAGTAATTATTTATTGAATGATTGAATAAATAAAGTAGTGAATGAAAAATCTATGAAGTTGGAAACACAATTGCTAACACAAATGTATACATTATATAATTATTTTCCTGTATAATTCTGATTAAGAATGAGGCCTATTTTAAAAGGACAAAATCAGCTGGCTCCATGATGCAGTGCAAATGCATTGCTCAAGGGATGCTGGATCCATATGAAAAACTGCAGATTTCATTCTTTGGTTGACCTGTACATGCTGGGTGCATATATGCTCTTGATTCTGGGAAGTCTGGACAAATTGCAGCATGAGACTCTGTTGAGGGTGATTCCGTCTCTCTCAAGACACAGACTTAATAAGCATTGGCCTGGCATGGGTAACCAGGCACCCAGGATAATGAGGGGGAATCATGACAAGACAAGACCCAGCCAAGGCTGCTTTCTTTCTCTCTCTCTTTCTTGCACTCATGTGTACACATGTTCTATAAGAAAATTAAATGAATAAAGAAATTAAATAAAAAGAGAAGCATCAGACATTTAGTGAAAGCAAGAACAAATAACTTTGATAATACATATTTTCTCCTCCTTTTTCTACATTTCAGATAGTCATTAACATACAGAATTATGATCTTGGGTCTTGTTAGACGCTTAGTCACTTTAGACTAATTTTGATAACATTTTTAAATTAAAACAACTTTCAGCTTCATCCTCAGGTAATCAGATTTTCTTTAATCAGAATAGCCCATCTCTGATCATCCTGATTAATTGGGATTTTATTATATTTTATTTGACAAAATTTAGCAGGGTCATATTCTCAATAATAAATATATCTTAGTTTTAATGATTTGTTCTAATTACTCTTTTTACCTCATCGGCCCAAGTTTGAGTATCTTCAGATGGTATTTGGCAGGATCCCCTTTCTAAACGTCATCAGGTTTTTCTTGACAATCCATATGGGAAATACAGTGTGTTTCTGGCAACCCAGGGTAAGTAAAAAAATAAGGTGACATTAGCCTTGACTTAATACTTTGTAATGTTGACTTTTTTTTGGCAAGAATTTTTTTTTATTTTGGGACCAGCAGATGGTCTAGGGGTTATGTCGCTGAACTTCCACGTGGCTGACTGTGATTTGAGTCTCAGTGGCTTGAAACTCATGCCTAGGTGTGTGTACACGTGCTCAGGATCCCGGGAGGAGAATGGAGAAGAGACTGTGGAGCGACCATCCCTCCTTGAGGGTGGTTTCTCACATTTCCTCTCACTGTTTTTGTGTCTCTCTCTCCAGCGAGTGCACACATCTTAAGGTAAAAACCTCTATTATTTTAACTTTCCATAGGGCATATGCACAAGAGAAAGAGACACACAGTGAAAACGAAAAGCAATCCTACAGACTTAAACTGCAGTGGGCCATGTGGGAGTCTAGCCCCTTAACCATCATGCCACCTGCTGGCTCCTATGTTGACCAACTTTTAAGTATAGCTTTATTTTCCCTTTAAATATCTTCAAATATTTTCAGAGTAGTAGACACATGATACATTCTTGCAAAGAATTCTTTGCGTGTCCTTCAAAGCAAAGAAGCAAATGCCAAACCAGCACCTTTTTATGGTTATGAAACCAATTTTTAAACTTTGAAAATGATATATATCTTGGTAAAAATATTTGTAATGATTCAGCAAAAGTCATTTTCTATTTATTAAGCTACTACAAGAGTACTGTATTTACATACTAAAAACTCAACATTAGGATAGTGTTTACATTAATAAAATCCCTCATTGCTTTTTTTTTTTTTTTGGAGAGGTTTTTACGCTTGCCAGAGAGACAGAGAGAGACAGAGAGACAGAAAGCGAGAAATCACCCCCCCAGGGGGGATGGCCATGCTGCAATCCCATCTCCTCCATTCTCCTGTCAGGATCTTGGACACATATGTACACGTGCCTGGCATGTGTTTAAGCCAACGTGTCCAGGACTCGAACCCTGGTCGACTACATGGGAGTTCAGCGACATAGCCATTACGCTAACTGCTGGTCTCCCTCATTGCTTTCTGTGATTGTATCTGTACTTAGATGAATGAGTAATTCAGATATAATAATAGTGTGCATGTCATAATGAATGTGTGTCCTAATATATTAACATGAAACTAATCAAAACCTAAGGTTTGTTTGTTTGTTTTTTAAGTTTCCAAAACTAAATGTATGCTTTGTTCTTTAAGTTCAGTAGATTAGTTGAATAACTGAATTTTATATTAAAATTCAATAGGGTTTTCGTTTTTAAAATATCAACATTGTACTCTAACAAAACAAGCAAATGAAAATCATGCTAGTTTGACTGGCAGGGTGGCTTTAGTGTGTGTATGTTTATGAGGACTAATTGAGTGACTGCTAGAAAGTGGAAAGTGATAACAATCAAAGGAAAGAAAGTTGTATCATTCTTGTAGCCATTGAACCACTTTTCTGGTAACAGATCACAATACCAAATCATATCCATTCCAGTTCATATCAATCAGTGCACTATTATTATAGATATGTGATAAGATAAAGCAATAATGGTTTCTGGTATGAGATTTGATGTAGTTAGTTTGCATTCTTCATTTTTTTCCTTTTTTATTAAAATATACATAGTCCATAGGGATAAAAAAACATATGCAACTTGATTGATTTTTCACAAGGGTAACACATACCTGTGCCTGTTGCAAACACCCGGATCAAAAATTAGAACATAATCTCTACCTGGATCCTCCTTTTGCCCCAATTTAGATACTACCATCCATCAAGAGCCTACCTTTTTTTTTTTTTTGACATTTTTTATCATCATATATTTGTTTGTTTATTTTTGAACTTCATCTAAACAGAATCATAAAATGAATAGTCACTTATATCTGGTCTATTTTTTCAACGTTATGTCTGAGATTCATTGACTTTTTAAGTGTAGCAGTAGTTCATTCTTTTTTATGTAGTTTATTATTCTTATTTTTATTTACATTTAATCAATGTACATCTTTACATAGTGCAACATGTTTTTTCCTGGCATGAATATAGCCCATATTAGTCAAGTCAAAGACATTAAAATATACATTATCATCAACAAATAACTTCTCATTTTTGTGTCTATTAAATGTTTTGTTTTATTCCTGATCTTCTCCCTTCCACCTCCTACTGCCCACTCACTCCTTTCCTGTCTCTGGTATCTGCAGTTGACTTCCCTGCTATTTTACCTTCTAATATTTCAGTTTCTGCTATAGAGTGCAGACATGGGGTATATATTAAGCAGGGGCATACAATACCAGTCTTTTATAATCTTGCTTGCTTTGCTTAGCATTAAATCTTCCATATTTGTCCACTTTGAATCAAATGTCAGACTCTCGTTTTTTATAGCTAAGTAGTAATACATTAAATACATGTGGCAGATTATTTCAGTCCACTTATCTGGGTTGATTCCATGTCTTAGCAATTGTGCATAAGGCTATAATAAACATGGATGTGAAAGTGTTTTCCCAACTGAAAGTTTCCCTATCCTTTGAGTAGATAACTAAGAGTGAATTAAGGGGTTGAATGGTAGTTTTATCTGTAGATTTCTGAGGAACCTATATATTGTTCTCCACAGTGGTTATACTAATTTCCATTACCATCAACAGTGTAGGAAGGTTCCCTTTTCACCACAGCCTTGATAACATTTATTATTCTTTATTTTTTTAATCTTAGCCATTCTGACTGAAGTTAAGTGGTATTTCATTGTGGTTTTGATTTGTATTTCCCTTATGATAAAGGGTGGCGAGCATGTTTTCATATTCTTTCAGGCTGTTCTTATGTCTTTCTCGAAGAGTTGTCTGTTCAGCTCATTTTCCCATCTTCTTTTTTTGAGAGAGAGATTTTTGCTACCTAGGGCATGTGAGCTCACTGGAGAGACAGACAGACAGAAAGAAATTATGCCCCAGGGGGAGATAGCCAAGCTATAATCCTTTCTCCTTCATTTCCTCTCAGTATTTGGACATGAACACACATGCTTCTGGTGTGACATTCAAGTCTCTGGGTCTGGAAATCAAACCACAGTCAGCCATGTGAAAGCCCAGCACATTAACTGCTATACCATTTGCTGGCCTCATCATTTGCCCATCTTTTAATTGGATTGATTATTTGGGGGGGAGGGGTAAGCTGCTTGAGTTCTTTGTATATTCTGGTTATCAGTCCCTTATCTGAGACATAATTTGCAAGTATATTCTACTACTAGGAGGGTTGTCTCCTCACTCTAATTATTGTTCCTTTTGCTGTGCAGAATCTTTTTAGCCTGATATAGTCCCTCCCGCTTGCCTATTTTTATGATAAATGCCTGTGTTTTGGGGGTCTTATTTAAGATGTCTTTGCCTACAGTGATGTCTCTAGGAGTTTCCCCTCAATTATTCAACAGTAGTTTTATAGTTTTAGGTTTTGTGTAGACCCTTAATCCATTTTAACTGATGTTTGATAAACATGACTTACATTTTTCTGCAACTAGATATCCAGTTTGTCCAGCAGTATTTTATGAAGAGATTTTGTTTTCCCTACTGGATAGTCTTCTTCCCTTTGTCAAAGATCAGGTTGTTGTATGTTTTGGTATTTATTTCTGGGTTCTCAATTCTGTTCTATTGGTATACCTGCCTGTTTTTGTGCCAATGATATGCTATTTTGATTACTACAGCTTTGTAATATACTTTGAGGTCAGAAAGTGAGATGTCTCCTACTTTGTCCTTTCTGTACAGTATTGTTTTGTATAAGGGGCCTTTTATGATTCCAGACAAATTTTATGATTTTTTCCTATCTCTGTGAGGAATATCTCTGGTAAATTGATTGGACTTGCATTGAATTTGTAGATTAATTTGAATAAGATTGACATTTTGATTATATTTATTCTTCCAATCCAGGAACATGAGATGTCTTTCCAAGTTTTGTATCATTCTCAATTTCTATTTTAAGTTTTTCATAGTATTGCTTGTAGGAGGTCTTTCACTTATTTGGTTAGGTTTATTCCTAGATATTTTTTTGTGTGTATTTGGCTATTGTAAATGAGATTGATTTCAATTCATCCATTTGTTCATTGTTGGTGTGTAAAAATGCTACAGATTTTGTATATTGATTTTATATCCTGCCCTTTTACTACATTCATTTATCACTTCCAGGAGATTTTTGTGGATTCTTTTGGATTTTCTATATCCATAATCTTATCATCTGCTAATTTTACTTCTTCGTTTCCCTCTTGAATGCTTTTTATTTGCCTCTCTTGCCTGATTGTGTTCATTAGGATAGAAAAAATGTTGAAAAAAAGTGGGGAAAGTGGGCATCCTTATCTTGTTCCAGTTTTGAGTGGAAAGCCTTTCAGCTTTTCCCCACTCAGTATAATGTTAACTATGGGGTGGTCATATATGATTTGTATTGTAATGTCCCTTCTAGGCTAATTTTGCTAAAAGTTTTGATAATAACAAGATATTGTATCTTACCAAATGCTTTTTCTGCACTGATTTATATGATCATATAGTTTTTTTTATCTTTCCTTCTCTTTTTTTTTGAGAGATTTTTGCTATTGGGCATGTGCACTCACTGGAGAGACAGGTTATCCCCTGGGGGGATAACCACACAGCAATCCCTTCTCCCCCATTCTCCTCTCAGGATTTTGGGCATGCATGCATACATGCCCAGCATGAGTTTTAAACCAGCGGGTCTGGAACTCAGACTGCATTCAACTACATGGCAGTCCGATGATGTAACCTCTATGCCATCTGCTGGTCCCATTATCTTTCCTTCTCGTAATGTGAGGTATTACATTTATTTTTTGACTACATTGAACTAATCTTACATTCCTGGAATAAACCCTAACCAGTCATGGTGTATAATATTTTTAATGTGTTGTTGGATATGATTAGCTAGTATCTTGTTGACAAATTGCGCACCTGAATTAATCAGGGATATTGGTCTGTAGTTTTCTTTTTTTTGTTATATCCTTGTCTGTTTGGGGGATGAGGGTTATTGAGCCTCTATAAAATAAATTTGGGAAGACTTTTTAATTTTGGGTCTTTAGAAATAATTTAAGGAGTGCAAGAATTCATAGGAATGTCAGAGAAAGAGTTCCGAACATTCATTGTGATGAAATTCAATGAGATGCAAGAGAGAATGAGCAATCAGCTCCAGAAAATGAGAAAATCATTTACAGGATATAAAATAAGAATTCCATAAAGAGACAGACACTCCAAAAGAATCAAACAGAACTTCTGAAAATGAAGACTACAATACAAATGAATTAAAATCACCCTCAAAAACATTAACAGCAGATTGGACAGTGTAGAAGAAAAAAATTCTGACTTGATGACAAAGTCTCCAACATAGACTAAACCACCAAAAAGAATGAAAAAAAAAGGCAAGGATAACATATTGTAAATTATAGACACCATTAAATGACCCAATATCTACATGATGACTACTTTTGAAGACGAAGAAGTTGGTAAAGGCATGGAAAAACTCTTTCGTGAAATTCAATTTGAAAATTTTCCACATCTAGAGAAGCAGGGTGAAATTCAGAAATAAGAATAACTTCTAACAGAATCAACATAAAAAGATCTTCCTCCCAGAATATCATAGCCAGATAGGTAAAAATCAGAGAAAAAGACAAAATTATAAAATGTCAAGAGAGAGGGACCAGCAGTTGGTGTAATGGCTATGTCACTGGACTCCCATGTAATCAACTGCAGTTTGAGTCCTGGACCCAGTGACTTAAACTCACGCTGGGTGCATGTGCATGTGTGCCTAAGATCCTGAGAGGAGAATGGAGGCGAAGGGATTGCAGTGTGACCATCTCCCCGGGGGGGTGATTTTTCGCTTTCTGTCTCTGTCTTTCTGGTGAGCGCATGTGTCCTATTGAGAAAACAAAACAAAACAAAACAAAACAAAACAAAACACCAAAAACCAAAAAACCTTTCCTTTCCCCCACAAAAAAATAACAAAAGAAAAAATATCAGGTTATATACAAAAGTTATCCTGTTAGGCTAACAGCACACCTCTCAACTGAAACAATACCGGCAAGGAAAGAATGTGAATACATATTCGAAACATTAAAAGAAAAACAATTTCACCCAAGAATACTATAGCTGGCAAAATTAGCCTTCAAATGGGAAGAACAAATAAAATCATTCTCAGATGAACAAGAACTAAAAAAATTCCCCAGTACTAGACTAGCTCTACAAAAAGTACTGAAAGAAGTATTATATCAGGAGACATGGATCCTGAACTTCAACTGTGAAATGTTGCTTTCAGGGACTTAAAATGAAGATTTTTTGCTGAGACTTCCTCCTCCACACTCATTTCTAGAAAGACACAAATCCAGTCCCATCTTCACATGGATCCTGAACTTCGGCTGTGAAATATTGCTTTCAGGGACTTAAAATGAAGGTTTTCTGCTGAGACTTCCCCCTCAACACCCATTTCTAGTGGGTAGTGATTCTTGTCTCCTTTTCTCCATTTCTCTCTGTCTCTCTCTGTCTCACTGTGTCTTTAAATTTTTTTTTTTTCATTTTCATTTTTTTAAGATAAAGTAGTCTCTGGGCTTTCAAGCCCCTGATTTATTGTGCTAATTGCACCTATCCCAATTTCATTTAGGAAAGGCACAAATCCGGGCCTATCTTCACATGGATCCTGAACTTAGCTGTGAAATATTGCTTTCAGAGACTTAAAATGAAAATTTTCTGCTGAGACTTTTTCCTCACTTATTTCTAGTGGGTAGTGTTACCTGTCTCATTCTCTCCATTTCTCTCTGTCTCTCTGTGTCTCCCTGAGTCTTTTAATTTTTTTTTTTGAGAAGTTTTCGCTATAGGGCGCGTGCGCTCGCCAGACAGACAGAGAGAGACATAGAGACAGAAAGTGAGAAATCACCCCCCAGGGGGGATGGTCACACCTCAATCCCTTCTCCTCCATTCTCCTCTCAGGATCGTGGGCACACACGCACACGCGCCCAGCGTGAGTTTTAAGCCACCGGGTCCGGGACGCGAACCGTGGTCGACTACGTGGGAGTCCAGTGACATAGCCATTATGCTAACTGCTGGTTCCCGCTGAGTCTTTTAATTTTAATTTTTTTTTAAGGTAAAGTATTCTCTAGTCTCTCAAACCCCTTTATTGTACTGATAGGCACCTCTCCCCATTCTATTTGGGAAAGGCACAAATCCAGGGCCATCTCCACATGTATCCTGAACTTGAGCTCTGAAATATTGCTTTCATGTGGCATTGCCACACAGTTTTCAATTTTTACTTTTTAAAATTAAATCTAGTGACCAGCTGTTGGTATAATGGCTATGTTGCTGGACTCCCATGTAGTCGACTGCTGTTCAAGTCCCAGACCCAGTGGCTTAAACTCACTCCAGGCGCGTGTGCATGTGTGCCCAAGATCCCAAGAGGAAAATGGAGGAGAAGGGATTGCGGCGTGGTCATCCTCCTTGGGGGGTGATTTCTCGCTTTCTGTCTCTCTGTCTCTCTCTGTATTTCTGGCAAGTGCACACACTCTATAGAAAGAAAACCTCTCCAAAAAACAAACAAACAAACAAACAAACAAAAAACAAAGCAAAACAAAAATAAAATTAAATTAAAATCTAAAGTTTTAAAAATTATCTTGTTTCTTCTTTCTATTTTATATTTTTCTCTTCTTTCCTCTTCTCTAATTCTTTTTCTTTTTATTTATCTTTATTCATTGGCTTCTCAGCTCCTACACTCTGAGTAGACAGGTCCAAGTGAACAGGATCTAAACATCTGAATATGATTAGGGTCAGAATTTTCCTCTATTCCCACTGATTTTGATGCACAAAGAGTGAAAACAGAATAGAAGAGAGATTGCAGATCACCTCCTCCTGCATGCCTCTGAACACTCAAATTGTACTTCAAAAATTAGGGAGAAACTCATCATCTATCAGATGACTAGAAGTCACCACAGGGTCACAAGACATATGGAAAAACAAGAAAATATCTCTCCTCCAAGGAAAAATAATAACTCTTCTTCATCCTCAGACTGTATGATGATATTCATGGAAATATCAGATAAAGAATTTAGAATCTTCATGGTGACAAAACTCACAGAGATTGAAGAGAAGAGAGACAAAGAACTGCCAAAGAGGCAGGGGAAAGAAGCTGATGAGCTCCAAGAGGTGAGGAAATTCTTGCAAAATCTAAGAGGAAATTCACGCTATAAAAAAAAGAATCAAATGGCCCTGTTAGAGATGAAGATTATAATACACGAAGTCAAAATCTTCCTTGAAAGTATTAAAAGTAGACTAGATCATACAGAAAATCAAATCTGAGATATAGAGGATAGAATCACTGGCCTAGAAAAATACACCATGAAGCCTGAGAAAATTGCCGCCCCCAATTTGAATAATATATGGATACCGTCAGATGTCCAAACATCCAGATAATTGGTATCCCAGAAGGGCAAGAGACTCATAAGGACATTGACAATCTATTCCATGAAATCCTGGAAGAAACCTTTCAAAACCTGGAGAGGCATTCAAAGATCCAGACCCAAGAAATACAAAAGACCCCACATAGAATCAACCCAAGAAGATCTTCTTCAAGACACATTATAGCCAGATTGACCAAAACCACAAACAAAGAAAAGATACTAAGACTGGCAAGAGAGAAACGTCGTTACCTGCAAAGGATATCCCATCAGGCTGACAGCGGATCTCTCATCAGAAACAATGCTAGAGAGGAAACAATGGGAAAATATATTCAAAGTGTTAAGGAAAAAGCAATTTCAACCAAGAATATTGTACCTGACAAGATTATCCTTCATATGGGAAGTAAAGACAAAAACATTGTCAGATAAACAAAACCTGAAAGAATTTACCAACACCAGACCAAGCTCTCCAAAAAGTTCTGAAGGGAGTGCTATACCAGGAAACTGAAACATAGACACAGAAATAAGAGTTCAAAAACAACTAAGAAAATGGCCAAGTTAATGGTAGGGACAAATCTGGAGTTCAATGTTATATGCCAGAATTCAAACGGGAAGATCGGACCACAACAGAAGATAGATTAAGTACATAAGACTGAACTGATGAAATAGAATTTTATGACTTTTGACTAAAACATTGCTGATTTTCTTCTAGGCTTTGTTTTCCAGTTATAAGGATTTTTGTCCTGTCTTGAGCTGCCAATAGGTTCATGCACCTACTATTTGAACAGAATCCCAACCTGTTTCCCAGCTTTAAGTTTTAAGCATAGTTTCTTAGCATTTCTTTGATTTATTAAAGCTAAAACTGCTTTTCTTGAAATTAAAAAATATAGTACAAAATACATTATTAGTGATTGTAGTAAGCTATATAACATCAACTAAGTGCTACCTTATCCTTATAGTATATTCATTCTACTCAGAATTTTATGTCTAGGGACCAACAGTTAGCATAATGGCTATGTCACTGGACTCCCATGTAGTCAAACGTGGTTCACTCACGCGTGTGCGTGCGTGCCAAAGATCCCAAGAGGAGAATGGAGGAGAAGGGATTGTGGCGTGGCCATCCCCCAAGGGGGGTGATTTCTCACTTTCTGTCTCTCTGTCTCTCTCTGTCTGTCTGGTGAGCGCACGTGCCCTATAGCAAAAACATCTCCAAAAAAAAAAAGAATTTCATGTCTAAAGTCAGACATGTATTCATAGATATGTATATATTAGCAGAGCTTGCTATTGAAAGTAAATTATTTAAGAAATTTTGTGAATCAACAAAATGTGGGGGGAAAAGGAATGGAAAACAATTGGAACACTGACATAGTGTGGGAGGAGGGTTGGAAATGGCAGAGGGTGAGAAACGGGGAAAAACATATATGTATATGTATGTATATGTACTATATATATATGATACTATATATGTGTGTGTGTGTGTGTGTGTATATATATATATATATATATATATATATATGAGAAAGTAGAAATGGAAAATTATTGATGATAACATGTATGATTAAGCCACTATGCAGTATATTCTGAATGGGAAATCACAATTTGTATGCTGTGACAATGCTCAGTGAAAGAATGTAAATTAATTAAAACTAAAAAAATTAAAAATTAAAGAAGAGTATTATATCAGGAAAACTAAAGAAAGACAACAAAAATTAGTGAACAAAAATTAACCCAGAAAATGGCTAATGGAATGACTGAGATGAGTCTGTTATTATTAATAATAATGTTGAATTTTAATGGATTAAGGACTCCAATTAGGTGACAGAGACTGGTTGACTGGATAAAAAAATAAAAGTAGGAACCCCCTATATGCTGATTACAAGAAACACATCTCACTGATAAGGAAATATATACACTATAAGTGAAGGGCTAGTAAAAGATATTTCAAGCAAATGGAAATTAATAAAAGGCCAGAGTCATAATACTGAAAAAGACTAAATAGATTTCAAGACAAAAGCTGTAAGGAGAGACAAAGAAGGTCAGAATATAGTACTAAAAGGGCTAGTTCTCCAACAGAATGAAATATTTACACATCCAACAGTGGAGAACCCACATATATGAAACAGTGATGATTAGATATAAAGGGAGATAGAGACTGTAGCATAATAATCAGGGATTGCAACACCCCACTCTCTCCTTTAGGCAGGTCATATAGCCAAAAAAAATAAAAAGATATAAAATCTAAATGATACCATAAATTAGATGGACTTGACGGATATCTATAGAATATTTCTTCCAACAACCACAAAATACACATTTTTCTCACCCCAACATGGAATGCTTTCAAAGATCAACCACATGATTAGGCACAAAGCAAGCCTTTACAAATTCAAAGATACAGAAACTACATCCAGCATCTTTTCTGACTGCCTTGGAATCAAACTTGAAGTCAACTACAAAAAGAAACACTTGAAAACTCAAAACACATGAAAACTAAGCAATCTACTCCTTAGTGACTTTACAACAACTGAAGAAATTAAGACTGAAATGAAAAGATTCATTGAAACCAATGATAATGAGTACATGAGTGTCATAATCTATGGGAAACAGCAGACACAGTCACAAGAGGGAAGCTCATAGCAATTAGTGGCCACAGTAACAAAACAAAAAATGTGGCAGATCGACAACCTGATGACCCATCTCAGGGAACTGGAAACAACAACATCAACAACACAAAAAACTAACAGAAGAAAATAAATAATAAAGGTTCAAGTTGAAATAAATGAAAGAGAGTGAAAGAATTATACAGAAAATAAATGAAACCAAGAGCTGGTTCTTTGAGAAGATAAACCAAAGTGATACATTATTTGCTAGACTAATCAAGAAGAACAAAGAAAAGAACCAGATACTTCAAATCAGCAATGAAACAGGCAATAATACAACAACACATATAACAAAAATTAAAAAAATATCATGAGACAATACTACAAGTGCTTATACATCAATAGACAAGAAAACCTAGATGACATAGACACATTTTTCAGACATAGCTAACTTACCAGGATTAAATCAAGAAGACAAAGAGCCTGAGTAGACCAACCACATGCAATGAGATTGAATTAGTAATAAATAGTCTCCCAACAAAGAAAAGCCCAAGTTCTAATGACTTCACTTCTGTATTATACAAAACTTTTAAAGAAGAACTAAGCCTCAATCTCCTCAAACTATTTCTAAAGATTGAAAAGGAAGGAACCTTTCCAAATTTATTTATAATTTTTTTCTTTGTTTGGAGAGGTTTTTGCTATAGGGCGCGTGCACTCACCAGACAGACAGACAGAGACAGAGAGATAGAAAGCAAGAAATCACCCCCCAGGGGGGATGGCCACACCGCAATCCCTTCTCCTCCATTCTCCTCTCGGGATCTTGGGCACGCACGCACACGCGCCTGGCGTGATTTAAGCCACCGGGTCCGGGACTCGAACCACGGTCGACTACATGGGAGTCCAGCGACATAGCCATTACACTAACTGCTGGTCCCTCCAAATTTATTATATGAAGCCTCCATCACCCTGATCCCCAAAACAGACAAAAACATAACCAAAAGTAGAAAACAGGTCGATAGCCCTGATGAATACAGATTCAAGAATTCTCAGAAAGATACTAGCAAATCATATCCAACAACATATTAAAAGGATTATACACCATAACCATGTAGGCTTTATTCCAGGGATACAAGGTTGGTTCAACAGAGGCAAAATGATAAATGTAATACAACACATTAGCAAAGGGAAAGATAAAAACCATGTGATCATATAAATCAATGCAGAAAAAAGCCTTTGACAAAATCCAACATCCCTTCATGATTAAGGCTGAGTAAAATTGGCCTAGAAGGGACATTCCTCAATACAATACAAATCATATATGACAAACCCATAGCTAACTTCAAACTTGAACACAACAAGGCTGCCTACTTTCACCACTTTTTTCAATATAGTACTGGAAGTCCTAGACAATGCAGTCAGAAAATAGAGTTAGATAAAAGGCATTCAGATAGAAAAAGAAGAAGTGAAATTATCTATATTAGTAGATGATATGATTATATACATAGAAAATCCAAAAGAATCCACAAAAACATATGGAAGTATAAACAAATACAGTAAAGTGGCAGGATACCAAACTGTCATAAAAAAATCTATAGCATCTTTATATGCCAATAATGAACAAATTGAAGTAGAATTGGTAAAAGCAATCTCATTTACAATAGCGACAAAAAAATAATATATCTAGGAATAAACCTAACCAAAGAAGTGAAAGACCTCAACAAGGAAAACTATAAAAAACTTTAAACAGAAATTGAGAATGATACAAAAAGTGGAAAAACATGTCATGTTCCTGGATTGGAAGAATAAATATAATCAAAATGTCAATCCTAACCAAATAAATCTACAAGGTTAATGCAATTTTGATCAAATTACTAGAACTATTCCTCACAGAAATAGAAAAAACAATCATAAAATGTGTCTAGAATCGAAACCCAGCAGGTGGCACAGTGATTAAGGTTCTGGACCCCCATGTGATCGACTGTGGTTGAAATCCTGGACACAGTGGCTTAAAACTCATGCCAGTTGCATATATGTACGTTCTCAAAATCTTGAGAGGAGAATGGAGAAGTGATTGCAGCATGGCCATCCCACCTGTGAGGGTGATTTATCATATTCTATCTCTCTGGTGAACGCATGCACCCTATAGCAAAAATCCCTCAAAAATTTTTGTCTGGAATTATAAAAAGCTGCATATTGCCCAAGCAAAAAGAATAAAGTAGGAGACATCGCACTTCCTGATCTAAAAATATATTATAAAAAGTATGATAATCAAAACAGCATTGTATTGGCACAAAAACAGTTAGGTAGAAAATGGAACAGAATTGAGAACCCAGAAATAAACCCCAAAGCATACAATCAACTGTTATTTGACAAAGGTTTCAAGACAATGCAGTTGAGAAGAATCTTCTCAGCAAATGTTTTTGGACACGCTGGATATCTATCTGCAGAAAAATGTAACTAGACCTCTCTCTCTTGCCTTTAATACAAATCAACTCAAAATTGATCAGTGGAACATAACACCTCAAGCTATAAAACCACTGTTGAAAATACAAGGAAAAGTCTTGGAGACATTGGAGTAGACAAATACTTCTTAAAGAAGGTACCCAAAGCACAGGCACTAATCTCCAAAATAGATAAGTGGGGGGACCAGCAGTTAGCGTAATGGCTATGTCGCTGGACTCCCATATAGTCGACCATGGTTCGAGTCCTTGGACCCGTTGGCTTAAACTCACGCCGGGCGCATGTGCGTGCGTGCCCAAAATCCCAAGAGAAGAATGGAGAAGAGATTGCGGCATGACCATCTCCCTTGGGGGGTTATTTCTTGCTTTCTGTCTCTCTGTCTCTCTGGCAAATGCACGCGCCCTATAGCAAAAACCTCTCCCAAAGAAAGAAAGAAAAAAAATAGGTAAGTGGGACTACATTAGGCTAAAAAGCTTCCACACAGCAACAGAAACATTAGAGTGAGGTGACAACCCTCAGAGTGGTAGAATATAATATCAAACTATGCTTCAGATAATGGACTGATAACCAGAATATACAAGGAACTTAAGCTACTTACCCACAAAATAATAATAATAAATCTGATTAAATGATGAACAAATAAACCAAACACACAACTCTCTAAGGAAGACATAAGAATAGCCAAAAAGTATATGAAAACATGCTCAGCATCTCCTATCATAAGCTAAATGCAAATCAAAACAACAGTGAGACATGACATAGCCCCAGTCTGAATGGCTAAGATTAAAAAAATTAAAGAATGATAAGTACTAGCAAGACTGCAGTGAAAAGGGAACCCTCCTACACTGTGGGTGAACACATACATGATTACAACCATGGTGGAGATCAATATATAGATTCCTTAGAAGCCTACAAGTAAAACTACCCTGTGACCCAGTAATTCCACCTATAGGTATCTACCTAGAGGAGAGGAAATCTTCTGTTGGAAAAACTCTTGCAAATCTGTTTATTGCAGCATTATTTACAATTGCTAAGACATGGAATCAACCTGAAAGTCCAAGAACAGAAGAGTTCATTGAAAAAAATGTGGCATATATACTCTATGGACTATTACTTAGCTATAAAAAATGAGACCCTGACATTTGACACAAAGTGGACAAATGATGAAGATTTAATGTTAAGTGAAAGAAGCCAGGCTATGAAAGACAGGCATTGTAATTTTCTCCTGAATATATATCAAATGTCTGTGCTTTATAGCAGAAATAGATATTGGAAAGTCTAATACTAGGGAGATCAACTGTATATGCTAGAGATTATATGGGGGCAATGATAGGGGGTAGGTAATAGGGAGTCAGAGGAAGGGGATTGAAGAGAAAATAAACAACACAGTTAATAGACATGGAAATTAAAAGTTATGTGCTGATGATAGTGTGCATGGAAATATGTCTTTGACTTGACTAACATGCACTGTATTCGTACTGAGAAGAACCATGTTGTACACTGTAAATATTTTAAAAGTCAGTGGGGAGAGAGGAAGCTGTAGTAAAGAATTTAAAAGTAATGACAGGTAACGACAAAAATATCTGATAGAAAATACCTACATGATATATTATTGAATAGTAGTAATGGTGACTCATATGAGAAGCTCAATATAATTGATCTTTTTAAATTCTGTTTCAGTAACTAATACTGACTAAGTGTAATCATATTCCCCAGAATAGGATATGAAAAGAACTGTATTCACAAGTCTATTTTAGCTCTAGCTCTATTGAAGCCATTGAAACATTGATTGTAAAGTTTAAAGGGACTTTAGGAGATCCAAGCTGTTCATGACTAAGCATAAATAATATGAAGCCTAACTAAGGAAACTGACTTGTCAAGGTTACCATAACTAGTTTTGACAGAATCAAGTAAATATTCATTGCTAATCTAGTGCTCTTTCATAATTTTATCTTCATCTTCTAAGCCTCTTTCCAAGGGAGTAAAGAATATTTGTGACTTTTTTATATTGTTCATGATATTTCCATTTTAATAATAATAATAATAATAATAATAATGGTAATAATGACTAATGGCAAAAAATAAGAGAAATAGTTTGAGGAGAATTGGAGTTAGTTTTAAAAAGTTTTGTAGAATTTGGAAGTGAAGCCTGGGTCATGGATATTTCTTTTTTGGGAGACTGTTTTCTACTGATTCAGTCTCATTACTTGTTTTTGGTCTATTAAGGCTTTCTGTGTCTTCCTTGTTCAATTTTGTTAAGTTATATGTGTCCAGAAATTTGTCCATCTTATTTATGTTTACTTGTTTGTTGATGTATAATCACTTGTATTCTCTCATGATCTTTTTTTGTTTCTGTTGTAGTATTGCCTATTTCATTGCTGATTTATCTGGTTTCTTTCTATTCTTCTTATTTAGTCTAGATAATGATGTATCAATTTTATTTATCTTCTCAAAGATCCAGCTTTGTGTTTCATTTATTTTCTGTATAATTATTTTATTCTCAATTTCATTTTTTTTCTTCTCAAGTATTTACTATTTCTTTTTTTCCTCGTATTTTTGGAGTTTATTTCATTGTTGTGTTTTCATTTCTGGGACATGTGTCATTAAGTTGCTTGTTTGCCACCTTTCTATTTTGTTCTTGTGGGCACTAATTGCTCTGAAGTTCCCTCTTATGACTGCTTTTGCTGTGTCACGTAGGTTTTGAACCCTTTTGTGCTTGTTATCGTTGGTTTCAATGAATCTTTTGATTTCAGTCTTAATTTCTTCACTGGGTTTGAACTCATTTAGGAGGAGGTTGTTTAGTTTTCATGTGCTTTTGTATTTTCAAGAGTAATTTTTGTAGCTGATTTCAAATTTGATTCCAAAGCGGTCAGTGAAGATGCTGGATATAGTTTCTATATTTTCAAGTCCAGTTTTTTTTTTTCTGTCTAGGTGACCTGTCCAGAGGAGAGAATGGAGTGTTTGATCCTTAACGATAATTGTGTTGCAGTCTACTTCTCCTTTTATATCTAACAGTCCCTCTTTCACATATGTGGGTGCTACAGTGTTGGGTGTGTCAATATTTCATTCTGGGGACTAGCAGTTAGCGTAATGGCTATGTCGCTGGACTCCCACGTAGTCGACCGCAGTTCGCATCCCGGACCCGGTGGCTTAAACTCACGCCGGGCGTGTGTGCATGTGTGCCCAAGATCCCCAGAGGAGAATGGAGGAGAAGGGATTGTGGCATGACCATCTCTCCTGGGGGGTGATTTCTCGCTTTCTGTCTCTCTTTGTCTGTCTGGTGAGTGCACGCACCCTATAGCAAAAACCTCTAAAAATATATATATATTTCATTCTGTTTGTAAACTAGCCTGTTTAGTACTATATAATGTCCTTCTTTGTCTCTTCTTACAGTTTTCGTCTTGAAGTCTATTTTGCCTGCTATCAGTAACATGACTCCAGCCTTTGATTGATTTCTATATGCTTGGAATATCTTTTTTCAGCCCTTCACTTGCAGTCTATGTATTTCTTTAATGGTGAGGTGTGTTATATATAAGCAGCAAGTAGAAGTCTCCTGTTTTTTATCCATTGAGTCAGCCTGTGTCCTTTACCTGGAGAATTGACTCCATTAACATTCAATGTTATTATCAATATTTGAAGACTTATCTTTGAAATTTTTTTTAGCCATTTTCTTTAATTTCTGTTTGTCTCTCTTCATTTTTTTCTGATATAGTTCTTCTTTAAGTGCTGGTTTAGTTGTGTTAGTGAATTCTTTTAGTTTTGTTTATCTGAGAATGATTTTATTTGTTCTTCCCATTTGAAGGCTAATCTTGCCAGATATAGTATTCTTGGCTGAAATTGTTTTTCTTTAATGTTTTAAATATGTCTTCCCATTCCTTCCTTTACTGCATTGTTTCAGTTGAGAGGTTTGTTGTTATGCTACTAAATAACCTTTTTAAGTAACTTGATTAATCTCCTTTGCCGTTTTTAGAATTTTGTCTTTTTCTTTGATTTTTATCAATCTAGCTATGATGTGCTGGGTGGAGGATTATTTTATGTTGATTCTGTTAGGAGTTCTATTTATTTCTCAGGTCTGGATTTCACCCTCTTTCTCTAAATTTGGAAATTATTCAAATAGTGTTTCATGGAAGAGTTTTTCTGTCCCTTTACCAGCTTCTTCACCTTCTGTGATACCCATTAAAGGATATTTGGGTGTTTGATGGTGTCTAAAATTTTCCATATCCTAGCTTTTTATTTTTCATTTTTTTAGGTGGTTTGGTCTATGTTGGAGACTTTGTCATCAAAGTCAGAATTTTTTCTTCTGTATTGTCCAATCTGCTGTTAATGTTTTTGAGGGTGATTTTAATTTTTTTTTTGTATTGTAGTCTTTATTTTCAGAAGTTCTGTTTGATTCTTTTTTTCTCTATAAATTTATTTATTTTTTACATTAATTCACTATACATCATTACAGCATACAAATGAATTTTCCATCCAAAATACACTGTGTATTGGCTCAATCAAGCACATCAACATACATGTTTTCAGCAAATAATTTTCTAATTCTTATGTCTTGTATACTTTGTTTTTTGTTTTGCCATCCTTGATTCCTTATCCCTCACCCTCTGCCATGTCCCACCCTCCTCCCTCATTGTCTCTGGTATCCATGGTTGCTTTCTATGCCTTCCCCCCCCATTTAATTGATTTGCTAATTAACTTAATTAGTCTAAATATATCCAATAGCTAGCACAACTGATATATACCTATACATGAACCCAATTCTGACTTTAGGCATAAACCCTAGTGAGTAGAATGAACATATTATAAAGTAGTACCCAGCTGGGGCTATATAGCTTACTGCAGTCATCAAATATGCATTTTTTTTTTACATTTCGATACGAACAGTTTTACCGTTTTTTTTTCTCCTGCAACTTTTATTTTTAATTACTTAACATTCATTCCCTGAGCATCATCACAACGTACTAAATGTGGTTTCCCATCTAGAATAAACTGCATAGTGGCTTAATCATGCATGTTATCATCAATAATATTCCATTTCAACTTTCATACATATGTATACGTATATATATGTTTTTTACCCCATGTTTGACCCTCTGCCCTTTCTTATTACACTCTCTTATTACACTATCTCTGCTATATACAGTTGTCTTCCATTCCTTTTTCCCCGACATTTTGTTGATCACACAATATCATAAGTAATCTAACTACTTTCAGCAGGTAATTTCAAGAAGAGTAGTTTTGAACTGGTAATGATATTTCCTTGAAACTTAAAGCCTAGAAACAGGTTAGTATTCTGTTCAAATAGTAGGTACATGCACCTATCAACAGCTCAAGACAGGACAAAAATCCTTTAAAACCGGAAAACAAAGCTTAGGAGAAAAGCAGCAATAATTTTTTTTTTTTTTTTTTTTTTTTTTTTCTTTTTTTTTTGGGAGAGGTTTTTGCTATAGGGCGCGTGCGCTCGCCAGACAGACAGAGAGAGACAGAGAGATAGAAAGCAGGAAATCACCCCCCAGGGGGGATGGCCACGCCGCAATCCCTTCTCCTCCATTCTCCTCTCGGGATCTTGGGCACGCACGCACACGCGCCCGGCGTGAGTTTAAGCCACCGGGTCCGGGACGCGAACCGCGGTCGACTACGTGGGAGTCCAGCGACATAGCCATTACGCTAACTGCTGGTCCCAAGCAGCAATAATTTAGTCAAGTCACAGAATGTTGTTTCATTGGTTCAGTCTCATGTACTTAATCTTTCTTCTGTTAAGGTTCGATCTTCCAGATTGAATTCTGGGATATAATATTCATCTCCAAACATTGTCCCTACAATTAAGTTGCCCATTTTCTTAGTTTTTGAGCTCTTATTTCTGTGTGTCTGCATTTAATTTTACTGACATAGTACTCCCTTAAGAACTTCTTGGAGATCTCGTCTGGTGCTGGTAAATTCTTTCAGGTTTTGTTTATCTGGGAAAGTTTGTGTCTTTTCTTCCCAAATGAACGATAACCTTGCTGGGTACAGAATTCTCGGTTGAAATTGCTTTTCCCTTAATATTTTGAATATATTTTCCCATTCTCTCCTCGCTCGCATTGTTTCCGATGAGAGGTCTGCCATTAGTCTGATGGGATACCCTTTGTAGGTAACTTGCCTTTTTTTCTCTTGCCAGTCTTAGTATCTTGTCTTTGTCTGTGGTTTTGGTCAATCTGGCTATAATGTGTCTTGGAGAAGATCTTCTTGGGTTGATTCTATTTGGGGTCCTCTGTATTTCTTGGGACTGAATCTTTGAGTGCCTCTCCAGGTTTGGAAAGTTTTCTTGCAGGATTTCATGGAATAGATTATCAATGCCCTTATGAGTCTCTTCACCCTCTGGGATGCCTATTATCCGGATGTTTGGACGTTTAATTGTATCTAGTACTTCTCACATATTATTCTCTAATTTTTGGGCCATTTTCTCAGTCTTCGTGGTGGATTTTTCTAGGCCAGCCATTTTCTCTTCCACATTAGAGATTCTGTTTTCTGTATGATCTAGTCTGCTTTTAATACTTTCAAGGGAGATTTTGACTTCTTGTATTATAGCCTTCATCTCTAACAGTTCCATCTGATTCTTTTGTAAAGTGTGAAATTCCTCTTTAAGATCTTGCATGAATTTCCTCACCTCCTGGAACTCTTCAACTCCTTTCTCCTTCCTCTTCAGCAGTTCCTTGTCTCTCTTCTCTTCCATCTCTGTTAGCTTTGCCATTATGAATGTTCTGAATTCTTTATCAGACATTTCCATGATTTCCATTGAACTGTGTGTGTATGAAAAGGAGCTATCCGTTTCCCTTGTGGGAGAGGTATTTTCCTGCTTCCCCATATTTCTTGTGGTCCTGCAGCGATTTCTAGTCATCTGGTGGATGGTCGGGTTCTTCCCAAACTTGGAAGTTCAATCTGAGGGTCGAGGAGTGTGCAGAAAAGGAAGCAGAGAGAGGGAAACAATACCAACAACAGCAAATAACCAGACAAGAAACAGAGAAAAAGAAGAGAAAAACTTTTAAATAAATCTAAAAAAGAAAAATTAATATTAAAAAAATTTCAATAAAATTCAAAAATTAAAAAACCACGCGGCGCGCAAGCGTGCTGCACGAAATGGCTAGATTGCAGGAGCCATGGAGCTGTCTGTCTCTTGAAGAAGGGCTGTTCTTGGACAAGGAGAGGGGATTATTAACAAGATAAAGGGCTAGCTAGGAGGGGCCAAAGGACCCTGTGAAATGCCTCACCTTAAAAAATTCTAAAAAGCAATAATTAAAAAAAAAAAGACAGAGAGAGAGAGAAAGAGAGGACAGAGGCAGAGGTAGAGAGAGGCAAAGACTGATGCAGAGACAGGAGACATGAAGGGGGTCTTCCTACCATGTGGGTTTTGTATGCTGGAGGCCCAGTGGTCAGTGGGACATCTTGCTTTCTCCCAAAATGGCTAGATCACAGGAGCCATGGAGCTGTCTGTCTCTTGAAGAAGGGCTGTTCTGGCTGTTTGATTCTTTTTGAGGGGTCTAACTATGGAATTATTTTTTTATGTTCTGAAATTATTTTCTTATTTTTTGCAACTCACTGTTCATTCTGTCTTGCATCTCATTGAGTTTTGTCACAATGAATGCTCAGAATTATTTTTCTGACATTTCTGAGTTCTTTGTATTGTTTATTGTTGGTGAGGGGTTATTTTGTTTTTTTTTTTAGGGGAGAGTTATTTCCTTGTTTTCTCAGGTCTCTTCTGTCTCTGTGCTGGTTTTTAGCCATCTGATGTTTTATTCACTTCTTCCTGTTTGTTTGGGTAAATTTTGTAGTATTGGAGGATGGAATATACCCCTTAGACATTAGGTGTGTTTCTGTTAGAGGGCTGTTTATTTCAGAGTAGGTGAAGTTTATATAGGTAGCTTTAGCTGTTTGGCTCCTTGACCAACCTTTCACCTCCTGGTGAGCTGAGGATGAACTAGAAAGATATGACTTAGTGAAGAGGCTCATATTGCAGGCTGTGTATAGTGCAGCAAATAGACTGAAGGGCCCTAGATTCCAAAGGCAAACCTGGAGGGTTGGACTGCACTAAGGATAGGAGGCCTGCTGAGACTAGAACCCAGGTCTCCTGGTGGGCAGCCAGGACTTAGGAGCAGGTGGCACTACATAACCATAGAGTCCCAAGTTCCAAAAGCAAATCTGGGGGTTTGGACTCTACTCTCAACAAGAGGCTTGCTGAGATCCAAACTCAAGTCTTCTGGTGGGTGAGGTGGGATTAGGAAGCAGGTGGTATGGTGTGTCCAGAAGGCTCCAGGTTCTAAAGGCAAAACTGTCGAATTGCCATTCATTCTTTTTACTGTTGAATAATATGTCATTGTATAAATATATCAAAATTTACTCAATCATTATACTGTTGATGGACTTTTTGGGTTGTTTTCTGTTTGGGGCAATTATAAGTGGTGCTTTTATGAGCATTCATGTGTATGTCTCTGTGTCTTTTGGTGGACATATGCCTTTGTTTCTTTTGAATATAGCATTAATGTATGGGCTTAGTCTTATTTTAAGCTTTAGTAGATGCTGCCAAATAGCTTTATACTTTATACTTCCACCAGCAGGCAGACTGCAAATTCCAGTTTCTCCACATTATCATTAACATTTTGCGATGACCCTACTTTTTAATTTTCTTTATTTTTAAGAGAAATTTTTGCTACAAGGTGCTCGTGCTTGCCGGAGAGACAGAGACACAGAAAGGGAGAAATTCCCCCAAGGGTGGATGGCCATGCCACAATCCCTTCCCCATTCTCCTCTTGGGATTTTGGGCACACATGGACATGCGCCCAGTGTTAATTTTAAGCTGCCAGGTCCAGGACTTGAACCACGGTTGACTATGTGGGAGTTTAGCAATGTAACCATTATGCCATCTGCTAGTCCCAATAACCCATCTTTTTCATATTAGTGTTACTCTCCTAGGTGAGCAATAAAGTCTGTTAAAATTATTACAAGAAAAAATGTATCTGCATAGGGACTTTTAAACACAGAAAAACTTAGTTCAGTAAACATCTGTAAATGAAAGCCTAATATTGATTATAGATTCCCTTGAATGAAAATAAGCAATGTCCTGTTCAGTATTACCATTTCCTCATGGTTATGTTGTTTATTGAATTTTAATATTTTTATTTCACCAATTACAACCAAAAGCAAGTAGCCTCCAAAACTGATTCCATTTAAACTAATACTGGAAATCAGCCCTGTAAGCTTATATGAGTACTGGAACTGAAATCTTTGATAGTCTTGATGATTAACTTGGTTAAACCAATTCAGATGATAAATATTCATTCTTCACACCAGACAATTTTCTAGTTTTGGTGGGATTAATAAACTTTGTTAGGAAAAGTAAACTATCCTCAAACGTAAGTTCTTTGGGATAAAGGTATTTTACAATAGAATGTAATAAAAAAATCGTATTCATCACCCTGGCTGCTGTACAAAGATGTACAAGGATTATATGTAAGTCAGAAATTACAAGAAAAAAGAGCATTGGTTATATCAACGTTAGTTTATTTCATTTCTACACTGAATTTGAACAAGAGACAAACGTCTTTCTATTGTATAATCAACCTCTGAGAGATTTTTGCTATAATGTTCATGTGCTCGCCAGAGAGACAGAGAGAGACACAAAGCAAGAAATCACCCCCTAGGAGGTATGGCCAAGCTGCAATTTCTTCTCCTCCATTCTTCTCGCAGGATTTTGGGCACACACACTCATACATCTGGTGTGAGTTTCAAGCTACTGGGTCTGAGACTCGAACCACAGTCAGCCATGTGGGAGTCCAGTGACGTAAGCATTATGCCATCAGTTGGCCCCTCAACATATATTTTTTTAACCAAGAAGCTTTCATGGTTTATTTTTGTACTTTGATTTGTGTACTTTGATACCTTAAAAATAATTTTTTCAAATAAGAATGGAAAATTACTACTAACACTACTGGAAAAACTAAAACAAACAAACAAAAATCTTGGAAAGATACAGTTATAGCTAATTTATGTGTGGAACAAAGAAAGATATTTAATTAGGTTGAGGTGGCAAAAGGAAGAATGGCAGTGTAAAATTTTTAGTCCTAGGTTGGATGGGCCAGTTGCTGTATTATACTATGCAAGTCACTAAACTTTGGTCTTAGCTTCCTCATCTGTAAAATGAGGAGAAATATTCAATGCTATCACTTTATATATTCACCATAAACATTAAAATGTTTTATAAATTTATAATACTCTGTCAAGGTAGTAAACTATTAGTAGGATTTTATAAATCTATGATGGAAATTTTGCCAACTAAAGTTATAGAAAGGGAGAAAAACTTGGTTCTCCATGAGTACACATTATATATTAAATAAGTGATAAAGTAAATATAAAATAGAAATAAACATTTATCACCTTATATTATATGTAGATTATAAAATATTAATTATTTAATAAGATTTTGTATTATTAAGATATAGTCTGATAGGGACCAGCAGTTAGCGTAACGGCTATGTCGCTGAACTCCCATGTAGCCAACTGCGGTTCGAGTCCCGGACCCAGTGGCTTAAACTCATGCCGGGCTCGTGTGTGTGCCCAAGATCCCAAGAGGAGAATGGAGGAGAAGGGATTGCCCTGTGGCCATCCCTGCTGGGGGGTGATTTCTCACTTTCTATCTCTCTGTCTCTTTCTGTCTTTCTGGAGAGCGCGTGCGCCCTATAGCAAAAACCTCTTTCAAAAAAAAAAAAAAAAACATATAGCCTGATAAATGATTAAAGGCAAGACTATTAGAACAAAATTAAAATTGTTACAGAAAACAATATAGGATATAATATTATAAAACCAATAAAGCAAAGATTCTGTTATACCTGTCTTACTTTGAGGAAACACTAGGGAAAAAGACACTCTGCCACTCATTCTTACTATCTATGGCAAAGGAATTAAAAGTAAATGTAAATGTTTAAGTTTATTGAAGAAGAGCTAATTAAAATGTTATCAACAGGGTCATTTAACGTGCACTGACTGGAAATATGTGAGAACTGAGAGTCTACTATTTTCTTGTAATAGGACAGATATCAATACATGCCTGTTACTTAAGGTTTTCTTGCTCAATTAGAGTATTGCTTCGTTCTTGGCTAATAAGTCCATATGTTATCTGGATGTACATAAAGTTAATTAGAGTTATAAAAAATTGATAATGGTACATATTTTATGGCACTTAGTACTATTTCAAAGTGCTTTTTGAATATTTTCTCATTTTCTTCACTTGAAATCATTAGAAATTCTGCAATTGATTTCTGAGTTCTATATACTCTTATTATGAACTGCTTTTATAGGTAACCACAAAGTTCCAAGTGTAGGCATATTAAGATAGATCATTCTAAATGACATTTATTTGTTTTTTAAGTTAATGGTGCTGATAAAATTCTTCAAAATAATAATGCAACAAATCCACAGTAATTCAACACCAAATAAAGTGCTTATAATATTGATCTTTCTGAGTTATTATGTCTGCATTTAAAGGTAAATGAAGCATTAACACCTGAGACTACAGCATTGATCACAACATTGTCATTGTAAAAGCCTCCCTGCTGTCAGTTTACTTCTAAGATAAAATAAAGTTGGACCACCTTTAGATCAAGGGATTAACTTACTGGAGCTGCATTGTGAGGTTTCCAGTTAGTTTCAACAAGCAAAATTCCCTGTAGGAATCTTGACCTCTAACTTTTATAGAAATCATAGGCATTAAATGCTTACTTAAATTGTCTTTCCAGTAATACAGTATGTCCACATCTTCTCTGAGTATTAACAATATATATCATTGGGACCAGCAGTTAGTGTAATGGCTATGTCGCTGGACTCCCTTGTAGTCGACCGCGGTTCGAGTTCCGGACCCGGCGGCTTAAACTCACGCCCGGCGCGTGTGCGTACATGCCCAAGATCTGAGAGGAGAATGGAGGAGAAGGGATTGCGGCGTGGCCATCCCCCCTGGGGGGTGATTTCTCGCTTTCTGTCTCTCTCTCTGTCTTTGTTTTTCTGGCGAGTGCATGTGCCCTATAGCAAAAACCTCTAAAGAAAATATATATTATTAAAAGGATTTATGTACAGAATAGTTGTCCGTTAAAAATACACACATACATATGGGACCAGTAGATGTCGTGGAGGTTAAGGTGCTGGATCCTACATGGCCAGCTTCACAGTTCTAATCCTGGACCTGATGACTTGAGACTCTATGCATGCTACCTCAAATCCCAAGAGAATAGAGGAGGAGAAGGGATTATGGTGTGACCATTGGGGGGGGGGGGGTAGTGATTTCTCACTTTTTCTTTCTTTCTCTCTGGTGAGTGTAAACACCCTACAGGAAAAAGTTAAAAAAAAAAAAGAAAAGAAAAAAGATGCACACATTAAATGAAGCTTAAAGAAAATTTGTCCTCATGGTCCCATGAAATATTAAAGACATGGAAGATTGAGCTGGCAGGTGGCATGGTGGTTAAGGCTCTGGACTCTCATATGACTGAACACAGTTCAAGTCCCAAACCTGGTAGCTTGCTTTTTTCACTTTCCCTCTCTCTCTCTCTCTCTCTGGTGAGCATGTGACCTATAGCAAATGAATAACAACAACAATAATAATAATAATAATACTAAATAAATTTAAAAAAGAAAGTATCAAAGACATAAAAACAGCAAATTTCACCTCAGTTTCATTAAATGAAGAAATATTTTAGTCTGTTTGGAATTGTCTCTGTCATTAATTGATATTCTTATCATCTTTTTAAATATTGCTTTCTAAATTCCTTCCTGTTATCTTGCTATTGTTCAAATGATCAAAGTTTGTTCCCTTTTGGGACCAGCAGTTAGTGTAATGGCTATGTTGCTGGACTCCCATGTACTCGACGGCAGTTTGAGTCCCGGACCTGGTGATTTAAACTCACTCTGGGAGTGTGTGCGTGCATGCCTAAGATCCCGAGAAGAGAATGGAGGAGAAGGGATTGCGGTGTGGCCATCCCCCCAGGGGGGTGATTTCTAGCTTTCTGTCTCTCTGTCTCTCTCTGTCTTCTTGGTGAGTGCACGCGCCCTATAGCAAAAACCTCTCCAAAAAAAAAAAAAGTTTGTTCCCTTTTGGTATGTTGATGTGCAAATCCAAGGATTTCTTAAAAAACCTTAAACAAGAATAGGGAGATATAAATTTAAAAACTAGATAGCCCTAGCATATAGAGTTCTAAACCATTTTTGACAGAAAAGATAAATAATAGATTTTTATGGCTTCAGTTTAGAAATTCTAAATGAACTTAGTATAAATATGTGACTACCAGACAAATGTACTACACATACTACAAGAAACATTTTTTTGACTTACCTTCTATTTGCATTTGTCCTTAGTTTAAGAACCAGATGGGTTTTTGAAAACCAGGAAGCTCTAGGATGAAGGGGGAAGATAAAGAAAGGCTAAATCCATAAATGCCGTGTAAACCACTCAGAGATCTGTGGTTATTCTTCATGTTTACTGTGTTAGGGAGAGATACTGAAAAGGGAATGACACAGATATTTGCAGATTATGTTATCTGTGTTTTTGACACTGTAGCCGATTTGCTCCCATATTTATCGAAAAAATCTATTAAATCCTCACAACTATCTTGCAAGATTTAGTGGATTTTTTAAATGATACGTTTGAATATTATAAATCAGGAAACATTAAGCTGTAAAGAATCAACTGCAAAAACAATTCTCAAATATAAAGGGGACATCAAAACTCTTATTCAATGATTGGCTTTAATAAAAAATTATTATATATTTAATATCTTATCTACACTTCAGAATGTAGAGAAACTGAAGTTTATGATAGTTATCTAACCTTCTGTGATATGTTTAAAGGAATTTAACCATTTATTGTAAATCATCATACAAAAACTGTGTATCAGTGTCACTTTTTTATCTTTCTATCCATTTCAGAATAAGGCAATATAATTGTAGGAATTGTTTCCAGCTGCACAAACACTGGCTACTATTTTTCTGTCTCTTCTTTCTCTTATTCATTACCTTTGTAGGAACTCCAGATTCTCATATGATGCTCTCTCCCTCTCTTTTGTATTTGTGCTGAAGTTTTTTTTTTTCTTTTCTCTCTCTCTCTCTTTTTTTTTTTTTGGTAGTTAAATGACTTATTTCAGTAACTGCATGATTTAACAAATTAAAAAATAATATTTAAGAATGAAATTTAGCTCTAGCAACGAGGCTTTTAATGAAGAATCTATTTCTGTGACTTCCCAATAGTAATTTAACCATCCCTTAATTTAGTGTTTCTGCAGTACTTGAAAATGAAGCTGCTTTACTTACTTTTCATTGTGTTTCATACGAATGGAAGAAGTGCTCATAAAAAAAGAGAAGGAGAAAAAGCAAGTACGCCCTAAGATATTCTGCCATGCATGTGGCATGCCATTCAAATATATATGCGAGGGATACAATTTGTAAAACAAAAATTGTTGAAAGTATATTTTCACAGTTTGCTTAAAGAAGAACCTGCAAAGAAGTTTTTCTGAGATAAAGATGAAAAATGCACATAGAGGCAGGTGGTGCCATTAGCCCTGCTGTTGGGACTGACAGATCAGTACCTAAGTGGCATCAGGGCAGGGAGGTATCAGCTTCAGTAATGGAGAGATGTCTAGGGGAAAGATTGCTCTATCACATTGATGGGTTCCTAGTATGTTATAAATCGAAGATTGTTCTTTGCTGCCACTGAGATGAGCAGCTCTTTCTCCTCTCCAGAATGAAATGTCGGACAGAGACAAGGAACAGATGAAAACAAAAAAGTAGGAAAAAGTTTTAGCCCTTCAACATAAATCTCCAGAAGGAACAGACAGTATAGTGCCAATCTCCAGCTTAAACACGAGGTAAAAAAAATGCCCCCTTTTAGCAATTTCTTCTCATTCTAGCATACAGACTAGGTAAATTATGATAATAGTCCTCTACTCTTTATATAAATTGGTTATTAGTTTTTTTTTTTTTGTAAATGGAACTGAAAAGATTTAAATGTATTCATGCTTTGTTTTGGAAAATTGCTATCTTTGTGTTAAAATGGCATGATGTTCAGTTAGAAGGCAGAGTGTGTAGTAAAACCTGTACGTATTGATTTTTAGCCAAGCAACTCTTCATAAGCAGCCGATTGATTTTAGGCAAGATACTTACCCTCTTTGAATGTAGGTCTCCTGATCAGTAAGCTGGGAATAATAATACTGATCTCCTAAATGAGATGATACGCAAAAAGAACCCCCAGTGCTTTCCATATAACAAGTACTTGAAAAATATCAGTCTGTTTTCCTTCCCACCAGTCTATATTAACATATGTAGCCAACATTTGTTCTTTACTAGAAATAATTAAATGGGAACAGAAATAACATTTGTTTAGATTGTTTTTAAAAAAATCTTTTACTACATTGACATAATATTAGTGAAGTTCTGTATAAACCACTCAAGTTATCAAAACTGATTGCATTTTGAGAAACAGACAATATTTTTTAATAACAATGGAAGGAAATGTTTATTTTAAAAATTCCAACAAAATATCTAGGGTAAATTTAAATATGGGGAGGGTTCCAATTTTATCATCATAATTTTAGTCACAAGTCAATTGAGTCACTTGCCTAAAACTCCACAGTGGGATTATTAGCAGTGGCAAAAATGAATAGCAATTCATTATTCTTTCCATCTAATACTCCAAATTTTCATTCATATAATTTGTCACTGGGCAAGTTAAAATTGCAAAAGGATTTTTGTAAAAAAGAGAGTATAGCAGAAAACAAAACGAGTGGATGAAAGTGTTTAATATAGACTGAGGTACCTCTTTTAGGGAAACATACATAATATCATTGAAGTTACTCATTGATCTATATACTAATTAAACATCATAAAAGACCAAATTCTAACTTGCGGAAGAGTGTTATGGTGTTCCTTTACCTACTTTATTTTGACCAAAATAACAGAGTGTGGAAGATAAAAATAATACTGATCTCCAAGATAAAAATTATAGTAAAAGTCAAGAAAAGAAGGGTCTCACAAAATGATGCATGAAATTAAGGCATCAGTTCTCAAAGTATGTTCTAAGGTACCTCTGGATGCACCCAAGATGTTTTTAGAGGGTCCACAGATCCCTGCTTTTTCCAGCTACATATACATGTTTGAGGCTGGATAGCCTTAGTATACTTCAACCAAAACAATATAATGTGTTAACTTCAATGCAGAAGCATATATGAGAATTCAGCTCTTTTTTGGATCTACCAAATAATGCAAAACAATGCCATTCTTCTCAATCTTTCTTTCCTTGTTTGTTTTGGAAAATTGTTATCTTTTTGTTAAAAAAATTTTGGGGGGAGTTAATAGATGATTTTTAAAAAATTTTTAAAAATATGGTCTTGCTATGTGATGTTTCTCCTGCCTCAGCTTCCCAAGTAACTGGGAATGCCACTAGGTGTATGCCACTACACCTGGTCTTTCAGACAGAGTCTTGTTGTGTTGCCACTGCTGGTCACAAGCAAATGGTCCTCTTGCCTCATCCTCCTGAGTAGGTGGGACTATAGGTGCATGCCACTATAGCTGACTCTTAGGGTGGCCTGGGAATCAATCCTGGGTCTCCCATGTGTCTTTGGCCTGCTGAGTAGCAGTGTATAGCATACAACCACAGTTCGGTCAATGTTTTAAAAAAATGTTTTTTTCTTTCTTTTGTGAGTGAGAGAGACAAAGGGAAAGAGAAGGAGAGAGAGAGATAGGCACATCCAGCAAGGACTTTTACCCTACATTCCATCCCAGCCTCAGCTAGTCCTGGATCATGGGCAGATGCATGCCCCATATTTCTGGGGAGGTCTCCAAATAAGAAACTGGAACCTTCCCATGTGTGGTCAGTCTCACAGAGCATTGTGCTACCAACATGCCACCATCCTGCTCTCTATTTTTCATTAATTGATAAATGAGGTGGAAAAGGATCCTGAGACCAAAACCTTTGAGAACAGTTGATTTAAGATACAATATTTTATTTGTATTTAAAAACTAGACTTTCATCTCAGTGTGTGTGTGTGTGTGTGTGTGTGTGTGTGATAAAATATGTGTTAGAGAACATATGGAAATTCATATAAAGACAAATATAAATATAAATTTATATAAATATAAATCCTACACTTTAGCAGTATTGTGTTATCTTGTTTCCTTTCTCCTATGCATAGGTCTACATATTTATTTAAACAAAATTACATTTAATCATAAAGTATACACATTTTTGCATCTTTTTCTTTGAGTAACTTTATATTGTGAATACTTTTGCAACTTTTTAATAATCTTCAGAAACATGCTTTTAATGACTGTGTAATGGTGCCGCATATACAATCCTTAAGCATTCCGCTGATGGACATATACGATTATGTTATTGGGTTGTCATAAAAGTCATAATGTATTTTTGTCTATCAAAAATGGATCCCACATGCCTGACTGAGGGGTTTAAGTCCCGGACCTGCCTTGGAAAACCATACTGGGTTTATGTGTGCCCAAAACCCCAAGAAGAGAATAAAGAAGAAGGGATTAGGCATGGCCATCCCCCCTGGGGGGTGAGTTTTCATTTTCCCTCTCTCCATCTCTCCCTTTGTCTCTCTGGTGAGCATATGCGCTCTACAGTAAATTAAAAAACAAAAAACTAAAGTGGCAAAAAGAAAGCACTCTTACAGAAATGAAAAATGTGTTTGATGGATCCAGTAGACTGGATAAGGTTGAATATAGAAATAATAAGCTTGACCATATGTCAGTAGGTTTGCAAAATTGAAGTATAAAGAGGAAAAAAATTCATGACATTTGTTATTAGGACAGTCAGGCATGAGAATGTAGATAGCTCAGTAAAAGCCATCCGTAAGGATAATTAAGTACTAATGACATTTTTGCATATTGAACAAATATATTTTCCAGGAAAAGGAATTATGAATATTGATTGTATCATCTTTCTGCAATTATGTTCATTTATTATCAGAAAGTTGTACACATTTTTAAGGCTTGATTTTGTAAGTTAGATTTTGTTTAATGTATTCAGGCACATCCTAAAGGGCCCATACATAAAGAAACTAAAAACACACAATGTTTATTGACGTGTAAAACTCTGGAAAACAGGTTTCTTCCATTAAATTTAAAATCTATTTTGCTCTTTGTAAATGTGACCAGTGAGTTGGATTAAATTAGGGAAGTCAGAGGCTCAGCATCAAATTTTGCCTCTCATGTGCAATATCAACTGAAATAAGTCATTATTTTTTTATTACAATCAAGATTATCTATTGTAAATATTTTAATGCTATTTTCTCTAGTTAAATTATTCATAATGCTTTAAAAATCTAACATCTAAGTAAAAATACTCTACTTAGAAGTATAACACCTACAATGAAAACTGTGTACTAAGAAACCAATACAAAAGAAATACAAAAGAACAAAATACGAAAGAACAAGAATGCATAGTCTGACAATTTTCCTTTGTGTGTGTGTATGTATCATCTTTAATTTTGAAGTTGTATTATTTGAATAACTTGTTATATATAGAAGAAAATAATTTGAGAAGGTACCTATGTTAGTGGTGATAAGATTAATTAAAAGTTTAAATAATGCTATTCAGTACATCATTAAAATACATGTTAAAATTGTCTATTTTGTTTATCCCTATATCAAATATAAAATGTTATTAATGTGCTGAGTTAAGGAGACTTTGGCTAATCTTTGAAAGAATTTATTGTCATCAAACCCTTTGGGAATTTTTCCTTACTTTTCTTTAAAGAGACAAATTAAAAGGAACCTTTATTTCTATGGATGATCGTGACATGAACATTTAAAAATGAAATGTTTAATGGAATCATGAATAAATGGAAACAGATTTGTCTGTCAAAAATTAAATAGCAGTATTCTTTGATTAACATCAAAATCTAATCTAAAATAGTTTTAGCCATTTCATACAGGTGACATCTGTGCTTAAATATAATTTTCTCTCCCTGTTCTGGCATGACTGTTAATTACTTACTCAATGTAGTTCAACATTTAGTTAATAAATATGTCAAGCTTTTACCATGGTGTTCTTTTTGCAGAGTTGTGAATTTGCAATTAGATTTAGATTTACAACATGGTGACAGACAGTGCTGTATAAATAGAGGTTAAACACACAATTTACATATTAATTTCATGATTCATTTATTCAATGATTTATGTGGATATAGATTGTATTTAATCTCTGTGCTGTAGTTGTTTCAGGCATGACGAAAGGAATCACTGTATTAGCAGAGAAGTAATGATGTTCGTATTGAACTACAGGAAGTTGAGGGGAAAATAAGAAAGGCTTGGAAACTCAATGATTTGTTATTTTTAATACAATCTGAGGGGCAAGTGAAAAGTAATAATGGATTTTTAAAGGTATCACTTATGATAATAGTAAAAGTGAGAGAGGGAAGAAGTTAAACAGCTTGCATAGTGCCTTGCACATAATAGGAACTAAAATATTAGGTTATCTGGAAAGTCATAACATGTTTTTCTATGCAAAAATACATCATGACTTTCCTGATAACCAAATATTTATTAAATTGTAGTGACTTGAAGTTGAGAATGATATATTTTTAAGACAGGATAAAACTTTAAATTTCGAGAAGCTTTAAGCAACTTGCTTTTAACTGACTTCTATTAATTGGCCTTTTTTCCTCATGACAAGTCCTCCCATATTTAAAAAATTATCTTCTTATCCACTCATATAGCTTTATTTGATATTCTTGATCATATTGATGTAGTCCAAGATATAGGTTATAATAAATAAGAGATCTTCTTTCTGCATTTCTTAAAGATTATTTCTTTTCATGTGTGAGAGAGAGGGATCACTCCCAGTACTATCTTGATACCATGATCCAATCCCAGCCTCAGCCTGCTCTGGATGTTGGGCATGCATGTACCTGAGATATACAGGGAGGTCTCCAGATGCGAACCTGAAACATTTCTCTGTGTTGGCCTCACAGGGTGGTGTGGTTTACCTCTACACCACTGTCTGGCCCCTTCTTTCTGCCTGTTTTTAAAGAAATGTTGATCTAGCTGAAGAATTGAACTGGGCTATGTGGGCAGGCCCTGTAGTGCAGTGATTAAGCCCAGTACCTAGGTATCTGGATCCCGCATGGCCAACTGCACTTTGAATCCTGGCCCTGGCAGCTTGAAATACACTCTTGGTATTTGTATGTGCATGTACAAAATCCTGATGGGATGAAGAAATGGAGGAGAAAAGATTGCAGCAAAACTACAACCCATTGATTAGAGTTCTCTCTCTCACATATATAGTTGTGCACATATACCCTATGACAACAATAATAATAATAATGATAATAGGCTAAGTAATGTTAAAAAAAGATTCTCGAGTGTGTAGTGAAAACTCAAGGTTTTCAACATAATTTTATTTATTTGGAGAGGTTTTTTTTTTTTTTTTTTTTTTTTTTTTTTTTTTTTTGCTATAGGGTGCGTGCACTCACCAGAAAGACAGAGAGAAACAGAGAGACAGAAAGCGAGAAATCACCCCCTAGGGGGATGGCCATGCTGCAATCCCTTTTCCTCCATTTTCCTCTTGGGTTCTTGGGCATGCATGCACATGCACCCGGAATGAGTTTAAGCCACTGGGTACAGGACTTGAACCACGGTCGACTACATGGGAGTTCAGCAACATAGCCATTACGCTAACTGTTGGTCTCATTCAATATAATTTTAAAAAGATCTATTTAAGACAGGTAAATAATGTGTATATATATATATATATATATAGATAGATAGATAGATAGATGTATATATGTCTCATTTTGCCAGACAAAGCTTAATAGTTACAGTAATATTCTTGGAGCAATGTGTGGTCCTCAAATTGACTTTATTTTGCTCTTTTTAAATAAAAACAGAATTATTGTGGAAAATCCTTAACTTTATGCTAGGAGATTAACTTTGTTGTGTTCTCAAGAAGAAAACTATGCCCTATAAACCTGATATTCTAAAGAACTTCTATGTGAAGGTACGGATGTAAAACTCATTAATGTTTAGCAAGGATGGTGGAATACTTTCACAGGTCTCTGAGCCAGGTTCTCCCAATAGGTAAACTACTGTAAACATCTTTGCATTAAGCATGTACTTTTTCAGGCCAATAGGGTTAAACATTTTGTGCAAGAACCATAATTTATGAAATGAAATTCTAGCGGCTTGAAATAATACCCCAGATGAAGTACCATCAATTTGATTTAATTTAATTTAATAAATCTGTTAAATAATCATTTATTTAATTTATTTTTTGAAGAGGTTTTTGCAATAGGGTGTGTGCGTTCGCCAGAAAGAAAGAGAGAGACAGAGAGACAGAAAGTGAGAAATCACCCCCAGGGGGGATGGCCACGCTGCCATCCCTTCTCCTCCATTCTCCTCTCGGGATCTTGGGCATGCACGCACATGCGCCTGGCATGAGTTTAAGCCACCGGGTCTGGGACTCGAACCGCAATCTACTACATGGAAGTCCAGCGACGTAGCCATTATGCAAACTGCTGGTCCCATCAATAACCATTTATATAATCTCTACTTTATGCCAGGTCTTTGTATTTTTTTTTTTTTTTTTTTTTTTTTTTTTTTTTTTTTGCTATAGGATGTGTGTGCTTATGAGAGCGAGAGAGAGAGACTGAGAAATCACCCACTCATTTTCCTGGGGAGATGGTCACATCATAATCCCTTCTCCTCTATTCTCCTTTTGGGATTTTGAGTACTCACACACATGTGCCCAGTATGGTTGTCAAACCTCCAGGTCACACCACCTTCTACTGTATGCCAGGTCCTTTTACATACTTCAAGATCTCATTTAATCTTCACACACCCCTCAATAAGGTAATATTAAATTCATTTTGTAGATGAAAAATCTGAGCCTGTGAGAGATTATGTGGTTTGCCCCAGGGCCAATTTATGACAATTCAAACCTAATTGGGCCTGGCTCCAGAGTCTTACTTTTTCTTCTGCATCATACTGTCTCCTGTTAAGGGGTAGAGTTAATATATTTGCAAACATGAAGTTTCTCAGGAAGTAAAAATGGAGGATCTAATCTAGAGTGCTAGATCTTCACCTTTGGCAACATTGGTTTACCTCTTACTTAATGTTGTCCAGTCTGACAGTGTTTATGATGATTCCAGTTGTTTTAGACAGTTTACTATGTAGACAGTTGATTACTTCCATTATCTTCTTTGCTCTTTGTCAATGGTTCAAATCCAGCTATTTCTCATCTTCAGGGTCCCATATACTTCAGAGTTCTAAGAGCCAAAGAGTTAAATGACTATTCAGTAAACGTTCACACTTTTCCATAGTTCTTCCCTCAGTAGTGTCTTGGCACTTTTCTTGAATGCAGCAGTTTCTTGTGATTTTATTTGAAAGAGACGAAAGCGTGTTTCTGTGAATGTAGTATACAAATTGGTGACATTGTGATGGATCCCTCAGGTAACCTAACAATATAAAACAGGGAGATATAATGAAAAATAAAGCCACAGTATCAGAACAATTGTGGTAAAGCAAACAACAAATTTCACACAAGTCAATTCTTTGGTTCCTCTTCCCCTAATGGTTCTTATTCCCTTCCTTCTTCGCTCCTTTTTCCATTGCTTTGTTGCTTTCTAAAGAGTGTGACCTGTGGCGGGGTGGAGTGTGAGGCATCAGCTACATGACATGGTGGTAATGCACTGCTGAGGAGAAGCTGGTTCCTACATGGCAGACTCAGTTTGAATCCCTGTCCTGGTTGGCCTGAAGTATACAGGGTAGGTGAAAATGCCCTAGATCTGATGAGCTGGAGAACTGGAGGAACATTACAGCCTCACCAGACCCTGTGGACAGTACTTGTTTTTCTCTCTCTTTTACATGCACTCACATGTGCTCTATCAAGATTAAAGAAAAAAAAAAAGAATGAGGCAGAGACTCCATTTCATCTGGATGCATTTTCTGACTATTTAAAATTCGTACCCGATTTGAAATGGTCACAAATGATTGGGAGTGGGAGATGGAGAGGAATTCCTGGGAGGAAACAATTCAATGGGGTATATTGAATTCTGGGCCCATAATTAAAATGGTAACTATTCCCACTTGCTGAACACTTAATAGGAACTTTTCAACTTGAGCAAATGGAGGTGAATAAAATAAGTCTCTTTCCATTAAAAAAGTTAGTTTATTATAACCTTCTACACTATGAGCTGTCTCCTCAGCCAGTGAGTAATGCCACCTAGAGCTTGCACATGTAGGAAAATTGAAGAAGTAAGGTGAGTGAAGTGATCATTTTCAATAGCGGATTACCTAGAAAAAAGCAATTTAATGAATGAACAGGCAGGTATTCTTGGCCAGATTTCAAATATGGTCTCAAAAATAAACATTTGAAAGCTAAGGGCAGGAGAGGGTGCTGAGACTTAAATATTCTTCTCCCATATAGATCCACAAAACAGAATCAATTTCATTTCCATTTATTTAAATAATTTGCATATATCAGCAATGTATTCTCATCTTGGTTTGTAGATGAGTTTCTTTTTTCTTACCAGACATAGAGTTAAATCTCACTTTTAAATCCTTTGAAATTGTAATGTGATGAGTAGCTGACTATAGGGAGCAGGTGTCAAACAATATTTAAATGACATTCTCAACAAAATAAATATTGAACCACTCTGTCACTTTGGTGATAGAATAATCTGCTTGGAAAAAAAATCCCATTCATTGTATACTACCTCTGACATTTGTTCTTCAGGAATTATTTGCAGTTTATCTTCTGAGCTGGAGCCTTTTATCAGCACAGCAGTTGAACTACAGTGTAAAAAAATGGTAATTGAGTATTTTATCAAATGCTTCCAACAAAACGGACTTTGCAAGTCGTAAATGAAGATTAAAACCATTGCTTGCAGGGATGAACAAATTGGAATGATTTATTATCTGAAACATCAATATGTCACTGTTCAGAAATAATATAAAAAGAAACAAACAACTCCAGATCCCCTTCACATTAACACTTCCCCACCCCACTCTCAGACATACGCACCCAAACCTTAGTTGCAGCCAAAGCAGTGGAAGGTAAGTACGTTTTAATTATTTGTACTAGAAAACTGCTAAAGAAAAAGGAGAAAAAGCATCATAATAATAGGCCAGCTGCTACAGGACATTATGTAAGGAAAAGAGACAGTAATAAAAGAACCGTGTCAAAGGAAAGCAACTATGAATGTGTACTTCAGTGCTCCTTATTACAGGAGGAGGATTAAATATAATAAATGGAGCAATTTAGAAAAGCGAATTTACTGCTTATGTTTAACACCTAAGTAGCCAATGCTTTTAAAATGGGCTTTATCTCACTTATCTAAAATAGTTTTAAAGAATGATGTTAGAAGAGTTTACATTGCAGGAGTATTTTGTCTCAATTATTTTAATTTGAGGATGATTTGGATTAAATGCAGCATGTGAGTATATTCAACATTGAAGCTATCAAGTAAATTAGCAGCCTGAAAGCCATTTACAGGGAGTTGAGGTGTATTTCTCAAATTTTGTTAAATCGAATGTCAAGGTTTTTCCTTTTCAAGAAAAAGGTTGAGGTTGAGTAGAAGAGAAACTCCTTTTTTTTCTGATAGTTCAAGCTACTAAGATGATGTCCTAACTTTGGGGATATGATTGAATGAAAATGTTTACCTTCTTTCCAGGCTGCCAGCAGGATGCCATTGTCTTTGCTGTTTATTCTCTGTGTGAACCTAAGAGCTTACTACTCCCTCCCATGACTACTCACTAAGCACAAATCCAGCGAGCTTACATCAGATAAAAACCCAGACTGGGACCTTTCTAAGGCACGTGAGAGCAACTAGGTACAACTCATTTGGTTTGGACAAAAGGAATTTTATTCTCTTCCTTCATTGCTCCAAAACTTCCCTCTCTTTTACATCTTTTGGATATAAAATTCAAGAGATAAGATTGATGGTTACATGCCAAGCATAGTACAATTTTATAAAGAAGTCATAGAGGTGAATAATATTTTTTAAAATGTAATGAATCTTCTCTCTTGCTTTGTATTTGCATGAAAACCAAACAACTTTCTGAACATAATTTGTGTATAACATATGCTTTAAATATTTCTCTGATTTATATGTTGCAAGCAACTAGAAAAAAACGGATTCATTAGAGGGATACCCTTAGATCTGAGCAAAGATAGCAAGTTTATAGGAAAAAAATACTTCAAAAAGTACTTAAAATCAGATTACTAGACAACATTGTGAATTAACGAAAAGTTTGAGTTATTTTTTTTAATTGCAATTTTTCATGTATATTTAGTAACTTGAGGTGTTCTTTCCTGGCAGCTGTCAGAGACTATTCTAATGAACAGATATTTACTTACATTTGTTGTGGTCATGTCGTTAAGTAGCTTGTTCTCTCATATGGACTAAACCAGCTCACCTATCAGTTTATTTACATAAAGTTTTGCAAACTTATTAGATAGTACAAAGGTATTCAGCATTTTATCCGTGAAACTGTATTGTTAAATTCTATATATTCACTTTACAAATCAAGTGATGTACAGTGACTGAATGTATAAAATAAATTAAAAACATAAATCCTTTATATTAAAGACCCAGTATCTTCTCTAGTTCTGTCCTGTCCAGGTTGAATGGGTAGTTCAAACTCATGAGCTTTTAAAAACTCAAGATGTTACAGAACTGTTATTTTACATTTGAACCAACAGTATGTTGCTGTGTGTGTCCCTTTGTGTGACAATCAAAATCTTTCCAAGACTCCTATTTTTATAAGAACTGGGTATACTATAAATATTATCATTGAAAGAGTAGCATGATGATGTTATAAAACGACTGGTGCATTTGGCCTCCTGTTTTACAGTTCATGGTTTTGGGTTATATACATTTGTTCTTTACTGTGAAGACCAGTTAACTGGATTCGTTTAGAATGCTGAAAAAGAATTCCCAACGTCTCAGCTCTCTCTGGGAAACGTTATCATAATTTTTGCTGAAGTACAACCTGGAGGTAGGATGTCTCCAGTCTTAAGAGTGGCTAGGGAACTGGGAGTGGGTGGGTAATCTCTTTGGCTATTAGACTCAAAGCCATCATAAAAGTTCGAATCAATAAATTCGTTGTCAGAACATACAGGAATCAGTGTATACTATAGAGAGTGAGTGTAGTAGTTCCTGGTACTTCATGGTTTTTTAATTTTTTTATGATATAGATTGTAAACTATATATGATTTGTGCATTGGGGAGTAGATGGAAGGACTGCTTTCTCACTCTGCATGTCAGACTGAAGGGATTTCAGTGTACAAAATGAACTTATCCACAACTATAACTTGAGTATAGAGAAAAAGCAGGTCCTAGATCAGTGGTTTACAGCCTTTATCATGCGTCAGAATCTCCTGTAGGGCTTGTTAAAACAGATTGTTGGGCCCTGCCCCCTAATTTTTTCTTTTGGTTGGTGTGTGTGTGTGGGGTGTCTCATAATTTGCATTACTAACACATTCCCAGGTGATGTTGATGCTGCTGGTCCAGGGACCATATTGAAAAGGACTGTTCCAGATTCCATCTACTAGATTTTATTTTCATATTGTATCTAGTTCAACTTTAAGAAAATAAGGCTGGTTTCCACAACCATAGATAATAAAATTATTTTAAACAATTAAGTTCTTGAAGCTTAGTTTTCTTATATGTAGAATTAAATGATTGAATTTGTATAATTTTGAAGGGTGCTGTAAAATTAGCATTTTAAAAACAATATATGAAAATGGCAATGGATAATATCAATGTATATAATTTTATCTATTATATACCTTTGAGCATGGCTTCGAATGTATTGCATGTAAATTCATAGCATTATTGGGAGGTGGTATAGCTTTATACTTAATTGTGTAGTTTCTCAGAGTACTTGAGTTTTAGTGCTGTCTGAAAAGACATATTCAATACCTCCTCAGCATTTTAATGGGAAGGTCACATTCAAGGCTTCTCATATGCCTCAGGCATTTTACTATTATTATTATTATTTTTATTATTTTTAGGTATGAACCCTTGGATATTTTTCTCTTATCTTGGACTGTACTGAAGGGAAGGCAAGGTCTCAGGGCTGCCTTGAGTACCCTTGACAGGGCTGAAGAAAGGCCTAAAGGGTCAAACCAGGTTTAGCAGGTCCTGGTGGGAGGGGATATGCCCTAATGGGGAATTCACTGGGATCAAAGAAAGATTTCACCTGAATGTAAGGAAGAAAGGAGGGCTGGTTGATCTTACTATAGATGGCTTACACCCAAAGGTAACAACTGAACAACCCAGATGTTGTAAAAGACCTGGAATCTTGTCTTTTTTTTTAAAGAGGTTTTTGCTATAGGGCATGTGCGCTCTCCAGAAAGACAGAGACAGAAAGACAGAAAGTGAGAAATCACCTCCCAGGGGTGACGGCCGCCCTGCAATCCCTTCTCCTCCATTCTCCTCCCGGGATCTTGGGCACGCATGCACACACGCCCGTCATGAGTTTAAGCCACTGGGTCTGGGACTCGAACCACAGTCAACTACATGGGAGTACAGCAACATAGCCATTACACTAACTACTGGTCCCTCTTTTTTTTAAGACTTATTTATTCATTCATCTATCTATTTATTTATTATCATTATTATTCTTTAATTTGACCAGAGAGAGATAGAGTGGGATAGTGAAAAAGCAAGCCATTAGGTCCAGGACTTGAACCATGATCAGCCATGTGGGAGTCCAGCACCTTAACCACCATGCCACCTGCCAGCCCCTGGAATTTTAAGACCACCTTAATCACCCCACCTAAATCCCTTTCCTTTAAAAGTTCCTAGCATCTGCCCTTCAGGGCCAATATAACTCTCCACATCTGGCCCCCTTTTTCCTCTTGAAAAGTGAATAAATATTTTTCTATCCACTTACTCTTTCAGTCTGTGAAGGCTTTCACAGAACACAGATCACCATAATAATGAGGTCAGAGACAGGGACTCTAAGAATATGGTTAGGGTATAAGCCCAAAATGGAATCTCAAAATGTCTGTTTTTTTTCTTTTTCTCTTTTCTTTTTTTTTTTTTTTTTTTTTTTTTTTTGCCATAGAGTGCATGTGCTGGAGAGGAGAGAAACAGAGACAGTGAGAGAGTAAGAGAGTAAGTGAGAAATCACCCCACTTCCCCAGGGTGGGTTGGGGGGATGGTCATGCTGCAATCCCTTCTCTTCCATTCTCCTCCTGGGATTTGGCATGAGTTTCAAGTCACTGAGTCTGGGACTGGAACCATGGTCAGCCATGTGGGAGGTCGGCACCATAATCACTATACCTCCTGCTGGCCCCCAAAGCAGCTCTGCTGCTTGCTGGGGAGAGACAGCTTGCAGTTGTGGCTTAGTGATTGACCTAGGCAGCATGACCTAGACCTAAAACAAAAACTTTTTCCAGGCCCCACTATATTCCAGGAAAATGATAAGATAACGTTTTTTTGGAGAGGTTTTCGCTATAGGGCGCGTGCACTTGCCAGACAGACAGAGAGAGACATAGAGACAGAAAGTGAGAAATCACCCCCTGGGGGGATGGTCACGCCACAATCCCTTCTCCTCCATTCTCCTCTCGGGATGTTGGGCACGCTCGCACATGCACCCAGTGTGAGTTTTAAGCCACCGGGTCCGGGACGCGAACCGTGGTCCACTACGTGGGAGTCCAGCGACATAGCCATTATGCTAACTGCTGGTTCCAAGATAATGTTTTTTATGACCCAGTTTCTAGACAAAGAATCTTCTGACCTTTGTACCCACTCCAAAATTAGGAGAATAACTAGACCCATACAGGATATGCCCTCTGCCCCACTAGGTGGGGCACTCATGCACAAGAAAACAAGCCCAGATAAGCCCCTTCTAACCCAGATAAAAGCTCTCTGACCCAGTTTCTCTTGAGCAACCCACTTTTCTGGGACCCAATCCCCGCTTGTGAGCTCTGCTGCTCCCCCTCTTAATAACCTCTGCTTGCTATCCTCTCTCCGTGTCTCTAATTTTTTGTGAGTGTGAGACAAGAACCCGTGTCCTGCTGTGGGTGCTGGGCCCGATTATCCCTGTATCCCCGTGTTTTGACTGACCAACTGTTGTCAGAATGGACTCCACTCTGTCCTTCCTTCAGGTTTTCCCCACGTCCCCAGGCAAGGGAGAATTGCCGCTTGGACACCCCTCAGTTCCCAAGACTGACAACGTCAGGACAAAGCATTTCCAGTAACTTGCCTGGACACGTTGAAGTGGGTCAAACCTCTCTGTCAACTCTGTGGGCCTACAGGGTTCTGGGACTAGGAAGTCCAACTATCACCTGGGAAAAACTAAATGCCTCTGAGCAATTGAAAGCATTGGCCCAGGCAATGGGGGGCATTGGAAGGCTTTGAGACTTAAGGTTCTCTCCCACCATTGCCCAACTGAGTAACAGAAGGAGCTCTGCTCTCTCACCTTCAAGCCTGCAGTGTCTTTCTTCTTCTCCATCAGGTCTAATCAAAATGAGCAGGAAACCCTCTTTCTCTACAGGCTCTAAAAATCTCTGCTGAACAACCCTCCTTTATCCCCCTCATACTGACCAACCAATGCTCACAAAGAACAAAAAGGTCTGTCTATTACTTTTGATGGAAAAAGAGAAGATTACTTTCCTTATCTAATGAAATGGGCCTTTGAAATGGAGCTCCTGTTGACAGGTATGAATGGTTAACTTTAAAGAAGAGGGCTTTGGTTTGAGAGCAACAAGAGATATCAAGGCAGAAGAATTATTTTTATGGGTTCCACAAAAATTACTAATGACTGTTGAATCTGCTAAAAGTTCAGTGTTGGGGCTGCTGTATTCTCAAAATCGAGTTCTTTAAGCCATGGGAAATATTGCAGTGGCCTTTCTTGTGCTGTGTGAGTGAGCCAGCCTTCTTTCTGGCAGCCCTACATTCAGACCCTACCCAGTGAATATGATACTCCTCTATACTTCTAAGAAGATAAAGTTTGGTATCTTCAGTCAACACAAGCTATACATGATGTCCTCAACTAGTATAAAAACACAGTCTGACAGCATGCCTATTTCTTTAGTTATCCAGCCAGAAAATGGATAAGTAGAGTTGAATAAAAACTCAGAAATCAGGTTCTGGTGCTACAGCAACTGTGTCCCCAAAAGAAATCTTGAACCTGGCCAGTAAACTGTTACAGAGGAGTAGTAGTACTGCACCCAGCCCAGGAAAAGAGTGGGAAGAGTATGTGCAGATCCAGTCTCTTCTCAAGAAGATATGGAAAAAGCCTTTGTTTTATGTCTAGGTCATGCTGCCTAGGTCAATCACTGAGCCACTGTTGTAAGCCATCTCTCCTGAGAAAACATCTGAGCTTGCTTTGTCTCTTAAAACTCAGTCATTTTGTGATTCTATTTTGGGCTTATGCCCTAGCTATACTCTTAGGGTCCCTATCTCCTACATCAGCGCTGGCTTTGCCACTATAAAGGAATGTGACCTTGCTCATGTTATTTAACTTCTCTTTAGCTCAGTTTTCTCAATGTGTTATATGGCTTCTACCTTGGGGTTATGAAGAATAAATTATACTATACTTAAAAGTGTGTAAATCCAGCCAGTGGCATGGTGGTTAAGGCAGCTGGATCCAACATGGCTGACTCTTTGGCTTAAGTCCCAGACCAGTAGCTTGAGAAATATGCTAGACACGTATACCTGCTTATCCAAAATCCTGAGAGAAGAATGGAGAACTGATTGTAATGTGGCCATCCCCTCGGGGGGGGGGGGGTGGGGGTGGGTGTTTGTGTGTGTTTTCTCACTATCCCTATCTCTCTCTCTCTGTGTCTCATTTCTCTCTGGAAAGTGTAAACACTATATAGCAGAACTAATAAAAAGTGATAAAATGTGTTCCCAACTCACAATAGTACCATCACAATAGTACCATATAATTATCAGTTACTAATATTATATGACAATCATCTAAATTTATGTTTTTAAGGTTTTCAGAATAATGAACTTACTTTTTTGTCTTTGATATTTGATATCTTCTTTGGATAAAAAAATAATTTAGATAGTTTGAAATAATCATTCTAATGAACATCAGATTACTTTCTAAATTATATTTTCTTAATGTTTGAAGCCATATTTAATTGGTTAAATCTAATGGTTTTGAATATTTTTATGTTGATAAATGATCAGGAATTTAAACTGAAGATGAGCCTCACTGTTGATTTATTATTGTTGAAAGGAATATATCACTCATTATTATGGATAAAAAAGCCTTTTGTATTCGTAGATACATATACAATTATTTGAAAATTCAGTATGTAAACATAGGAAAATATAAATAACACTCATGCTAATAAGTAAGCAGATAAGTGATCATAACCTTATTCATTGGAAGTCCTTATATTGTTGAAATGTGTGATTGTATGAAGGTCCATGAAGAAAATAATCCATTTAAGTATGAATAAACATCTGAAGACTGTCTTTCCAGTTTAAAAAATATATATATAGTATTGATGGGAATTTTTAAACTTATTTATTTATTTATATTTTAGTTCCTTGGCAATCAAGTACCTGAAATGAAGACTAATTGTTGAAATGTCTTCTCAAAGATGATTTTGTAGATCTTTTCATGGCTCAGCTACTTGTGTGTCTTTGGTCAATTCATTTAATCTTTGTAAGACTTCAGTTACTTCATTTGTAAAATTCTTTTTTTTTCATTTGTAAAATTCTATGGTCTGAATTAATGGCTTTAAGTTCCCTTTCAGTCATAATGTTCTATGATTCTTATGGTACTAATACTATAAGAAAGTTATCACAGTGTGCCAAATAGAGATTATTCATACTTGATTGTCTAAATGTCTTAAAACCATTCCTGGCATAGCATATTCAGCATCCCCTCCCCATATTTTCTGGCACTAAATGTTATAAATTGATTAATTACAGACCTAAATCTCACCAAATATTGGCCACATGGCTAATATAGATAAAAGAACTGCTCATTACATAAATGGCATAGGCAGCAGTCTGTCAAGTCAAATTCTGACAAAAAATTTAAGTACAGTCACTGGGTACTAATTATTCGTGTCTATGTGTTTGTAGCTGGGGGAACAGTGGTAGGCAAGAACAATTGTCAGGGGAAAAAAGATGTCACATGGCAAGTAATAGGGGAAGCTTAATTGAGGACCTACTGAAGTGCTCCCTATTGATTTTCCCGTGTTACTATGTATGAAGTTACCTTGTTACTCAAAGCTATCTGAGCTAAATGTATTCATTTAATATAAGCTTACAAAACAAAATAGTGCAGTGATGAATCCTCAAAGTTAATACATAGACTTTATCTAAGAGGGAAGTTTAAAATGTGATCAGTGTGTCTCATAGGGTTGTTGTGTGCTCTACTGTTTCTCTCCTTGGAAAAGTAAAAGTGTTGGTGAAAGCTCTTTGATTTATCACCATATTTGTCTTGGGTCTTTAGTAGCTAACATCTACGTACCACATAAATAGACAATTCATCAATTCATTGCCATATGTTTTAGCAACTCAGGCAGCAGTCTGCTAATTTAAAAAGAAGCCCAAGCTCTGATAGTACAGGTAACCAAATTTCACACTTAAGAAAATGTAACTTTCTCTGGCAAGAGCAGAGGAAAATTTTCTGAAGTCATCTAAAGAACTCAACTGGGTATATATATATATATGTATATATATATATATAAACCCTGTCCATAGGACCTGACATTTTCTTTTGCCAAAGGCCAGACTGAAACTTACAAGTGTATTACAATAGGACAACTATTATGTAGAAATGACATATTAGAAGTTAACCTACATAGGGGCTGGCAGGTGGCTTGGTGATTGGGGGAGCTGGATTCCCACATGGCCAGCTGTAGTTTGAGTCCCAGACCTGGCGTCTTGCTTTCTCGCTTTTGCTTTATCTCTCTATCTTCTGTCTCTGGTGAAATTAAAAATAATTATAATAATAACAAATGGAATTAAATAAATAAATATATAATTCTATTTTTAAAAAATTAACCTGCTTAAATATAGTAGAAAAGGCTGGACTGTAACTACAGACTTTAAACCTCTGTCCTCTAATGGAGTTCTTCACAATTTGTCATTTTGTGTTATGTATTACTCTGCGACTTTTTTTTTTTTTTTTAAGAGAGGTTTTCGCTATAGGGCGCGTGCACTCGCCAGAAAGACAGAGAGAGTCAGAGAGATAGAAAGCGAGAAATCACCCCCCATGGGGGATGGCCATGCCGCAATCCCTTCTCCTCCATTCTCCTCCCGGGATCTTGGGCATGCATGCACACGCGCCCGGCGCGAGTTTAAGCCGCCGGGTTCGGGACGCGAACCGCGGTCGACTACGTGGGAGTCCAGCGACATAGCCATTACGCTAACTGCTGGTCCCTACTCTGAGACTTTTATGGCTTTCCTATTTGATTTTATGTATTTGCTATGATGTCTATTAAGTTAAATATTTTAAGCCAATGGGATAAATGGTTAAAAATAAGGCTTCCGAGAAATAAATAGGAATCAACTCTCTGTCAGCCCTCAAAGTGAAAAACTAAGATAAAATTATTTTTTGATTCAAAATAAGACTTTCAGAGAAATAAATATTCTAGGAATCAACTCTGTGTCAATCCTCAAAGTGAGAGTCTAAGATAAAATTATTATTTTTATTGCCATAGGGCACATTTGCTTGCCGGACAGAGACAGAAAGAGGTGGAAAGTGAGAAATCACCCCCGAGCGGGGCAGCCATGCCACAATCTCTTCTCCTCTATTCCTTAGAAATTTGGACATGAACACATGCACACACAGCGTGCTTTTCAAGCCGCTGGGTCCAGGTCTCAAACTGCATAATTGGCCATGTAAAATCCAGTGCCTTACCCACTACACTACCTGCAGGCCCTAAAGTTCTTTTTTTTAAATGATTTTTTTCCCAATAAAATTAATCCATCTTTCACATCTGCTTTCTAATTCCAAAGATTTTTCAATTGGGTTGAGTTGGCTTGGAGGTGGGAATGCATGCAGATTGTGAAAATCCATGTATTCAAAAGGGTATATTTTGACTAAAATAAAGTTGAATAATTTACTGATCTTTGAAGGCTGATATTGGAACCTAAATCTTTTGGTTTTTAACCTGATACACTGTTCCTTAGACTTTGGCACAAAATATGGCTTTGAATGTTAAAACCTTTGTTTCAGGCTTTAACAGGCTGATACTGAATACGAGGCTGATACTGAATTCCAAAAAGAAACAGCACAGAGATTGCTTTCTGAGACTCTAGCAGGGGACCTCTGAGAGTGAAGCAAGTTGGAAGGGAATATGAGACAGTGATCTTTGCATTTTTTCATATACCCACTTGTGAATAGTCTAGTCTCTATAATGGACTTATGAGTCAAATATAATATGCCAGTATCTCTTGAAGTTACTCAGATTAGAAGACATGGTTAGTTAAGGTGGAATTTGTTTCATTTCAGGTTTTTCTGTAACCTCTATAAGGTTAATTACTCAGCTGTCATTAATTTTGGTGCTTCCAGTATACAAACAGGTAATAAAATCGTTTCCTCCTTTACATTTTTGTGTATTTTTAGCAATTTCTCTTCTAATTTATTACTTTTCTCTTGGTATTATTTTTTTTGTAATTTTTAATTAATATTGGGTCGTCTGGGAAGTCATTACCCATTTTTGCATAGAAAGATATAGAAAAATATATCATGACTTCCTCCAACAACATAATATTTAACAGTTATGTCTATTTATGGACTACAGTATAGGTTTTTTGTTTATTTTTGTTTTGTTTGTTTTGCCATAGGGCACATAGGTTTGCCAGAGAGAGACAGAGAGGGAGAAAATCAGAAATTGCCCCCTGCAGGGGACATGGTCATGCTGAAATTCCTTCTATTCCATTCTCCTCTTGAGACTTTTGGGCACGCACACACTTGTGCATCTGGCATGATTTTCAAGCCACCGGGTCTGAGACTTGAACTGCAGTTGGCCATGTGGGAGTCCAATACCTTAACCATCATGCTACCTGCTGACCTAACAGTGTGGGTTTTAAATACAAGCATAGTGTATAATGACCCAATCAGGAAACTAAGCATATCTTCTCTGCCAAATGCCTTTCTATAATCAGATAATAGGAAGATAGGACATAGACAGTATTAGAAACACAGTTTCTCTGTCTGATTTGATAGTGTGTCAATTTCATCTGTGTTTTATTTTTTTATCATGTGAATGAATACAGATAACCATTTTTGGGTGCTCACAGGTACCCAAAAGAGAGAGATGGTTCCTCTTTAAGAAATCCTAAAAATAAATTAATTTTTAGAAAAAAACATTTATAGAATCTTCTTTTTGAATTGAATAATCAATTAGCTATATCATGATTGTCTATTATGTGTTCACCATGTAACAGATATTGTAGGGTAAATTTGTAAGAAATATAAGGTTTTTGCTATAGGGCGTGTGCGCTCACCAGAAAGACAGAGAGAGACAGAGAGACAGAAAGCGAGAAATCACCCCCCAGGGGAGATAGCCACGCCGCAATCCCTTCTCCTCCATTTTCCTCTTGGGATCTTGGGCACGCATACACACGTGCCCGGTGTGAGTTTTAAGCCACCGGGTCCGGGACTTGAACCACAGTCAACTACATGATAGTCCAGAGACATAGCCATTACGTGAACTGCTGGTCCCAGAAATAATAAGATGTTTTTCATACCCATAGAACTTATAGTCTCTGGTAGGAGTGAAGACATATGAGAAAATTAGAGTGCTTAACAACAGTGCATCAAATAAATGTAAAATTGTGTACTCTAGAGAACAAGTGCTACAGGAGTTTAGAGAAGACCACATGGAATGAGTCCATAAAGGCCCATCAAAAATTAGCTTGTTTGACTCTCTGCTCTATGACCATGTTATGTTCTTCTCTCAGCTTTATAGGTCAGGCCCTCAATGTTCCTTCCTTAAATTTCTACTTGTAATATGAAGAGACTTCTTTTAAAAATGGAATTAAAGTACAAGTTTATTTTGTTGCAGTTATTTTTAAGGGCCAGCAGGTGTCATGGAGGTTAAGAGGACTGGCTCCTACTTGGCTGACTGTGCAGTTTGAGTCTCAGACTCTGTAGCTTAAAAATCATGCCAGATGTGTGTGCATGTCCCAAATTCTGAGAGGAAAACAAAGGCCATACTCCCTGGGGGATGATTTCTCATTTTTTTCTCTTTTTCTTTCTGTGTGTATCTCTCTGGAGAGCATACATGCCCTATAACAAAGAAAACAAACAAAATTAAGTTTAAAAAATTATTTTGAAAGTCATATATAGTAGTTTTTTCCCCCCATAACACTGATTTTCCATGAACTTTTTGAAGACTCCTTATAGTTTAAGGTGAATTCAAATGCTACCTTTTGCATGAGTCGCCAGTTAGATTTGATTTGTCCCTTTTTTGTGCATGGGATATTATAACATACTATTTCTATTCTTTTATTTGCTTTTAGTGCTTATCATAGTGCTTTGCTCATAGCAGAACGTCAATAAAGGTATATTTAATGGAATTGCTATAAAAAATGAGAACTGTAAAGAAGCTGAACCATGAAAGGTGAGTAGGAATTGGTTAGGCAGAGAAGTAGGTAACACAGTCATGGGGCTGCAAATTAATTTGACAATGGTAAAAGCAGTGAAAAAAGTGCATTTGAAAATGTACATTGTGATTTGAGTATAATAAAGATGTTTTTAAACTTTCATTCTATTCTCTAGAACCAAGGGATTTGAATGTAGGAGCTAAAGTATATGCTGCCTTAAATTTTATCAGGGTCTTGTTAAAATAGTTTTATAAAAAAGTTCAATGTATTTCCAATTTCTTTCTTAAAAATAATGCCTTCTATGCTAACTGCATTATTTTAACAGTAGTGGAAATTTTGAGGAATGTGGGAGACAAGTCAAGGATGAAAAATGTAATCCATATAGCATCAGGTCTGTGACTCTCTTGGTTTCTTTTCTTTTAAAAAAATAATTATCGGGGCCAGTAGTTGACTTAATGGCTATGTCGTTGGACTCCCATGTAGTCGACCACAGTTCGAGTCCCAGATCTGGTGGCTTAAACTCATGCTGGGTGCGTGTGCGTGCATGACCAAGATCACGAAAGGAGAATGAAAGAGAAGGGATTGCGGCATGGCCATCCCTCCTGGGGAGTGATTTCTTGCTTTCTCTCTCTCTGTCTCTCTCCGTCTTTCTAGCAAGTACATGCACCCTATAGCAAAAACCTCTCCCCCCCAAAATATATATTTTATTTAACTTTATTCATGTATTTGTTGTTTGACCAGAGAAGGGGAGAGAGAAAGAGAGAGAAAGACGCTAGGTCCAGGACTTGAACCACAGTTCGCCATGTGGGAGTCCAGCACCCTTAACCACCACGCCACCTGTCAGCCCCTCTTGGTTTCTTTTTTATCTGTTGACTGCATTGTAATCATATTGTGGAGGAATAGAGGTTTAAAAATTTCTAATGCTGACAGACTCACAAAAGATCTCAATCACCTCCTCAAGTAGTTGTCTCCCTTTGTAACATGGATGCAATATAAATGGAAGACATGCAAATGACCTCATGCCACTCAACACACAATCCAATTATTTGATAATAGGGAGTTTTATTTTAAAGCTATACATTCATGTCTGTTAATATTCACACAACTTTTTGTAGTAACCCACTTATTTGTTTGGATATATCAGGAGAACAAAACTGTAGAAATAGAAAGTTACATATTTTTACCACTAATTTATAGATATGTCTGTTTCTAGAAGATCTTACTTGTCTTTACTCTCAATTATTATTATATTATACACTAATTAAATTAATTTACCAAAGAATGAGCTTTTGCATATTTTTTTTCCTAAAATTTCTTACTTTATTTGAATAAGATGCCTAGCCAATTCTCCTAGGATTGCCATGATTTCCTGGTCGTTTATTGCCTTTTTTTTAAAGATTTATTTACTTATTTAACTCTATTTGTTTTTATTATTTTTATTTTAATTTGGCCAGAGAGAGAAAGAGAAAGTGAGACAGGAAGCTGCCAGATCTGAGACTCGAACTACAGTAGGCCATGTGGGAGTCCAGCACCTTAACCACCATGCCACCTGCTGGCCCCGTTTATTGCCTTTTAATGTATTATTTCCATTCTTTCTTTAGCATGCTTAAGTTGTTCTGTATCCAACTGTGGTGGCACAGCTACCATGCCACTCTGCAATGCTGGATCCATATGGAAGATTGGAGTGTGGTTGGGATAGAGTACTGAGTTGACCTGTACATATCAGACATGTGCATATGTGCCCATATTCCTGGCTGACTGAGAAGGCTGGGGGGAGAATTATGCCATGAGACTCTATTGATGGTACTTGTCTTTTTCTCTCCTCTCTCTGTCTCTCTTTCCCTCCTCTCTCTCTCTCTCTGTCTCTCAGGAAATAAAATCTCAACATAGAAAATTGTTTTATATTTAGTGATTCCTTAGTTAGTGTCCTAAAGAGTACATATATATTCCATTAGTCCCTAAGAAGAACGCAGACTATGGCTAATGGGGGGGGGGGGATGTCTCCTTTAAAGCAAACATTCCATAAGATAAATGGAACATTATTAAAAAGACTTTCAGTGTATCATCATTTAGATTTTTCTCTAGATTAAAAATTAAGCTATGTTTTGGCATACATTTAGTCAATAAGGGGTATGGGGATCAGTAGATCGAGTAATGGTTACATTGCTGGACTCTCAGTGGACTGTGGTTCGAGTCCCAGACCTGGTGGCTTAAAATTCATATTGGGCATGTGTACATGTATGTCCAGAATCTGAAGAGGAGAATAGAGGAAAAGGGATTGTGGAGTGGCCATACCCCATGGGGGGTGATTTCTCACTTTCTGTCTATCTCTCTCTGTCTCTCTGGTGAACGCATGCACCCTATAGCAAAAAAATGCCTCTTAAAAGATAATAAGAGACCAGCAGATAGTGTAATGGTTACATTGCTGGACTCCTATATGGTCAACCTCAGTGAAAGTTCCAGACCTGGCAGCTTCAAATTCACACTGAGCACATGTGCATGCAAGCCGAAAATCCTGAGAGGAGACTGGAGGAAAAGAGATTGAGGTGTGGCCATCCTCCCTGGGGAGTGATTTCTTGCTTTCTTTCTCTCTGTCTCTCTCTACCTGTCTGGTAAGTGCATGCTCCCTATAGCAAAAATCTCTCTAAATAAATAAATAAATTTGAAAAAGAAAGAAATAAGGGATGTGAAGAGTTTTGAAAGAGCTATAGCATCATAGTAACATAGAAAATAAAATGAGTTCACTTGTAAACAAGCCAGGCTCTAGATATTAGTAACCTTTGGGGAAATTAGAAATATTTAGCACTTCCAAATTTTATGATTCTGGTGTAAATGGTGTTATATCTGATGCATATTTAAGAGGAAACAAGTGGATGCTAGAAATAATATGCTTATTCCACTTAAAAATCATTTTTAAAGTCCGGAATACTTTCTTTTAATCTTTAAACAATGTGCATTTTAGGTCTAGGTATCCTATCTAGGTATTTTTATATTTTTCCTTTAGGGAACATTATTTGTGTGCATCCTGAGCGAGAAGTTTCAAGGTCAGCATTATGTGCACAGTTGTAATAGTCCCAACAGAAAGATAAATATATATTGACTGAGACTGGAGTTCCAGTTCTTTCAGTTGCTGAAGGTCAACAGCCCCGTAGAGGTACTCTCCAACCTTCAAATGTCTATAGGTTAAATTACTGATGAATCGCTGCACTTTTCTAAATGGAGGAAACTTACATTGTACTGGGATGCAGCCTGATGTATTGTGTTTTTTGACTGCTATAATTTTGAACAATATGGGGAACTATTTCAATCTAGGTCTACTTCCAAAACTTTATGGAAATGATTGTAAAACTTACCACTCAGGCTGAATATACTGGCCAAAAAAGATTGAAGGGCACTATTTCTTTTGCAAACCTGAGTTGTAACATTGTCTTAGAATTAATTTAGAATGAGCTGACACCTTAAATTCTAAATCATGTTAACATTTAAATTATGTAGGTACCAAAGACATGTAATATTGATAAAGTTGGGGATGTTGGAGTAAGAATTCATTAATAAAACCAGTAAAGAGCTCCAAAAGAAAGATCAATATAAAATCATCTTCAATTAATACAGAAGCATTTGAGACTTAAGGTAATCATGTGGCACAGGGTGTTGAAAGCAGCACAACAGGACACAGTAAATCTAAAGGAGACACTTGTCTTTGCATGTTTCAACTGGAATATTTTAAAGAACATGATCCCTGCAAGTCAGTGTTGATAGAACTAAACAGACATAATAAAGAAGAATAAATTAAGCAGCTACTTAATTTTTTTTCTCCTAGTTTACAAACCATGCAGCAATATACCACAAGACTTTTATACCACAACTTTATTGTGTAACTTGAAACTTCTTTGCAATTCCATAACTTTCTATAGAAAGTTACTATTGTAACTATGTTCTTATAGTGTCATTTCAAAACTGATTTCATAAAATTTGACACTAATTTAGAGTCATTTAATTAATATTTTGAATGGAATAATAATTTTAGATAACTTTCTGTTTTAATAAAATATTTATGTATTTAATACCATTTGTTATTGTTATTTTTCAATTTGACCAGACAGAGACAGAGAGAGAGAGAGAGAAAGGGAAAGAAAGAGAGAAGGCAAGCCGCCAGGTCCTGGACTTGAACCACAGTCGGCCATGTGGGAATCTAGTGCCTTTAACCACCACCGCCGGCCCCAGTAACTTCCTTTTTGGTAAAAAAATATTTGTTAGTTATATGTGAAATAAATAAATTAATGACATACATGATATAATTTGTGACAAATATGTCACCTCAACTATATGTCAAATTCAATCTTTACTATTAGTAGATCACATGTCCAAGTTTGCCTATAAAATTTTATTTTATTTTTATATAAATTATTTAATTAGTTCTTGGTAAGAAATTTAGAACACCAATTTGTGAGGATAAACTCCATTTGAAATGGCAAACATGGATCACAGGTAGCCCTGGATCTGAGGAACAGCTTTGATTTTTGGAGAAATTTGTGAGTCCACAGCTTTCTGATCAATTTTGCACTGCTCTGTAATCTCAAATTTCTCCTCTGTGTCAAAGTTCTCACCTTCCAGATGCCTGGACTTCTACAGTTCTTTTTTCTTGAAGTAAGCATTAGTGAGGTGTTTGGGGATTTTTATTTTGCTATTATCAATTTTCGTGGAGGTGGCAATGACAAATTTCTGGTGTATTCTATGAAGTGGAACTTGATTGAGGACCAGAGGTCCAGTCACAAGTAGCAAGTCACTGCTCAGCTGCTTCAAGAAAACCACTCTCCTGCCTCTGTGGCACCCAGTGAGGATGATCAGAATGGCCCCGGGAGTGATGCTAGCTCGCAACTTTCTTACATGCTGACTGAAGGGTTTTATGCCGTGGCTAAACAGCTCTTGAGGCACATCTTTAGTAGGATGATACCTAGGCATTTTGCAAAGTTTAACCACCGTTTAACCACCAGGTACCACCATTCTTGTCCCCACCAACTGGTTTTCTGACAGTGGCAAGAATATTCTTTTTTTTGGGGGGGGGGGAGGTTTTTGCTATAGGGCACATGCGTTCGCCAGAAAGACAGAGAGAGACGGAGAGACAGAAAGCGAGAAATCACCCCCAAAGGGGGATGGCTACGCTGCAATCCCTTCTCCTCCATTCTCTTCTCGGGATCTTGGGCACACACGCACATGCACCCAGCGTGAGTTTAAGCCACCAGGTCCAGGACTCGAACCACAGTCGACTACATGGGAGTCCAGCAACAAAGCCATTATGCCAACTGCTGGTCCCTGGCGAGAAACTTATTTTTATTTTCAATTCTGGATTTAGTGGCTAAGTATTTCTTCTTATACATGGCCTTCCTGGAATACATGGCAGATCAGGAGTATCTGCCAATGCCACAGAGTAGGACTGGGATTTAGCTGCAATGAGGCTTCTCCTTCCTGTTGTTTTTAGCCTTGGGGTCATCCTTTTTAACCTTGCCATTAGCATCAGCCTTCTTGGCTTCAAGTTCTTCTTAGTACCCTGCTTTACAGCTTTTTCATCTGCCATCTTATATAGTGGGAAAGGGAATTAAGCTCTCTGCTTCTAGTTTATGAGCAATCATGGGAGGTTCGACTCTCCACCTAATTTTTTTTTTAAATCAGTGGAAGTGCTTTTCATAAATATATACTGAAGAATAATCTCCACTTTTTTTATTATTAGACCTTCCTTGTTATTGTGCTTCCTTTTGGTTTGTCTGTATACTCAATAAAAATGGAATCTTTGGATTTTAAATGGATTTTATTTATTTATTTATTATTTATTTTTGGAGAGGTTTTCGCTATAGGGCACGTGCGCTCACCAGACAGACAGAGACATAGAGACAGAAAGCGAGATATCACCCCCTATGGGGGATGGCCACGCCACAATCCCTTCTCCTCCATTCTCCTCTCGGGATCTTGGGCACGCATGCACACACGCCTGGCGTGAGTTTTAAGCCACAGGGTCCGGGACGCGAACCGCGGTCGACTACGTGGGAGTCCAGCGGCATAGCCATTACGCTAACTGCTGGTCCCCTTAAATGGATTTTGAGAGTTACAAGTACATATTACTTGGATTAAAAATATTCTTAAAAGAATCTGGTGAAAGTATCATTACATATATATTGGAATTATTATAACATTTTGTTAGGCTTATTCATTTTATTAGAGTATTTTATTCTTAAGACCTACTTTGAAGAAGATGTGTAGAGACTACACAGAAAAGGTAGAATAATGAATACAGTATAATAATGAATGCAGTATCTTGCTGAAAGATAGTGAACCAGGAAATAAGGATGCAGCACATATATACACACATTTAATAATACATCCATGTATGCACATACATGAAAATTATCTGTTCTGGCTTTAGAGTCATACAGAGAAACATATGCACAAGTGTAGTGTATTATAATGTGAGCAGTTATATAACAGGGTGGTAAGCTCAATTTTTAGAATATTATGAGATTATAGAAAAAAAAGTCCTCCAACCTTAGATGCATTCTTTCTAAAAGCCAAAGGACAAAGAAGATCAAGTTCTCAGTCACAGCTGGCTCCCAGAGTGATTTGATACAATCTCTATCACTACACTGTGATAGCAAGTGCCTTTCTGCTTTCTTGTGTAAAAAAATAATTTGTCAGTTGCATTGGTCTATAAGCAGGTGTCTGAATGCCAAAGAATACAAACAACCCCATCATAGGAGGCTAGTTGTACTAGGAATAGGTGGTCCTGTGATTATATGATTCTATTTTATGTAGAACATTTCAGAATCATGAGGCAGTAAAATTACTCTACTGCAAGTGAATCAGGGCTAGGTGTGTTAAATTGGTAGTAGCTGAATTGTGAGTTGATAATGCTCAGTGGTATGTTGGCTTGAAAAATGTTTCATGTTCCTCTCATACTGTCTTCAGATGAACAATTTCTGGATAAAAGATAAAAAAAATTTCTCTAGTAGATAATTATAGATATTTATATACAGTTAATATAATATTAAAAGGGAAACCTTAGAACTTATCTTCTAGAGTGGAATACTTTTAAGAGTAAGAGGCAACACTGTTAATAATTACATAGAAAGCTAGGCACAGAGACATGTGCCTATAATCTCAGATACTCTGGAAGCTGAGGCAAGAGTGTTGAGAGTTGAAGGTCAGCCTAGGTATCACAGCTAGACCTTGTCTCTGAAATAATAGTAATAATAATAATAGTATTGAAACAACAGGCATAAACTAGGAAACACTATTTCAGGCAAATTGGGATATGTAATTACTCTAAAATGAGATATAAATCTTTACAAGACCAAGTTTATTGTAGCATTATTCATGATTCCTAAGACATGGAATCAACCTAAGTGCTCCAAAACTTATGATTGGATTGGCAAACTGTGGCAAATGTATATTATGGAATACTACTGAGCCATAAAGAACAATAGTATTATTATATGAGGCCTTGTTATTTGATACAAAGTGGATGGACATGGATATAGAAGATTTAATGCTAAGTGAAGTAAGCCAAACTATGAAAGACAAACACCATATGTCCCCACTCAATATATGTCGAATGTCTGCGCTCTATGGCAGAAATAGATTAGAAAATATACCAGTAGGTGGGCAAGTGTAGATACAAGAGATTGCATAGGAGGAGAGTGGATAGTAGAGAGTGGGTAGGAGGGGCTCAGGAGAGAAATACTTAACAGACATAAAGTTCGCCAATGAAAATTATATATGTGGTAATTTCTTTGCTTCGAATGTCATGTGTGCATTTATATTTTGAAAAACTATATTGTGTGCTGTAGAGATGTACAGCACGTAAATGTGAATAAGAAATCATTAAAAAAAAAAAAAAAACACTTTACAAGATAGTTTCACAGATCACCTAGGCCTGGTCAATAGTGAAAATCATTGTCATCTTCCTAGTACTGAAGTGACAATTGTAGGAATGAATTGATTTGCATATAATAGATATTCATTTCATAACACAAACAAATAATATGGTTCCTGAGCATGTTGTTTGTATGAGTGTTGCTTCTGAACTCTAAAAACTTTTGAATGTGGTAGATATTGCAGTATCATTAGATAGAAATGTCTGTTACAGTGGCTCTCTTCCAAATTAATATAATCCCATAATTTCCACTAGTATCTTAACTTTCTTGGTCAGTTTACACTTTTTTCCCCTTCTCTATAATTGATGTTGGAAGTTGATTTCTGATCTAAGAAAACAGGTAGAAAATTTTTATTTGCTTTCTCTATGGTGTCTATTTCTTTCCTGCATATCTGACTAATAGGAATATTATATTTAAAAGAGAGGCTTGAAAGAAACATTCTTAATTCTGTTTGCTGTGATGATATCTCACTTTGACCTCTTAAACAAATGATTGAGTAATTTTGTTGATGTCTTCATGAAGTTTTATAATAAAAGAAACTGAATAAAGTACATTTTGTGCCATTTTCTTAGTTTTTTAGCAGAAAAACAATATAGCTACAGTAGTATTACTTTACTAGAACCACAAATTAAACCCTTCACACATTAAACATATACATCCACAATTCTTTAATTCTCAGTTCAAAATGTTGTTGTAAAGATTTTTTTTAATTTGAAAAGGGCCTAATTAGACTAACATTCCACATGTCTGAATTATTAATATTTTCATAGGAAGATGTTTTAGAATTTAGGTGTAAGTTGTGAAATGATGGCAAAAATTGGTTTTAGCTGTGAGCTGCTTGGCTAATTCATATTTGTTTTCTGTCTTTCTGCATCTTTGATGTGTAACTAGATTTACACAATTCTCATAGTATTCTGAGGAAAGACACAGTTAAGTTTCAAATGTCGTTGTGACTGTGAAACTGTGCTGTTTAAAGGTAAGGACATTCTACCCTGTTCACTGGCTAAGAGGAAATGTAATTAACATATTCTTTTTGTTCAGTCCACTGTCAAGATACACATTTCTTAATGTGTATCTTTAGATTCTGAGATATGTTGTTTGGGAAGTTTCTCTTTACTTTGTTAACATCTCTCTTTCTTTTAAAAGAATTTCCCACTTCATACCCACGTATTTCAATAGCCCCAAGCTTTACTTTTTAAAGCTATTCAAATGTTATTTGTGAATATTCAGTACCTTTGTTGAAGTAGAACAAGTAACATTGCCTTTTATAATTGAATTACACTGGATCAACCTTTCTTTGATAAATGAAACAATTTTATTGTGAGTTTTATGTTAAACCTCAGTGGAGCTCTCTATCTTGCCCCTGGCCCCAATATAGGGACTTTTTTTTCACTACTGCTTTCTTATGTCCAGTGACATGTGCATATAAATAATCATGTCCAGCTCTGCAGTGACTGAAAGTACTCAGCACAAAGTAGATGCTCAGTACTTCTTTCCTGGATATGAGTTGGCCATAGGATTTACTTTTGTATCTCATAAGGTTTTGTATGATGAGATATGAGTACTTAAGGAATATTTAGGAAAACAGGCTGTTGTGATGGTTGCTTTAGGCTAGGTTTTGTTTTACTGATGGTAGGAAATAAAAGGGTGAATATCTCCCCCAAATACGTTTCACATTCTGGGAAGTCAGGTTATTCTATTATTTGAAAAAGATGTTTGTGCTCCTTGAGATGAAGGAGCAAATGTTTCCAAATATTGTTCACCTACACAGAGCTCAGCTTAAAATCAGGGCCATTTGTAGTATTTCTCCTCCTTTGATGTCATCCTTCTGTCAGCTTTTTGAGAAGAGTGTATATGTTTGCATGTAAGTAGCCTTTTCACAAAATTTACAGTTTGCTGACAGTAACAACATAAAATCTATTTTAAAGATGATCATTTTATATATTTTTAATATATGTACCATCATCCCAAATAGAACACTTAATGAAGAATCTTGAAGTACTAAAGTTTACTTCTTTGTGAAACATAATTATATCATGGTGCCTGAGAAAAAAGTATCTTTAATTTAATACTGATAATTTTTTATTTTTAAAAAGATGGGTATTACTATGTCACAATCCTCTTACCTCAGCCACCTCAGTACCTGTAACCACACGTGCACACACCCTGACTTGCTCTTCTAGAAAGGGTGTTGCTATGTTGCCCAGGCTAGCCTTGAACTTGAAATCCTCCTACCTCAGCCTCCCTGAATCGCTGGGATTATAGGCCACTATGCCAGGCTTTTCAGGTGAGCTGGAAATTGAATTCAGGCTTCATATGTGGCCTCAGCCCATGAAGCAGCGGTGTCTTAACAGCTTGTCCCAATGTAACTGGACCTCATAACGATAGATTTTAATGGGATTTCACTTTACTGTTAAAATTTTCTACTTTGTGTTACTTTTATTTTATTAATCAATTATTTTTAGAAAGTTTTGTTGCTATATGGCATGTGTGTTCGAGAGAGAAAGAGAAAGAGAAAGAGAAAGAGAAAGAGAAAGAGAAAGAGAAAGAGAGTAATCACCCCCTAGGGTGGATGGCCATGCAACAGTCCCTTCTCCTCCATTTTCCTCTCTGGACTTTGGGCATGCACACACATACACCTGGCATGAGTTTCAAGCTTCCAGGTCTGGGACTTGAATCACGGTTGACTATGTGGAAATTCAGTGACGTAACCATTATGTCATCTGCTGGTCCCGTTGCTTTTATTTTAATCATGAGAGATCTTTAATTTTTAAAATTTATTTTATGAGTATACCAGTTCTAAATTTTTGAGAAACATGTTTTAATAGCACAATGAAAGTAACCAAAATAGAATTCAAATGGGTCATCTTAATTTAAGAGCTCTGTGGCTTTATACTTGAGTACCTGATTATAAAATTTATAGCAATTTTAGATATGCTATATGAAGATTATACTTCACTAACTTCTCAGCTCATTCAGTTTCCTGTTATTTGAAAATTATTAAAATAGAGCCAATAGCCCCAGCTATGAAAAGTTTTTTCCAACATGACACTGCAAATGTAATGTCAATATTGTAAACAATGTACTATGAAATTGGTTCATTTATTAAGTAAGATAATAGGAAGAAAGAGAAGGAATACAATAGATGTGTTTTATGTGACGTATCTTGCCCTTGAAATACTGAACTAATACATTGGACTCAAGAATGGTTAAGAGGCATGATGATCACAAGCCATATACAGGCATCTAATATTTGTAGCTTTCAGTGATTTCAGACATGAAAAATTGTGCATAGGAGAGAAAAACAATTGAATTATTCTGTATGTTCTGTAAAACTAACAAAGAACATCATAGGAATTTCTTGAAAAGTTTTCAGTGTAACATAGTGGGTTGTACAACAGATGCATATAATTTAGAAAAATTTTCTTTGTTTTATCAGTGTCAAATATAGGTTAGTAAATATATTATTGAAGGTATTTTAATTTTTAGAAACTTGTCTTCCTGCTTCTGTGGTAAAAAAAAATATTCTTGAAATATAAAGAAACTGCCCTGTGGTCAATGATAGTCTTAACTACTTGTCAATCAAAAGCAGAAGTTTGTTGAGACATTTAATTACAAGATAATGTAGTCATCAAAATGTCGTTGTGGTAACTGACAGCTCATTTTGGACTGAAAGCATGCAGCTACCTCCCCTGAGGTCAGAGACGTTCGGAGGTTAACTTAATAATGACAAGTCCTTTATTATCACATTATGACATTGAAAAAATTGCAATTATACTAATAAATTAATAACAGTAATAAAATGACAGTCATAATTGCATAATATACAAGTTGTCAACTGCCTTTTTGTTACATGGTTAGAATTTTTATCTTATCACTATATCTGCTTTATGTTAATTGTTCCCAACATGGCATAGACACAGAAGGATTCCTAAAATCTTTCAGAAGCAGTGTCTATATTTATGGGAGGCATGCGTATCCATATTTTTTAATCCCACTTACCTTCTTCCTTCCTCTTTCTCTTCTGCTAATTTACAAGCCCTTAAAATAAATGTGAATTATTAATTACCACCTGACTCAGTATTAATGCATAGTTAACATCCTTATTATCTCACAAAACCTTGTCTTCTGGCATCTCAAGAAAATTTTGGCCTAAATGCCTTCTAGTTAATGCATTCAGAAATAAAAAAATGAAGGCAAAAGGACAGTGTTTTATGTGCTACTTTTTCTTTCCATTTTTTCTGTTATCCTATCACCCTCCTAACACTATGGAAGAATATAGTTTTAATCTATTATAAAAACGTATAGGGTCAGATGTTGATAAAGGTGGCTGGATTACACATGATCAAACATTTTGCATGAATATTTTATAGACTAGATCAAGTTTTTATTTAAAATAAATGATGTCAGTAATTTTTTTGTTTGTTTTTGTTTTTGCTACAGAGCATGTGCACTCACTGAAGAGAGACAGAAGGAGAGAGAGAGAAGGAAAGTGAGAAATCACCTCCTGGGGGGATGACCATGCCACAATCTCTTCTCCTCCATTTTCCTCTCAGGATTCTAGGCATGCATGCATATGTACTTGATGTGTTTTTCAATCTGCCAGGTCTGGGACTCAAAGTGCTCTTTTGGTCATGTGGGATCCAGTCACTTTAACCACTGCTGACCCACGTGGCACAGTGGTTATACTAAATAGCTGATTTTAGTATTTAGATTAATCTAAACAACATAGACACAATTTTTGATCTCCTAACTTTGCATAAATCTATAAAATGATCCTTTCTTAACCTAACTTATATCTTATGTAAAATTATACAGTTAATCGAATTTTAATAAGTACAGACTACTCTAGGAGTTGTTTAATCATAGATTTATGTGTGGAATGATCTAGTCATGAGTTTGCACTTGGTGGTTGACATTTATTTATGTAAAAAAACCTGTGGGTAGAATGTTAAATGGCTCCTGTCTCCGTTAACCTAAACTGCAGATAATTAATTGTATGCTTTTGTGAATTTTCTCCTGGGATAGAAAAGAACTATTTTTTAGGTTTATATATTTAATTCATGATAGAGATTGCATGAGAGAGAAAGAGGAGAGAGATGCCCCTGACAGGGTCCAGTCACATTACAACTTCCATTCCCTGGCCATTGAGTTCATCAGGATCTTGGATATGTAGGCTTATACCCAGAGCGTTTTCAAATCAACCCAGGTATCCATACCCAAGGATGGCCATGTAGCTTCCAGCACTGAAGTTCAATTTCCTACCAAGTATACCGCCTAGCTAGATCAAGCAACTTTTGTAATGGTGATTTGTTCACTCTTTCTTTCTATATTTCTATATTTCTATAATATATGTGTCAAATGGCTCCTAATACATACACACACACACACACACACACACACACACACGTGTGTGTGTGTATTAAGTCTACTGGGGAGAAGTTTGCTCTTTAATACCTATAGTCAGAAAACTTACTCAAGTTTCTGCCAGAGTCATAGGATTGTTAAAACATCTGTTTTTTTGAGAAAAGTTTGTAAAGTAGTACACAACAGCTTATGGATCATATGTTAACTATTTATTAATATATTGGATTTTTGGAAAATTCATGATGCATTTGTCTGTTTTTCTATGCAAAAACACATCACCACTTTTCAGACGACCCAATATAACATATATAATATATATAGCTATCAGGAAACTTACATTGTTTTTTCCTCATTGGAAAGAACAAATGCTCCAGAGTCAAATATGTTTTAGGGAAACTAAAGTCTTAGGAAGTCATTAGTAATAGGGCAGTATTTTGCAAATTTGAAAATAATAATAATTTCCAGTATTTATTGAGTAAAGTTTACTATGTTCTTGGCAAGATTTTAAGGATACATACTAAAACATATAATCATCCCAGCATGTATGAGGGACATACTATCAGGTCATAAAGGAACTCATAACATATTTTTCTATGTTTTTCTATGCAGAAGTGTATCATGACTTTCCCAACAACCCAATACTATTACTGCCATTTTGCAAGTGAAGAAACTGAGCCACAGAGAGGGTAAATAACCTCAGATTACACAGTTAGTATGCTGTGGAGATGGATTCAAAACCCAGGCAGTGTGGCTCCACAGTCCATGTCTTAAACCAGTAAGGATATTGTAGGACAATATATGAAAGAATTGTTCATGGAAAAATGCATATTATGAGTAAATCGTGCATGGATTTTGAACTTTGCACCAAAAAAATGTATTTTGATTTCATTTTTTGTGACTTTTTGAACTATCCTCATACTATAAAGAGCACTGCACTGAGAACCAGGAGAGCTAAATTCTAGTCTTTTTACTATAAAATAGTCCTATGATTTTACACAAGCTTACTCTCTTGTGCCAGGTTTCCTCACCTGAAAAATGAGCCAGTTCAGAGGTCTGTAATCTGGGATTATGAGAGTTTAAGAAGCAGGCTAATTCGGGAACCAGCAGTTAGCTTAATGGCTATGTCACTGGACTCCCATGTAGTCGACCGCGGTTCATGTCCCGGACCCGGTGGCTTAAAACCCACGCTGGGCATGTGTGCGTGCGTGCCCAAGATCCCGAGAGGAGAATGGAGAAGAAGGGATTGCGGCGTGACCATCCCCCCTGGGGGGGTGATTTTTTCGCTTTCTGTCTCTCTGTCTCTCTCTGTCTGTCTGGCGAGCACATGTGCCCTATAGCGAAAACCTCTCCAAAAAAAAAAAAAAAAAAAAAAAAAGAAGCAGGCTAATTCCTTTTTAGCTACTCTTAGAGGAGAGCTCATAGAGTTTTCTGCTTCAGAGGTGTACTATTTATTGGACCAGTCAGTGGTGTGGTGGTTAAGGCTGCTGGATCTCATATGGCTGGCTGGGTGGTTCAAGTTTCAGAATCATCAGCTTGAAAAACACACCAAGTACGTATATGTGCATGCCCAAAACCCAAAAAAGAGAATGGAGGGGAAGGGATGGTAGCATGGCCAAATCCCTTTCCCCACTGGGGATTCTCTCCTTCCCCAATGAGCACAAGTGCCCTATAACAAAAATATTTTTTTAAAATAGGTATACCATGTATTATGTTGACTATTGAGAATGGAGTTAAAAGAATAAAGGTTTGATCCAAATATGAAGCAGAACATTTTCTGAGCTGTCCAAAGATGGACTAGGCTGTCTTAAGCATATGGTGTATTTGCTATCAAGTGGACATGTTTGGATGACCACCTGCTGGGGTACTTAGGACTCAAGTATCAGGAAGTACATTAAACTGGATAACTTTTAATGTCCCTTTATAACTTGAGATTTTTATGCTTCTACAAATTTAATCAACATAGCATTCATTCATGTGACAAATCTACCTGTAACTGTATTAAGCACATATGTATGATTATGTGAATAAGCCTTTACATATTTTTTTCTCTATCCAAGACTGTCATTTGTGTAATGAATCCTGCATAAATTTAATCTGCTTAAAAAGCTTGTAGGGCCAGTCTTTGGTGTGGTGGTTAGGCGACTGTATCCCACATGACCACGTACGTGGTTTGAGTCCTTGACCGACGGCTTGAAAAACACACTGGGCACGTGTGCGTGCATGCCCTAAATCCCGAGTGGAGAATGGAGAAGGGATTGTGCTGTGGCATTCCTCTGGGGAAGAGGATGATTTCTCTCTTTCTCCCGCTCTCTCCCTCTCTTTCTCTTTTCCTGTATCCCTTCAGTAAGCACATATTCCTTATTGCATATATGAAAGAAAAAGGCTTATAGATGTTCTGGTTCTAAATAAGTTAAAAAATAAGCAATTTTGTTTATTTTTAAAAGATAATATCTACAATGTTTAGGAAAAATTGATTTATAGCTTAATATGGCATTTAACAGGAGGTTTCAGATACATAACAACAAACTATTTTGGACTGGAACATATTCTAAGTAGATGAAACTGCATAAAGAATGGCACCAGGGTTAAGTAGTGCTCTACTACACCTCTTTTCTCATTTCTTTTTCTTTTTGGAGAGGTTTTCACTATAGGGCACGTGTGCTCGCCAGACAGACAGAGAGAGACAGAGAGACAGAAAGCGAGAAATCACCCCCCAAGGGGGATGGCCACGCCGAAATCCCTTCTCCTCCATTCTCCTCTTGGGATCTTGGGCACGCACGCACACGTGCCCAGCGTGAGTTTTAAGCCACTGGATCCAGGATGCGAACCACGGTCGACTACATGGGAATCCAGCGACATAGCCATTATGCTAACTGCTGGTCCCCTCTTTTCTCATTTCTAAATTAGAATCACCTGAGTGATTGGAAGTATGGATTTCAGAGAAAATTATTGTCTGGATTTGAATGCAGGTGCTGCTGTTACTAGCTGTGAAACATGAAAATCAATTTATTCATTTCAAATCTCACTTTTTCATTTGTAAACTAGAAGCAGTAACAGACCTACCTCTTATGGTCATTGTTAGAAATAAATGATTTACTATATGAGTCTTTAAGAATTATTCCATATTTGTGATTTTTTTGTTTTCATTTTTAATATGACTCAATGTCAACCTAAAAAGTTATAGTGGAAGATTGATGCTATATTTGACAATCACGTAATGTCAATATCACTATGTGAATATCTCATATTTAAAGTATATGACTTTCACGTCAGTACACATTAGCTATCTGCACTCTAGGTATTAGTTGACTACTCCACAGCTTCCATCAAAAGTTGAAGAGAGTCAGTGGGAAACAGATACGGCTTATTACCTGTTGATGATGACATGTATAGTATTCTCAACTCGATTGGTCTGAGAAGTATTTCATGATGGGTAAAGTCTTTTTATAAGCAAAATGAGAAATAGTGATTGACTGTTTAAAAAAATAATTTAATAATAATAATAATGATTGGGAAAAACATTGAAAAGATATTGAACGATGAAGTGGGGAGATTAATGTCTCTGTATTGTCTGATATGCATGGCATTCCCTTTTGAAAAAGCAATGTAATGCACTGTAAAGTTATATGTAATCCAATGTAACATAAAGAAGATTATGATGATAATAAAAAAAAAGTTGAAGAGAGACCAGTGAAATGACATATATATGTAGATGCGTGTGTGTGTGCATGTTTATATATTGAGTCTTTGAAAAAGTCATGATACTACATATATATCTCTATCTATCTATCAAAAGAGAGAGAAAAGAGAGAATTAATTAGGAACTTTCAATGCCATTATTATATCAAGTTGAATGTCTCAAAAGCATACTTATGATGTATTATCTGATTCTCATTGGAAATTCTCTTTCAGAATTGTGATTTACTATTGCGGGTTCAGTTTTTTTTTAAAGGATTATTTTATTTAACTTTATTTATTTATTTTTATTTGGACCAGAGAGGGACAGAGTGTGTGAGAGAGAGAGAGGGAAAGTGAGGAAGCAAGCAGACAGGTCTGGGACTTGAACCATGGTCAGTCATGTAGGAATCCAGCTCCCTTAACCTCTACACCACTTACCGGCCCTGAGGGTTCAGATTTTATTGAACATTGAATTAAGGTTTTTCATATGAACAACAATTTTGAATCTATTTTTAATGAAATCATCTTTATAATGATCAATTTTTATTATTTAATGTAATTTCCATTTGTCATCACTTGGTATTGTAAAGATATCATAGAATTAACATGGTGCTGTTTGAATGAGATTATTTAGTACTCATCAGTCTATTCTCATTTGCTAATGTGAACTAGAAGAAAAATTTTCACACAACATTTCCAACTTTAAAAGTACTTTTACTGGGGCCAGCAGGTGATGTGGTGGTTAATGCACTGGACTCCCACATGGCAAACTGTGGTTGGAGTCTTGAAACTCTATGCAGAACTGGGCATCTTGAAATACATGCAGGGCTTGTGAACATGCATGCCTGCCCAAAATCTCAGGAGGAGAATGGAGGAAAAGGGATTTCATCATGGCCATGCCCCAGGGTTTGAGTTCTACTTTCCCTCTCACTGTCTCTCTCTGTTTCTCTTTGGAAAGCACATACGCCCTATAGTAAAAGGCGTTAAATGAAAATGCTTTAACTGTGGACTAACTAGGGGAAAGTATAGGCTTAAAGAAATGAATGATAAAATGTTGAACCAGCTCTGTAGTGCAGTGCGTAAGTCCTGTGTATAGGGAGCTGAATCCCACATAGCCAATCACAGTTGAAATCATGACCCAAAAATTTATTACAAAGCTGAGATAATCAAAACAGCATGGTATTGGCACAAAAACAGACAGGTGGACCAAGGGAACACAATGCAAAACCCAGAAATAAACCCCAAAGCATATAGCCAACTGATCTTTAACAAAGGGTACCCATCAATCCAATGGGAAAAGGAAAACCTCTTCAGCAAATAGGGCTGGAAAAACTGGGTATCCACCTGCAGAAAGATTAATCTGAACCCCTATCGCTCACCATTAACAGAAATCAACTCAAAGTGGATCAAAGACTTCAAACTATAAAACTATTTGTGTAAAACACTAGGGAAACTCTGGAAGTCATTGCAGTAGGTAAAGACTTCTTAAACAAGACCTTCCAAAGCACAGGCAATAGTCCCAAAAATAAACAAGTGGGTTTACCTCAGATTAAGAAGTTTCTGCAAAGCAAAAGACACAGTAATTAGTGTGAATTGACAACTTTCAGAATGGGAGAATATTTTTATAAACTGTGCCCTGGATAAGAGACTGATAACCAGAATACACAGGGGACTCAAGTGGCTTACCTGAAAAAAAATGATCAACCCAATTAAAAGATGTGAAAAGGAGCTGAATAAACAACTCTCTAAGGAAGACATATGAACAGCCCAAAAACATATGAAAAAAGGCTCAACATCCCTCATCATAAGGAAGATGGAGATCAAAACCACAGTGAAATACCACCTAATCCGTCAGAATAGTGAAGATTCAAAAAAAAAAAAAAAAAAAAAAAAAAGGTAAGTGTTGGTGAGGATGTGGTGAAAGGGGAACTCGGGGAACTCTTTTACACTGCTGGTGGGAATGTGAATTGCTCCAGCCACTGTGGAGAACAATTTGGAGATTCCTCAAAGACGTACAAATAGAACTACCATATGTTCCAGCAATTCCATTCCTGGGTATCTACCCAAAGAATAGGGGAATGCTCAGTCGGGAAACACTTGCATGTTTATGTTTATCGTGGCATTATTCATGATTGCCAAGACGTGGAACCAACCCAGATGTCCACGAACAGATCAATGATTTGAAAAAGTGTGGCACATATACTCCTTGGAATACTAGTCAGTCATAAAAAAATAACAAGTCCCTGGCATTTGATAGAAATATGAAAGATTTATTGCTGAGTGAAGTGAGTCAGGTTATGAAGGAGAGACATTGTATATCTCCACTTAACATATACTTACTGTCTGCACTCTGTGGTAGAGACTGAAAGATTGGAGGACATAAAAGCATTGAAAATAGTTATGGACACTGGAGACAGTGTGGAAGGGGGATAGGAGAGGGGAAAAGTGTAGGAAAGTTAATTAGGGAAGAAAAATAGAGAGGTAAGACATTTGTGAGACACAGAAATGTTTTATTACTTGTTGATGAAGTGCACAGTATTCTGAACTGGACTGGTCTGAGGTATATTTCATGTTGGGTAAATTCTCTATACAAGCTCAATGAACTAGAGATTGAATGTATAAAAATAGTTATAATAAGGGACCAGCAGGTGGCGTGGTGGTTAAGTTGCTGGACACTCCCACATGGCTGACCACGGTTCAAGTCCTGGACCTGGCAGCTTGCTTTCTCACTCTTTCTGTCTCTCTGTCTCTCTGGTAAAATTAAAAATAAATGAATGAATAAACAAAAATTAAATAATTTAAAAAAAAATAGTTATAATAAAAAGGAAAAACACATGCACACACAACAAAATGACGAAAAAAGGATTGCAACATGACCATACCCATTTTCTCTCTCTCTCTCTCTCTCTCTCTCTCTCTCTCTCTCTCTCTGTTGAGTACACTCACTCACTGGCAATAAAAAAATTTTGGAAAATAAAATAAAATGGTGCTGCATTTAAGTAAATACTATATAACAAGGTGAACAGAGTTTCTGCCTTGTAGATAGGCAATTGCTAGTCATACATCATTTTGATGATGAGAATAGGTACTGAGAAGTGTATTGTTAGATAATTTAATCATTGTGTGAACACCAGAGTGTACTTACGCAGATTTAGATGGTATAGCCTACTGTATACCTAAGCTATACAGTGTAGCCTATTGCTTCTAGGCTACAATCCTGTACAACATGTTTTGTTTTTAATTGAATACTGTAGGCAATTGTAACACAGTGATATTCATGTATATACTCATAGAAAAGGGACAATAAAAACATAATATAAAAGATAATAAATGGTATACTTGTATAGGGTACTTAACCATAAATGAAGTTTACAGGTCTGAAGGTTGCTGTGGGTCAGTGAGTAAGCATTGGATGAGTCAGTAAATAAGTGGTGAGTAAATCGGAAGGCTTAGGACATTACCATATACTGCTGTACAGTATTGGACACTACACTTAGGATACACTAAATTTATTAAGCATACTTTTTCAATTATGAATTTACCTTAACTTACTGAAACTTAATGAACTTTAGTATTTTAAGAATGTTTTAACCATTTTTAATAATACTTATCTTAAAACAGATCGCACAACTATATATTCTTTCTTCCTTGTTCTATAAGCTTTATTTTTAGGATTATTATTATTGTTTTATAATTTTTGATTAAAATCTAAGACACAAACCCACACATTATCCTAAGCCTACACAGGTTCACAGTCATCAATATCACTGTTTTCCTCCTCTACATCTTGTACCACTAGAAGGTCCACGATGAACAAAAAGTGTCATGAGATTAAATTAAGCACACACACACAAAAATGATGCAATCAGGAGATGCAGTGAACATGAGATGTGTGAGGCTACTGCCAGCAGAACACAGTATATGGTTTCACAGCAAACCTTTGTAATAAGTAGGAGTATTCTATGAAGTAATGATAAAAGTATAACATAGTAAATAATGAACCAGTTGTTTATTATTATTAAATATTGTACATAATTGTATGTGCTATACTTTTATATGACTGGTAGCACAGCAGGTTTGTTTACATCAGTATCACCACAAAGACATGAGCAGTGTGATGTGTTATGACTTTATCATAACTGTAGTGTCACTATGCAATAAGAATTTTTTAGCTCCATTATAATCTGTGGGACATTATTATATACGCAATCCATCATTGACCAAAGCATCATCACGTGGCACATGACTATGTAGCAGGAAAAGTGAAAACTTTGATGCAAATAGATAAGGGATTGATCCTTGCTCAGACTCTCACTAACTGTGATTTGTGTAAATCACTTGTTTTTTCTGAACCTCAGTTTTTGTTTTTGCTCTTTTCAAGTATTCATTTGAATTAATATCTTTCTAAACGAGTTGTTGGAGAACTTCTCTAAGTAACCTTGATTTACTTATGACACATTGTATTTTCCTATTGAAAAATTGTATTGTACCCCCGACAAGTATGTACAATAATGTTAACTTAGAAATATCTTAAAAATGCATGTAAAATATTCACCACATGTTTGCAACTGAGTATTTTGGAAGAATCTTAATTTCTTACTTTGTCAGTATGCTCCCTTGAACCTCTGCAGGGGCCACCATTTACACAGAATATAGTGCAAATGACATTACCTGGAGATGTGAAATCTGCAGTCCTTGTTTGCTTCTTAAGGATTTATTTCTTGGGACCAGCAAATGGCATAATGTTTATGTCACTGGACTCTCACATAGTTAACCACAGTTCGAGTCCTGGACCCCACGGCTTAAAACTCATATGCGTGCATGCCCAAAATCCCAAGAGGAGAATGGAGGAGAAGGAATTGCTGCGTGGCCTTACCCCCCAGGGGGTGATTTTTCTCTTTCTGTCTCTCTGTGTTTCTGATGACTGCATGCACCCTATAGCAAAAATCTTTCTCTCTCTCTAAAAAAAAAAAATAGTTTCTTAAAGGACCTTTATTTTATTTATTTATTTTTTAATGTGCCAGAGGGTGCATATGCTCTCTGGGAGGCTAATAGGGAGTGTGTGTGTGTGTGTGTGTGTGTGTGAGAGAGAGAGAGAGAGAGAGAGAGAGAGAGAGAGAGAGAGAGAGATCACTCTCCGTGGAAGGTGTTAAAGCTGCAATCCTTTTGTCTCCATTACTCCTCTTGGGATTTTGGGCATACACGCACATGCATTCAGCATATTTTCCAAGCTGCCGGTCCAGTATTGAAACATGTAGTCAGACATGTGGCATCCATTTGCCCCAACCATCACGCTGTGAGCTGTCCTGGGATCTTTACTTCCTGGATATACAGAGGAAAATTTCAGGTTGGATGCATTCAAAACTATTCTGAATGGTACTGTCTTTTGTGAGTAGTAAAGAAGCCAAATGAAGGAAATATCTATCGGCCTGTTCATTTATCCAAATACCCATTCACCCATCTGTTTATTCATTTAAGAGATATTTTTTAAGCATTAGCTGTGTGCCAGGCTCCATCATAGACACTCAAATCTGTGTAAGTGGGTGAAAATGAAGTATGTGTTTGCATATGTAAGTAAACACCCTGATGGATAAAATTATACTATTGCATGTTTAAAAAAAAAAAGGTTCTGTGGACCCAAAAGGTGGCATGATGGTTAAAGTGCTGGACTCCCACATGGCTGACTGTTGTTCAAGTCCTGAACCTGGCGGCTTGCTTTCTCTCTTTCCCTCTCTCTCTCTGGTGAGTGCACATGCCTAATAGCAAATTAAAAATAATACTACTAATAAATAAAATTAAATAAACCATTCTTTTTAAAAAAGTTTCTCTGCTATTACATCTAAACCAAGTAAAAGACTAGGAGATCTTTGAACTTCCTCTTCACTCAGGACATCTGCCTAGTATTTCTTCAGCTGTTACTGTGAAAATGGATGGTGAAACTTAAAAGGAAAGGAAATGTTAAATATAAAGACTCTCTTTCTATTCACTTGACGATTCTGGTGCTTTCCCCACCTATAGTTTTCCTTTTCACCAAGAAACACATTTATCATTCTCATGCCAGTATTTCACCATAAGCTTTGAAAAAAGTTGTAGCCACAAAAAGTATAAGATACTTAGGGATAAATCTAACCAAAGAAGTTAAAGATCTCCACAAGGAAAACTATGAGAAGCTAAAAAAAGAAATTGAAAATGACACAAAAAAGTGGGAGGATATCCCATGTTCCTGGATTGGAAGAATTAATATAATCAAAATAGCAATTCTACTCAAATTAATCTACATATTTAATGCAATGCAAATCAAAGTACCAGACACATTCTTCATAGATCTAGGAAAGACAATCATAAAGTTAGTCTGGAATCATAAAAGACACCTGTATTGCCAAAGCAATTCTGCAAAAGAAGAGTGGAGTGGGCGACATCTCACTCCCTGACCCAAAAATATACTACAAAGCTGTGGTAATCAAAACAGCATGGTACTGGCACAGAAACAGACAGTTGGACCAATGGAACAGAATAGAGTCCCCAGAAATAAATTCCCAAAGATACAGTCAACTGATTTTTGACAAGGGGTTACAGTCAAACCAGTGGGAAAAGGAAAACTTCGTCAGCAAATGGTACTGAAAAAAACTGGATTTCCACTTGCAGAAAGATGAATCTGAACCCTTACCTCTCACCTCTGACAAAAATCAAGTCAAGGTGAATCAAAGATGTAAATCTAAGACCTCAAACTATAAAACTGGTCCTAGAAAACACTGGGGAAACTCTGGGAGACATTGGGGCAGGGAAAGACTTCTTAAATAAGACCCCTAAAGCACAATCATCCCCAAAATAGACAAGTGGGATTACATCAGACTAAGAAGTTTCTGCATGGCAAAAGACACAGTAATGAGTGTGAGCAATGTAATACACTGTAAAGTTATATGTAATCCAATGTAATATAAAGAAAATTATGATGATAATAAAAATAAATTAAAAAAAGACACAGTAATGAGTGTGAATAGATAGCCCACAGAATGGGAAAATATTTTTGTAAACTATGCATCAGATAAGGGACTGGTAAGCAGAGTTCACAAGGAACTCAAGCAGCTGTTCCAAAAAAAGCTGATCAATCCTATTAAAAGATGGGAGAATGAGTTGGAAAAAAAAAAAACACTCTCTAAAGATGACATACAAATAGCTAAAAGGCATATGAGAAAATGCTCAACATCCCTCATTGTAAAGGAAATGCAGATCAAAACCACAATGAGATACCACCTAACCCCAGTCAGAATGACTAAGATTAAAAAATAAACAAAAAACGATAAATGCTGGTGGGGGTGTGGTGAAAGGGCAACTCTCTTACACTGCTGGTGGGAATGTAAATTGGTCCAGCCACTGTGGAGAACAATTTGGAGATTCCTCAAAAATTTACAAATAGAACTACCATATAATCCAGCAATCCCACTCCTTGGTATCTACCCAAAGGACAGAAGAATACTTAATCAGAAAAGTGCTTGCACATCGATGTTTATTGAGGCACTATTCACAATTTGCTAAGTCATGGAACCAACCCAAATGCTCATGAACAGATGAACAGATAGAAAAACTGTGGCACATATACTTAATACTATTCAGCCATAAAAAACAACAGAACCCTGGCTTTTGACAGGAAGTGGATGAATATGGAAGACTTACTGCTGAGTGAAGCAAGCCAGGCTATGAAGGAGAAGCATTTTATTTCTCCACTTAATATATACCGAGTGTCTGCACTCTATGACTGAAACTAATTGACTAAAGGATATAGAAACTCAGTATATAGATGTAAATACCAGATACAGTGTGTGTGAAAGAGGAGGGTCTGAGGAAGAACATGTAGAAGAAAAATAGGGAGGCAAAGCATTAATGGCACTAAGAAATGTGATATTATCTGTTGAAGCTATTTTGTAGTTTTATCAACTGTACTAGGGAGAAATGTTCACCTGTTGAAATATCCATTTTGTAAGCCAAACAATAATGTGATTGAATGTATAAAAGAAAAGAAAATAAAAAAAGAAAAAAAGTTGTAGAGTGAAAAATAATGCATTGAAATTCCTTTTAGATTTTTCTCTGATTGGCAATTATTTTGACAATGTTCTTTACCAAGTGATGATATCAAATAGTAGTAAAGGTATCAGTAATGGATTATTTTTTCTCTACTCTTGTTACAGAATGAAGCTATTATGAATTTTTTTTTTACCTTTTTTTTTTGGAGAGGTTTTCGCTATAGGGCACGTGCGCTAGCCAGCCAGACAGATAGAGACATAGAGACAGAAAGCGAGAAATCACCCCCCAGGGGGTTTGGCCACACCGCAATCCCTTCTCCTCCATTCTCCTCTCAGGATCTTGGGCACGCACGCACATGCGCCCAGCATGAGTTTAAGCCACCGGGTCCAGGACTCGAACTGCGGTCGACTATGTGGGAGTCCAGTGACATAGCCATTACGCTAACTGCTGGTCCCGAAGCTATTATGAATTTAAGAAAAAAAGAGGTAGGAAAAAAATCAGTAATGTAAGCATTAAGGTTTTTTAGTGTTTTCAGTTACCTCAAAATTTTTCTGTTTAAGTGACAGAAGAGACATAAGAGTTAATTTTGTTTGCTTATTTTACAGATTAAAAAAATCTTGAAAAATGAAATGAAATGAATTGCTTTTGGTAGTTCAGATAATGTAATAATAATTACTGGAACCTAGTTTTTGAGTCTCACTCCCTTGATTCCTATGGCATCAAGCTTATTCTTTTTTGTTTTTTTTTTAGTTACTTCATTTATCTTCATGAATATAGAGAATATCTAGAACACAACTTTTTTTTCAAGTCACACTGCACTACCATTTTAGCATTTTTTAAAAAAACTTTGTGCATTTTTTATTTCCCCATCTTCCTCATAATTTACTTTTTTTTTTTGTCATTTCTACTATACTTGTTTTTTTCCTTCTTCACTTGTTACTTGATTTCTTAGCAGATTTTTCTTCTTTATTTTTTCCTCCCCATTGGAAGTACGGTTTACCATAATTACATATGAAAGCAAATAAATAATTCACAACTAACATGTTAACTTTGGTTATTAGTCTGTCTCTAATGAATCAAGTAGGGTACCCTTTTGCTTTTGGTAATGGATGTTGTACAAGGACTTGAAAGGGTGGAAATTTTGGTCCAGTTGTACAGTGTGTATTAAACTTCTTCGAAGAGAAGCATCTAGTGTTCTTATGAGCTTATTATTAATAATCAAATATGCTATTAGGAGCATACCATTGAGGGGTCATTCATTTGTGGTATTTTACTTTCATAGATGACCATTAACCAGAAAGTGAAAACTGGTGGTAAAATAAATTGCTTCCTTAAAATTGAAATGTCAAGTAAGATTTCTGTGAAATTTGTTAAATATATTCCCTTGCCACTTTGATTTTTAATCATAGACATTTTTGAACTTTTTTCTTTTTATTTTTCAAGATGCACAAAATGGTCTGAGTTTGGAAAAAGTTGGAAAAAAGTAAAAATAGAAAGGAAAAAAATGACCTTTAATTTTGAGACGTGGTGCTCCTGCTTTTCAGCTTTCTTTTGGGTCTCTAAACATTTTTTGTTGTTGTTCTGTAGTCTGTTTCCATTAGAGTTTGGGAGGATTCTAACTTCACTTAGCTTGCAAATCATTTGCTTTTGATTTCTGAACTACAATTAGATAAAAACTTTTTTTTTACCCCTCTTCTCTTGTTGTTTGGGACAACGATTAGGAAGGGTTGGGTGAATAGGCTACCATTTTATCCATCTCTATTACTCTGACTGATAGGGCAATTAAATAAAGGCAAACTGAAATCTTTATTATCTTCGTGCCTTATTTTTGCTCTTTGCCCTGGAGAAGAGCTGCATTAAAGATCAGTGCTATTGAAAACTCCTGAAAAAATAATAATGTGTTTGACCACACAAATAATGACACACTTCCTTGGAAAAACAGGTTTTTACTGTGTATGTGCGTATGGGGAGGGAAATTTATCTTGAAAGACTGAATTGGTGTGATGGGGGTGGAAAATTATGCTGAAATGATTGCTCTCGCATAGTTGAGAAACATAAAGAGAAGCTGAGAACATCTATATGATAAATACACTTATAATTAGCGAGATCATTAACGCAGAGTATACTTTAGTATCCACAAAGAAATATTTAAGCTAAGTAGTTAGCCTCACTATGAAGGGGAAAAACAAAATGAGCTATATACAGCTGAATAGGCTTTTCAGAGTCTCCAAGGAGGTCACTTGTCTGTTGATGGCCAGTGGGGGTGGAAGAGTGAAATAATTACTTAACAGCATGTAAACAATGTGAGATGTGAAGTAAGCTTTCCCCACTCCCCTCCCTTTTCATTGAGACAGTTTCTTGTTGTGATGGCTCCACTGGGACAGGCAGTAGAGAAATTTGATTAAATGGATGCCTGGGGTCATGACCCTGTCTAAACATGGTGCAGCTCTCAGCATTAATCAAAGAAATTTTTTTCTTACTTAAAAAATTCTGACCTTGCTGTATATGAGTACTGGTGAGCTTTGGATTTGGTTGAGGTTGAGTAGGGGGATGTATAATTCTGTGTGAGCATTCTCTTTATAGAAAAAAAAAAAAAAACTGAAGAAGAGGGAGTCTTCGAGGACAGCAGAAACCTATACACAATATTATTTTAGATCATGTTATGAGACTTTCATTTGATGAGTGCTGATCAACAGCCAGTGGGATTTGGAGTTCCTTTAGAATTCACTAGTACTCGTTTATTGCAAACGACTGTTGACATTGATCTGAGTGTTTGGGAGATATATATAGTGTTGTAGTTCAGGTGATATTCTTGTGTTCAGGAAGCCTCTTAGGATGGTTTTATTTTGGGCTAGTTTTTGAAACCTGTATGGAAGTGATTCTCTTAGAAAATGGAGAAAATTCCATGTTTTGTGAGAGAACAAGTAGAATAGTGGTTATTGGTAACTAAGATAAGAGTAGTAAAATTAAAACTTTGCTGAGCAGACATGTGCCCTTGTAATAAACAAAATATTTGTTTCAGGTGATATACTTCTTGTAATTAATTGTTGTTTTTGTTTAATTGGTCTTTATTTCTAGAGAAAGAGAAGGGGAGCATTCTTGACAAGGTCTCATTATATTGCAATCCACCTGCCTCCTAGACTTCCATCTAGCCAGACTGTTTATATGTGTATCCCTGGCATGCTTAGACAGACTTGGGATATGAACCCCTGGCCCTCCATATGACTTTCAGGATTGCAGAGCAGCACCCAACCATTGTTTTAAGAAAGAGGACAAATATGATATGGTTAGATAATTATTTCCCTCATAGGAATTAGTAGAGCATAATCTCGATTTTAAGATCATCAAAATCTTATTTTTCCAAATAAGAATGATTTTGACAATGTGGACTACTTACATCAAAGATCCTAATTACTTTAGAATGATAAAATAAGAGAATTCCAAACTATTGTCATTTTTCTTTTGGCAGAGGACATGTATGTATGCTAGAGAGAGAGAGAGAGAGAGAGAGAGAGAGAGAGAGAGAGAGAGAGAGAAAGGGAGAGAACCTCCTAATGAGGCATGATCACACCGCAATTAATTCTCCATTTTTCTCCATCTATTTCTCCATTCTGTCAGGACTTGGGGCAGACACACACACACACATCCCCAGCATGTTTTTCAAGCCATCAGGGCTGATACTTGACCTCATGGTGGGCCATGTGGGTTAACCACCAGGCCACAGGGCTGGCCTAATCCTAGTTAAAAATTGTTTTAATACGGGACCAGCAGTTAGCGTAATGGCTATGTCGCTGGACTCCCATGTAGTCTACCGCGGTTCGCGTCCCGAACCCGGTGGCTTAAAACTCACGCTAGGCGCATGTGTGTGCGTGCCCAAGATCCCGAGAGGAGAATGGAGGAGAAGGAATTGCAGCATGGCCATCCCTCTTGGGGGGTGATTTCTCGCTTTCTATCTCTCTGTCTCTCTGTCTGGTGAGCGTACGCACCCTATAGCAAAAAACAAAAAAACAAAAACAAAAATAACTAAAAAAAATTGTTTTAATACGTATTGAGCTATTTTATTGTCTGCCTTAGCATAATACAGTAAACATAAATACAACTTTATTTTGGCAATAAAATCCTAGAGTCTCAGAATCATCAGTCTACTCATCAGATTTGATTGTTTAGTAATATAGATAAGATTATAGACAGTGTGAGAGCTGGGTCTTACTGTGTCCTGGAATATACTTGGAAGTTAGTGATGTGTTAGAAAATAATTTAAAAATAATGCCTATTAATAATTTTTAAATATTTTCCTAATTATAATAATAAATAAATGCTATTAATATACTGCACTAGCTAGTTGAATTCTAGATCATCAAGGTATTCAGTTTGGTTTTTCCTTGGGATATAGTTGATGGAGGATATACTTGCATGGATTTGTGAAGTAAGCAGACTTGCTACAATACTTTTAGACAACTCATGCAAACTTAAGAAATACCTACATGGGGGACCAGCAGATGGTGTAATGGCTACTCCACTCGACTCCCATATAGTCAACTATAGTTGACGTCCCAGATCTGGTGGCTTAAAACTCATACCAGGTGCATGTAGGTGCATGTCAAAATATCAAGAGGAGAATGGAAGAGAAGGAATTGCAATGTGGTCGTTCCCCCTGGGGGTTGATTTCTCACTTTCTGCCTCTCTGTGTCTGTCTGTCTCTTTGTCAAGCACATGCACCTTATAACAAAATCTCTCTAAAAACAAAAAGAAAAGAAAAAAGAAATACCTACATGGGGAGGACTTACCCCTGAGGTGCACAGTATAAAATTAGTGGTTGGAAATATATCACTTAGACTGATTTGACCATGACTATGTGAATTTGGTCCCTAATTCATAATTTTAAAAAGAATTTTTAATTTAACTTTATTTATTTATTTATTTATTTATTTATTTTAATTTGACCAGAGAGGGACAGAGTGAGAGAGAAAAAGAGAGACAGAAAGTGAGAAAGCAAGCCACCAGGTCCGGAACTCGAAAAACAGTGGACCATTTGAGAGTCCAGCACCCTTAACCACCATGCCACCTGCTGGCCCCACCTAATTCATAATTTTAACATCTACAAAGGGCATAATTGCAAATGTATAGCATTCACTTTAACTGAGTATACTGTTTACACATGAAATTATATTTACAAAACTGCAATTTCATTGTTAATCAGAACAGGAGAGGAGTATATTTTTCAGTACAGAATTATTTTTCAAGCCAGTTGAATTGTAAAGAATGAAACACCAGTCTTGTATTTGAAGTTGGAAAGCTACTTTCAAAGCCTATTCACTCACCATGGAGTCTGCACATGTCAAAGCAAACTGTTTTGCAGTCATATATCATCAGATGTAAGGTTTAGCAAGTTATTACTGTCGAGACAGTTTAAAGGGGCGAGGCTCTTGGTGTCAGTGAATACCATCTCTCATCAACAAAAACTAGCCAAATGAGGTCAGTTATACTGCTTAATGACAACTGGGTTTTAAAATAATAACAGGGTCACTTGCATAACATTCTAGACAAGAGCCCACTTCTGAAACCTTGATATTATCACTAGTTTTAGAATATTAAGTACGCTAAATTGCAATGTAGATCCCAGAAGTAAAAATCAGAATCAAGTCTGTCTGCAGTCTCATTGTCACTGACTGGAGTATGTCCTTAAGAATGATAATGCTATCACATAGGGGATTTCATCTGAGCTCCACTTTTACATAAGGTGTAAATGGTAGGAAAATGTGCATATTAGGTAACTATTATGGAAATTATTTAATAATTCTGATCGTATGTAATATTTTAAATGTCAAATAACTACTTTCACTCACAATTTAAAAATCATAAATAAATATTTACAACATACTATTATCAATGTCATCTCTTTTAATTTGCAGAGTGTGTGATGGGTGTGATTTGGGGGAGGGGAATAGAGATATGGCTCAGTTCCAGTTTCTTAGCATTCTGCCACCTGTCTGTGCTCATGTTAGTGATGATACATGTTCAGAGTAAGCACCCTGAAGCCCTAGGAAGTCACAAGCCATACGAAAAAAGAAAGATTGAATTACATTCCCTGTATGAATTTATGAAACGCAGTTTGAAAAGATTTTTGCCAGTGTGGAAGTTTTATGTTTAATGCTTGGTTAACCTGAAAATTAGGCTAACTAAAAACTCACATTTGCCTTAAGAGTATGATGACTAAGGTTTCATTATAAAATGTTGATAGTGTTTTAAATTTATGGTTCTGTAGTGACTGAGTTTAGTATCTAGAAAAGCATACATGTGGTGAGTAAAATTTTTACTGCATATTGGTTTATGTGCTTTAGTTCTCTGGGTTATTTATTTCTCACTTTATTTTTGTAACAAAAAGCTTTTGTTTGGAAAATGCCTTGATTCTTCAAGATCAGTTGTATCCAGTTGATAAATACTACTTTCCAGGATCATATTTGTTGTGGCCTCTGCCTACCAGCTATTGGTTCCACTTATGTATGATCAGATGTAGTATTTAGCAGTTCATATCAAGAAATACTTGAAATCCTAAAGAGTAAAATGAGGCAGGTTTTTATTGCAGTCCCACGTTGATCACAGCTCTCAATTTCTAAATGAGAATCAATCTGCAAATTAATGATTGTAATATGTCTTCAAGTACTATTTTTGTTAAGTTATATTCAGATGATGTACTAAATCATTTTGAGTTCTTTAAGGAAACGTTATCATAGACACATGACACTAACATCTCTAAAACCCAGGGACCTGAAATATATGTTGTACTGTTATCATCAGAGAATTAGCTATGATAGTAAAACTAAGACTAAATTGGACAATTTTTTATTTAATATATTTTATATTATTTTAACTTCTTTTATACATTTAATCACTATACAACACTTAGCTTGTAATGTGAATTTTCCAGCATGAATACATTTCTCACAAAATTGAACAATTTTTAAAAAGAGACAGATTTAAATTCTGGATATTTCTTTGTCTTTTGTATTTGGTTAGGAATAGAAGACTAAAATTCCATAATGGCAGGTTAGAGAATTCCATCCATGAAATATACCATAACAAATTCATTTCATTCTGTCAAATTTAGAAGATTATACTACAAGAAAAAAATATATTGAGAGTAAGAAAAGCATGTGTGTGTTTGTACATGCATTCTATTTTGCTTATTTCTATCATTTTAAACAAGCTTTAAAAATGTATGCTTATTAGATTTTCACTGATCTATTGCTGTGACCGGTACTTTGTAAATAGATAATATATTAACTGTTATCCAAAGAAAACTTCATACTGAAAGTATCTTTTTATTTAGAATATCTAAAATCCAGCGATAAACCACTCCATGATTTAATACCTGTAGATGCAGACGTCTTACATTATTTATTTTTCTTCTTTTATTCTGTTGATTTCCAATTTTTGTGCTAATTTTACTCTTAACAGTGATCCTTTATTATCATTTTCTAAATCTTCAAGTGAAATAAAACTTGAAAGATTAAGTTATTACATATTTTAAAGTCATGCACATTAAAAAAAATAATAAGGTGAACCTGTTGGTTAATTTCAAAAGGCCATGTCCTCAAAAACCTCCATTTTACTGCAGGGAAAATGCAATAGAGGCTTACTCTCCATCTTCGTGTGAATTCTCCAGTGAGACTATGGGAAGGAACGACCTTGTTGACCTTTTTACTCTCTTAACAGTAGAAAGTGTGGTTATTTAGTTTGAACTGGAAGCAAGGGGATCTTGAAGAGAGCCTGACCGCTAACAATGAGAATTAGTAACTAGTGGACAAGTCCAAACATAGGCAAAAAATGCCCTTGATGACTTGTATCAAAGAAGCCTAACACTCCTTTATGTACCACTCTTTTCTCCATACTCATTAAAGAGTAATAGATTATTTGGTAGAAAGTAATGAGATATGAGCTCCTCTAAGGTTAATATTCATGGAAGTGTTAGCTCTTTGATAATTATTTTGAAATTAAATTGAAGTAATTATAAATATGAACTTTATTAGCTGGCACAATATAAAACAGAAAATATTTTAAAATCTGGTACTATCTCAAAGAGCAATTATAATATTTAATGATCAAAAATTTCTTACAGTATTGTTTCACAAGGAATCAGAGAAAGCAAACTTATTGACAGAGAGTTTAACATTTCCAACTTTCATTTAGTAGTAAATAAATATTAGATTTTCTATTTTTACATGGAAAATGAAATGGATTTCTTTTAATCTTATTATATACATACTTGATTTATCAGAATAATTATAGCAATCACTTATATTCCTTACTATTTGCCAGTAACTAACCTAAGTCCTTTAATGTATTTTGAACTCATTGAATATAGCAACAAGCCTGTGAAATAAATATTATTATTATTAGTATTTCCCCTTTTCAAGTGAGAAAACTTAAGCACAAGAAGATCAAATTAATTGCTTAATGTCAGATAGTTAATATGTGAGTTCTCAATTATGGCTTCAAAGTCCATGACTTTAATCCTTGTAACTACACTGTCTCTTAGATTGAATCTAAATTTTTCAGGAACTTAGTAAAAGGAAAGGAAAGAGTCTGAATATCCGAAATGGTTTTAAAAAATTCTTTCCAAAAGATTCTTTAAGATATGCTAATATGATGCATAACCATTTTGTATACATGCTTTTTTTCTTTCATTAGACTAACTGAAACTCTAGAAAATAGGACATGAAATACTCTGATAACACAACAGTAGCCCTTTTTTCACAGGGATTTTTTTCATGTTATATCAAGAACTTGTTGACTACATAAAGTGCTTTCATATACTTTGGAAATTATCTTCAGCTAATTGCCAACCTTTTTAAAACCCCTTTTGTATGTCCTCACTTAATATATACCTGAGTGTCTGCACTCTATGACTGAAACTAATTGTCTAAAGGATATAGAAATGCCGTATATAGATGTAAATACCAGATATAGTGTGTGTGAAAGAGGAGGGTCTGAGGAAGGACATTTGGAGGAGGGACAGGGAGGAAAAGCATTAATGGCACAAAGAGGTGTGGTATTATCTGTTGAAGATGTTTCGTAGTTTTATCAACAGTACTAGGGAGAAATGTTCACTGTTGAAATACCCATTTTGTAAGACAAATAATAATGTGATTGAATGTATGGAAGAAAATGAAATGAAAAAAATTTAAAAAATTAAAAAAATTTAAAAAAGACCCTTTTGAATGGATTTTGAAATCTTTATCACCTTAGCACCAGCATGGTTAATAAAAATCAATAAAAACATTGTCTTTTACATTTTACCCCACATGTACTTTTTTTTGGTGTCAGTGATATTTCTAGGATGCTTTATACTACTGTTAGATTTCGATACTCAGTTATTCTTTATCCAGAAAAGTAAGTATCAATCAAGCATACATTACTGAATAGAAAAAGAGTCTGTTTTTGTTAGAGAATCATTTAATTTTCAAGTTACTGAAAGTGGTTTTGGGGGGAGCTATTTGACATCTTCCTTCGTACTTCAGATAGTAATCTAACAACAGTTCTCAACCAGGAAATTGGAGACTTAGTTCTGTCAGCTGCTGCTCTGAGTATGTTTATAGCGTCAGTTCCAATTGCATCATCTGTCCAGAACCATAGGATAACACAGGCTAGTAAACATCTAAAGAGTCTAGTCCTTTCCAATGAAAATAAATATGCATTTTTTTTAAAAAAAAGGCAGCATTATGCCGCAGTTGCCTATTGTCTAGAGAAAAAGAGAATGCTGCCCAAGGTCAAAAATAGCAACTAAAGTTTTTATTTGAAATTATTTGTGAACTAGTGTCCATTATATCGACAGCCTTGGAAGATGTTATTTAAAATTTTCTACCATCTATTACATAGAGAAAACTCAGATCACTGTTTTTGAAAATTCTCATATTGGAAGAACACACTGAAAACAAGCAGCAAATAGCAAGGTATTAATGATGTAGACTCAATTAAAAGGAAGTTGGAAGTGTGTACATGTGATAAAATCTGTATCATGTTGAAAATTGGGATCCTTTTTGATCTCCTTGTCCATTTTCTCAGTATTATTAATTTTCTAGTTGTCTAGGCTGAAAATTCAATCTTTCTCATTTTTGCTCTGTCAATGTATCAATAAGACCTACCAAATTTTATTCTGCAATGTGTTTTTGAGAAATTTCACCTTTTATTTTCTTGCCTTTCACCCTGACTTAGACTCTTTTATCTTCATATAGGAAACTTATTTTAAACCAACTTCTAGTCCACAGTCAATCTTCCTTTCCAATCCTGCAGATAGGTACTTTTGCCTAAACACCATTTTCATCATACAATTTCTATGCTAAGTACCTGTGGTGTCAGAACTGAATGATTCTGCCTAATCTGCAGGGTTTTCTGACAGCTCTCTTTCCTCTTGCCTCATTGTTCCTAGGGAGCACATATACGTTTTACCCACTTCCCCTTTGGTTAAGTCCTTTTTATAGGCTTGTGTAGGCCCATAAATCTGAATTAAACTCAACCAACTTCAATGAAAATTGCATTGTAAATATTTGTGTTTTCTTGAGTTTTGGATTTCATGTTACTGATGATGTGGTTTGGAGACTCTGGAATACTTAGGATCTGGAATTACAGGGACTTATATGAGTGAGCAGTATTATAATTACATAATTCTTTTTTTGCATCTTAAGTCATTAAGCTTTTCAAGCTCATTTCCTATTTTCATATAAAGTTTTTCTCTTCTTCCATACAAAGGAGGTAGGGCGGCCAGCAGGTGGTATGGTGGTTAAGGTGCTGGACACTCCCACATGGCCGACCACAGTTCGAGTCCTGGACCTGGAGGCTTGCTTTCTCACTTTCCCTTTCTCTCTCTCTCTGGTCAAATTAAAATAAATTAATGAATAAATAAAATTAAATAAATAATTTTTTAAAAATAAAAAAGGAAGTGAATTCAGAATCTAAATTTAACTTCAGTTAAATGATCAAGGTTGTGGAGATCAACGCTCTTTTCCCGGATGAAGTGAATATATCAGTTTCTTTATACTTATGGGTTCAGGAAATGAGAGCTGTTGTGATTGTGTCACACCTTCCTTTTCATAGCTAATAAACCACTTTTTAATAGCCCCACAGGTTTACTATTTCACACATGAAATGATGAAAGGTAAGAATGTGAGCCTTTTTTATCGATAGATTTCTTGACGTGAATGAAATATCGTTTTTAAATTCATTGTAGAAAAAAATAGGGGGAAGAAATGAAGGAAAGAAAAGAAGGAAAAGATGATGGAGAGAGGGAAGGAGTAAGGGAATAGGTATGAGGAAGGGAGGAAGGAATGAAGGAAAGAAGGAAAAGAAAAAAAATAGTGAAGTACAGAAAGAATGAAAAATATGAATCAAAGTTGTCACTCTAGAGGTGAAAGCAGTTTTTCAGTATTATTCAGTATCATTCAAGAAAATAATCAAGTTTTGTAGAAAACGTAGTGAACCTTGCAGCCTCAAGTTGTACTGGCTGCCTGACAAGACAGGGCTGAAGTTATGCATGTCTCCTATTTACCCAAGAATGCAGACATTTACCTTACAAAATGACACAGCCTTATCTTTATTATTCTAGTGCATTTTAGTTTGTAGCTTTGCTATAAGCAGCATTTCAGAAGTTTATTTCAATATTCCTAAATAAATGAACATGAAAATTTATGCTTGGTGTTGGCAATGTACATTTCGTATATTGCATGTTTGAAAGTAAGTATTGCTAGACAGCAGAAAAACGATGATTGTGTTTTATTTATGTAGAATCTATGTGAATAATAGAAGTTAAATTGGGCTATGGGGAAAAAAAAAAAACAAAACTCTTGTTTACATTTAAAAAAAATTTAAGCCAGACTGTGATGACTTTGAAACTCAAGTACTAGTAACATCAAAGAAGGCATTCCTTTTTCTTTTAATCTAATATATGCCAAAATTGCTGTGGCAGTAAAACGTATTTACTTGAGTACTAGTACATATTGCACAAAAATCTGCCCAATGTCTAGTCAGGACATACATTTATTCTGTTACCATCCGTCTTTGCAGGCTGATGGCCAGAGTTTTATTTGTTATAGCAAACATTCCTTGGCAAAAACCAATTAATGTAATGTTAATTGTATTGCTTCACTCCTGATATCCTACAGTAAGTGTCATGTTCATAGCTTGGGACAAACTCAGATTCTCTGATTTCATGGAAAACTATTCATTTCATGTTGTAAATAAACAAAAACAAAAACAAAACCAACAAATTGATGTAACGTAGAGGCGAGAGTACTGTTTGCTTCTGAAGATAAAACCCTATAAAATAAAATAGTCAGTGCAGGTTGGATCAGTATGTACTATTTTTATCTTAAGATAAAACCCAATCAAATAAAACAGCTGACTTGATCTGGAAATGTGTTTGCTATCTCTATACTACAAATCTGTTTCTTATTTTCTAGTTATGTATCTGAAACATCAGTTCATAAAATTTTTACAGTGTTCTTCCCTTTTCTCCATTTAAATACATATTTATCTGGTAAAAATAAACTAAAATTTGGGTTTTTATGTTTTTTTTTTCTAGTAGTTTTATGCTCTGAGACCTTGTGAGAAAAATTTAAGCACATGTGATCACTGGGAACATATACTATTTCATTTTAGAGTTGAGTATATTTTCTGTGCCTTTACAACTATAACTATCTATCTGTCTATCTATATGTATATTGAGGAAATTTAGTACAATTCTGTTTTATTTTATGTTTTAATTCCATATCTTAAAGGTTAGTGCTTTCCAGACATAATGTTTTTATGGATAACTTGGTTATAATTTCATATATGGCTATATTTGTGGTTTCCCTTGCACAATAAAGAGTTATCAATGTGAAAAAAAATTATGGAATGTCTTGAATTTTCTAGGCAGTCTCAGAAGGATTCTGTGATGCTCAGAGGAAATTTTACTTTTTATTCAAGAAGTTTTATCTATTAAAATTGTTTAAAAGAATAATGGCAAGGGAAAATCATCAATATTCAAATCATCATTATTTCATTAGTGTTACTTATTCTGTCTCTTGAAATATTTTGCTCTAAGTGCAATTTGGATTTTCCCAGGTCATGAAATAAGCAATGGATCACCCACAACAGAATAGTTGAAGTAGTCAGAAAAGACAATATTATCTCCATGTTTTTTTCCCCTCAGCACGTGGGTACACTTGCACACACAAATGTATGTGCACATACACCATTTCTTTAGTTTCAGGCACACTCCAGGAGGTTTGTCTCTTTCTAATTAGATACACATAATCCGTTCAGCCTGTTTGTGAAGTTCACAAGTTGATTACCTCTCACTCTTTCTCTTGTCTTCACCGTCTTCAACCAGACAATGAAAACAAAGATACAGTAGAACTCATTTTCTCATTATTGATTTCATGCACCAGCTGCCAGCTGTTTTAGCTTGTTCGTTTATATAACCCTCTGGGCAACTTTTAAAAAGTACTTTTATTTGACCATCTGCTAAATACGATTGGTTTAATAATTAAAGACTCACCATCCCCTTTCAAAGAAATATAGATGTTGCTATTGCAACTGAGGTATCAACATTTTGGATTCAGATACAGAGACAGGTTTCATTCCACTAATCAGTATCAAACACTTTGGGATACTAGTATTTCAAGCTTTATTCTTTCCTTTCCCAAATAGTTTATACCAAGGGGAAAAATTCTTGAAAATTTACAACATAAATTTTCTGCTGAAGATTTTATTCCTTCCCTCATCTTTTGCTTCCATTTATTAAGGACTGATTCTCAAGCCATTGACTGCTCATTTTTGTAAAAACAAGTCATTTTGAACATACATTCAGGAAGCCACTTCAGCCAGATGCACTCATAAGACCACCTATTATAATGGATGCAGATTATATTTCCAGAGAGAATCAAGCTTGTGGCAGCACTGTTTACAAGTCAACATCTCACCATCTGTCTTTTTCTTCATGTAAGGCTAGCTCATATGCAGTCAGAATCAGAGAATAAACCTCTTCTCAGACCCTTATCATCTTGGAATACATTGACATGCTTTGCCATTAGGCTTATGAATGATGCTTTTTCTTATTTTTCTTGACTTGTGATATTGACTTCAGATTTGTAGGTTTTTGACCTAGAGTATTAAAAGTGCATTAATTTGGCTATAAACAAGACATCAAACCATTACAGTCCATGGCATCACTAGAGTTAATTCAAATGTGAAAATGGTTGCAATCTCAGTTTGAAACTTTAATGCTTTAGGTAGATTTAAACATTCCAATGATTTTTACACTGCTTAAAATGTTCTTTTGAAAAGCCTGGTTTACAAAACAGTTTACCTTTTATTTCCTGTGTACCTCAGAATTAACCTATAAAATTACAGTCATATATTGGTCTAGGCTGGCTGGTGGTGCAGTCTGTGGTGTACTGTACTGCAATGCTGGAAGCCACATAGACAGCTATCAGTTCAGATCCCCAGCCTAGTCAACCTGAAACACAGAGGTGCCAGTGTGCCCCAAATCCCAAGTAACTGGAGGAAGATCATGGTTTGGTCAGACCCTTTGGACTCTCTTTCTCTATTCTCTCTCTCTCTCTTGTGTGTGTGTTTGTGCTCTCTCTACCATGAAAAAAAATTACAGTCATGTACGGTGAAGAAGTATATTTCTTTTTTTATGTCATTGTTATACTATTATTAATGCATTTTGTTACCAAATCTTTTGTCCGGCTCTACACATCATTGCAGAAAAATTTATGTTTACTAAATTTGTTGAGAGATCTTGTAGTATATTTTTTGATTTTTGGGTTGGTATAACATTTTCTGTTTTGTGAAATTTAATGAAAGTTTTCTTCAAAATGGAATACAAGGAATGCTTTCTAAATTAAAAGAATGTAATTTGTTTTAGATTCTGTCAACCTCAAAATTCTGAATTTTTTTTTTTTAGGAAAAAAGTCCCCCTTTTTAATATTTATGTCGTTATAAACATTGCTCTAGTCTAGTCTTCTGTGAATTCTGGTCCCTGTTAATTCTCAAAGTGGATAAGAGCAATCTCGTTAAATACTCTTTACACATCAAATTGACCTAATTTATACTAAGATATTAAAATGAAAAATGCATTTTACATAATCTTTTTCATTTTCTGATTCCTGTGTATCTAATATCCCACAATAATTTTTAGAAATACAACCAAAATTGGGACCAGTGGATGGTGAAAGGGTTACATTGCTGGTCTCCCATGTAGTCGACCACAGTTTGAGTCCTGGACCCGGCAGCTTAAAACTCATGCCAGGCACGTGCATATGCGTTCCCGCAATCCTAAGAGGAGAGTGAAGGAGAGGAGATTGCGGTGTGGCCATCCCCCTGGGAGGTGATTTCTCACTTTCTGTCTCTTTGTCTCTCCTGCGAGCACACGTGTCCTGTAGCAAAAATCTCTCTCTTTTTTTTAAAGAAACATAATCATAATTTAATAATAAACTATGGAAGCTCAGCTGAATTGTGCTCCTGTAATTTTTTTGTGCATTTTCTTAGTTATATTAACTTCCATTTATTATATTTAGCAGATAAATCTGTATTTATTAAATTATTTATTATGTACAAAACATAGGATTGCAAGTAGTTTGGCACTTTGTTCTGTGATTTAATTTTAGGGAATAGGCAGGAAAAAAATCTCCCTTTTAGAGCTTTAAACTGATTGAGCCCACACAATGTTTTACACATGTGAAGCAACCTTAGCTCTCTATAAGGAAGCAGAGTATATAGGTAGGTGTACTTCATACAGAAGTCAGTATAACTTAAAAGGGTCAGATCACCAAAGTAATATTCTTATCCCTTGAGTAAAATTCTATTATGTAATGTTCTTCATCTATGTTAATAAAATGGAGCAGAGTAATGCATTTTTTTTCTTTTTTTAGATTTTTGTGCGCTTTTTGAGAGAGATGGAGAGAAACAGAGGGAAAGTGAGTAATCACCCCCTCAGTGGGGAATGGCCACACTGCAATCCCTTCTCCATTTTCCTCTCAGGATATTGGGCATGCATGCACACATGTGTGGCATGATTTTCAAGCCAGTGGGTTTGGGACTCAAACTGCAGTCGACCATGTGGGAGTACAGAGTGTTAACCACCAGGCCACTTGCTGGCCCCAGGAATGCCCTTTTTATTAAGCACTTTTCATGTTTTTTCCAGACACTTAGACTTCATAAGGTAATGCTTTAGTATTGTATCTGTGCTTTTCAACTAATTCTTGCTTTGACCCACAGACCAAAGAAGAAATCCACTTGGTACACATATGTAAACTTGATTAAATGGAGTAAACTGATTATAGAATACCACTAGATACCTTGTTTTTCTGTATTATGTATGTTTTATTCTGCATATCCAGTATGCAAAAGTATTGATAGGAATTTTCTCCCTTCATCTCACAATAAAGATTTAGGTCAGTTCTGTGGTACTTGCGTTACATTTTTAAGGACTAGTAGAAATTCATTGCACAGACAGAGTGTGTGTGTGTTTGTAGAAAATTACAGGCATCAGGGACACTCGATTTATGGATTGCTCTTCTCCTCATCCACTTTATTTTATCATTCCTCATCCTCCATACTATCTCCCTTCCTACCCCATATCCCTGTTTTTCCCCTGTAGGATTTTGTTATAGATTATAATTTGAGAAAACCTGAATGTATTCTATTATTTAAGATTTGCTGAATACCAACATTTCTATATATAAAGCTTCTAATTAGAAATTATTCTATCTTTCAGCAAAGTTGTAAGAGACAGAAAAAAAAATCAGTCTATTGATACAAGGTCTGCATTCTAGCTAGGGTTCTTGGATATGTGTTTCTTCCAATAACTTACTTCCTCCATTGGTTAAACGGGTTGATACATGAGATGGAAATAATGTTTTCCAAATTATCCCTTTCCACCTTGTCTCTCTCTCTCTCTCTCTCTCTCTCTCTCTCTCTCACTCTCTCACACACACACACACACACACACACACAGAGTTGGGCGGTAATAATGGAGTTGTGGCAAGACCCTTTCTGACTTGCTGCTCACTAATAAGGCCCCTCTTCTTTCTACCTTCTTAGCATTGGGCTATGTGCAAACACTGCTGAACAGACTTGTGTTCTTGGTCAAAAGGAATGACCACTGGCAATGTTGCAAGATGGGTAGATAAAGGACCCTTTTAGGAGTTTTTTCTTCTTCCCAACTCATCTTTGGTTATTATTGATTGATAAGATAAAAAAATGAATATCAGTTTTGCTAGTGACTGATGAAGGGATGCTATGGATGTGCTGTTTAGGATTCATATTTGACGGGCTTTCTATAGAAGGCCTGTTTTTACTGGATTATATCTGACATATGCAAGTTATCATTTGATCAGTGGAAGTTGGAGGGAAACTGGAGCTACTTTATAAGAAGCTAGGCCTGCAGAATAGCACTGACGTTTTCATTTTTAAAACTTTCAGATCAGATTTGGAGAGGATGAGCTAGTGTCACAGAGACAGGTTGCATAGTTGGGGGAAATGAAATACATTAATGGATACTATGTTTTGGTAAAGAATGTGCCATCAGAGAAAGGGAGAAATGAGACCATTGTATTTTGTCTGTGCATGTATGTGTGTGTGTATACCTAAAGGATAACATTATTACATTTAATTTTATTACAATGAAGATGAATTTATTGATTATTATGTGGAATATAAATGCTATTATCAGCTTAGAAAATAAAATATAAGGCCCTAAATGAAAAGTTTAGGTGAAAATATATTGCAATATAGTAAGTTTATATGAAATGCCATCTATGAACTGAACTACACTTTGGCAGTATATATTTAAAATATCCACCCTCTATAATCTTTGACATTTAGTATTATTCTAAAATGCATGATTTTCTAATATCATTAGACAAGGGAAAGAAATCATAAGCTTCCATGATCACAGAGAAGACTTAGAGGAAAGTAAGAAAATGTTAAGTTTGGATATAAGTGAACCAGAATGATTCCTTCTGGGCATCTAGTGAGCACATTCAATTCTTCTATTCATTCATTCATTGCGGTTTCTTTAAGAATGTTTTCCTTTCATTAAATATTCATAATTTATATGGCATCATAACAATGTGTTGCACATCTATGTCTTTTGTTCCTTTAACCATCATATGCTTTTATATGACAATCATACACAATCTGATATCTCTATATCATTATCACTGCCACCCTGAAGGATGACCACTTTCCCAAAGATTTTCCCCCACATCACACACTTTCATTCTGTGGAACATCTTTCTATAAAACACTGTGGGAATTATATATGGAGCATAAGGGTGAAATATTATATATACACATATATTTGAACACATGGATTAAAATGGACATTTCTTACTAACACTGTTTGTTTTGTTTTTCCACAAGAAATTTAAGATAATTAAATTTTTAATTGTTGAGGAACCTATAAATGTTTAAGGAAAAAAGCACACCTTTACATCTTATATCAACACAATGCATGCTTTGACCCTCTTGTTAATTGTTTGCTAGTGATATTTTTGTGATTGTTCCAAAGGCATGCAGCTAATGTACATTACTTTCTGATCTGAGTCTGTCTAATATAATTTCCTGAGAAGAGATTGAATATCTCTTTGGTAATGAAAAGATGAAAAGTTTTTACAAGTCAAAGCTAAATGATTTTCCCAACAAAAAATTTGAACTCAGCTACATAACCAATAAATAACTTATTTAAAAAAATTTATTCTAATGGCATTAAGAGAAACAAAACCTACTAAATGCTATTTTAGTAGCATTTTAACATTTATCTTTAAGCGCTGTTCCAGAATGTGCATTTTTGTTTGCTGAGCATATTTTGAATTATAGTATATACTTTGATTACTATTTTAAGGGATCCTTGAAAAACCCACCATTCACACAAACGTTGAGTCAAAACATGTACAAAACCTGAAATAAACTTTCAGAAATGAAAGAATAGCTTATCTTTTCTGCCTCATCTGGCAATCTGCTTGAGTTTGAAAAACACTTTTTAAAGTGTACTTGCTTTTAAAGCATCCTTCAGAAAACAGTATGTAATAGGTATAATTGTTAAAAAAAAATTTTTTTGTGTATTGAGTTATTGGATTTATTACTTATTTTTCTTTGTCTTAATTGGAGTAGTTAAAACTACCAGAGGCAAATTGTTAATATTATTTAATATACTTTTTTAAGAATTATTTTATTTAACTTAATTAATTATTTAATTATTTAATTTAAATTTGATCAGAGAGGGATAGAGAGAGAGAAAGAGAGGAAGGTGGGGGGAGAGAGGGAAAGTGAGAAAGAAAGATGCCAGGTCTGGGACTCAAACCACAGTTAGCCATGTGGGAGTTCAGTGCCCTTAGCCACCATACCACCTGCCTTTCCTAATATCATAGGTTTTAAAAATGTAATTTATATCTGAAGATGGTGGTTATTCGAGTAATATCTTTTCCAGTTTACAGATTGCTTTTTGCTATTAAATATTTTTTCTTATTTGATTACAATGTTTCAAAAAGAGAATTCCAACAGTTTTCTTAATATTTTATACCAATTCTATCTTTCTAGAAATTTAATGTTGTGTTGCTGTGTCTAATCATAACAAGATTATTACTTATTCCATTAAACTTTAACTCTCTGTGAAATGAGGTAGTTTCATAATTAAGTACACTGCTTGAGGACTTTATTTGCAAATTGACAAGATACGGTGAATTTAATTCATGCTACTAAGACTTCAAAGTAGTTTTTATGGAAAAGATACAAGTATATCCGCACTATTACATTAAAATATCAACATAATATATGCTTATTTTGTAAAATAATTTAACACAGCATGTAATTATGTTCAAAATATATCCTTTAAAAGAATGACAACTATTTTGAAATAAAAATTCAGTTGAACTGCAGAAATGAAAATAAAATATATCTGTTTATACCCTCTAGCTATTGAGTTAAATATGGAAGATGCAAAAGGATTTATTTTGCACTACTAAAAAGAGTTATTTAGAGATCTCTACACTCATTTTATTTGTTTTATACATTTAATCACTATACATCACTTAGTTTGTAAATTGAATTTACCCAACATGAATATACTTCACACCAGTCTAGTTGAGGATAAAAAACATGCTGACATCAACATATAATAATAAATTTCTGCATCCCATAAATGTCTTGCCACTCTATTATTATCCTTAATTTCTAATTTCTTTCCTTACACTTTCCCCTTTCTCCTGCCCTCTTCCCACATTGTCTAGAATATCCATAACCATTTTCCATGCTTCTATGTCCTCTAATCTTTCTATTTCCACTATAGAGTGCAGACAGCCAGTATATGTTAAGTGCAGACATACAATGTCTCTCTTTCATAGTCTGGCTTGCCTCATTCAGCAGTAAATCTTCCACATTCATTCACCTTCTATGAAATGCCAGCAGGTTTTTTTTTTTTTTTTTTTTTTTTTTTTTTTTTTTTTTTACAGCTGAGTAGTATTCCATAGAGTATATGTGCCACACTTTTTCAACCCATTCTTCTGTTTGTGGATACTTGGGTTGATTGCATGTCTTAACAATTGTGAACAATGCCACAATAAACATACATGTGCAAGCACTTTTCTGACTGAGACTTCTCCTGTCCATTGAGTAGATACCTAGGAGTGGAATTGTTGGATCATATGGTAGTTCTATTTGTAGGTCTTTGGGAACCTCCATATTGTTCTCACAGTGGCTGGACCAATTTGCATTCCCACCAACAGTATAGGAGAGTTCCCCTGTCACCAAATCCCTGCCAATACTTATCATTTTTTTTTTTTTAAATCCTCACCATTCTGACAGGGGTTAGGTGATATCGCATTGTGGGTTTGATCTGCATCTCCCTTACTAAGAGGGGTGTTGAGCCTTTTTTCATATGCTTTTTTTTTTTTGGCTATTCGTTTGTCTTCCTTAGAGAGTTGTTTGTTCAGCTCATTTTCTCATCTTTTAATTGGGTTAATCATTTTTTTTTCATCTAAGTCATTTGATTTTCCTGTGTTATCTGGTTACTAGTACCTTATCTGCGGCATAATTTACAAAAGCATTCTCCCATTCCAAGAGTTGTCAATTTGCACTAATTACTGTGTATTGCTGTGAAGAAACCTTCTGAGGTAATCCCATTTGTCTATTTTTGGGATTATTACCTGTGCTTTGGGGGTCTTATTTAAGAAGTCTTTGCCTAGTTGGATATCTCCCAGAGTTTTCCCAATGTTCTACCAGTAGTTTTATAGTTTGAAGTCTTAGGTGTAGATATTTGATCCTCGTTGGGTTGATTTTTGTTAATTGTGAGAGATAGGGGTTCAGGTTCATCTTTCTGCAGGTGGATACCCAATTTTTCCAGCACCATTTGCTAAAGAGGGTTTCCTTTTCTCACTGGGTTGACTGGTGTCTTTTGTCAAAACTCAGTTGGATGTATGTTTGGGAGTTTATTTCTGGGCTCTCTGTTCTGATTCTGTTTCATTGGACCATATGTCTTTTTTTTGTGTGTGTGAAAATACCATGCTGTTTTGATTATCTCAGCTTTGTAATATATTTTGGTGTCAGGGAGTGAGATGTCTCCTAGTCCTCTCTTCTTGTGCAGGATTACTTTGGCAATATGGGGTCTTTTCTTTTTTTTCTTTTTTTTCTTTTTTTTGGAGAGGTTTTTGCTATAGGGCGCGTGCGCTCGCCAGACAGACAGAGAGAGACAGAGAGATAGAAAGCGAGAAATCACCCCCCAGGGGGGATGGCCACGCCGCAATCCCTTCTCCTCCATTCTCCTCTCGGGATCTTGGGCACGCACGCACACGCGCCCGGCGTGAGTTTAAGCCACCGGGTCCGGGACTCGAACCGCGGTCGACTACGTGGGAGTCCAGCGACATAGCCATTACGCTAACTGCTGGTCCCATGGGGTCTTTTCTGATGACAAATTCTACGGTTGTCTTTTCTGGATCTGTGAAGAATGTCTCTGGTAATTTGATAGGGATTGCATTAAATATGTAGATTAATTTGGGTGGAATTATATTAATTTCGATTATATTAATTCTTCCAATCCAGGAACATGGGATGTCCTTCCATTTTTTATGTGTGATTTTTAATTTCTTTTTAAAGATTTTTATAGTTTTCCTTGTAAGGATCCTTGATTTCCTTGGTTAGATTTATTCCTAGGTATCATATACTTTTTTTGACCATGGTAAATGGGATTTTTTTTCTCTTTTTTTATTTTACTTTTTTCTTTTATTCTTCTTATTATTTATACATTCAATTGCTATACAACTTTTAGATTGTAAAGAAACTTTACCCAACATGATATACATCTCAGTCCAATTGAGAATACTGCACACATCCTCATCAACAGAAAATAAAACATATCTGTGTCCCTCAAATATCTTACCTCTCCATTTTTCCCCCAAATTATCTTTCCTGTGTTTTTTCCCTCCCATACTCTCCTTCCACTTTGTCTTTAGTGTCCATAACAATTTTTTCCAAAATCATCCTGTGCAAAAAGAGTGGTGTAGGGGGCATCTCACTTCCTGACCCCAAAATATATTACAAAGCTGAGGTAATCAAAACAGCATGGTATTGACACAAAAACAGACACGAGGAGCAATGGAACAGAGTAGGGACCCCAGAAATAAACTCCAAAACATACAGCCAACTGATCTTTGACAAAGGGTACTAGTCAATCCAGTGGGAAAAGGAAAACCTCTTTAGCAAATGGTGCTAGAAAAACTGGGTATCCACCTGTAGAAAGATGAATCTGAATCCCTATCTGTCACCATTAACACAAATCAATTCAAAGTGGACCAAAGATCTAAACCTAAGACCTAAAACTATAAAGCTACTGGTGGAAAATACTGGGGAAACTCTGGGAGACATGAGGGTAGGCACAGACTTAGCAAGACCCCCAAAGTACAGGCAATAATCCCCAAAATACACAAGTGGGATTACATCAGATTAAGAAGTTTCTGCACAGCAAAGGGCACTGTAATTAGTGTGAATCAACAACCCTCAGAATGGGAGAGAATATTTGTTAACTGTGCCTCAGTTAAGGGGCTGATAACCAGAATACACAGAGAATTCAAGCAGCTTACCCAGAAGAAAATGATTAACCCAGTTAAAAGAAGGGAACATGAGCTGATTTAACAACTCTCTAAGGAAGACATACGAATAGCCAAAAGGCATATGAAAAAATACTCAACGTCCCTCATAGTAAGGGAGATATAGATCAAAACCACAATGAGATACCGCCTAACCCCTTTCATAATGGCAATGATTAAAAAAAAATAAGTGCTGGCAGGGATGAGGTGAAAGGGGAACACTCCTACATTGTTGGTGGGAATATAAACTGGTCCAATTACTGTGGAGAACAATATGGAGGTTCCTCAAAGATCTACAAATAGAACTACCATATGGTCCAGTACTTCCACTCCTGGGTATCTACCCAAAGCACAGGAGAACAATCAGTCAGAAAAGAGCTTGTAAGACTATATTTATTGCAGCACTATTCACAGTTACTAAGACATGGAACCAACCCAAATGTCCACAAATGGATGAATGGGTTGAAAAAGGGTGGCACATGTATTCCATGGGATATTATTCAGCCATAAAAAACATAAAGGCCCTGGAACTTTATAAAAAAGTGGACGAATATGGAAGATTTGTTCCTGAGTGAAGCAACTCAGTCTATGAAAGAGAGACATTATATGTCTCCACTGAGCATATACTGACTGTCCGCACTCTATGGTAGAGACTGAAAGACTTGAGGACATAAAAACATTAAAATTTGTTATGGACACTAGAAGTAAATGGGATTTCTTACTTCAGTTACACCTCTGTAGGCTTTTTGTTTGTAGATGGAGATGTTACAGGTTTTTGTAAGTTGTTTTTGTATCCTGCCCCATTGCTGTATTAATGTCTTACTTCAAGATGCTTTTTGTGGGGACCAGCAGTTAGCATAATGGCTATGTCGCTGGACTCCTACGTAGTCTGACTGCAGTTCGCGTCCTGGCCCCGGTGACTTAAAACTCACGCTGGGCGCGTGTGCGTACGTGCCCAAGATCCTGAGAGGAGAAAGGAGGAGAAGGGATTGCAGAGTGGCCATCACCCCTGGGGGTCATTTCTCGCTTTCTGTTTCTCTGTCTGTCTCTGGCTGGCTGGCGAACGCATGTGCCCTATAGCAAAAACCTCCCCCCCCCAAAAAAAAAAAAAAAAAAAAAACTGAAGAAGTTTTTTTTTGTGGATACCTTTAGGGTCTACTATGTATATAACCATGTCATCTATGAATAGAAACAATTTTACCTCTTTTTTCCCTATGTGAATGCCTTTTATTTTATTCTCTTTTCTGATTGCATTGGCTTGTACTTCCAGCATTATATGTAAAGGAGTGGAGAAAGTGGGTGGCCTTGCCTTGTACCAGTTTTTAGTTGAAAAGCATTCACCTCTTCCCCATTCAGCATAATGTTAGCTACAGATTTTTTTATAGATGACTTTTATTATTCTGAGAAATGATCCTTCTATGCCAATTTTGCTGAGAGTCTTAATCATCAATGGATATTGTATTTTTTTCAAATGTTTTTTCTGCATCTTTTTAAACGATCATGTTTTTTTCTTTTTTTCTGTTAATATGGTGTATTACATTTATGGTTTTGCATAAGTTAAACCACCCTTGTATCACTGGAATAAAGTCTACCTGGTTGTGATAGATAAACTTTTTTATATATTGTTGGATACTGTTTGCTAGTATCTTGTTGAGAATTTTTACATCTATATTCATCATAAATATTGGTCTGTAGTTTTTCTTTGTTGTTGTATTTTTATCTGTTTTGGGGATGAGTGTGATGAAGGCTTTATAAAATGAATTTGGGAGGGTTCCTTCGTTTTGGATCGTTATAAATAGTTTAAGTAGAATAGGGGTTAACTCTTCTTTAAAAGTTTTGTAGAATACAGAAATGAAGTCATCACTACCTGTGCTTTTCTTTGTGAGGTTATTTATTACTGATTCAATATCATTGCTTGTTATGGGTCCATTCAGGCTTTCTATGTCTTGATTCAATCTTGCTAGATTATATGTGTCCAGGAATTCGTCCATCTTATTCATGTTTTCTTGTTTGGTGGTGTATAGTTCATACTATCCTCTATTTCTATTATGTCTGTTGTTATATTGCCTTCTTCATTACAAATTTGATTTATCTGGTTCCTTTTTGTCTTCTTTTTAATTAGTTTAGCTAATGGTGTGTCAATTTTGTTTATCTTTTTTTTTTTTTTTTTTCACTATAGGGCGCGTGCACTCGCCAGACAGACAGAGAGAGACATAGAGACAGAAAGCGAGAAATCACCCCCTGGGGGGATGGTCACGCCGCAATCCCTTCTCCTCCATTCTCCTCTCGGGATCTTGGGCACGCACGCACACGTGCCCGGCGTGAGTTGTAAGCCACCGGGTCTGGGACGCGAACCGCGGTCGACTACGTGGGAGTCCAGCGACATAGCCATTATGCTAACTGCTGGTTCCCTCAATTTTGTTTATCTTTTCAATGAATTAACTTTTGGTTTTATTTACTTTCTGTATAGCTTGTTTATTTTCTATTTCATTTATTTCTGCTTGAATCTTTATTTCCCCCCAGCATTTATTTATTTTTGACTTTGTTGTTGTTTTTCCAATTCTCTGAGGCATGGTATTATACTGCCCATTTGCTACCTTTCCATATTTTTCTTGTACATACTAATTACTATAAACTTCCCTCTTATGAATGCTTTTGTGGTGTCCCTTAGATTATGGAAACCTGTGCACTTATTATCATTTGTTTCCATGAATCTTTTGATTTCTGGCTTAATCTCTTTGGTAGTTGTGAAGTCACTTAGAAATAGGTTGTTTGGCTTCCATGTGTTTGTGTATTTTTTAAGGATTTTTCTGAAATTGATAGCAAGTTTAATTTCTCCATGGTCAGGATGATGTGGGATATAGTTTCTAAGCCTTTGAATTTATAAAGGCTTGATTTGTGCCCTATTATGTGGTCAATCATTGAAAAGGTACCATGCAGGGGTAAGTAAAAATGTATATTTTGTGGTTTCTAGGTGGAAACTTCTGTAGATGTCTGTTAAGTCCATTTGATTTAAGGTATCATTTATATCCTGTATCTCTTTGCATATTTTTTGTCTAGATGATTTGTCTAGAGGAGATAATGGGATGTTGAGATCCCCAACTATTAGTGTGTTGCAGTTTATCTCTCCTTTTAGATCTAGCAGTCTTTCCTTTATGTATTTGGGTGCTCCTGAGTTGGGTGCATAGAATTAGCCCTTGCAGGACTGTATAATATCCATCTTTGTCTCTTCTTAGAGTTTTTGACTTAAAGCCTATTTTTTTCTGATATCAGTATTGTGGATCCTGTCCTTTTTTTGGTTTCTATTTGCATAGAATACCTTTTTTCAGTCCTTCACTTTTAGTCTATGTATGTCTTTATTCATGAAGTGAGTTTTTTCTAGGCAACAGATAGAGGGTTTCTGTCTGTTTTTTTTCCCAACCAATTCAGCCAGTCTGTGTCTCTTGATTGGAGAATTTAAATCATTAATGTTCAGTGTTATTGATATTTCCAGACTTGTCCCTACCATTAGGTTGGGCATTTTCTTGGTTGTTTTTTTATTTTATTATTTCTGTCTCTATTTAGTTTTCCTCATGTAGCACTCTCTTCAGAACTTCTTGAAGAGGTGGTGTGGTTTTGGTCTATTCTTTCAGGTTTTGCTTACCTGAGAAAGTTTTTTATCTTTTCTTCCCATTTGAAGGAATATCTTGCCAGGTATAGTAATTTTGGTTGAAATTGTTTTTTTATTTAACACTTTGAATGTATTTTCTCATTTTTTTCTTTCTTGCATTGCTTCCAATCAGAGGTCTGATGTTACCCTGATGAGATAACCTTTGTAAGTGACTTGACAATTTAAATATCGTATCTTTGTCTGTGGTTTTGGCCATTCTGGCTATTATGTGCCATGGAGAATATCTTCTTGGGTTGATTCTATTCATGGTCCTTTGTATTTCTTGAGTTTGTATACTCGAATACTTCTCTAGATTGTGGAATGTTTTCTTTACAGGTATCTACTATATCTTGTTTATTATCCTCAATATGTATATTTTTTGTTTATTTTCTCAGTCTTCTGATAATTTTTTTCTAGGTCAGATATTTTGTCTTCTACATCTGAGATTGAGATTCCATCTTTTGCACGATCTAATATGCTTTTCATACTTTAAGGGAAGTTTTGATTTCTTATATTACAATATTCATCTCTAACAATTCCGTTTGATTATTATTTTTTTTAGAGTTTTTTGCTATAGGGCGTGTGTGCTCGCCAGACAGACAGAGAGAGACAGAGAGATAGAAAGCGAGAAATCACCCCCCAGGGGGGATGGTCACGCCTCAATCCCTTCTCCTCCATTGTCCTCTCAGGATCTTGGGCATGCACGCACACGCACCCAGCGTAAGTTTTAAGCCACCGGGTCCAGGATGCGAACTGCGGTCGACTACGTGGGAGTCCAGCGACATAGCCATTATACTAGCTGTTGGTCCCCGTTTGATTATTTTTTTATGGTGCCTATTTCTTCTTTCAAATCATGGAAGGACGTTCTCATGTCCTAGAGATCATTGTCTCTTTTCTGTTGCATCTTCTGGAATTTGTTGTCTTTCTCTTGCATCTCATTTAGTTTTGACACTATGAATATTCTGAATTGTTTATCTGACATTTCCACATGTTCCACTGTACTGTCTGTGGATGATGAGGGATTGATATTTTCCCTTAGGGGAGAGATGCTTTCCAGTTTCTCATATTTCTTGTGCCTCCGTGGCATTTCCTTACCATCTGAGAGATTTTATGTTTCTTTTATTATTATTATTGTTGTTGTTTTATTTCACTTTCTTTTATAAATTCAATCACGTTATTTAGCTTATAAAGTGAATATTTCAACATGTGAACATTTCTCCCTAGTCCAGTTGATAAAACTATAAAATTATCTTCAACAGATAATACCAGATTTCTTTGTGCCATTAATACTTTGCCTCTCTATTTTTCTTCTAAATATCCTTCCTTGGACTCTACCCTTTCACACACATTATATCTGGTATTCACATCAATTTACTGTGTTTCTATATCCTTTAGTCAATCAGTTTCAGTCATAGAGTGCGGACACTCGGTATATATTGAGTGGTTAGATACAATGTCTCTCCTTCATAGCCTAGCTTGCTTCTCTCAGCAGTAAATCTTCCATATTCTTCACTTTCTGTCAAAAGCCAGGGTTTCTTTTTTATGGCTGAATAGTATTCCATAGTGTATATGTGCCACAGTTTTTCACTCCATTCATCTGTTCATGAGTATTGGGGTTGGTTCCATGTCTTAGCAATTGTGAATAGTACTGCAGTAAACATCGATGTGAAAGCACTTTTCCAATTAAGAATTTTTCTGTCCTTTGGGTAGATACCAAGGAGCGGGATTGCTGGATCATATGGTAGTTCTATTTGTAGATTTTTGAGCAATCTCCAAATTGTTCTTCATAGTGGCTGGACCAATTTACATTCCCACCAGCACTTTAAGAGAGTTCCGTTTTCACCACACCCCCGCCGGTACTTATCTTTTTTTTTTTTTTAGTCTTAGTCATTCTGACTGTGGTTAGGTGGTATCTCGTTGTTTTTATCTGCATTTCCCTTACTATGAAAGATGCTGAGCATTTTTTCATATGTCTTTCCTTGAAAGTGCTTTTTCAACTAATTCCCCCATCTTTTGATAGGGTTGATCATCCTTTTTTGGAACAGCTGCTTGAGTTCCTTGTGTATTCTGTTTATCAGCCCTTAATCTGACGCATGGTTTACAAAAATATTTTCCCATTCTAAGGGCTGTCAATTCACATTAATTTCTGTGTCTTTTGCCATACAAAAAGCCTTAGTCTGATGGAATCCCACTTGTCTATTTTGGGGAATATCGACTGTGCTTTGGGGGTCTTATTTAAGAAGTATTTGTCTATGGGACCAGCAGTTAGCATAATGGCTATGTCGCCGGACTCCCACATAGTTGACCGCGGTTTGAGTCCTGGACCCGGTGACTTAAAACTCACGCGGGGTGCGTGTGCGTGCGTGCCCAAGATCCCGAGAGGAGAATGGAGGAGAAGGGATTGCAGCGTGGCCATCCCCCCTGGGGGGTGATTTCTCGCTTTCTGTCTCTCTGTCTCTCTCTCTCTGTCTGGCAAGCGCATGTGCCTTATAGCAAAAGACCTCTCCAAAAAGAAGAAGAAGAAGAAGAAGAAGAAGAAGAAGAAGAAGAAGAAGAAGAAGAAGAAGAAGAAGTATTTCTCCAGTGTTTTCCAGGAACAATTTTATAGTTTCAAGCCATAGGTTTAGATCTGTGATCCACCTTGACTTGAGTTTTGTCAATGGTGAGAGGTAAGGGTTCATATTCATCTTTCTGCAGGTGGATATCCAGCATTTCCAGCACCATTTGCTGAAGAGGTTTTCCTTTTCCCACTGGATTGACTGGCACCCCTTGACAAAAATCAGTTGACTGTACGTTTGGGAATTTATTTCTGGGGACTCTATTCTGTTCTATTTGTCCACATGTGTGTTTCTGTGCCAGTACCATGCTGTTTTGATTACCACAGCTTTGTAGTATATTTTTTGGGTCAGGGAGTGAGATGCCACCCACTCGACTCTTGTGCAAGATTGCTTTGGCAATACGGGGCCTTTTATGATTCCAGACAAACTTTATGATTGTCTTTTCTAGATCTGTGATGAGTGTGTCTGGTTCTTTGATTGGGATTCCATTACATATGTAGATTAATTTGGGTAGAATTGCCATTTTGATTATATTCTTCCAATCCAGGAACATGGGATATCTTTCCACTTTTTTGTGTCATTTTCAATTTCTTTTTTAGCTTCTCATAGTTTTCCTTGTGGAGTTCATTAACTTCTTTGGTTTGATTTATTCCTAAGTGTCTGATACTTTTTGTGGCTATTGTAAATGGAATAACTTTTTTTCAGTTCTATCTCTGTCTGTCTGTTGTTCGTATATAGAAATGCTATAGATTTCTGTATGTTGATTTTGTATCCTGCAAGTTTACTGTATTCATGTATTACTTCCAGAAATTTTTTCATGGAAAACATTGGATCTTCTATATATACAATCATGTCGTCTGCAAATAGAGAGAGTTTCACCTCTCATTTTCCTATTCGAATGCCTTTTATTTTTTACTCTTTTCTGATTGTGTTGGTGAGGACTTCCAGTACTATATTGAAAAGGAGTGGAGAATGTAGACATCCTTGTCTTGTACACGTTTTTAGTGGAAAAGCTTTCAGCTTTTCTCCGTTCAGGATGATGTTTGCTATGGGTTTTTCATAGATAGCTTTATTGTGTTAAGAAATGACACTTCTATGCCAATATTGCTGAGAGTCTTGGTCATGAAGGGATGCTGTATCTTATCAAATACTTTTTCTGCATCATTTGATATGACCATATGGTTTTTATCTGTCTTCCTGTTAATATGATGTATTACATTTATGGTTTTGTGTATGTTGAACCAACCTTGCATTCCTGGAATAATGCCTACATGATCATGAAGTGTCATCTTTTTTATAAGTTTTTGGATACAATTTGCTTGTATCTTTTTGAGAATCTTTGCATCTATATTCATCAGAGATATTGGTCTATAGTTTTCCTTCCTTGTCCTGTCTTTATGTGTTTTAAGGATAAGGGTGGTAGTGGCTTCATAGAATGAATTAGGGAGAGATTAACCCTTTTGGATCTTTAGAAATAACTTGAGCAGAAGGGGGTTAACTCTTCTTTGAAAGTTTTGTAGAATTCAGAGATGAAGCCATCAGGGCCAGTGCTTTTCTTTATTGGGAGGTTATTTATTACCGATTCAATCTCCTGGCTTGTTATCGGCCTGTTTAGACTTTCTATATCCTCCTGGTTCAATCTTGGTAGATTATATGTGTCCAGGAATTTGTCCATCTCATCCAGGTTGTCATGTTTCTTGGCATATAATTATTCATAGTATCCTCTAATGATGTTTTGTATTTCTACTATGTCTGTAGTTATATTGCCTGCTTCATTGCAGATCTGATTCACCTGGTTCCTTTCTTTCTTCTTCGTATGTCTCACTATTGGAGTATCTGTTTTGTTTATCTTTTCAAAGAATCAGCTTTTACTTTCATTTATTTTCTGTATAGTTCCTTTATTTTCTATTTCATTTATTTCTATGAGTATCTTTTTTATTTCCTTTCTCCTGGAGTTTTTTGGATTTTATTTCTGCTGCTTTTCCAATTCTCTGAGGCACAATGTTAAGAGATCCATTTGCCTTTTTTCCATCTTCTTCTTATGTGCAGTAATTGCTATGAAATTCCCTCTTATGACTGCTTTAGGAGTGTCCCAAAGTTTATGGAAACTCGTGTGCTCATTGTCATTGGCTTACATGAATCTTTTGATTTCAGTCTTTATTTCTTCAGTAGTTGTTGTGTCATTCAGGAGCAGGTTATTTAGTTTCTATGTATTTGAGTATTTTTGAGGATTTCTCTTGAAATTAAACTCAAGTTCAGTTCCATCATTGTCAGAGAAGATGCTGGATATAGTTTCTATACCTTTGAATCTGTAGAGGCTTGCTTTGAGCCCTATGATGTGGTCAATCTTCGAGAAGGTTCTATGTGGGGGTGAGAAAAAAAGTGTATCTCGTGGTTCTTGAGTGGAAATTTCTATAGATGTCTGTTAAGTCTATTTGATTTTTGGTATCATTTAGATCCTTTATCTCTTTACCTATATTTTTTCTAGATGATCTGTCCAGAGGGGATACTGCAGTGTTGAGGTCTCCAGTAAGTAGCATGCTGCAATCTATCTCCCCTTTTAGATCTAAGTCTTTCCTTTTCATATTTGGGTGCTCCGGTGTTAGGCACATAGATGTTTATAACCATTATATCTTTTTGATCGATTGACCCTTTTACTACAATATGGTGCCCTTCTTTGTCTCTTTGAACAGTATTTGTTCTAAAGCCTATTTTCTCCGAAATTAGTATCACGACTCCAGCTCTTTTTTGGTTCCCATTTGCATGGAGAACCTTTTTCCAACCCTTCACTTTAATTCTATGTTTGTTTTTAATCTATGAGGTTGGTTTTCTGTAAGCAACAGATAGAGGCTTTCTGTTTTTTATCCATTCAGACAGTCTGCATCTCTTTATTGGAGAATTTAATCCATTAACATTCAATTTTATTATTAATGTTACCCAACCCTCCTAGACATTTATGTTGGCCATTATCTTGGTTGCCTTTTATTCCTTTGTTTCTGGCTTTTCATTCTTTAGTTTTCCTGGAACAGTACTTTTTTCAGGGTTTCTTGAAGAGCTGGTCTGGTGTTGGCAAATTCTTTCAGGTTTTGTTTGTCTGAGAAGATTTTAGTCTTTTTTTTTTCTCATATGAAGAATAATCTTGCAGGATGTAATAATCTTTGTTTAAATTGTTTCTCTCTTAACACTTTCTGATATTGTTTTTTTACTATTTGGAGTTAATTCTGAATGTTCAAAAGCATGTGGGAGAAGGTGATCAGTGATGTCACTCTAGCTCTGTCTGATGCTCACCTATCAACCTGCACTTTCATTGCTTGAATTGGATAATTCAAAGGCTTCCCAATTTCTAGAGAACAGGTGCACCTGGAGCTGAGCTACTGAGTTTCAACTAAGGAAGATGGCAGGAGTCGTGTGGCAAGCAACTCATGCAGCACACTTCAAGAAAAGATGAAGTCTGAAAGTTCTGTAATGGTTGGGAGGAGGTTAGTCACACTCTCTCTACAGCTCAGTCTCCCTGCTGCTCACTGTGCAGTCAGGCTGTTCTCACTGGAGTTGATGTCCCAATGGCACAGGGAGTGGGGAAGAGAGTGACTTTCCAAGTCCCAATTAATGTACAAAGTTCAATGGCATTTGAGAGGAGGTAAGACATGCTCTCTCTGCAGCTCAGTCTCTCTGCTGCTCACCATGCAACCAGGCCCGTTCTCACTGGGGTGGATGTCCCAATGGTGCAGGGAGTGAGGAAGGGACTCTTTTTTTTTTTTTTTTTGGATAGGTTTTTGCTATAGGGTGCATGCGCTCACCAGAAAGAGAGAGAGAGACAGAAAGAAAGTGAGAAATCACCGCCCCAGGGGGAACGGCCACGCCGCAATCCCTTCTCCTCCACTCTTCTCTTGGGATCCTGGGCACACACGCACACGTGCCCGGCATGTTTTAAGCCACCGGGTCCAGGACGTGAACTGTGGTCGAATACATGGGAGTCCAGCGACATAGCCATTATGCTAACTGCTGGTCCCAGGAAGTGACTCTTTAAGTTCTAATTAATGTACCTAAAGTTCATTGGTGTTTGGGGAGAGGTAAGCTGTGCTCTCTGCAGCTCAGTCTCCCTGTTGCTCTCACCATGCATCTAGGTCCATTCTCGCTGGGGTGGATGTCCCAATCCTCCACACTCATTTTAAAGTCAGAAATAAGAAAATAAGAAAATTAACTTACTAGATGTTATCTTGATGCCTATAATTGTAATAATTATAACGGTGTCAACAAACATCTAATTCATATTAGTAAATATCTTTAATACCTACAAATGTTTATACACATAGCAAACATTGAGTCATGTCAGGAAAATCCTTAAATTACTCTTGTTTTTTCATTCATCAAATACTAATCGCATGTTGAACAAGTGTTAGGCTTTAAAAACAATGCTAAATATTGTGTAAATATGTTTTAAAGCCACCGGGTCCAGGACGTGAACTGTGGTCGAATACATGGGAGTCCAGCGACATAGCCATTATGCTAACTGCTGGTCCCAGGAAGTGACTCTTTAAGTTCTAATTAATGTACCTAAAGTTCATTGGTGTATGGGGGAGAGGTAAGTAAATATTCAAATAAAAAACCTATTGGGGGGCCAGCCAGGTGGCATAGAGGTTAAGACACTGGATCCCAGGACCAGTAGGTGATCATTTCAGAGGGAGTATGGCAGGTGGCATGTTGGTTAAGGACACTGGATTCCCACATGGCCGACCCTGGTTTGAGTCCCAGACCTGGTGGCTTGGTTTCTCACTTTCTCTCTCTCTCCCCCCCCCTCCCCCCCCCTCCACTTGCTCTGTCCCTCTCTGGTCAAATTGAAATAAATAAATAAAGTTGAGTATAATAATTCCTAAAAAAAAAATTCAGAGTGTCCAGAAGGTGGTGTAGTAGTTAAGGCACTGGACTTCCACATGGCTGACTACAATTCAAGTCCTGGACCTGGCAGATTGAAACTAACTCTTGGCATGTGTATGTGCATGCCCAAAATCCTAGGAGGAGAATGAAGGAAAAGGGATTGCAGCATGACAATCTCCCTCAGTGGGTAATTTTTCATGTTACTTCTCACTGTCTCTCTCTCCCTGCCTCTCTTAATAAACTCAGGCACCCTATTGCAAAACTATTAAAAAAATTGCTTTCAGAGCTTGTGGCTCTGTCATTAAGAGAGATGGATCTCATGTGGCCAACCACACTCTTGGATTCCTGGTTCTAGCAGCTTGAGAAAAAACACACCACACCAGAGATTTTGGGCACCCATGTGTGCCTGGCTCAAATCCTGACTGGATGGAAAAATAGAGAAGAAAGAATTATGGTGTGATGCTGCCCTATTGGGGAGTACTTTTTCCCTCTCCCTCTACTTCTCCCTGTATTTTTGGCAAGTTCATGCACCCTTATATCCTGTGGCAAATAACAATCAAAAATTTTTGAAAACAGTATAAAGGTTATGAATTTTATCCAAAAGCAGTAAAAACTTAAAAGTAAATTTAAGGTGATAAATTAAATAAAACAGAGAAGTTTAAAAGAGAAATGATTTAGTAAAAAATAATAAATCATAGATGGAGTCATGGTGTGGTGGTTAAAGCAGTAGGATCCCATATGGCTGAGAGTGCAGTTTGAGTCCCAGATCTGGTAGCTAAAAAATGCACCAGGTGCTTGTGTGTGTGTGTGTGCCCAAAATCCTGAGAGGAGAAAGGAAGAGAAGGGATTGAACATGTTCATGATCCCTGAGGGGCAGAGGGGAGTAGTTGTGTTGGTCTCTCTCTCTCTCTCTCCCCAGAAAATGCTTGATCTCTATAGCAAATTAAAAAATAAAGAAATTAGGTGATACAGAATTAAACAACAGATAAATTGGTGGTTTTGTTTTGCAAGTGACAGAGAAATTCTAATTCCATGATATTGTTCCCACTTTATTCTAATAATCATCTTAAGTGAAAGGAAAACACTCCCTTTCCTACAGCCAGTGCAAATGGAACTACTTATTACTCAATCATGTCTCCAATTTGCTCAACTTTGAAAAGATAGTGGATCTAAAATATTGTAGATTTGACAGTTATTGAAGAGATGATTTTTCAGAACCATATTTTAACTTTAACAGTTGGGCTTATTATTAATTGTGGTAATATTTGTATTTTAGAAATCATAATAATTAGCTTAAAGAGAAATAGTTCATCAATATTTAGTAAAAAATCCAGAAGTGGCATGAGCTTGAAAGTCAGTGCTTTAATTCTGCTTCCTGCATCTCTGATTACTTAAAGAATGGGAAAATAACTATAGATTCTAGTTTATGACACTGACCAGTTTTCAACCAAAGGGAAAGCATGTTATATTTTATTTTATTTTGTTATGTTAATATTTTTTAATTTAGCAGAATTTAATTTAGCAAAAAAATGATTTGCAAATCATGCAGCCCTCAAAATTTATTCTGAGGAACTCCCAGAAAATTGGTTTTAGAGAAAAAGTAGTTTACAAGAAATTCAGGTTGTAGGTCAGCAAGTGGCATGATGAATAATGTGCTGGATCCCACATAGCCAACTGTGCGGTTCAAGTCCCGGACCTGGCAGCTTGAAAAACATGCTGGGCATGTGTGCATGTATGCCCCAAATCGTGAGAAGAAAATGGAAAAGAAGGGACCACAGTATAGTCATCATCCCAGGGTAGGATTTTTCACTTTCCCTCTCTCTTTCTCTGTCTTTTTTATCTCTGGTAAGAGCACTGTATAACAGAAACAAAACCAAAAATAGAAAAGAAGTTTAGATTGCTTAGGATTTATTCCATTTAGCAACATATTTTCTCAATAAACATAAATATTTCTGTTTAGATTATATTTTCTGTATACCAAATAATTCTTAATAAATATTAGACTTTATTTTTTTATTTACCCTTTTGAATTTCCAGTGTTATTTCAATATGCTTGTAAAGGAGCATTATAATTTGTTTTTGTTTATTATGTTTATTTATTTTTTGATTTATATATTTTTATTATTATTATTCATATATTAAATCGCTATACATCATTTAGACAGTGAAGAGACTTTACCCAGCATGACACACATCTCAGTCCAACCCAGCTGAGACCACCACACACATCTTCATAAACAGACAGTAGACACTATCTGTTTCCCACAAGTGTCTTACCTCTCCACCCCCCCCCCCCCAAATTTCCTACGCTCTTCCCCTCTCACACTCTTTCCACTTTGTCTCTAGTGTTCATTACAATTTTTAATACTTTTATGTTCTCCAGTCTTTCAGTCTCTACCATACAGTGCAGACAGTCAGTATATATTAAGTGGAGACATGCAATGTCTCTCTTTCATAGCCCGACATGCTTCAATCAGCAACAAACCTTCCATATTCATCCACGTTCTATCAAATTCCTTTTTATCTTTCTTTCTTTTTTTTTTTTTTTTTGAGAGGTTTTTGCTATAGGGCATGTGTGCTCACCAGAAAGACAGAGAAAGACAAGAGAGACAGAAAGTGAGAAATCAACCCCCCAGGGGGGATGGCCACGCCACAGTCCCTTCTCCTCCATTCTTCTCTTGAGATCTTGGGCACGCATGCACACGCACCCGGCATGAGTTTAAGCCAATGGGTCCAGGACTCGAACCATAGTTGACTACATGGGAGTCCAGCAACATAGCCATTACGCTAACTGCTGGACCCCTTGTTGTTGTTTTTTTTTTTTCTTTTTCTTTTTTTGGAGAGGTTTTTGCTATAGGGTGCGTGCGCTCGCCAGACAGACAGAGAGAGACAGTGAGACAGAAAGCAGGAAATCACCCCCCAGGGGGGATGGCCACGCCGCAATCCCTTCTCCTCCATTCTCCTCTCGGGATCTTGGGCACGCACGCACACGCGCCCGGCGTGAGTTTAAGCCACCGGGTCCAGGACTCGAACCGCGGTCGACTACGTGGGAGTCCAGCGACATAGCCATTACGCTAACTGCTGGTCCCCCCCCCCCTTGTTGTTTTTTATGGCTGAACAGTATTCCATGAAGTATATGGGCCACACCTTTTCAATTCATTCATCTGCTTGTGGACATTTGGGTTGGTTCCATGTCTTAGCAATCATGAATAAGACTGCAATGAATATAGATGTGCAAGCACTTTTCTGACTGAGTGCTCTCCTGTCCTTTGGGTAGATACCCAGGAGTGGAATTGCTGGATCATATGGTAGTTCTATTTGAAGGTCTTTGAGGAACCTCCATATCATTCTCCACAGTGGCTGCACCAGTTTACATTCCCACCAGCAGTTTAGGAGTGCTCTCCTTTTTGACATCCTCTCCAGCACTTATCATTATTTGTTTTTTTAATCTTCACTATTCTGACTAGGGTTAGGTGGTATCTCATTGTGGTTTTGATCTGCATCTCCCTTACCATGAGGGATGTTGAGCATTTTTTCATATGCTTTTTGGCTGCTCTTATGTCTTCCTTGGAGAGTTGTTTATTCAGCTCATTTTACATATTTTAATTGAATTAATCATTTTCCTCTGGGTAAGCTGCTTGAGTTCTCTGTGGATTCGGGTTATCAGCTTATGTAAAGCACAGTTAACAAAAATTCTCTCCCATCTCAAGGGTTGTTGATTTACACTAATTAGTGTCCTTTGATGTGCAGAAACTCCTTAATCTGGTGGAATCCCACCTGTCTATTTCGGGGATTATTGCCTGTGCTTTGGGGTCTTGCTTAAGAAGTCTTTCCCTTCCCCAATGTCTCCCAGAGTTTCCCCAGTGTTTTCCAGCAGTAGTTTTATAGTTTGACGTCTTAGGTTTAGATCTTTGATCCACTTTGAGTTGATTTGTGTTAATGGTGACAGATAAGGGTTCAGATTCATCTTTCTGCATGTGGATACCCAGTTTTTTCCAGCACCATTTGCTAAAGAGGTTTCCCTTTTCCCATTGGATTGACTGGTACCCTTTGTCAAAGAGGATTTGACTGTATGTTTTGGAGTTTATTTCTGGAGTCTCTACTCTGTTCCATTTGTCCTCATGTCTATTTTTGTACCAATACCATGCTGTTTTAATTATCACAGCTTTTTAATATATTTTGACTTCAGGGAGTGAGATGTAACCTACTTCAGTCTTCTTGCGCAGGATGGCTTTAGCAAAACAGGGTCTTTTATGGTTTCAGACAAATTCTATGATTGTCTTTTCTAGATCTGTGAAGAATGTCTCTTGTAATTTTATCGGGATTGCATTGAACATGTAGATTAATTTGGGTAGGATTGCCATTTTGATTATATTGATTCTGCCAATCCAGAGAAATGGGATGTCCTTCCACTTTTTAGTGTCCTTTTCAATTTCCTTTTTAAGGTTTTCATAGTAGAGGTCTTTCACTTCCTTGGTTAGTTTTATTCCTAAGTATTTTATACTTCTTGTGGCTATGGCAAATGGAATTACATTCTTCAGTTCTGTCTCTGCGTATTGTTTGTATATAGAAATGCTATAGATTTTTGGAAGTTAATTTTGTATCCTGCCACTTTACTGTATGCATTTATTACCTCAAGAAGTTTTTTCATGGATACTATTGGGCCTTCTGTGTATGCAATCATGTCATCTGCCAACAGATAATTTCAGCTCCTCTTTCACTATTGGAATGCCTTTTATTTCCTTCTCTTGTCTGGTTGCATTGGCTAGACTTCTAGTACTTTACTGAATTGGAGCGGAGAAAGTGGGTAGCCTTGTCTTGTACCTGTTTTTAGTGGAAAAGCTTTCAGCTTTTCCCCATTCAGTTTAATGTTAGCTGTAGGTTTTCATCAATGACTTTTATTGAGCTGAGAAACGGTCCTTGTATGCCTATTTTGCTGAGAGTCTTGATCATAAAGGCATGTTGTATTTTGTCGAATGCTTTTTCTACATCAATTGAAATGATCATATGGTTTTTATCTTTCTTTCTGTTAATATGGTGTATTACAGTTATGGTTTTGTGTATGTTGAACCACCTTTGCATCCCTGGAATAAAGCCTAACTAGTCGTGATGAATAACCTTTTTTATATGCTGTTGAATACAGTTAGCAAGTATTATGTTGAGAATTTTTGCATCTATATTCATCAGGGATATAGGCCTGTAGTTTTCGTTTTTTGTTGTATCCTTATCCATTTTTTTTTTTTTTTGAGAGGTTTTTCGCTATAGGGCGTGTGCGCTCGCCAGACAGAGAGAGACATAGAGACAGAAAGCAAGAAATCCCAGGGGGGATGGTCACGCCACAATCCCTTCTCCATTCTCCTCTCGTGATCTTGGGCACTCACGCACATGCGCCCTGCGTGAGTTTTAAGCCACCAGGTCTGGAATGTGAACCGTGGTTGACTACATGGGAGTCCAGCGACATAGCCATTACGCTAACTGCTGGTTCCCCTATCCTTATCCGTTTTGGGAATGAGTGTAATGGAGGCTTCATAGAATGAATTTGGAAGCATTCCCTTTTTTTTGTATCTCTAGAAACAGTGTGAGTAGAATGGGGGTTACTTCTTTCAATGTTTTGAAAAATTCGTCAGTGAAGCCATTGTGGCCTGGACTTTTCTTTGTTGGCACGTTATTTATTACTGATTCAATTTCATTGTTTGTTATAGATCTATTCAAGCTTTCTATGTCCTTCTGAGTCAATCTTGTTAGATTATATGTGTCCAGGAATTTGTCCATATCATCCAAGTTTTCTTCTTTGTTGGCATAGAGTCACTAATAGTATCCTCTAATGATGTTTTGTATTTCTGTTATATCTGTTGTGATGTTGCCTGATTAGTGGCAGATTTAACTTACCTAGTTCCTTTCTCTCTTTTTCTTACTTAGCCTGGCAAATGGTGTGTCAATCTTGTTTATCTTTTCAAAGAACCAGCTTTTGCTTTCATTTATTTTCTGTATAGTTCGTTTATTTTATATTATATTTATTTCTGTTCGAATCTTTATTATTTCTTTTCATCTGGCATTTTTTGGATTTTTTTTTTGTTGTCCTTTTTCCAATTTCCTGAGACATGATGTTAGGTTGTCCTTTTGCCACCTTTCCATCTTTTTCTTGTGCGCACTAATTGCTATCAACTTTCTTCTTATGACTGCTTTTGCAGTATCCTATAGATTATGGAAACTTGTGTACTCATTATCATTAGTCTCCATGAATTCTTTGATTTCCATCTTAATCTCTGCAGTAGTCATGGAGTCATTCAGAAGTAGGTTATTCAGTTTCCATGTATTTTTATATTTTCAAGGGCTTTTCCTGAGATTAATATCGAGTTTAATTCCATCATGGTTGGAAAAGATCCTGGATATAGTTTCTATGCCTTTGAATCTGTAGTCTGATTTCCTACCCTATCATGTGATCAATCTATGACAGAGTACCATGTGGGGCTGAGAAAAATGCATATTTTGTAATGACATATACACATTGTAAATGAACCATAACATTATCAAATTTTTGTTATAATTATACATGAGAGGTTTAGATAATGGTACTAGAATACTTATAAAAATATTCTGAGTGCTGAGCAAAATTGTGTTCCTTCAGCTGAGTCAAGTATATTAATGAGGTCATCAAGAAATTTTTTTCATTTCTAATATAATTGTTATCTCTAGCATTTCTGTTGAATAATTCCTTATAGTTTCCATCTCTCTGATGACAATGTCTATGTGTTCAAGAGTGCTGGGTACATTTTACACTAGCTCCTTTAACATATTAATCATAATGAATTTAAAGTCCTTGTCATATATTTCTATTTTTATAAAAATTTTTAAAATTTTAATTTCTTTTATACATTCAGTCACTCTACATCATTATAGATTTTAAAGTGAATTTACCCTACATGCATACACTTCATACCAGTCCAGTTGAAGATACTATGTACATTATCATCAGTAGATAATCATCCATTTCTGTGTTCCATAAAGGTCTTTCCTCTTTATTTTTCTCCCTGATTTATTTTCTGACACACTCTCCCTTCTCACACCCTCTTCCCACACTGCTTCCAGTATCCATAAACATTCTATACCTCTAATCTTTCAGTTTCCGCCATAAAGTGTGGATGGATAGTTAGTATATATTAAGTGGAGATATACAGTGTCTCTCATAGCCTGGCTTGCTTCATTGAGCAGTAAATCTCCCATATTCCTCCACTTTATATCAAATGCCATGATCTTACTGTTTTTTTATGGCTGAGTAGTATTCCATAGAGTGTATGTGCCATACGTTTCTTTTCTTGAAAATTATTTTATTTAACTTTATTTATTAATATTTTTTTTTTGGGGGGGAGGTTTTTGCTATAGGGCGCGTGCGTTCGCCAGACAGACAGACAGAGACAGAGAGATAGAAAGCAAGAAATCACCCCCCAGGGGGGATGGCCATGCCGCAATCCCTTCTCCTCCATTCTCCTCTTGGGATCTTGGACACGCACACACACGCGCCCGGCGCGAGTTTAAGCCACCGGGTCCAGGACGTGAACTGTGGTCGACTACGTGGGAGTCCAGTGACATAGCCATTACGCTAACTGCTGGTCCCTATTTATTAATTTATTTAAATTTGACCAGAGATGGACAGAGTGAGAGTGAGAGCAGGAGAGAGAGAGAGAAAGGGAAAGCTCTAGGTCTGGGACTTGAACCACAGTTGTTCATGTAGGAGTCCAGCACCTTTAACCACCACGCCACCTGCCAGACATTGGGTTGATTCCATGTCTTAGCAATTGTGAAATATGCTGCAATAAACATAGGTGTGCAAGAAGTCTTCGAAATGAGTAAATATCCTTTGGGTACATACACCAGAGTGGATTTGCTGGATCATATGTTAGTTCTATTTGTAGATCTTTGAGAAGCCTCCATATTGTTCTGAACAGTGACTGGACTAATTTGCATTCTCACCAATAGTGCAGAATAGGTCCCTTTTCACCACAGCCTCTACAGCACTTATCATTTTCTTTTTTTAAAATCACCATTCTGACTGGAGTTAGGTGGTATCTCATTGTGGTTTTGGTCTGCATCTCCCTGATGATGAGGGTTGTTGGGCATTTTTTCATATGCTTTTTTGACTGTATGTTTTCCATAGAGTGTTGTTTAGCTCATTTTCACATCTTTTAATTGGGCTGATTGATTTTTTGGAGGAAAGCCACTTGAGTTCCCTGTGTATTCTGGTTATAAGTCCCTTTCCTGAGGCATAGTTTACAAAAATATTCTCCTATTCTGAGGGCTGTTGAGTCACACTATTTATCGTGTTTTTTTTTGCTGTGCAGAAACTTCTTAATCTGATGTAATCACACTTCTCTATATTTTGTATTATTGCCTTTGTTTTAGGGGTCTTATTTAAGAAGTCTTTACCTACTTGGCTATCTCCCAGAGTTTCCCTTTTGTTTTTAGCCAGTAGTCTTATAGTTTGAGGTCTTAAGTTAAGATCTTTGATCCACTTTGAGTTGAGTTCTGTTAAGGTGGGAGATGGGGTTCAGATTTATCTATCTGCAGGTGGATATCCAGTTTTCTAGTGCCATTTGCTAAAAAGGTTTTCTTTTTCTTACTGGATTGACTGGTGTCTTTTGTCAAAAATCAGTTGGCTGTGTTTTGAGGTTGATTTCTGGGGTGTCTGTTCTGTTCTAATAGCCCACATGTCTATTTTTATGCCAATACATGCTGTTTTGATTACCACAGCTTTGTAATATATTTTGGGGTCAGGGATTGAATGCTTCCTACTCCACTCTTATTCTAGATCACTTGGCAATATGGGGTCTTTTATGTTTCCAGACACATTCAATGATTGTCTTTTCTAAATCTGTGAAGAATATTTCTGGTAATTTTATTGGGATTAAGTTAAATTTGTAGATTAATTTGGATTGTATTGTCATTTGGATTATCTTAATTCTTCCAATTCAGAAACATGGGATATCCTTCCACTTTTCTGTGTCATTTTTTTGGGAGGGGGGTGGTTAATAGTTTTCCTCATAGAGGACTTTGACTTCTTTGGTTATGTTTATTCCTAGTATCGCATACTTTTTGTGGCTATTGTAAGTGGGATTACTTTCTTCAGTTCTACCTTGGTCTCCTTGTAGACCATATATAGAAATTCAGTAGATTTCTGTATGTCTAGTTTGTATCCTTCCACTTTAATGTGTTCATAATGTATTCATTTATTACTTTTAGAGGTTTTTTTTTTGTGGATACCATTGAGTCTTTTATGTACACTATCATGTCATTTCAGATAGAGATAATTTCACCTGTTCTTTTCCTATTTGCATGCCTTTTATTTTATTCTTTTCTGATTGTATTGGCTAGGACTTCCAGCACTAAATTGAAAAGGAGAGGAGAAAGTAGCCAGCCTTTTGTTGTATCAGTTTTTAGGGGGAAAGCATTCACCTTTTCTCCATTCAGTATAATGCTAGCTATAGGTTTATCATAGATGGCTTTTATTGTATTGCAAAATGACCCTTCTATGCCAATTTTGCTGAGTGTTTTTAAAAATGATTTTATTTAACTTTTATTTATTATCATTATTTTCCAGTTTTATTAGAGAGAGACAGACAGACAGAGGGAGAAAGTAAGAAAGCAAGCCACCAGGCCCAGGACACAAACTGCGGTCGGCCATGTAGGGTCCAATGCCTTTAACCATCATGCCACCTTCTGGCGCCGAGAGTCCTCATTAAAGGATGTTATATTTTGTTGAATGCTTTTCCTGAATTGATTGAAATGACCATATGTTTTTATATTTCTTCCTTTCTGTTAATTTGGTGTATTATATTTATGGTTTTGAATATGTTAACCCACCCTTGTATCTCTTGATTAAAGTTTACCTGGCCATGATAGATAATTTTTTTATATGTTGTTGGATATGTTTGCTAGTATCTTGTTGAGAATTTTTGCATCTATATTCATCACACATATTGGTCTATAATGCTCCTTTCTTGTCATGTCCTTATCTGTTTTTGGGATGAGCATGATGGAGGCTTCATAAAATGAATTTAAAAGGGTTCCTTCCTTTTGGATCTTTAGAAATAATTTCAATAGAATGGGGGTAACTCTTTTTTAAAGTTTTGTAGAATTCAGAAGTGTAGCTATCAGCACTAGGTCTTTATTTGTTGTGGGGTTATTTATTACTGATTTAATCTCATTGTTATGGATCTACTCAGGCTTTCTATGCCCTCCTGATTCAATCTTGGTAGATTATATGTGTCCCCGAATTTGTCCATCTCATCCAGGTTTTCTTGTTTGTTGGAATATAGTTGTTTATAATATTTTCTAATGATGTTTTGTACTTCTATTGTGTCTATTGCAATATTGCCTGTTTCATTGCAAATTTGATTTATCTGGTCCATTTATGTCTTAATTAGTTCTGCTAATGGTGTGTCAATCTTGTTTATATTTTCTAAGAACCAGTTTTTTGTTTCATTTCTTTTCTGTATCATTCACTTATTTTCTCTGTCTTTTATTTCTGCTCAAATTGTTATTATTTCTTTGCTCCTGGCATTTTTTTTTGTTTTTCTAATTCTCTGAGGCTTGATGTTAGATTATCTATTTGCCACCTTTCCCCTTTTTCTTGTGTGCACTAATAGCTATGAACTTCACTTTAAAAAAGATATTTATTTAATTCTGTTTGTTATTATTTTTAAAATTTGATGAGAGAGAGAGAGAGAGAGAGAGAGAGAGAGAGAGAGAGAGAGAGAGAAAGTCAGAAATCAGACCACCAAATGCAGGACTTGAACCATGGTCAGTCATATGGGAATCCAGTGTCTTTAACCACAATGCCACCTGTTGGTTCCTGAACTTTTATGACTGCCTTTGTTCTGTCCCACAGAGTATGGAAACTTGTGTACTCATTATCATTTCTGTCCATAAATCTTTTGATTTCAATCTTAATTTCTTCAGTAGCTGTGAAGTCATTCAAGACTGAGTTGTTCAGTTTCCATATGTTTGTGTACTTAGGAGATTTTTTTTTCTGAAAACATGCTGGATATAGTCTTTATGCCTTTGATTCTGTAAAGACTTGTTTTATGACCTATCATGTGGCCAATCTTTGAAAAGGTTCCATGTGGGAGTGAGTTAAATGTACATTTTGTGATTTTTAGTTGGAAGGTTCTATTGATGACTGCCAAGTCCATTTGTTTATATTATATCATTTATATCCTGTATCTCCATGCTTATTTTTTCTCTAGATGATCTGTCTAAAGGAGATAATTGGGTGTTGAGATCCCCAACTATGAGTGTGTTGTAGTCTATCTCTCCTTTTAGATCTAGCAGTCTTTCCTTCATGTATTTGGGTTCTTCTGAGTTGGGTGCATAGATATTTATGCTCATTATATCTTCTTGATGAATTAGTACTTTTACTACCATATAATGTCCTTTTTTGCCTCTTCTTAAAGTTTTTGTCTTAAAGTCTGTTTTGTCTGATATCAGTATTGCAGCTCCTGCTCCTTTTCCAGCCCTTCACTTTTAGTCAATGTATGTCTTTATTCATGAGGGACGTTTCCTGTAGGCATCACTTGGAGGGTTTTTGTTTTTGTATACATTCAGCTTGTCTATATTTCTTGATTAGAGAATTGAATCAATTAGCATTCAATTTTATTATTGATATTTCCAGACATGGCCCTACCATTAAGTTGGCCATTTTCTTGATTATTTTTGTTATCTTATTTCTGTCTGTCTGTCTTTAGTTTTCCTGGTATAGCAAGACTCCCTTCAGAACTTCTTGTAGAGCTGATGTGGTGTTGCTCAATTCTTTCAGCTTATTTATCTGAGAATTTTTTTATCTTCCCATTTGAAGGATAATCTTCCTGGGTATAGTAATTTTGGTTGAAATTGTTTTTCATTTAACATTTTGAATATATTTTCCCATTCTTTCCTTGCTTATATTGTTTTCAGTGAGAGGTATGATTTAGACTGATGGGATAACCTTTGTAAGTAACTTGACATTTCTCTTTTGCTAATTTTAGAATTTTGTCTTTGTCAGTGATTTTAGCCAACCTGGCTATAATGTGCCACATAGAAGATCTTCTTGGGTTGATTCTATTTGGGTCCTTTGTATTTCTTGGGTCTGAAAATTTGAATGCTTCTGTAGACTTGGAAATTTAAAAAAAAAAATTTTTTTAGAGGCTTTTTGCTATAGGGGCGTGTGCGCTCGCCGGAAAGACAGATAGAGACAGAAAGATAGAAAGTGAGAAATCACCCCCCAGGGGGGACGGCCACGCTGCAATCCCTTCTCCTCCATTCTCCTCTCAGGATCTTGGGCACGCATGCACACACACCTGGCATGAGTTTAAGCCACTGGGTCCAGGTCTCGAACTGCGGTCGACTACATGGGAGTCCAGCGACATAGCCATTACGCTAACTGCTGGTCCCTAGACTTGGAAATTTTTTTCCCAGAATTTCATGGAATAGAGTTTCAATGCCCTGACTAGTTTCTTCACTTCCTGGGATACCAATTATTTAAATGTTTGGGTGTTTAATGGTATCTGGTATTTATTGTATATTATCTTCATTTCGAGGAGTTATTTTCTCTGTCTTTTTTGTTATTTTTGCTACGTCAGATGTTTTATCTTCTACATCTGTTTTTTGATCTTTCACATGATATAATCTGCCCTTCCTACTTTTGAGGGAAGTTCTGAGTTCTTGTATTATAGCCTTTGTATCTAACAGTTCTGTTTGATTACTTTTTATGGTGTCCATTTCTTCTTTCAAATCATAGAAAGACTTCCTTATCTCCTGAAATTTGTTATCTCTTTTCTCTTGTCTCTCTTAGAGTTTTGTCACCATGAATATTCTGATTTTTTTTCCCTTACATTTTGGTAATTTCTCCTGTTCTTTCAAGAGTTGAAGGGGAGTTACTGTGTTCTCTTGATTGGAGATGTACTTCCTGGTTTTCTCATATTTGAGTTTATTCTGTGATTTTTAGTCATTTGGCAATGTATTCGCTCTTGGATAACTTTTTGGAGATGGTTTCTGCACTTGTAAGCTTGATTGCTTCCCTTTTGTTGTGAATTGCTTTTGTGACAGTATCTCTCTTCTGCTGTGGTTAGCAATGTGGTATTCACAAGAGGAGTTTTCTGTTCATGTTTTGGACAAGGAGTTTCTCCCTTTTTGCAGGAGATTGGTTCAGTGGTGGGTGAGTATTCTTCTGATCCTCACAATATTTAGATACTGGAAAACAGTAAATCTAGAACTGTCTAGTCCCTCTGGGAGTGGAGATTGAGCAGTAAAATGACAATGTAAGGTGGAAGAAAGAGGAAAAAAAAAGAAGAAAGAGAAAGCCAAGCTTCATGCTTGCACAGTGTGCAATTTTGTAGGGAGCTTCCGATTAAAATGTAGTCTGCTTAAGCAATTACCCTGTCCTTTCTAACTCTGAGATTGGGGGATAGGCTTTGACATTTAAAGCTGTGGCTGGGGCTGAAATTCAGCTGTGCCTTAGATTCCCTAACTGGGTAGGAGGCTTTAGATGGAAATGGAGTCTGCTTATGAGATCTGCAATTCCCCTGTCCTTTCTAGCTCTGAGACTGGAAGGCATGAGTTGGACTCTAAAGTTTGAGCTGTAGCTGGGGCTGAAATTTAGCCCTGCCTCAGATTTCCTGACTTGACAGGGGGCTTCAAATGGAGGTGGGTTCTGCTTAAGAAATCTGCAATTCCCCTGTCCTTTCTAGCTCTGAGACTGGTTGGGGAGATTAGGCTCTGAAGTTTGGAGCTGTGGCTGGGACCGAAATTCAGCCTTGCCTCAGATTCCATGACTGTACAGAAGGCTTAAGATGGAGATGGATTTTGCTCATATCAAATAATTTAAGATTTCATTGTCACATTTAGTTATTTTATCTGGAATCAGATTTTTATCCCTTTTTGATTTAAAGAATGTAATTAGAGAAAAAGGAAAGATTTTTGGCCTTATTGTTTCTTTTTAAAGGTATTCTTGGTGCTTCAACTTGCAAAGATAATTTTCTGTATTCTGATAATTTTTCCTACTGCAAATTCTTTAAAAATTTTCACTAAATTATTATGTGATTAGCAGCAAAATAGTTTGATAATGTAAATGATCCTGTTGATACTATCATAACACAGCATGATGAAGTAAATTACATAATCCTAAAATTTCAACTGTTGTCAAAAGTATCTGAAAGGTCTTTAAAAATTTTCACAAAAATGCATATTATGAAAAATAAGTGCATGGATTTTCAAATTATTTGCAAAGTATTTTAAGGTTTTTGCCATAGGGCTCATATGCTCCCTGGAGAGGGAAAGACAGAGAGACAGTGAGAGGTAAAGTGAGAATCATCCACCCAGGGTATGGCCACATTGTAATCCCTTCCCTTCCATTCTCTTCCTGGGATTTTAGGCACACACACACACACACACACACACACACGCCTGGCATGATTTTCAAGCCACCAGGCCCAGGACTTGAACTGTGATCATCCATGTGGAAGTCCAGCTCCTTAACCACTATGCCACCTGCTAGCTCCACAAAATTATTTTTAAATTATATTTTCTATTTTTTCAACCCCCCCTTGTATTATAACTGATTTTCCAAAGTTTGCTATAAGGACAGCTTGCTTCTACTTACTTGTAAATATACAATTGCTTTAAATAGTCATTTTTTAAAGGAAGAAACCAAAGCTGAAATTTTAATGATAATAGGGAACCAGCAGTTAGCGTAATGGCTATGTCGCTGGACTCCCACATAGTCGACCGCGGTTCGCATCCCGGACTCGATGGCTTAAAACTCACGCCGGGCGCATGTGCGTGCATGCCCAAGATCCCAAGAGGAGAATGGAGGAGAAGGGATTGCAGCGTGACCATCCCCCCTGGGGGGTGATTTCTCGCTTTCTGTCTCTCTGTCTCTCTCTGTCTGTCTGGCGAGCGCACGCACCCTATAGCGAAAAAAAAACCTCTCCAAAAAAATTTTAATGATAATAGCCAATTATAAAATTATATTTTTCTTTGAAAAGTAGTTCTAAAAATCATGGGGTCTGGTATTAACATTTTGTTTCTCTGGACAGAACACATACACATTTGCATGTATCTTTGCATTCTATACACATTTTATGTTTAGCTGATGAAATGTTTGAAGTATTTGGAGGACGTTTTAAAAAGCTATTTGATTAACAGGCTTTTTGAATTTCCAAAATAATTTTGTTTCCTTTAATTAAAAATATTTATCCTTGTTCTGCTGCTCAGTTTTTATTTTTTATTTTAGTACTCAAAAGCTTTTAAAACAGGATATGAGTTTATTTTGCATTAAAAGCCTTTAAGGAGAATGATGCTTTTAAAAGAAAGTCAAGTCTTTGAGCACCTTTAAGCTTTTTTCCCCATCCCATAAATAGTCTATAATTTGTATGAAAAGAATGTAAGACTTGTCAGCCTATTTTGTGTGACATTGCTTTTTTTTCTCATTTTTGGTGCAAATGTAATGGATAAATGGTGAGTGTGAAGTAATAAGGACATGCTATTTGTGAGCATAGTAAAAAATGTATTGTTTCCTACTACGAATGCACTTTCAGAAATAACTGGGTGGTCTTTCATTGCCACTTGAGGTGATTTTTAGGGGAAGGCATTCATAGATACAAAGACATTCTTCAAGTTGTGATCACTATAAGACCAAGAGCCTCACAAATAAGCAGAGTAAAGGACTAAGACTCTCATATAGGATTGCTACAATGGGTAGAAGGAAAAAAAGTGAAGGCCTAGTTGCCCTGGAGAGATGAGAAGACAGTCTGCAATCTTGTGATTTTCAGTGTGAAGACTGCTTTACATTTTACAGTGTGGAAGGGAAAGAATGTAGTGCTAAGTCCTAAATAAGAGTTGACTGTAGAAAGAGTAGGAGAAGCATAATGTGATGGGTAGGAAGAACTCACCACCTATTCTGGGGAATATCCAGTCATCTCCACTAATAATGATTAATATTAACATAACTAACAGGAGAGAGTTCTTTTCTTTCTTTCATCATGTTGATGTTCTTTTACTTTTTTATTTTCTTAAAATTGTGTTTGAATTAAGAGGCTAAGTGATAGAAAGTGTTCTCTCTGAAAACTTTTGGCATGAGTGCTGATAAATAATTAGGGAATAAATGCATGACTGTTGATATTTTAGACTTAAATGAGTATGTATTGGAACAGATGGAGTACGTACACAGCTGTGTTTGAATGAAGAAGATGCTTAGGCATTATTTGAAAAGACAGTTATGTCATTAACCTTTAGTAATTGATTATGTGAAAAAGGTAACTACCCAAAAGGAATAACATAGACAGTTTCAGAAAAAGAGAAAAACAGCCACTACTAAGTTAAACAAATAGAACAACCACCAGGAAATATTAGGTAGTAAATTAGCTAACACCCTTCATAGTTCGGTACTAATCATAACCTTTGATATGAACTTGGCTAAGAGATTTATATTTGAATATGATGCCTGGATACCCATATATTGGAAATTTCATTTGAGGACTTATTGGTTGGCCTGTTTGGTTTTGCTAAAACATAAAATTTGCCACCTAAAATAGAAGGCAGTGTCAGTCTATTGATTTTCACCAAGGGGAAATTGCTCCTTAATTTGATTGGGATCAAGAGATAAAGGCAAAACACTTGCATGAAAATAAACAGATGATGTGGAACACTTTTGGGAAAACAGAAAACTAGATATAGAGGAGACAAAGGAATATGATAATCCTTACGGAAAAGAATTTAAGTTGGAGGAAATTTTCTGTAATTGAAAATTTTTGTCACTGAAACAAGATAAAAAGTATTAAAATAAAAGAATGTCAAGAATTCAAACTATTCATGAAGATTTTAATAGTGATCATTGATATCTGGGGAATAACAAACATAATAAAGAAATGAAGATTAATTTTCAGCTCTCATTAAAAAGCAGTTTTTTCTTGCACTACAGACGATATAAATACTTGAAATAGTCACCCCAAAGACTGTTTATGAAACATGTGTCTTCTAAAGACATTAATGCTATTTTATTTTATAATGTTTAGGCTATCTTGTTATCCACAGGGTGTTTAATAAGTTTTATTGCTTTCAGAGAATAGTAACATGACCCAGCAGCTGTGGCTTAAGTGGAAGTACATGGTTGCACACTGGCTGAGGCTGCACGGGGTGGGGTGGGTTTTGTGGTCCTGGCTGACTGGGAGGCTGGAGCAGGGTTATTGTTAAAGGAGGGAAACCGTGTCAAAAATACTTCCCTTTCTCCTCTCCCCCCCTTCCATTCCCTTTTTCTCCTTCTCTTTCCCTTTCCTTATATACATAAAAATAAATAATCCCAGCCTAGTGAGGGAGACAAATATATAAATACTCTTTGAGAGATACACACAAAGTGCTAGATGAACAGAGAGGAAGGAGCCATAATTCATATGTTTAAAAATCGGGAGAAAATGCAGCAACCTGAGTTAATGTTAAGATTAACATATTATTTGACATGATTTTACTATTAGGAAGGAATACAGTAACTTATTAAAAGCAGAGATAAGGGCCAGAAAAGTTTCACAGCCCTTTTAAATGCTCATTATAACCACTTTTTCACTATTCCATAACCAGGTGCTTTTGTATACTTGGTCTATTACTAGATAGTACAAGGAAATATGCATCAGTTATACATCTACCCTTTTATTGTTTGCATTTCAAATGTTAAAAATCAATGCACATGTACTAAGTTAGGTTATATTGAATAAATTAATAAATAGATGAAATGTGCATATTGTTATATCCCTTCACTTTTATCTGAGGAGGATGACGTGGGATGGTAGACAGCAGTAAGAATGGCTTATTTTTTCTTTACACAACTATTAGGCAAACAATATAGTTTATTCTGTTTAGGAGAATTTTCCAATCGGGAAGTTCAAGACAAAACTAACTGCCTGGAGGAGAAATGAAAATGACAGTGGCTTTCTTGATAAATGACAGCCTTATTTTTATCTGCATGGATAGTTATAACAAAGACCCACAAATCTACAGGCTATATGATGATATTATAGCATTCCTATAACTTCACTTAGAATATTATGTTTAGTTCTGGTTACCATATTTTTAAAAAGATATAACATTTGGAAAGGGAAATGAGATTGACCTTAAGACTACAAGCTATGTGCTAGGAAGACAGGATAGAATCCAGAGTTTCTGTCACCTTTAAAGGGCAAAGGTTGAAGATGATTTAATTGAAACTATTGAAACTAATAGAAACTGAATTCAATATACATATAGATAGATGTGTCAACAACCCTTTGTATTACAATACATATTATTGTGAAAGAGATGTGTAAATCTCAGTAGAGAAACTTGCTGAAACAAACATCTGAGCTTCTCAGCAAGTCCATCTTTCTGTAGTGAGCAGACAGAATAATATTCTACTGATTTCCTCTGTGTAGTAACATATCTGAAGGATTTTCAGCCAGAACTTTTCTGGAACATAGAAAGAATGACTTTAGCTGAATACTACTGATAGGTATTGCGATAACTATTTATGAAAATTAGGAAAAAAGGGTTGTCTCGGGAGTGGCAACTAAGCTGCAATAGACACTCACTTTTCAGAGGAGCTTCAATTTAATCTACCTATATTATAGGCAGCTGGACAACAACTTAGGACCAGAGAACTTTAGGGTATTTGAACTAAGATGGTGGAGAGGTCAGTTTATCCAACCCTGGTTTCACAAATAAGGATACTAGGATTTAGAGAGCGGAAGTGATTTACTCACTATCACACAGCTAGTTAGTTGCCTAGTTGGGACTAATACCCAACTTACTCTGTGCCTTGTTCATTGTTCTTTCTGTTAACACTGTTCCTTCCAAAGTTAATTGTTCAAAAGTTCACTTATAACTTGGTTTCATGGAACTTAGCAAATAATTTTTCACGGCAACAAAGTCATAAGCTCAGAGTTCTCCTTTGATCTATGTATACTTGTTTTCCTCTTAAGCTTTAAGTCATATTGACACTGGCTTTAGACTGTGTCCTTTGGATTTTTATCTATGGAGTAACCTCCTACTTCCCTACTTGGTCTTCTTTCCTGCAAAATTACTCTCTTTTTAATTATTTTCTTCTTCTTCTTCTTTTTTTTTTTTTTTTTTTTAAGAGGTTTTTGCTATAGGGCACGTGCGCTTGCCAGACAGACAGAGAGAGAGAGACAGAGAGATAGAAAGCGAGAAATCACCCCCCCCAGGGGGGATGGCCACACCGCAATCCCTTCTCTCCATTCTCCTCTCGGGATATTGGGCACACATGCACATGCGCCCAGTGTGAGTTTTAGCCACCGGGTCAGGGACTCGAACCGCGGTCGACTACGTGGGAGTTCAGCGACATAGCCATTACGCTAACTGCTATGCTAGTCCCTTCTTCTTCTTCTTCTTCTTCTTCTTCTTTCTGCCTTGTTAAATCCAGTTTTATTTCTTTTCTTTCCCTTTTTTTAAAAATTTAATCACGATACATCTCCACAGTATACAAAATGAATCTTCCCAGTGTGAGTACACTGCATATCAGTCCAGTTGGAGACATTACCATACACATGATCATCAACAATACACATTATTATCAACAGATAATTTCCCATTTTTGTGTCTATTAAATGTTTTTTCCCCCTTGATTCCCTCCCTCTCACCCCTTACCCCCTTCCTCCTATCCTTTATCCTCTTTCTCCTCTCGCACTTATCTCTAGTATCTATAGTTGTTCTCCATGCTGTTGTACCTTACAATCTTTCACTTTCTGCCATAGAGTGCAAATATTTGGTATATATTAAGTGGGGACATACTCTTTCCTTTTTAAGAAGTTCATTTATTTTATTCATGATAGAGAGTGCATATGTGTGCATGCACACACACACAGGGAGAGAGCGATACCTTTGAGGGGGTCTGTTTAAGCTACAGTGGCCTTCTCTAGCCTCCAACATATCAAGAACCTGGGCATGTGTTGATGTGCCCAGCATGGTTTTAAGCTGACCCTAGGGTACAAACCTACAGTGGGTCATGTATCTTGCAACACCCAGATTTATTTTCCTTGCAACTGTGCCACTAAGGGCCTTCAAAGCCCTCTTAGAACATTCATATTATTTATCCTGTCAGTTTCAACTTCCTAAAATATTGTTCTCCTCCTTCAGTCTTTGTTCCTTAAAATATATCTTTAGAGACCTAATTCAAATTTCACCTCCTCCATAGTGATTGCAGATAAGCATTTTCTAAAGTCATATAGCACTTAGTTTATATCACCCATAGACTCAACATTTGATAATAATCTATTTTGGATTGCCTACTATATACCAGGAAATCATGTTTATTATTTATGGACTTTCAGTGTAATCATTTGTGATCATGATTTATCTCTCTTTCTGGATCGTAATATTCTTGATATCAAAGACTATGGTTGAAGATTTTAGCATAGAGCCTTTTGTACATAGTTGCTGATCAGAAAGCATTTGTAGAATAAATATTTAACTAAGAAGCTGTTATGATAGGATGATGAGATAAATGTAGTCTCTACAGGATCAGTATGCTAACTGTTAGATATCAATTACAAGCATGTTTGAGATCGTCCTTCAATTCTTAAAGAAGCTGATTCTTTGCATAGCACAAAAATAATGAAGTTTATCATGTATCAAGATAAGACTATCTTAGTCATATTCAGATAGATAACTATTGTCAACAAGAAGTGGAAGAATACAGTATGAGATTAGAAAATTATCATCAGTCTCAGTTTCTACATGTATATACAGGTTGGGGGAATGATTCAAACCCACTTTTGCACGCAGAACAGTTGTACTCCATTAGTTAATGAACAGAAACTTCTCTGTTAATTGCAAAATTATATGATAGTGAAGTAGTATTATTATTTAAATACGAGATTTTGAAACTTATGAACAATTATATCTAGTGTTTCAAAAGGCAATCATTTGTAATGTGAAGTATCTGCCTCTAGTGTCTTAATTGGTAAAGAACATGCTTTTTCTTGTTTTATTTTATCTTATTCTTAAATAGTAGGTGGTCCTTGTCAGAGATTAAATCAGGGAATAAATGTAAGGGATATAACACATTTTCAAGTCAATAATCCTCTTCATTCCCACTTCTAGTAATACATTAAGAGCATGTCCAAGCCAAAATTCTTTTCTTCGTACCCTACTTGATTGTCTTCATCTGCAACTAAACTAAAACAGGTAGAATTATTAGAATGGCCAATTGGCACATGACCTCATTTTCTTAGAAATAATTTAACCGAGTTCTGTTTATAGAACTGGCAGTTTTTCACATCTAATTTAAGCTTCATGAGACAAATAAGCCAAACATAAGCATATTTAAATACATTTTAGAATATTCTGTAGCATCGTGAATAACTTTATAATGAATCTTTCTATATATTTTACTCATTGATAGTTCAACATATTTGATGTCATTAAATAAATTTGAGCTCATAAAATTTCCGATCAACTTTGGCTCCTCAGAGAAAATTTACTCAGATTCTAAAACATCATAGTTTTCTTTATGAAAATCATCTACCATAAACAATGATATAAATTGATGCTACATAATAGAAGTTGATTCTTACAATATGTTTTAGGAAAATAAGCTATAAAACTCTACAGTGATAATTTTAAATAGGGGAAAATGACCAATATTTATTTCATTTGACAAATATTTACTGATGCCAACATCTGTGTTAGATGTTGAAATGTTCAAGAAACCTAACATAGAGGTTAGCACGTGGCATAGTGGTTTAGATGCTGGACTTCCATATGGTTACCACAGTTTGAGTCCTGGATCCAGTGACTTGAAACTCATACTAGATGTGTGTGTGTGTATGTGTGTGTGTGCCCAGAATCCCAGGAGGTGAAGGGATTGTGGTTTGACCATCCAACTGGGGGGTGATCTCTCACTTTCTTTCTCACTGTCTCTCTCTCTCTGTCTCTCTGGTATGTGCACACACACTATGGCAAAAACCTTTAAAAAAAGAAAGAAAAGACATATAACCTATTCTTTCATGAACATTGCATTTTTGTAGGATAGGTAAACTTAAAACAAGTAAATAGATAAAGTAATTATCCATTATTGTAAGTACTATGATGGAAACACCACTTTAATCAGCAATTTAGAGTTGGAAATTGGCACTAAGTTCTCTATATAGACAGCATACTATTTAGGAAACACAGCAATTTACTATCATCTCAATATGATATCAAACCATCAAACCCAAAGCTAACAAAAGGGTATAAAGCAGTAATTGTGTCCGTTGTTTCAAAGGCTGTAATATATATCTACCATAATTGTTTTGTTTGGCTTCTGGAGCACTTTCTTAGTGTTTTCTGTGAGTCATTCTGAACATACAATTCCAAGACATTATCTTCAACTGGAAGACCTGAAATATAACTAGCTTAACATCGCTGGGAAAAGAAAAATCCCTTACAAGAGTCTGGGTAGAATCCCCTTATGTACCAAGGAACAAGATTCAAAGGGTCACCCATGATGTGTTTAGCTAAGCCTACAAACTTGGATAGCAAGACTCTAAGGCAAAAATTTTCCACCAGAAACATTGTGGACAACAATGCCACAGCATTAGGTGATTTAACATTTGCAAAAGTTCTGAGGATTTTTTTTTCTAGAGATTTTTGCTACAGAGCATGCGTGCTCACCAGAGAGACAGAGAAAGATGGAGAGACATAAAGTGAGAAATCACTCCCTAAGGGGATGGCCACATTGCAATCCCTTCTCCTCCACTCTCCACTTTGCACATATATGCTCCCAACGTGAGTTTCAAGTCAGATCTGGGACTTGAGTCTCAGTTGACCATGTGGAGAGTCCAGCACATTAAGCACTATGCCACCTGCTGGCCCCAAGGAACTTTTAAAGTTTAAAGCTTTATACAACATAAACAATTTCGGATAGATTATCTAATAATTAGAGTTCATGTGTGTGACTGTTATTTATTGAGTTTGCATATGTGGAAGAATATTATTGAAAATATAATTTGGGATGCATTGATAATACCATTAAAGATAGTCCATTGTGGATGGGGCATATACTCATACTGCACACATACTGAAATAATTATTGCATAGAATGAGAAAAACAAGTTATTCTAATTTTTATGAACATTGCCATGAAAAGATATTTGATGATCTGAACCATAATCCTACTACTGAGTTACTTTGTTATTGTAGGACATGTAAGAAATATCATTGAAATTGCTGAAGTTCCTCAGACTGGACCAACAAAATACCATTTATATAAAGAATCATCTGTCAGAGACAACTGGCATAGAGTCTTGCATTCTTTTAGTTAAATTGACAGCCTATGTTAATACAACTATGTGTGTGTGTGTCTGTGTGTGTGTGTATGCATGCACATATCCGTATATATACATACTGAAACCTTATCTTCTACAAAGTTTAAAAATACCATAGGCTCACTTATCTCACAATCACCACATCCTATATTCAGTTTTCATTTTCTTTTTCTCTGTACTCTGACTTTAAGTCTCACTGATGTTTTAAAAAACTTAAGCTTATCCACTAAAATTTATTTAGAAAACCCCCCAGGTATTAATGCAAGCAAAATCTTTATTATTCCCAAGTAATTATAAGAAAAGATTTTCTGAAAGGAAGAAAACAATCAGTCTTAATTTGGCCTTGATTCAGATTGTCTTTGTAGCCTTAACTGACCAAGAGTTGCTTTGGGTAACTTTCAGAGATTTAAATAGGCTTAAAATGTACAGTCTTTTATTTTTATATTTTTAAAATGAAATATAATTTAAGTTTTTCTTTTAAAAGGCATTCTTGCCATATTTTCAGGATTCTTTTTTTTTTTTTTTTAAAGTTTTTGGAATACAGTGTGTGTGCTAGCCAGAGACAGACAGAAAGAGGGAAAAAGAGAAGTCACCATCCTGAAGGATAGCCATGCTGTAATTCCTTTTCCCTTCTCCATTCCCATCTCAGGATTTTGGGCATGCCCACACACACACTCAGCATAAATTTCAGGCTACAGGTTCTAGACTCATACCATGGTCAGCCATGTGGGAGTCCAGCTTCTTAAACACCATGCCACCTATTAGCCCCTAATTTTCAGGATCCTTAAAGTGATTAAATAGCTTTGAACCAACAGCTTTGGAGCAGAAATTAACATGTAAAATAAATAAAGTTATCAACTAAGAGTGAGGAAGGCCCTCTAAAACCTCCAACAAAGGAAACGGAACAGCTAACTAATTTGGTCTTGTCTCCAAAGATAAGCCTTAAAAGTTCCATCGACACATATTTCCTGGCAATTTATCCATTGCAGATGGAGTTGCATGGGAGTGGGGAAGTATTACTTGAATTATACTCTTAATTATTTATTACATTTGTTTCCAAATCAGCCTTTTGTTTATTGCATTGGGATAGAAAAACAAATAACATAACTAAAAGGTCTTACCTGTGTAAGGAACAATTAAAGCCTAGTTTAGTAGTTTCCCTATATAGTAATATATGGCTACTTAAAAGTTGACTCCCATTTTAAAGCATAGGAAACATTTTTATTGATATTTTGGAATTTTAAGTATATGACTACTACTATGATTGATATTGTTTCTGTGAATGTAATCAGAGTGGTTTCTTATGAAATTTATTTTCATCTAACACAACTCGTTTTAGGTGCTTTTCTGTATAAAATAGTGTCAACTTGAAGGATCAATGGATTGTCTTTCTTCATTAAAGAAAGCACATGCAATTTTTAAAAGGTAGATAATGCATGGAAGTTTATAGAAATCCCACATTTTCTTTGGGTAAATTATTCCCACAAACTTTAAATTGTGTCCATAAAACTCAAATTTCATGGAAAGAGCCAAATGTAAGGTTATAAGAAATTGTAGGAACTGTGTGGGGATAGCAGAATGCATGCTCTGTCTATGGGTAACTACTGCTTCTCTACTTCATTTAGTTGTGGTTAGCCAGTAAGTAAACACATGATGGTGTTTGAGAGAGAATTCAAAAAGTGGTTCCCTGAGGGGGATCAGCAGTTAGCTTAATGGCTATGTCGCTGGACTCCCACGTAGTCGACCGCGGTTTGAATCCCGGACCCGGTGGCTTAAACTCACACCGGGCGCGTGTGTGTGCATGCCCAAGATCCCGAGGAGAATGGAGGAGAAGGGATTGCAGCGTGGCCATCCCCCCTAGGGGGTGATTTCTCGCTTTCTGTCTCTCTCTGTCTGGCGAGCGCATGCGCCCTATAGCAAAAACCTCTCCAAAAAAAAAAAAAAAAAAAAAAAAAAAAAAAAGATTCCCTGAGGTACTGTAGAGGAAGCAGGGTGACACATTCAGAGATAGTAGTTATGAATTAGGAGTCAGTAGACTTCTGACACTAACTTGCTTTGCTGCCTTAACCAAATAATTTAACATCTCAAGGATTACTTTCTTCATCTTTTAAATATTGATGGTGACAGGTAATCAACCAAAGCATTAATGGCAATATATCACATAGAAAAAAAGAAGAGCTGAACCAATTGAAAGGATGGAAGAAAGTAGCTCCCCTTTGTCTTTTCTTCTACTACCCACCATCATTTTCACTGAAGTTCTTTAGAATTCAGTTTGAAATACATTGGACTAGATAATATGAAATGTTGACTGTATCTTTAAAGTACTCTAAGAACTTTTCCCTGTTTGAAAAATTTAGTGAAAGGAGGACTCTTTTTAGTTACCTTCACATTGAAAGTTGGATTTACTACGTGATATTTGATAGTTTTTTAAAAAATTTTACTCTTTAAATGTATTCTCCAAAAGACTATGGACTAACATACTTAAATCTGATGAGTCTGAGATTTTAACTGGACTCCTCATTTTGTGGTATTTTATTGACTTCTGTCATGTGTTTCATATGCTGTTTTTCTGTATTATTATTGTGGTCTAAGTTTCTATTTCAGAAATGGGAATTCCGTATCTCTGATTTTTGTACTAAATTAACTCCAACCAAAGATAAACACACTGGAGAGTAATAACTGCCATTAACTTTGTTGAGCTTTGAATTCAACACACCAAAAGTTGGAAGAATCAAAGTACAAAAATTTATTTTTCATTGATACAGAGTAAAAATTATTCTGGCCAATTAAAAATACAGCCTGCTCCTGATTATTAAGTTTTTGGGTCTCATCCAGAGTGGAATCAACTTCTAGTCATAAATTGTAAGTAGTGGAAGGGTCTCTCTGGTATCTTTACAATAAGGTTAATCCATGCTCTACTGCATTGATAACGACTGGAGCTGGTGAGCTGTGTAGAGAACTTTTACTACTTACTACCATATGTTGTAGGACCTTGACTGGTAATATATCTATTGTTTGGTGGTAGTCTGTTGAATATTGTATCTGGTGCATGTTCTTGACTATGTTTAACCTCTATCAGTGGCTTCATAAGAATGTGATCGTATATATGTTTTGGTCACAAAGAGAAGTTTTAGTGAATATTAGATCTTTGTTTATGACTTTTGTTTTACAGCCAGACTTAGAGGTGGGGAAAGATAGCAAAAAAGAAACTTTAATAGACAAACAAGAAGTAGAGAGTATAGAAAATATGTTAAGCCAACTCCAGTGAACCCTGATGATTTCCTTCACATTGTAAGCTGTTCTTTATTGAGCTTATAATACTAATACTATCATATGCTTGCCCAAAATCTTTTCCAAAATGTTCATTATTTGGCAAAGTATAAGGACATATGAAATGAATTTGTTGATATCGCAAAGGAAACACATTGAGATGTAGAGAAGTCACATTTTATTTAGAATGTCAAAAATGAAGTATACATATTTTGCCTGCAGTTATTTCTTTAGAGAGATTTTTTGCTATAGGGTGTGTGTGCTTGCCAGAGAGAGAGAGACAGGGAGACAGAACATGAGAAATCACCTCCTGGGGATATGGCCACACCACAATTCCTTCTCCTCCGTTTTCCTCTTAGATCTTGGGCATGCACACACACGTGCCCTGCGTGAGTTTTAAGTTGCTGGGTCTGGGACTCAAACTGTAGTCGACTATGTGAGAGTACAGCTATGTAACCATTTCACCATATGCTGGACCATAGTCTGCAGTTATTAAAGTCCTAGAGTTATAGCCAGTGTTAGGCAATACTGTAAAATACCTTTTTCACATGGGATAAGACAAACGAGAAATTTTCAAATATCAAGCTAAACTTTTCATTTTCTAAGAAAGTTTTAAATCCTGATAAAAGAACAATTAACTCATGGACATTTATGCATTCATTAGCTAATTCTAACAAGAATGTTTCAGTAGTCAGTAATTTGATAGTCTAAATTTAAACAATCTATGAAGTCCATGTCATAGGAGACTTAGATGATTTATATATATATTTCCAACTTAGTGTAATTGTATCCATATGGTGATAGCCAAAAACATGTTTTGTTGAGTTTAGAAAGTTATATCAGTAAAACAAAGAAGGGCTCGTTAGTCAAAGGGCAGGGAGGGAACCCTCAGGTGTAACAATATATAGTCTATTGGATTAAAGAAGCATGCATTATCATTGACTTGGTACAAATGAGTATATTATATTTAAGAAAAGTGTCACCATGAAAGAGGTTGGATTAGTGAACTGTAAAGGAAAATCGAATATTCGTGACAGTGAACTGACAGAAAATAAAAAAAGGACTCACCTTTACTCTCACCTCTTCTCCCTAGAAATCCCAGATACATGTCTGTATATGTTCTTTATTCTGACATCTTTCCAGAGACCTTGGAGCAGAGAAACAGTTGCTTTTCACAAACAAACAAACAGAAAACAAAAAATTTCAAACAACAACAAAAGCCTGAAAAGAAACCCTTAACAAAATGGCCATTAAAAGAAGAAATTACAAAGGGGTGATAAACCGACCACATATATTTGTAGTGGGTATTACAGGGAGGTTCCCTGTTCCATACTACTAAAAGTACAGTAAGGATCAAAAAAAGCCAGAGTATAGTCCCTATAGTTATGTTAGCATATTATTTTAGGTTTCATTGCTCTTCATTAAAGGGTTAGGAAACATTGGGAATTACTGCACTAATGGGAAGAGTGGTTGTTTTATTAACAAAGTTAATTATGTGGATTTTTTATTGATCTTCTTTGTATGTGTTTAATTTCTTTTGTGTGGATGTGTGTATGATTGTGTATGTGTGTATGCAGTGTGTGTGTGCACGCATGCATGTATGTAACCCTTGTGGGGAAGATGTAAGATAGCTCAGTATTGCCCCAGAAATATGAATATAGCGAGCTATATGATTAATGGCTCCATGTTTAAGAAATAAAAACATGGTTATTGGCTTATTTTCATCATCCTGTTTGCCAAATAAAAAAATGAGAAAAAAATTAGAAGGGGATTCCCCCCCCCAAAAAAAAAATTGGAATACCCAATGGGATGGGAAGGAAGGTTCTTGAGAGAGAGGGAAAAGACATAATATTGCTGAAGCTTTTTTTTGGAATTGTTACGACCCGAGGCCATTTTCTTCAACAGAAATCTATAACTTTATTATTCTTGCCTTCATATATAGAAAAATCCTAAACTACATGACATTTTACATTATTCTTTACTCAATGGGGATTAGACCATAAATGTAATAACATTAACCATATATTTAAACCACTATCTAATAGCAGTTCAGGCTTTCCTACCTTCTCTGTGCTCTTCCCTGCTGGTGTTTCATTGTGTGTAACCTATCTAAAATTCCTGCAGAATTTAAGCAGATTTTTTTGTCAAGTATAATAAAGCCTTGATTAATTGGAAGCTAACTAACCACAACTCTCAATTAACCAGTTTTATTTATTTATTTTTTGCTACACTCTCCTTTTAGAAGGAAGAGGCAAATGACAAGAAAACAAGCTGTTAACAGGTATTTATGTATTTACTTTTTAAAAATCACCTTCCTGGGAATGTCCTGGAGCCTGTATAATTTAAGCCCAACTTTAATAATATTGTTGCCCATACTATAGCTACTAAAGTAGAAAAGTAGAGCATTTAAAATTTTCAATAGCAAATGTTTAATCTTGGTTAATCCTTAGTTAGTAATAATAAGAAAAATGAAATCCAAATAGCTAAATTAGAACCTTACCATTCATTTGAGGTAATAGTTAACTGGGGTCTCCATGGCTTCAGTCTTTCCGGTTACTTATCATTTATATGTATTTACAAGGAGTAGATCCCACAGAGAGATGACTTGCAGCCACAGTGAGCAACTCCCTCCCTGGGAACTAATGTAGAAATTAGAGAAAGGCTGAAAAGTTGTTGGAGGTTGAGCGAGGATCCCTGACATCAAAACCATGACACTTATGTTAAATAATGAGAAATAACCGTCTGTTCCTTGGCTCTGGAATGCTTAGGAAGGTACATTCACTTTTGCAGGGCAGCACAGGCTATTAAGTGTGCTACAGCAATAATGGAAAATAACCCAGTCTTCTAATCTTCTGAGTCATTCTAAGCATTAGGAACAAATATATTGGGTAGACAACATGCTAGTAGCTCTAACACATTTGTAATTTATTTTCTTCTAAAAATATATTCAAAAAGTATTTGGAAGTCTAAGAAGTTTTACACTTGAATTCTCCTAAAACATCTATAGAAATTTCAGTTAAATTACAATTAGAGATAACATATTGTTTTAGGTCTCATACCTTTTAGGTTGTAGTGGAGAAATGAATGGACAGTGACTTAGCAACAAGGGAGAAGGAGAGCCACCCATGATCCTAAAGTATGTTTTGACATTGCCTGGCAATAGTGTCCCCACTTCTTTTCCATACCCTGTTCTTAGGTTAAATCACCTTTTGGTGATGTTTTTATCCTTTTCTTATAGGGATGCTCTTGATATAAGTTTTATTAATGTTTTCTCTAAGAAAAAAATGTCATAGAGCCGTTAGTGAGATGGTAATCATACCATGTGACTTATCTTATGCTTTTGACATAGAAAATGACAATCATTCTGGTGATGTTTCTAATATTTGGAACTTTTTCTATACTATATTAAAAATTAGTCCTAAATATCATGCACACTAAATAATACCCAAGTGACCTGAAGCAGTGGATGTGCCTCCTTAAGTGCCAAATTTTCTATTAGTCTGTGACATCAATGCTGAGTAGACAAAACTCACTAGACTTTATTAATGAATGATTTTTACTGAAAAACTACAAATAGATTGAATTTTGAGTTTAGGTTTGGTTGTTGAAACTGTTTCTGATTTTACATAAATGCAATTGAATTCAGGCATTGAAATTGACTTTCCTTTTATTTTTACTTTTCTAGTAAGATGACATGTAGATGTTAATATCTCTTAAGGAATCATTATAGTAGTTTAATGTAGATTTTTCTAGATTATCAAAGCATCCATTACATATGTACGTATATATGTAATAAGATTTCACATTTATTACAATCTGAGAGAAATTATGAGGTGCTTTTGAAAGTATATTTATTAAGTCACTTATATAAATTATAGAGAAACCAGGAGAGTCACAAACTCTAATGCTTACTAGGTAAAGGCTGATCACACAAAGGAAAGACTATAAACAATAGGGAGTGTTGAGGACTGTGGCGAATTAGAGAGTGTCTATTTATTCCAACGGTGGTGGCTACTACTCAACTCAGCTCCCACATGATTGCTACTATGTGGAAATGCAGGCTCAGTGTTGTTGAAACTGACTTTTTAAGAAAAGCTGAAAATCCAGATTTTTGTATGAATTTCTTAAATTCTTAAATAGTGGAAAGTGACTCAGAAAAGCAACCAAAAAGGAAAAAGAGAAAAAGAAAAGCAACACTCTGAACACTGTGCAGATAAAACAAAACCAAGCCTATCTGGGGTTAGGATGTAGCCAGACTGTCAGTTTGTGACTTCTACTTTAAACTGCAAGTCCTCAAGGTACTGCAAGTACAAAATGAAAAACCAGTTTGTCATAAATGCACCTGAAGCTTTTCATGACGGAAAATTTATGCAAGGTAAATAAATAATCTGTGGGTGCTTTGTATATAATTTTTCTGGTACTCAAAATAATGGCTATGTATTTTATGACTTTTTTTACTATAAAGAAATAGCCAATATAATTTTCCCTTAAAGTGGTTTGAAAATTAAAATAAAATTATGATTTTTTTTGCTTTTATGTTTATCAATGAAATGTAAGAAGAAACAGATCATTACTGTCATGTTCATAAGATATTTAAGCATGGTTCTTTCACATAATTAAAGTTACTATTTAAAGCCCAATTTATTTTGCTGTAATAGGAAAAAGCCATGTGTATAGCATCTGTTGTTTCATTTTAAATTGGCTTGCCTTTAAACAAATTCCTAATTATATCTAGGAAAATTTCTTTATTTTTACAAATGGTTAAAATAAGAACTAAAAGTAATGTAAGTAGTTAACACAACAAAACTTCATTTGAACTTTGGATAGGCATTGGCAAAGATAAAACAAAAGTTGGCTATCTGAGATTTTATTAAGTGGTAACTGTTTGACTGATCTGAGACTCTGCTTGTTTGTCTGTCCTGCCCTGGACCTTAGCACATAATCCCACTGTGCTACAATGCTTTTGACATGCGTATGCCCCTTTCATCGCTGGCACTCCAAAAGCATATTTATCTAAAAAGGAAACAATTAAATTCCAATCTCTCTAGAAAAAAAAAAGAAAAAAGAAAAATACCCCACTGCTAAACCTCCTTTAATGACCCCTATGATCTGCACCATTAATCCTTAGTCAGAATTGTATATTAACATTGTCATTTCAGATGAAAATCTTGAGGACTTAGGTAAGAAGAAAAAAAAAAGAGAAAGAATCTCAAATCTTAAATGAGCTAGAAAAAAACTTCATTTATTGACAAATGTTTCTAGTTGCCAAGTTAAAAAACATATGTATAAAAGCTATGAGATTGTTGGACAATTGGTCAAAACATATGACAATGCAAAACAATAGTTTATGTAAGTAAAATTTGGGGAGATAGCACTTCAGATAGTGAAGTAGCTCTTCACATAGTTTTGACCACAAGTAATCTGTTGCATGATAGGGATAAAATAATGTTTAAATATACTAATTAATAAAACCTATGTACTGAAAACTGACAACTGGGGATTCTTATGAATTGTTATTTGGTTAGTCCTCAAAGGTAGAGAATGTAAGAAGTGAATGATTATTTAATACATGTGACTAGTGTAGACATATATAAAGTAATATAGAATAAAATTTTGATGAGTAACTTTTCTTCCTCCTTTTTTTAAGTTAAGACATAATAATATCTAACATTCATCAAACCAGGTGATATTCCATGTATTAGTTCATTTAATCATTATTACAACCCTACATGACATGTGTATTATTATGATCCTTGTTTTACAGAGGACAGATATTGAGGTTCAGAAAGGGTTAAGTGACTTGTGTAAGGTCATACTACATGCAAATACCAGAGCCAGTATTTGAATCAAGGCAGTCTGATTTCAAAGATCATATGCTTTGGACCAACATATTTTTTAAGCTGCCACTTGGAATCACACTAATTACCTCATTTCAAATGGTATATATTTTTTTCTAACTCATTGAAAAATAACATTCTTCTCTGAAATGGATTTTGGGAGCATGATTTTGGTAGTGTAATACATTAGCAAGATTAATTATAAAATAGTTCAACTAGAAAGAGCAGGAAATAATGAGAGACACCTGTGGACCAAATACGAGGTCTACATTTTGCTATGCTTGATTGGATTAAAACTTTATATCTGTGAAGCATTAATAACTAACAATAATCTTTCTACTCCACATCTTCTAGAAGTAACTACTTTATTAAAATTGATGTGTATCATTGTTTTGTATTTCTAAAATTTTATGTGTATTTATGCACAATAATTTTCGGCATTGATTTTTATGTTTTAAAAATGTACCTGAATAGTATGATAATGCACCATCATTTGAATTGTTTTTACATTATGTTTTTGAGATTCATGTGTGTTGATACATGTAGATACAGTTAATTTTTTAAAAAGGATTATTTATTTAATTTTATTTAGTATTATTTTTAATTTGCTATAGGGCATGTACATTCAACAGAAAAGGAGAGAGAGGGAAAGTGAGAAAGCAAGCTGCCAGGTCTGGGACTCAAACCACCACTGGCCATATGTGAGTCTAGCACCCTAACCACCATGCCACCTGCTGACTCCTTGAGTTCATTTTTTTTTAAATGTGTATTATACTAGTTCATTCTATGAGTATACTACAGTTTGATTATTCTTTTCTATGTGCATGGACATATGAATTGTTTACATTTTTTTTAATTACAAAGAGTGCTGCAATAAACATAGTGTTGTTTTAGGCCAATGTGGGAGAATATCTCTAGGATATAAGTCTAGAAGTGCAATTATTGGATTGAGGCCTATACACATCTTCAACTTTAATTATTATTGCCAAATTGTTCCCCAAAGCTGTTCTGATTTTCCCTTCCAATAGTTTAACATAGGAGTTCCATGTCGACATATTATTTCCAGTGTAATAGATATTGAGTTGTCAGAAAAGTCATGATGCATTTTTTTGCATAGAAAAACAGAAAGATAAATCATGACTTTTCCAACAACCCATTTTTTCTCTATTAACAAGCAATTCTTTTGAATAAAGAATTATTTTATCAATTCTCATTAGGATTATACATGTACAGATAAAAAGTTGATCCTGATCATTTAGTGCACATAACAATGTGTTTACTGATATTATTTGTGTCCTTATTCTTCATTTTAAAACATACATTAACATAAGCATAACAATACTATTTTAAATTTCTGGGTTATTTCCCATAAATTCTTATTTAATAAAATAGTGTGTTATAGCAGGAAAGCTCTAAGAGTCAGAAGTCTATTCACTTAAAACAACTCTGCAAATAATTTTGGATTTGGACTTCAGTTGCTGTATCTTTTAAATTAGGGTATTGGACTAAGAAATATCCTAGAGAAATACTATAATCTTTAATCTGTGATACATATCTTCCCTTTACCTAGAAGCTATTGAATATAATTTACTTACTGTGTATAAAATATAAAGACAAAAGTGAACTTTATCAGTTTGTGAAAACTGTTGGAACATCCTTTGGCTTAATTGAGATTGTTAAGTTAACCTTATTTATCTTTGCGTTTCTTCACATTCAAAGAAAATTGAGGGTAGGTGGTGGGGGAGTAGACAGAAACAGGATTTCTGTATTGTAAGAAACATGCTATCTCGAATTCGTCCTCAGTTCTTCCCACTCTGAAGCATCACATTACCAGTTCTGAAATGCAATGAAAGTTCAACTATTGTTTGTTCTGAATGTATTTGCATTCAAGCTAATTTTATATTTCTGATTCAGAGAAAAGAATATTCAATATTTTCAGCTCACTTTAATGTTTGATTCCAGAGTGCTTTTGTGCTCCTGCACATAACTACTTAGTGTGGCATGTTTAAGTATGGAATACTACTCAGCCATAGAAAATGAGACCCTGGGATTTGATAGAAAGTGAGCCAATATGGGGACCAGCAGATGGCATAATAGTTACATCATTGGAATTCCATTTAGTAGATCGCAGTTCAAGTCCTGGACCCAGTGGCTTAAAACACATGCTGGGCATATATGCATGCATGCCCAAGATCCTGAAAGGAGAATGGAGGAGAAGGGATTGCGATGTGGCCATGGCCCCTGGAGGGTGATTTCTTGCTTTCTATCTCTGTCTCTCTGGCGAGTGCACATGCCCTATAGCAAAAATTGGTGTGTATCATTGTTTTGTGTTTCTAAACTTTTATGTGTATTTATGCACAATAATATTCAACATTGATTTTTATGTTTTAAAAATGTACATGAATAGTATCATACTGCACTATCATTTGAATTGTTTTTACATTATGCTTTTAATGTAAAAAAAAAAACCTCTAAAAACAAAACAATACAAAACTCTAAAAATAAAAGAGAAAGTGGACCAATATGGAATATTTAAATGAAGCAAGTCAGACTGTGAAAGAGAGGCATTTTGTGCTCCCACTTAATTTATACTGAATGTCAGGACCAGCAGTTGGCATAATGGCTATGTTGCTGGACTCCCATGTAGTCGACCACGGTTTGAGTCCCGGACCCAGTGGCTTAAACACATGCTGGGCGTGTGTGTGTGAGTGCCCAAGACTCCAAGAGGAGAATGGAGGAGAAGGGACTGCAGCATGGTCTTCTCCCTTGGGGATGATTTCTCGCTTTCTGTCTCTCTGTCTTTCTGGCGTGCACACGCGCCCTATAGCAAAAACCTCTCAAACAAGCAACAACAACAAGAACAAGTATGCGTGTGTGTGTGTGTGTGTGTGTGTATTCACTATAAATATATATATATATGTAAATATATATATATATTTTCAGCTCATATATATATATATATATATATATATATATATATATATCTGCACTCTATGGCAGAAACTGAAATATTGGAGAGCAACTGTGATACAGAGACTGTGTGTGTGGGGTAAGGAAATAGAGGAGGATGAGAAGGAGGAAATCAAGGGGGAAAAGGAAAAAGCAAAACATTTAAGGGACATAAAAATGGAAAATTATCTGTTGATGATAATGTGTATGGTAATATCTTTGAATGGACAGTGCATTCATGCTGAGAGAATTCATTTTGTATGATGTAGTTTATATAGTGGTTGAATGTAAAAATATAAAAATAAAAAAAAATTAAGTAGAGAGAGTACTCAGGTTGACTATAATGTATATTCTCCATTTCTTTTGGACAAAGGCATAGGTAATTGGACTTTATGACATTTCATCAGAAAGATGTGGATCTTTACCCTGAGGTTTAATACAGAGTTTTCAGGGTTTCTTAGATTCTATGTGTAATAAATTATAGTAGAAAAGGAAATCAGTTGAAACTGATTTTATTTAAACTCCTCAAATTGTGGTACTAATCTCTCATACACACATACACACACATTCACATTCTCTATCTCAGAATATCTATTATGCTCAATGACTTTTTTTTAGGGAGATTTTTGCTACAGGGCATGTGTGCTTGGTGGAGAGACAGAGAGAGAGACAGACAAAAAGCGAGAAATCACCCCCCACCCCAGGGGAGGATGGCCATGCCCAATCCCTTTTCCTCCATTTTCCTCTCTGGATCTTGGGCACACATGCCCAGCCTGAATTTTAAGCCGTTGAGTCTGGGAGTTGAACCACAGTCGACTACATGGGAGTTCAGCTATGTAACCATTATTCCATCTGCTGTTCTCATCTTATGCTCAGTGACTTAAATAGAAAACTCTGTTTACTCAAAAGACATCAAACATTAGTTATGAATGAAGCTTCTACTTAACAAAGGTAGCAACTCTGAAAAACAATACATGTGATTATTATGTGACAATTAAAATTTTAATAATCTAAATCAGTTAATCCTTTGTGTTGAAGACTTGCTTAGGGACCTTTCTTCCTATAAGTAGTCATGGGAAAATGTTTTGAATTTGACATTCTTAGGAAATGAATTGACTTCCTAAAGAATTTCAACATCAGATATTATAAGAAAATTGTGCTTCACACTCTGTTTAGATTATCTCCAAATTAATAAAATTTGCATGCATATACTTCACTGTAAAATGTGACAGTAAACTAGAGAGTCCAATATAAGTTGCTTTTGAGCATTTTTATCCATTTTGACCTATTTGTGAACTGACTGTGGGGCTCATATTTAAGAACTTTCATTGTTATTTTTGCTAATCAATACATTCTTTTAAGCATACTCTGGAAACCATGTTACTTCTACTAGTTCAGTGATGAGGGACTTAAGCCAAAATATTAGATTGTTGGGAAAGTCATGATGTATTTTTCTATGCAAAAATGTGTCATGACTTTCTAGATAACCCAATATTTTATTGATAGGTCATTTTTGCCCAGAACCTACATATTCTGTGTGGAAATTTAATCAAGAACGCTAATATTTCTAATAAGCACTAAATAAATCTCTTAAGACATAAGATATCCCAAAGTCTTTAAGCTAGTTTTGAAGATGTAGGTCAAAGCATTTTTAAGACAGCATTTCTTGGTATAGTTTGCTAAGTTACTGATAAGACTGGTGGCAAATCAATACTGTCCTTTTTTTTTTTAAAAAAAAAAAAAGGAATATTGGGATCAACAGATTGTAATGGTTTTGTCACTGGACTACCCAGTATCGATTGCAATTCGAATCCCAGACCCAGTGCCTTAAAACTCACATTGGGTGCATGTGCGTACATGCCCAAAATCCTGAGAGAATGGAGAAGGGCTTGGGGCATGGCCATCCCCTCTGGGGAGTGATTTCTCACTTTCTGTTTCTGTCTTTCTGTTTCTCTCTGTCTCTCTGATGAGCACACGCACCCTACAGCAAAAACCTCTACAAAAAAAAATAAAAAAAAAGAATAGTAAAATTATGGCTACTCAGCATTTATAAACAAAAGAAAAAAGGAAATATAATCATTGTTATAATACCTTTATGACTCGTATTTCTAAAAAATATTGTAACTATTCGAGTCATTGATGGATCCTTATTTACAAAACCATTTGCAGTTGTTTTATGTTCTACTGTTTATTGAGTAGCTGCACTTCTGTTAGTCTGAAGGAAGCCTTGGCAAACAACATTTGTTATCTTTTACTCACAAAACATCAAAATTATGGACACTTGTGTTTTTACCGTTTACTTCAAAATATTCATGTACTTTTCCATGGGTGGCATCTAGATAATAATACTATATTAGTAATATGTATAGTATTCCTTTTACATTATTGGAAACCAAATTTGGACCTTAAGTAAGTCATTTACATGATGTTTCCTTGGGATTACCTACATTCTTGTCCACTCTGACCTTGTAATTTTGCTCACAGTTGGATATGTAATGCAGAGTGACTAAGATAATGTTGTTTACACAGACTTTAAGTGGAGTGACATTATAGTCAAGCAAGTGTCACATCACCCAAAGTGAAGGAAGACTTAATTACCATAATCCTGTGAATACTAAAATTTCTTAGCCATGTGTAGCATAATAATGCAATGTGCTACATGTTGCATTTAATAATGTGAGTGTGAAATATATTAGGTCTCAGGCTGTGTGTTTCTTTAAAAATGAAAGCGAAGTGGAATTATAGAAAGAAAAAGAGTTTTGAAGTAGGATACTTATCTGAATGTTCAGGTAAAGTCTATCCTTTCTTTTAAACTCCAAAGAGTTGCCTAGTGATGTGAAAAGGAAGGGACTGCTGAAATATCCATAAATCTAGACACCAGTGAGTAGGGTGACAGACCCTGGAGGGTGCAGGGTAAATTTAACTAAATGACTGAGACAGGATAAAGAGGAAAGGCTGATAACCACCTATTATTGTGCAATGGGGAACATATCATTAATTTACAAAGAGAGTGGTGACATTTTCTAAAATTGTATAGCCCTATTCTTAAAAGTTTGTCAGTGTAACTAATTAGTTGCTAAAATGGAGTTGATTCTAAAACCCAGTATGAATGCATTTGAAAAGGCAATCCATTGTCCCTAAATTGGTAGGGTTTGTAATACATCTTGATGAATGCCACAAAATAATGTTAAGAAATGCGACTATTATGCCAAAATGGCTGTTCTTTGATTTGTAGTCCTTGAAGGAATTATGTTCCATGGCAACATGCTCTAAAGTCCTGCAGATACATGTGAAGTGCCGTAAAGACATGTCCTGCTTTCTGTTTTTGATAATACTGAGTTTTCAATACAAAGATTTCTCTTGCTCAAAGAATTCCCCTTTTCCCAGTGTTATTAGGACTCTGAAAATTAGCTGTTACTTTAGATTATCAATGGGGGTTTATGGCTTTTAGCTAATTTTAATGTTCAAAAAAAGGCAAGTATCAAATGAATTAGCAATAAAATACTAAAAAGTTATTTTAAAATAAATTAATTAGTAAGCTGAGATGTAAAGGAAAAGTGTGTAGCTCAACCAATAGATTAATGTAAGTGATATATTATTCATAATTCATGATATAAAGTGCTGGATTATTATATATATATATATGTACAGTGTTCTAGATGTTTGAAAAATGTGTAAAAGCTATTAAAACATAAAATATTAAAGCTTGTTAATAGTGGCAACTATGCTTTGCATTTAGGAGAGTTTGACCTGATTTATCATTATATTCTTGTAGAGAATGTTCTTATTTAACTATATAAATAAATTATCTTTTATTTTTCAATTGGACATTTTTATTTCACTTGGACATTTTTTCTTTTAATTGACTAAGCCTAGCTAAATGTTCTATTACTGCAATATTCTAGTTAGGCAGCAGATCTGTTTTGTTATGCTGTTTTAAAATGAAATTACCCTAAATTACAAACGTGGTTATCTTACATTCTTTATGCTGTAAGTTTTACAGTAACTGTTAAATCACACTTTGGTATGTCTAACATATTAAGTACAGAGAAAATTATGCTTCCCTGAATTTAGAACAGTACATGAAGACATTCAGGATGCCTGATTGAGACAGCTCATTTAAAAATGGTCTAAATACATTTTACTTTTTAATAGTATTAAAAACAAATTGTGCCTTACTTAATTGATATTTTTCCAGATCTTCCTTTTCCCTTTTAAAAATCACTTCTTGTGATTTGGAGGACTAAATTTGACCCCAGTTAATGTAGTGGTAAAGTGTTTTTAATAAAGTTGGGTTTGTTATTAGGACTCTGAAAATTGGCTATTACTTTAAATTATCAATGAGGGTTTTTGGCTTTTAGCTAATTTTAATGTTCAAAGAAAGGCAAGTATCAAATGAATTAGCAATAAAATACTGAAAAGTTGTTTTTAAATAAATGAGATGTAAAGGAAAAGTATGTAGCTCAACACACTCTGGGCTTGGCACAGAGGTAGTTAGGGGCAGTGGTTTTGAAATATACTTTTAATTTTAGAATGGTTTAAAATGTACAGAAAATTTTGAAAGAGAGTATAGAGAGTTCCCATGTGCCCTGTACCTAATTTCTAATGTTAACATCTTACAATTTAATGAATCAATTTGTCACAATTAATGAACCAATATTGAAACACTATTATTAGCTAAAGTTTATAGTACACTTTATTCAGACTTTCTCAATTTTTCCCTAATGTCCTTCATCTCTTCTACAATGTTTGATACTACATTACATTTAGTCTTATTGTCTCCTTAAACTCTTCTAGGCTGTAATCATTTCTCTCCTTATTTTTGATGAACTTGATAGTTTTCTAGAGTACTAGTGAGATATTTGTAGAATGTCTCTAAATTGAAGTTTATCTGATATTTTTCTCCTAATTAAATAGGGGTTATGTATTTTGGGGAGGAAGCCTATAGATATGAAGTAACTCTTTTCCTCACATCATGTCAAGAATACTACTAGCTACTTATTTCAGTTGAAGTTGACTTTTACCACCTGGCCTGGGTACTGTTTGTCAATATCTCTGCTGTACAGTTACTTTTTTTTGAGAGGTTTTGCTATAGGGCACGTGCGCACGCCAGACAGACAGAGAGAGACAGAGAGACAGAAAGTGAGAAATCACCCCTCGGGGGAATGGCCACGCCACAATCCCTTCTCCTCCGTTCTCCTCTCGGGATCTTGGGCAAGCACGCACACGCACCCGGCGTGAGTTTTAAGCCATCGGGTCTGGGACGCGAACCTTGGTCGGCAACATGGGAGTCCAGCGACATAGCCATTACACTAACTGCTGGTCCCTACAGTTACTTTTTTATACTCCTTTTTTTGTACTGTACTTTTTAGAAGTCTTTGGAAGGCAGACACTATGTGGTAAATTATTTGGGATTCTTTCCTATTAGAAGTTTGTCCCTTCTCTTCCTTTATTTACTTAATCATTTATTTATTTCAGTATAGACTCATGACTATTTTATACTTTGAGCTGTAATTCAATACTATTATCTTTATTTATTTATTTTTGAGATAGAGTCTTATGATGTTGCCCAGGGAAGATTCGAGCTCACAATCCTCCTGTCTCAGTCTCCTGAGTTGCTGGAAATATAGGCTTATGCCACCATACCTGGACTCTTTGAGGTTGGACCTAGCATTGAACCTGGGCCTCACATTGGTCCCAGTCTGTGGAGCACAGTATCTTAGCAGTGCATGCTACTGTGGCTAGGACCCACAATCTTCATTTTATTGCTTAAATGGCTCCAGTTTTGGCCATTGGGAGCTCTTCCCATTCTCTTCCGTGTGCTTTGAAGTTTCTCTGAACATTGTGGATTTGTGTGTGTGTATGTGTGTGTGTGTGTTTTATACTTTCTTACTTTCTGGTACTAGAAGATGTTCCAGGTTCGTCTTTTATAATTTCTGCCTCAGTCCTAGAATCAACTATTTCTCCAAGAAATGGTTAGGGAAATTTTTGATCTCAGTCCTGAGTAGGTACTTGAAGAGGCTTAAGAGAGATGGTCAGAGAAACTTTCTCATTTTCATTTTCTTGTTGGTGCCCTAAAATTTTCTTCATCCTAATAATGTACATAGGCCTCATTCTGTCACCAAACACATCTACTCTCATTATTTTCATAATCTTTAGTAAGAAAAGAATAACTTCATAGTCTTTTATAGCTACTCTCATTGTCACATAGATTTAGAAATGTACTATGTAACTTCCCATCAACCATGCTTCCCTGCAAGTTACCTCCCTACCCCACACCCCAGTACACTAGTTTTATTTTTTTTAAGAATTACTTTATTTAACTTTATTTATTTATTTATTTGGCCAGAGAGTGACAAGTGAGAGAGTGAGAGAGACAAAGTGAGAAAGCAAAGTCACCAGGTCCCGACTCAAACCTCAGTTGACCACTTGGGAGTCCAGTGCCCTTAACTAACTTGCCACCTGCTGTTCCTTCCCAGTACACTGGTTTATCATCAGTTTCTGACCATGAGCTCATTGACTTTTTCTCGGTTCTGGAGTCAAATGAATTTGGGAAACATGGGATTAATAAAGATAAACACATTTGTTTGCTGATCATCTCACAGCCTGTAATTTGTTAATTTGCTCTATAAATCTATAAGAGAATATATTATGTAAAAGGTTTTCCAGGTTTTTTTTTTTTATTAAAGAGAACTTTTTGTTTCAGAAACTAGTATTCTGTAAAACATGTTTTGGGGAAATAGCAGGTGGCATAGTGGAGTATTTTTTTGATTAAAGAGAACTTTTAGTTTCAGAAACTAGTATTCTATAAAACATATTTGGGGGGACCAGCAGATGGCATAGTGGTTAAGGCACTGGACTCCCACATGGTCAACTATGGTTCAAGTCCTGGACTTAGCAGATTGAAACTAATACTGGGAATGTGTGCGTGCATACCCAAAATCCTGAGAGGAGAATGGAGGGCAAGGGCTTGTGGCATGGCCACCTCTCTGGCGGGGGAGGGGTGGTGGTGGTGGTGATTTCTTGCTTTCTGTCTCCCTGTCTCTCTGGCAAGAGCACATGCCCTATAGCAAAAATCTCTCCACAAAAATCCTACGCTTTGAAGATATGTGATATAGTGCTAAGCACCTGGGATTTGCAGTCTGAAATCTTGTGTTCAATCCCTCACTGTACCATCAGCTATCTGTGATCACAACCAAACTACATAACATATATTGTACAATAGGATTGATGTGAAGAGCAAAAATGAGCAAAACCAAACTCTTAAGAATTTTTTGAAAGGGCCAAACAGATGGCATGGTGGTTAAGGCACTCCCACCTGGTGAGACCTGGTAGCTTGAAATTCATGCCAGGTGCCTGTGTATGTATACCCAAAATCCCAGGAGAATTAAGTAGAAGGGATTGAGGTGTGGCCATCTCCACTAGGGGTTGATTTCTCACTTTTCCTTTCACTGTCCCTCTTTCTTTCTGTATCTGTGCAGAGAGCTCACGCACCCTATGGCAAAAACCTTTAAAAAAAAAAAAGAAAATTCTTTGGAAATGCTCAGTACCAGTACAAATTTAATGAGCACTTTAAAGGAGGGAACCATGCCTTTGTTTTGCTATAAATTGTATCTCCAGCATCTAGCATATTGTCCTTATATTTAGTTTTCAACATTCAATAAATATTTATTTTAGAGAGATTTTTGCTATAGGCTATGAAAGAGAAACATTGTATGTCTCCATTTAACATATACAGACTGCACTCTATGGTAAAAACTGAAAGACTGGAGAATATGAGTATTAAAAATTGTAATGGACACTAGAGACAAAGTGGAAAGAGAGTATGGGGGGAATAGTGTAGGAAAGGAAATTTGGGGGAGAAATGGAGAGGTAAGACACTTGTGGGATATAGATAAGGTTTATTATCTGTTGATGAGGATGCATATAATAGTCTCAAATGGGCTGGACTGAGGTGTAAATCATGCTGGGTAAAGTCTCTTCACAATCTAAATGATGTATAGCGATTTAATGTATGAATAATAATAATAATAATAAAGAAATTTTTTTCTATAAGTTGCATGTGCTCGCCAGATAGACAGAGAGAGAAAGCGAGATGGAAAGCAAGAAATCACCTCCCTTCCCCCCAGTGAGGTTGGCCACACCACAATCCCTTTTCCTTCATTTTCCTCTCAGGATCTTGGGCATGCACGCACATGTGCCCAGCATGAGTTTCAAGCTGTTGGGTCCAGGACTCAAACTGTGGTCGGCCATGTGGGAATCCAGCAACATGCCATTGCACCATCTGCTGGACCCTCAATAAATATTTATTGAACAATTGAATCCTTTTACTATTGCTTTATTTTCGATTTCCCTTTTTGTTTTCTATTTTGTTATTGGTTTCTTTTTCCCTATTTATTATTATTTTCTTAATTAAGAGCTCATAACAAAATACAGGCAGAAAGGTACAGTTGAATTGGCTATATATATGTAAAGGAAAAACAAACAAAACTAAAAACTTTTGATTCCAACCACTATTTTGCTGAGCATGTGCTCTCAACCAATGGCTGGCTATATTCTGATTAGTTAGTTTTCATTGCTTCAAGCTGGCCAGATTTTCCTTTGGAATAAGGGCATATTGGAGCTTTCACCTCAACACTGTGGTGATATAAAATTCCTGCTGCAGAGTCACTGAGCTGGTGCTACAAGAGGAGCACCTGTGAGCACAGGCTGTTGGAAGGTCCTCAGAGCCCTAGAGTTTTGAGGCTATAGCTGCTGGGTTGCAAAGCAATTAGAAGGGCTTTGTCCCTTCTTTCTGGGCAGCCACAGGAGAACCATCAAAGGATTTTTACTTTTTTTGGATGTATAATTTGTGTTGTTTAACAGGGGTTACAGGAAGGATTCCTATTGTAAAATGAAGGCAGTCCCTGTTAAATGATATATTTTGGTGAAAATAGTACTATGTAGATAGTAATAGAGACCTCACATCTTCCATTTTCCCAAATTTCCCATAAAACAATGTAAGCTTTGTAATGTTCCAACTTCTCTTTTCAGCAAATCACCTAGAACATGTTTATTATATTTGAACTTCAGAAGTTATTTGTCAGCCTTCCTAGAATGCTAGGTGAATATTTGAAGGCTAGAAATAATTCATTCATCTTTGGAAATTGCAAAAAATATTTAAATTATATTCTAAGCTTTGGGGTTAGTGAGACAATGGGAAAGATCAGTTTATGGGTCTCTCCTTTCTTAATATTTGAATCATAATGATACATACTAGCATACTTTATACATCATACGATTCATGAATACTGGAAAACATAAATCTGAGATTTTTTTTTAAAAGCCTTTACTTGAGTCAGTGGTGTTCTAACATTTCCACAGATGTTCATCAGTTTTGAAAACTCTCCATTGCTAGTTTGATCATTTTGCAGCATTGCTCTTATTCACACTCCAAAATAACAATTATCTCCCCTTCTCCTCTTTCACTCAAGAGATGAAGTATAGACTGGTATAAAATACGTGCATGCATGGAGAAGGGAGGACTTAATAGATTATCCAGTATCATGACTGTTGATTATTTTTTTCCCCTTGAAAATACTACTTTCAAAAGCTAGATTGCTCATTCAGAGTATCAATTGGTACTTTTACTAAATTATTCACTGTAGGTTTTAACCTAATATATTTGTTCTTTATAGAACCAAAATGAAAAATGGGGGGACAAGACATTTCCGTTTATGTTCTTGGAAATTTTGGAACAATCTGAGGTAAAATATAACAAGCTTATTTTAAATGAGCAGTTACAGGAAGAAGCATTAAGTAAATATTTCAACTTTAATTCAGAAATTACATTTATAAATCTTTCCTTGCACTTTGCAAACCTATTGCATTTACTAAACTTTTGGCAATACAGCTAAATTCTAGTAACTGCAAAAATAATTAGTGAAATTAAGTTGAAAATGTTGTAAACAAGTAAAGTTATTATTCATTCTCTACCACACTACAAATGTGGGAGGACATGTTAAGTGATAAATTAGGCATGAACTGCTTTAATCTGTAAGCTGAACATGTTAGCAAACGACTTGCGTTTGTAATTAGTATTTACGGCCACAGGAGAGTGCCTCTTTTAAAACAGTGACAGGAAATTGATCAGTTCGGGTTGTCATAGCAACCAAAAGAGTTTCATTGCTTCTGTTTGGTTTAGCCTATTATGTTACATACCCATGTTAGAAATATACTTATAAACTGTAAAGATAAACCACTCCATAATGCAAAAGAATTTGGGATGCTGAAATGTGAAACTGAAAAAGTCCAAATGAATGCTTAAATACTCAGTAATAAGCTTAAGTGTTTTACCGTTGTCATGACATTTCTTTTACAAAGCAAATGATGTCTGGAAAAATATCTTAAAACTAGACAAAAATGCAAATCCCTTTATGACAGTATGTGGCTGTCACATTCATAATAACAGACAATAATTGATGATTTATGAGATGACACCATGGCAACAAAGTCTTTCATCATTGGCACCCCTTGGTTACTTTTATATCAGGGGCTTGGAGACGCCTGTGAAAAGTTTCCAACATGACATACAAGAAGGTCTACTCATATCTTAATCCATTAGATCTCATTTAACACAAGGTTGAAGCATTGTCGAGATTTTCAGGATCATCTGACAAAATGAAACCTGGCAATGTCTTTGGTAAAAAAATGTCTGCTAAACTAGTTAAGCACATTCAGTAGCTTTTATAATGGACAGATTTGTTTCTGTCACTTAAGCTTTCAAATAAAATCTGTAATGTTTCCCTTAGGGTTGAGTGCAAGCTATTAGGATGTTTAAAGTTACAGTGTCTGATAATATCCTTATAGAGTATAGGAGATGAGAGAAGGGGAGAGTGAGTGCAGTGAACCTATGTTCTTGAACTTCAAAGGAAGAAGATTTTTTCAATTTGATTTTAATGAAGAGCTTTTTATAAAAGGTAGAATACATATGTAATTGGATGCTCTTGGATGGCTTAAGTGTATTTCATAGGCTGAGGAGTAACATGTTACCAGTTCATGGAAATGATCATCTATCAGTGTTTCTATTGTGGGTTATTTAAAAGAGTGGAAATATGCCTTGGTTTTATTGTCAATTTATCAAAAAATGAAATCCTTTGATACTTGGATCTCTAGAATGTCTCCTGGATTGTTCAATTATTTGTTTGAAATAAGGAGGACTGAGCTTGACAAGATGATTATTTGCAGTCCTTTCCAATAGAATTGGACTATGGTTTATAAGTAGTTGTAGAAACATCCCCAATTAGAATTTTGGAATATGAAGTGTGAAAACTACCACATTCAAATGACATGAATGAAACATAAGCATATGAAACATGTCAAGATTATTCTAGATTTTATATGAAGGAAAAGTTCATCAAAAATTTATAGAAAATGTATTTTGAAAAAACTATGCATGGATTTCAAATCCAAATAGCACTAAATAAGCACATACTTTAATTTCATTTTCCACAATATTTTAAAAGTCCCCTCATACACGAGACTTTAAGAAGTATGGATGTAAGAAAATTTTGAAACACTGCTTTCTTATCTAAGTGAAGCTTTGGTCAGGATAAAAATTCATAATACTCATTTCTTTGGAGGACCAGATAAGTCAATTATATAAAGCAAGGTCTCTGGTCAAATTGTTTATTTACACATTTCCGACAAGATAGAAAGAATATAAAATACTTTATTTAGGAGCCCCCTGAGTAGTATGCTTACAGTTAGTAATTTTATTCCTATTTAACCATTAAAATAGAGTTTGCCATTCAAAGTAATAATGGTTTACTCTTCAGTTAGTATGAGAAAATGAGCTCATTTTGTTTCTAAATTTTCTTTTAGATGGTGGAGAAATCACACAATAGAATATAATTCTGTTGTTTTGGCAATAGACATCATTGTGGCTTTTTTGTTTGTTTGTTTGTTTGCTATGGATGCATGTACTGCTAGAGAGAGAAAGAGAAAGTGAGAAATCACTGCCCAAGGGAGATAGCCACACACCACAGTCCTTTCTCTTCCATTCTCCTGTCTCAGGATTTTGGGCATGCATACACATGTGCCTCACATGATTTTAAAGCCACTAGGTCTGGGATTCAAATCATACAGTGTACCATGTGAGATCCAGCCATCTTAACCTCCACATCACTTGCTTCCCCTCCGCTATTGTTTTATTTTTATATTTCTTCCATCAATAAAAACATAATATTGCCAAGATAGACAATGTTTCAGTTATTAATATTATATAAATTTTCCTATCTTCTTTTATGATAACTATTATTATAGAAAAATTGCTGAAGGATACAAACATTATACCTTTGATAGGTATTTAATGTTTCATTTTGAATTTAATTAAAATGACACCTGTTCTTGTCCCAAGCTTTTACTTGGTGATCAGGAAATACAAAGGATGTAGGACACATTTTTTTACTGTCTTCTAATTTAAAATTTACTTAGAAGGAATACTAACGATAAGCATGAATAAACCAGAAAAAAGAGCCCAAAGTACTAAATTAATAAAGTGTGGTATATTGTTATATGTATAATACAGGCATAAGATGAAAGCTATTTAAGCTACTTATGTTAACAGAAACACTTAGTCTGAAATAGTGAGGATAATAATCAAAAGTAAGAATATTCAAATCCAGAACTTAAGTGAATTTGGGATACTTGAATTATCAGAAAAGTATTACTATACTATGTTTTAAGAGGTCCCATGGAAAAAAAAAAAAAAGAGGTCCCATGAATCCTAGAAGTAAATTATGGCACAGGATGGAAACATTAAGGAACACTTTCTCATTTAAACTGAAATGATAGCACTGGAAAATAACAAGTAGGAACGGCACTGAGATACTGTGTGCTACCTGATTTGCTTCTCTGATTCCATTCTAGACTAATCTTGTGAAACATTTTCTCAGCATTACTCCTCTTGTTCTTAGAATAAAGTTCAAATATCTTAATATGGCTTTCAATCCTATGCCAGTGGTTCTCAACTACAGATGATTTTCCTCCAACTGGACATTTGGCAATGTTTGGAGACAGTTTTGGTTGTCACACTGAATGGTGGTTGTGCTACTGGCAATCTAGTGATAGCAACCAGGAATGCTACTACACATCTTGTAATGCACATGGCAGGTCTCCCCAAACAAAAAATTCTTCAGCCTAAGATATCAATAGGTTGAGAAATAAGAAATGCTATGTGTATAGGGACCAGAAGATGGCATAATGGTTACATTGCTGAACTCCCATGTAGTAGACTATGGTTTGAGTCCTGGACCTGGGTGCTTAAATCACACAGAGTACATATGCACATGTGCCCAAAATCCCGAAAGAAGAATGGAAGAGAAGGGATTGCAGCATGACTATTCCCCCGGCGGGTGATTTTTCACTTTCTGTCTCTCTGTCCCTTTGGAAAGCACATGCACCCTATAGCAAAACTCTCTCTTAAAAAAAAAAGTAATGCTACATATATAATCCAAGTCTGTCTACTTTGTTAATTGCATTTTAAGCTACTTTTTTCTTTTTCTTTTTTTTTTTTTTGAGAGTTTTTTCTTGCTATAGGGAGCGTGCTCTCGCCAAGCAGAGAGAGACAGAGAGCCAGAAAGCAAGAAATCACCCCCCTGGGGGGAAGGCCACACCGCAATCCCTTCTCCTCCATTCTCCTCTCGGGATCTTGGACACGCACGCACACACGCCCGGCGTGAGTTTAAGCCACCGGGTCCAAGACGTGAACCGCAGTTGACTATGTGGGAGTCCAGTGACATAGCCATTACGCTAACTGCGGGTCCCAAGCTACTTTTTTTTCTTACTATTTTTTTAAAAGAAAGATTTTTGCTATAGTGTTCATGCACTCAGTATACAGAAAGAGACAGAGAGTCAGGAAGTGAGAAATCACTCCCCAGTGGGATGGCCACAACGCAATGGGCATGCATGCACACACATCCGGTGTGAGTTTTAAGCCAATGGGTCCGGGACTTGAATCACAGTCAACCATGTGAGAGTCCAGTGATGTAGCCATTATGCTATCTGTTGGTTCCTTTTTCTCTTACTGTTAACTTAATCTCTTCGGTGCCTTTGAACATTCTATTTTCACTCTGACTTTCAGACATAAATGCTACTCTTTTTACCTGTAACACACTTCTGTTTCCCTTCTCTCCAAAACTATGCCTTTTATCCTATTAAGTCTACCCATTGTTTTTTAATATACCTGTCAACTAACTAGACTTTGAGTGCAGAAATCATGTTTTACTCACCTTTGAATCCCTATTGCTCACTTGATATTTGACAATCAATAACTTCTTGTTAAAAGAATATAGGATTGTGGCACCAGCAGTTAGCGTAATGGCTATGTCGCTGGACTCCCGTAGCCAAACGCAGTTCGTGTCCTAGACCTGGTGGCTTAAAACACATGCCGGGCACGTGTGCATGCATGCCCAAGATCCCATGAGAATGGAGGAGAAGGGATTGCGGTGTGACCACCCCCCCGGGGGGTGATTTCTCCCTTTCTGTCTCTCTGTCTCTCTCTGTCTGTTTGGCGAGCGCACGCGCCCTATAGTGAAAAAAAAAACTCTCAAAAAAAAAAAAGAATATAGGATTGATGGAGTGTTTGGATACCAAGTTAAACAAAAGTTGTAAGGTTTTGTGGGATTATGCATTATAATAGCTGTGATGAAGAAGGAGTAATTTTGAGAGATACTACAAAGGGAGTATTCTCATAGTTTAGTCACTGACTTTATGTAGATTGTGACAGAAGAGTCAAAAGTGATTTCTACATGCCAGGTGAACTGAAGAAGTGGGAACAAAAATTGAGTTGAGTAGGAAGCTTAATTTTTTTTTGGAGAGGTTTTTGCTATAGGGCGCATGCGCTCGCCAGACAGACAGAGAGAGACAGAGAGACAGAAAGCGAGAAATCACCCCCCAGGGGGGATGGCCACGCCGCAATCCCTTCTCCTCCATTCTCCTCTCGGGATCTTGGGCACACATGCACACGCGCCCAGCGTGAGTTTTAAGCCACCGGGTCTGGGATACGAACCGCGGTCGACTACGTGGGAGTCCAGCGACAAAGCCATTACGCTAACTGCTGGTCCCACAGTAGGAAGCTTAATTTTGAGGAATCAGGTAATGAGACTCTATTTCCAGGTACTTGATGATGACTATAAAGCAGCTAGAAATAGTGTTCAGTCTGGGTGAACTTGGTGACTCTATAACTGTGGGCAAGTCATTCAACTTCAGCCTTTTCATCTGTAAAATGAGAGAAAGAATGAGAACCTGATTGATTACAAGGATTAAATGAGTTAATACATGTAAAACAGTTATCCCAGTGTTGAGCATATATCAATAGTCAACACTTAATAATTGTTAGCTAATTTTATTATTATGTTCCTTTCCTTACTTGGTCTTTTTTTTTTTTTTAAGATAGTCTCACCATGTGACAGTCCTTCTGCCTCGGCCTCCCACCTGGGATTGTAGGCATATGCCACCACTTCTGCTTTTGTGTTAGTTTTAGTATTTCTTTTTTTTTTTTTTTTTTTTTTTTTTTGCTAGAGGGCACATGTGCTTGCCAGAGAGAGAGAGGGAGGAAGAGGAGAAAACACCCCCCACAAGGAATAGTCCCCCCACAATCCCCTCTCTCCCTCTTTTTGGATTTTGGATTTTAGTGATGCATGCACATGTACCCATTGTGTTTCTCAAATCTCAGGATCCAGGACTCATTCTGCACAATCAGCCATGTGGGATTTAGCTGCCTTAACCATCAGGCCACTGACTTGGCCTGCCTTTTTTTTTTTTTTAAGAAAAAAAAAAAAGCAGGATCTCGCTTTTACTCAGGTCAACCCTGAACTTGTGATCCTCCAGCTTTGGCCTTCTTAAATCACTGGAATTACATGTATATGCCACCTTACTCAGCCTTAGGTTGGAAGGGAAGTGAACCCAGGCCTCCTACATGGTCCCAGCTACATCTTTGCAGTGTGTGCCACCACAGCTAGGTTGATCTCCGCCTTTTGAAATTGTACTTTCCAGTATATCTACCATCTTTTCCATGAAGCCTTTTATGGTGATTCTGAGAAATGATGATCACCTACCTTTTCCAAAATCTTTTTTGCACTTCTAACATTGTTCAGTCCTACAGTGACATATGTATATATATTATGATCCCAGTTATATTGTAAGTTCATTTAGAGTAGGACTATGACTTACTCATATTTTCCTGACATATGGTAAGTGCTAAATGAATATATTAGGTTATGATAATTAGTTGTCATTATTACTATTATTATTATTGGAGAATCATCAACAGAAGTGTGATAGTTGACTCTTAGAATTAATGTGCTCTCCTATTTATAGTCAGTATTAAGGCTCTTAATATATTCAAAGAACATAAATTATGTTTTATGAAATAGAACATGGCATCATTTTTAATTGAGCAAATGCTAAGTAATTTGAAAAATTCAAAATATATTTAATTGATGCTCATCAAGTTTCATTATTATAGAAAAGCCTTCCTGATGAAAGAGTATTTCTTTTGAAAAATTAGATATTTTCAAGCTGTTAGCTACTAGTGAAAGGTCTTTTATTTACAAGCTATGAAATAATATTTTTGCTTTTAATGCCAAAGCTTTGAAGAAACAGATGTATTAAAATATTTCATAAAAAATGGCAGGGACTTTAAAAAACCAAATAAGCAACATGCATGAATTCATTTAAAAATGCACATGCCTACCAGAATCTCTTGAGATATAAGATATAAAACATCACGTAGGTGAGGTACTCAAAATGAGTTCAGAAAATATAGCCCATGGGAACCAGCAGTTAGTGTAATGGCTATGTCGCTGGACTCCCACATAGTCGACCGCGGTTCGCGTCCCGGACCCGGTGGCTTAAAACTCACGCCGGGCGTGTGTGCGTGCATGCCCAAGATTCCGAGAGGAGAATGGAGGAGAAGGGATTGCGGTGTGACCATCCACCCTGGGGGGTGATTTCTCGCTTTCTGTCTCTCTGTCTCTCTCTGTCTGTCTGGTGAGCGCACACGCCCTATAGCGAAAACCTCTCCAAAAAAAAAAAAAAAAAAAAGAAAAAAAAGAAAATATAGCCCAGGATATCTGGAGAGTTTTGTAGTTACATCATATAACTTAAGGACTTCAGTATGAGACATCTTTTCATGTCTTTTGCGTATAGCTTAGTTTGATTCAGTGATTCCATAAGGTGCTCTGAGCTTAGGGAAGTGTTTTATTTTAGTAATTTATTTATTATATGTATACACGATCCCTAGTTAGGCCAACCTTCTCTTACTAGTGTGATATGAGTATAGCTGCCATTGAATTCAGTTGAGAATCTAAGTGCATGTCTTAGGGATACATTTTACATTTGGGCTAGATGTGTAAGCAGGGCAGTATAGTTAATGAATTTTAGCTGAAAGGTTATATGAGCGTAGTATTTTCTGATTTATAATGATCTCTAACATATAGCATCAAAGGACTAGATGAAGTCCCATTTGGAATAAATAATTTTAAACTTATTACAGTATTTCTTTCTAAGCAATTTCATTCTAATTTTATAAAAGCAGAACATTTAAAGGAAAATAGAGAGGAAAAGCATTAATGGGACAAATAAATGTGGTATTACCTGTTGAAGGTAATTTTATAGTTTTATTAACTAGACAAGGGAGAAATGCTCACAAGTTGGAATATTCACTTTGTAAGTTAAATAATGTGATTGAATCTATAAAAGAAAATGAAATTAAAAAAAGAAAAAAAAGCATTACCTTTTCAAATGTTTAGTAGCTTTAGTTAAGGTGTATGCCATTAATCAAGCTATTTTAGACATTTGAGATAATTTTTTGATTTGACTAGCTATTAGTAACTATTTATATGTGACTATATATACATTTCTTACATGAAGTTGGCATTTGCTTCAAAGAAGAGGAAGGATGAAGTTACTTAAACATTGAATAAATAGACAAAATAGCATGAGAAAATATCAACATTTATTGTATAGTTCATGAACATGCATCAACAAATGGTCACATTTAACTGGCCAAAAGCTAACTAAAAGAGATAATTAAACTAATGAGGCAGTATTATTTCTATCAATATTTGGTTGAATACCTAAGAGTAGGTAACAGACTAGGGCTAAAAATCAACGTAATTAATAAACATATACAAATATAGACCAAAAACATCCTGCAACTTGAGTAATATTTAAACATGTTAAACTTGACTTCTTTAGTATTAATATGAAAAGTGCCTTTTGTTGTAATAACTTTTATTATTTGATGTCCCTATATTTCAAGGTCTAGATTTTTTTTTTTTAATTTTATTTGGGGCAAGCAGGTGGCGTGGTGGTTAAGGTACTGGACTCCCATTTAGCTCGCCATGGTTGGAGTCCCGGATCTAGCAACTTTCTTGTTTTCATTCTCTCTCTGGTGAGTGCATGTGCCCTATAGCAAAATTAAATAATAACAATAATGAATAAAAATAAATAAATATTTTTAGAACTTTTCTTTTTACATTTTTAATTTTACATTTAATCACTGTATATTTTTACAATATACAAAATGGTTCTTCCCAGAATAAATAAAATGTATATCAATGAAGTCAAAGATATTACCACATACATTATCATCTACAGATTTCTTTTCATTGTTTATTAAATGTTTTCAACCCCTGATCCCTTTCCTCTCGCCCCTGTGTTACCTACACCTTCCTATACTATCTCTAGTATCTATATTGCCCTTCCCATCTTTTAGTTTCTGCCATGGAGTATAGACTTTCAATATATATTGAATGGGTATATACAATGCCTCTCTTTCATAGTCTGTCTTGCTTTACTTAGCCATTAAATCTTCCATATTCATCCACTTTGTATCAAATGTCAGTGTCTTGTTGTTTTTTATTATGGTTGATTAGTATTCCATAGTGAATATATGCCACATTTTTTTCAATCCAGTCATCTGACCTTGGGCATTTGAGTTGGTTCCACATCTTTAGCAATTGTGAATAATTCTGCAGTAAACATGAATGTGCAAATGTTTTTCTGAGAGTATTTTCCTATCTTTTAGGTAAATACCCAGCAGCAGAATTACTGGGTCATATGGAAGTTATATTTGTAGGTTTTTGAGGAACCTCTGTATTGTTTCCCACAGTGGCTGTACTAATACACATTCCCGTCAACAGTGTAGGAGGATTCCCTTTCACGGCACCTTCACCAGTACTTGTCATTCTTTATTTTTTCTTATTTATTTAAAATAATTACTTATTGGGACCAGCAGTTAGCGTAATGGCTATTTTGCTGGACTCCCACGTAGTCGACCACGGTTCGCGTCCCGAACTTGGTGGCTTAAAACTCACGCCGGGCGCGTGTGCATGCGTGCCCAAGATCCCGAGAGGAGAATGGAGGAGAAGGGATTGCGGTGTGACCATCCCCCCTGGGGGGTGATTTCTCGCTTTCTGTCTTTCTGTCTCTCTCTATGTCTGTCTGGTGAGCGCACGTGCCCTATAGAAAAAAAAAAAACCTCTCCAAAAGAAATTACTCATTTAATTTTATTTATCACTATCATTATTTTTTAATTTGCCACAGGGCATGCATATTCACCAGAGAGAACCAGAGAGAGAGAAACAGAGAGACAGAGAGAATGAGAAAGAAGCAAGCAGCCAGGTTCAGGACTTGAACCATAGTTAGCCATGTGGGAGTCCAATACCTTAACCACCATGCCACCTGCTGGCCCTCACTCTCTATTGTCAAAATCTTAACCATTATGATTAGGGTTAATTGCTGTCTCATTGGGGTTTTGATTTGCATTTCCTTTATGATAAGATATAATGAACATTTTTCCATTTGCCTTTTGGCCATTTTTATGTCTTCCTTGGAGAGTTTTCTGTTCAGCTCATTTGTCCATTTTTTAATTGCCTTTTTTTTTTGGTGAGTAAGCTGCTTGAGTTCCCTTTATATTCTGGTTATCAGCCCCTTATCTGAGGTAATAGGGTGCAAATACATTCTCTCTCTAAGGATTCTCTTTCTAAGGATTGTCTCTTCATTCTAGTTTTTGTTTCTTTTGCTGTGCCAAAGCTTTTTAAGCTTGATGTAGTCCCTCTGGTCTAATTTTGGGATTATTGCCTATGTTTTGAGAGTCTTAAGACATCTTTGCTAGCTTCAATGTCTCGAAGAGTTTCTCCTGTGTTTTCCACCAGTAGTTTTCTTTTCTTACTTTTTCTTTTTTCTTTTTTTTTAAAAAATTATTTTTTGAAGGATTATTTTATTGAACTTTATTTATTTATTTATTTATTTATTTATTTATTTATTTATTTAAATTTGACCAGAGAGGAACAGAGTGAGAGAGAGAGAGGGTAAGTGAGAAAGTAAGCCACCAGGTCTGGTACTCTAATTGCAGTCGGCCATGTGAAAGTCCAATGCCCTTATCCACAACACCACCTGTTGATATCCCCACCAGTAGTTTTCTTTTTTATTTTTTTGAAGAGGTTTTTGCTATAGGGTGCATGCGCTCACCAGAAAGAGAGACAGAAACAAGAAATCACCCCCCAGGGGTATGGCCACACCACAATTCCTTCTCCTCCATTCTCCTCTCGGGATCTTGGGCACGCACACACCACGCATCTGGCATGAGTTTAAGCCACTGGGTTGGGGACTCAAACCTACATGGGAGTCCAGCGACATAGCCATTACGCCAACTGCTGGTCCCTCTAACCAGCAGTTTTCTAATTTGAGGTTTTATGTTCAGATCATTGATCCATTCTTAGTTGATTTTAGAGATAGGAATCCAATTTTATTTTTTTTACACATGTATATCCAATTTTTCCAGTACCATTTGCTGAAGACATTTTCTTTTTCCACTGGATTATCTTGTACCATTGGTCGAAAATTAGTTGACTGTATATTTTGGGGTTTATTTCTGGATTCTCTATTGTGTTATTTTGATTGCCACAGGTTTGTAATATATTATAAAGTCAGGAGGTGAGATGCCTCATACTTTATTCTTCTTGTACAGTATTGCTTTGTTGATAGGGGGCTTTTTATGATTCCAGATAAGTTTTATTTTTACTTTTCCCATTTATGTGAAGAATATCTCTGGTAATTTGATTGTAATTGCACTGAATTTATAAATTAATTTGGGTAGAAATGACATTAAATCTTCCTATCCAGGAACATGGGATGTCATTTCACGTTTTTGTGTTATTTTAATTTTTTAAGTTGTTCACAACTTCCTTGTAGAGAATTTTTACTTCTTCAGTTAGGTTTATTCCTAGGTATTTTATTTTTTTGTGTATGGCAATTGTAAATGGGATTATTTTCTTCATTTCTACTTGGTCTGCTCATTGTTGGTGTGTAAAAATACTAAAGAGTTTTGTGTACTGATTTTGTATCCTGATACTGTACTGTATTCGTTTATCATATCCAGAAGGATTTTTTTAAATGAGAATTTGTTTGCATTTTCTATGTATATTATCATATCATCAGCAAATAGAGATAATTTCATTTCATCTCTGCCTATTTCAATGCCTTTTGCTTTACTCACTTGTATAATTGCATTGACTGGGACTTAAGTAGTATATTGAAAAGGAGTGAAGAAAGTGGGCAGCTTTGCCTTATTTCAGTGTTTAGTGGAAAAGCTTTCATTTCCCCATTCAGCATGATGTTAGCTATAGATTTGTCATAAATGGCTTTTATTGTGTTGAAAAATATCCCTTTTATGCTAATTTTGCTTAGAATCTTAATCATGAAGTGGTGTTGCATTTTACCAAAACCTTTCTCTGCATCATCAATTGATATAATCATATAGGGTTTTTTTTTCTCTTTCTTCCTGTTAATGTGATGTATTACATTTATTGTATTGTGTATGTAGAACCACTCCTGCATCCCTGGAATAAAGCCTATCTGATCATGGAGTATAATCTTTTTAATGTGTTGTTGGATAAAATTTGCTAGTATTTTGTTGAGAATTTTGCATCTGTATTCATCCAGGATATTGTAGTTTCTTTTCTTTTCTTTTCTTTTCTTTTCTTTTCTTTTCTTTTCTTTTCTTTTCTTTCTTTCTTTTTTTTTTTTTTTGTTATGTCCTTGTCTCTTTAGGGGATCAAGGTGATGGAAGATTCATATAATGAATTTGGGAGGGTTTCTTCCTTCTGGATCTTTAGAAATTGTTAGATAAAATCACTTTACAAGCTAAGTGGTGTAAAGTGATTAAATGTATAAAATAAATTAAAGTAGAAAGAAAGAAAGGAAGAAAGAAAGAAAGAAAGGAAGAAATAAAAAAAAGAAATCATTTGAGAATAATTGGAATCAGCCTTTCTTTGACATTTTTGTAGAATTCAGAAGAGAAAATATCAGCACATAGGCTTTTATTTGTTAGGATACTATTTACTACTGATTCAATCCTATTGCTTGTGGTTGGTCTATTCATGCCATTTTTTCTTGGTTATATCTTGGTAAATTACATGTTTCCAGTAGTTTGTCCATCTCATGTAGGTTTTTTTGTTTGCTGACATTTAGTCACTTGTAGTATTCTCTCATGATCTTTTGTATTTCTGTTAACGTGTGTTGTAGTATTGCCTGTTTTATTGCTGATTTTATCTGATTCCTTTCTCTGTTCTTATTTATTAGTCTAGTTAATGTGCCAATTTTGCTTATCTTCTCAAAGAACCATCTTTGTTTCATTCATTTTCTGTATAGTGCTTTTATTTTCTATTTCATTCATTTCTGCTAGAATCTTTATTATTTCTTTTCTCCTGTTTTTTTTTTTTTTTTTTTTTTTGAGGGGGAGTATTTTTGTTATTTTTTTGCCATTTTCTAAGATGTATTATTATTATGTGATCTATTTTCTTCCTTCTGCTTTTTTTCTCATGAGCACTAGTTGCTATGAACTTCCATCTTATGGCAGCTTTCACGGTGTCCCATAGGTTATGAAAACTAGTATATTCATTATTATTTTCAATGAATCTTTTGACTTTAGTTTTAATTTCTTCAGTGGTTTTGAAGTCATTCCGGAGTGGGTTGTTTAGTTTGCATGTGTTTGTGTATTTTCTAGAACTCCTTCTATAGTTGATTTCAAGATTAATTCCATTATGTTCAGAAAAAATGCTGAATATAGTTTCTATATACTTGATCTTGTAAAGACTTGTTTTGTGCCTCATCATGTGATTGATCTTTGAAAATGTTTCATGTGGGGGAGGAAAAAAATGTGCATTTTGTGGTTGTTGTGTGAAGCACTCTATAGATGTCTATCAAGGCCATTTGATTTATAGTATCACTTAGATCCTGTATCTCTATGTTTATTCTTTGTGTCGATGATCTGTCCAGGGAAGTCAGTGAGACACTGAGATCCTCAATAATTAGTGTATTGCGGTCTATCTCTCCTTTCAGTTCTACCAGATTTTCATGAATTAGGTACTCCAGTGTTGGGTCTATAGATATTTATAAATTTTGTAACTTCTTGGTGAATTAGCCATTTTAGTACTAGATAGTGTCTTTCTTTGTCTCTTTATACAGGTTTTGTTTTGAAGTCTATTTTGTCTGATATCAGTATTGCAACTTCATCCTTTTTTTAAATTTTTATTTGCATGGTATATCTTCTAACCTTCACTTTCAGTTTATGCATGTCCTTATCAATGAGGTGTGTTTCTTATAAGCAAGAGACAGAGGGCTCCTGTTTTTTAATCCATTCAGCCAGTCTGTGTCTTTTTTATTTTTTTAATTTATTTTATCCATTCAATTATTATACGTCACTACAACTTATAAAGTGAATTTATCCAACATGAATACACTTCACACCAGTACATATGAAGATATTATACACGTTATCAACTGATAATCATCCATTCAGTCTGTGTCTTTTAATTAGAAAATTTAATCTCTTAATATTCAACATTATTACTGATATTTGTGGATTTATCTTTGCTATTTTGTTAGACATATTATTGGTTGTTTTCTATTTTCCTATTTCTGTTTGTCTCTATTTAGTTTTCCTGATATGGCACTTCCTTGAGTACTACTTTTTTTTTGTTTGTTTTGAGAGGTTTTTGCTATAAGGTGCGTGTGCTCGCCAGAAAGACAGAGAGTGAGAAATCACACCCCAGGGGGGATGGCCACGCCACAATCCCTTCTCCTCCATCCTCCACTTGGGATCTTGGGCACACACGCACATGTGCCCAGTGTGAGTTTAAGCCACCAGGTCTGGGACTCGAACTGTGGTCAATTACATGGAAGTCCAGTGACATAGCCAGTATACCAATTGCTAGTCTCCCTTTAGTACTTCTTGAAGAGCTGGTATAGTGGTTAAATCTTTCAGTTTTTGTTTAGATGATATCAATAATTTTACTTCTTCTTCCCATTTGAAGGATAATCTTGCCAGATATAGTATTATTGGTTGAAATTGTTTTCTTTTAGTATTTTGAATGTCTTCCCATTCTTTCCTTGCTTGCATTGTTTCATTGAGTGATCTTTTGTTAGTATAATAGGACAATCTTTGTAAGTAATGGCACGTTTCTTTCTTGGCATTTTTTCAATTTGGTCTTTATTATTTATTTATTTATTTGGGAGAGATTTTTGCTATAGGGTGCGTGTGCTTCCTGGAGAGACAGAGAAGAACAGAGACAGAAAGTGAGAGATCACCTCCCCCAGGGGGAATGGCCATGCTGCAGTCCCTTCTCCTTCATCCTCCTCTCTGGATTTTGAGCATACATGCACACATGCCCGGTGTGAATCTTTAGCCACCAGATCCAGGACTCGAGCTGCAGTGAACTATGTGGGAGTCCAGTGACATAACCATTACACCATTTGCTGGTCCTTTGTCTTTGATTTTTATCAACCTGGCTATAAAGTGCTGTGGGGAGGATCTTCTTATATTTATTCTGTTCAGTGTTCTTTGCTTTTTCTTTGTGTGTCTGAATGTTTCATAGGTTTGGAAAATTATCTACATGTATTTCATGAAATAGATTTTCTATTTTTTTAATCAGATTCTTAACTTTCTGTCATACTTATTATTCAGATATTTTAGCATTTAATGGTGTCTGGAATTTTCTGTGTGTTGTCCTAATTTTTTAAAGGAGGAGGTTATTTTTTAATTCTTTTTGGTGATTTTTGTCTAAGTCAGAAGCCTTATCTTTTAGGACAGAGATTCTATCTTCTGCATGGTCTAATCTGCTGTTAATACTTTCGAGGGAGGTTCTGATTTCCTGTGTTGTAGTTTTCATTTCCAGAAGTTCTCTTTGCTTTTACTAAAGGGTGTCTATCTCTTTATGGAGTTCCTCTTTCAAGTCGTGGAATGATTTCCTTCTGTCCTGGAATTGGCTGTCTGTTTTTTCTTGTATCTCATTTAGTTTTGCCACTATGAATTTTCTGAATACTTTTGCTTATATTTCTTTGAATTTTTGTGATGTCTATGGTTAATGAGGAGTTGTGTTCCCTTTGGGTAAAGATATTTCCCTATTTTCTCATATTATTTTGTGTCTCTGCAATAGTTTTTAGTCATCTGATGAAGTACACACTTGTTCCTATTTTTTTGGAGTAGATTCTATAGTGTTGGGGAGAAAAACAGCTCTAGTTCTCAGGTGTATTCCTAGTGGAGGGCCAAGTCTTCCAATTAAAGCAGGATGTATGTAGCCAGCTTCTGGTACCTAGTTCCTCTCTCAGCCTCTCAAGAGCAGATGTACCTAGCACTGGGTTGGAGAGATGTAACTGGGTAATGGGGAAGCATCAGTGGGAGAGTCAGTGCTGCTGTCTGTCCATAGTTCTATCCTTCACTCCCCAATCCTGTTCTCTTGTCATGCTGGTTGGAACTCAGGAAACAAAATCTAAGACCTAGATTCTCAGTCACTTCCTCTATGAACCTCCACCTGAACCCTTCCCCTAAAATTATTTTCTTTTCTCTGAATTTTTCTTGGACTTCGTCTTGCATATCACTCATATATATTCTTCCTTTCAGTTTATTAAACATATTTATTAAGCACCTATATATTTCAGTTACTGATTTAGGTACCAGGCACTCAATAATGAATAAAATATACCAAAGAAATCACTGCACACAAGAAATGTATATTCTAGTGGGTGGGGATAGAAATCAACAAGATAAAATAGTAAAATATATAGTATACTATAATGTAATTAGTACTAAAGGGAAAAATAAAAATAGGAAGGGGAATTTAGAATTGGACACAGGACTTTGGTTGAAATTTTAGATGAGGTGGTCCAGAAATCCCTTACTGAGGTTACTTTGGAAGAAATACCCAAAGGAAAAGAGGGAACCTACCATGTAGTTATTAGGGGAAGAACACTCCAGGTTAGGCAAAAGGAATAGTAAGTACAAAATTCCTGAGGCAAGTATCTTGACCATTAAAGAACATCAAGAACAGTAATGTGACTGGAACAGAGTGAATGAGGGAACCAGTTTTGGGAGATTAGATGAAAGAGATGACAAGGGACTAGAAGATGTAGAGTCCTAATTTTTACTTATGAAAAGGAGAAGCCATTGGAGGTTTCTGAGAGGGATATTAATATTACTTAAGTTTTAATGGAATTATTCTGAGGAAGGATCTCATCAATTAGGATATTTAAGTCAAGAATTTTAGAAGGAATATTTATAAAGTAAGACTTTAGCCAGGTGGCTAAAGTCTTCAAAGAACAAGAGTGAATGACCTGTCAATCAGTATATGACTCTAAAAGGAAGGGCAATTGGTGATGTATTTTCATAACATGGGATTCAAAAATTAGTGCTTTATGAAGGACAGAGTGAAAATTATTTAGAAGTAACAATGAGGAACATGGAAAACACCAACCCAGCCTTTAGCTTTGTAGTATGAAGGATGTGGAAGAGTAAAGAGCCAATACTTGAGTAATCACATATATCATGGCTAGATAATGCCTTTGGTTGTGGTTTATGAGGGTCTTAATCACTCAACTAGAATGTATAGTCCTATAAGTAGGATTGAATTAGGATGTGGGAAAGCACAGATCTCCAGTGTATGAATTTTCTAGCCTCCTCTTATTTGTAAGCTTTTGGGAGATAAGGCGACATTTGATGTACAGGAAATTCTTTGTAAAGGAAGTAAAACTTTACAAATAGTCACCTTTTTAAATGATGAATTATAACCTTTCCAGTTTATTCTTCAGACCAGCAGAATTGCGTTTAAAAAGTATTAACAGTATAGACTGCAAAAAATGAGAAAATACAGTTCTATTATGACAGAATGAAGTCATATAAGTATAGAGTACCCCAACGAAGCAATTTTTTCACCTAATGCACTAAATGACATAATGAAAATACATCCAAATAGTTTACTTAACACTCACTATTTAATGATCTCCGAGGACAAAACAAAACATGATTGGTTAAAAAAAAGTAGTTTTGCCATGAGTTATTCAAGTGATTAAAAATAAATGTAAAAATGTTTTCTGTTACTCAGGACAATAAGCGTCTGAAGCAAGCTTAAGTAATAAGGTATTTGCTATATGTAAAATTTATAAATTTTTTAATAGAAAAATTATTTATCTAAAAAAACACATTCAAACTTCATAGTTAAGGAAAAATAATAGAATTATAGCAAGAAAAGATTCTCATTGGACTCTCATTACTAAAATACCCGTAAAACATGGTATTAACAAGATTGTAAATTTAATTAAGAAGTATGTTTGACAGAAAGTGGGAGAATATGGAGGATTTACTGCTGATTGAAGCAAGCTAGGCTATGAAAGAGAGGCATTGTATGTCCTCACTTAATATATACCAAGTGTCCGCACTCTGAGTGAAACCGATTAACTAAAGGATATAGAAACACAGTAAATGGATGTAAATACCATTTACTTTGAAAGGTATATAGGTATATAGGGTGTGTGAAAGAGTAGGGTCTGAGGAAGGACATTTAGAAGAAAAATAGGGAGGCAAAGCTTTAATGGGACAAAGAAATGTGATATTATCTGTTGAGATATTTTATAATTCTATGAATTGGACTAGAAAGAAATGTTCACCTGTTGAAATATTTATTTTGTAAGCTAAATAATGTGATTGAATGTTTAAAAGAAAAATAAATAAAAAATGTAAATAAAAAATAAAAAATAAAAAAGTATGTTAGAGTAGTTACTAATGAAACTGGCATGGTTTCAGTTTAGACTGACATGACTTAAGACACAGGAATAAGTGACTATTAGTTCAGAAATTCTAAGATATGTCCAGAATATATGAGAGAATGTATAAACCCTATCATAAACTTTGAGCTGGGTTATGGAAAATATATATTCCAGATTTTCATATATATCAGAAACAGATCTACATTACTATTTTCAAACTTTATGCAAAGAATGTATATCTTCTGGTCAATGTAGTTTTAAAATTCAAATAAAGTTACAAATAAATTACTCCAGTTTTTTCTTTCTCTTTAAAATGTGAAGTATTTTAAAGATCTGAAAGAAAAATGGAAAGGGAAAAATTCATGCAAATCAACTAATGAAACACAGACTTCACAATTAATGTCAGACTATTTATTTTATTATTGTTTATTTGTTTTTCTGCCACCTAGAGTAAAGCTTTAACATAGAAATTTGAACTTCATTTGCCTGAAAAGTTTTAGTTAACATAATAATGTAATAATCAATTAACACATCAGTGCATTCAACAAGAATATTGAGAACCTCTAATGTCATGCTATGTGCAGGAAATAAACCTTGGAAGTTTGGAAATCTACTTGGGAAAACAATATAGCAAATTTGAGTGAACACAGTAGATATAGATTTATATTCCCAGCTCTGCCATTTACTTTGACTTGTTGCCAGTTATATACATAGTCTATTCAGACTCAATTTTCTCATTTATAGGGTGTGGTAATGATATTCCCTATATTATTACATTTTTGTGAGAAGATAGAAGGCATGAAAAATACCTCTTCCTCATTACTCAGTCAAGAAAGGAAACAGTGGCTTTTGTTTTCATTATCAAATAAAATATTTAAATTTCAAGTCCCCTATTATCTTTGTTCATAAGCCAGACATGATTAGTACAGATAAAAGTTCTGAGGAGAGATCACTGTGGCCCACTTTGTGACTCCCATGAACAAGGGAATGACATTGAGCATTTGTTGAAGGCTGAGTTATAATTAGTTGCCAGGAGAGGCGATAGCTTCTAAATGGGGAAGGGGGGTGTGCACCATTACTAGAGATGCAGAGATACAAAATGTGACAAGGTTTTTTTGAAAGCTTATTCTTTCTTCTAGAAAGATAAAGATAAACATAAACTGGCACTGTTGACAGGATCTTCACACTGCTGCTCACCCCCAGTCTCAAATGCCCTGGATCATAGGCATGTGAGCACATGCCTGGCATGCTTAGGGAGGTCTCTGGACATGGAACCAGGACCTTTCCTATGTGGATCCAGTTGTGTTACTCATGCACCACTAGCTGGCACTTGGCCGTCAACAACAAGTTTTCATAAGGCAGTTCAGGTCGTTTTATTCCCCAAGACTTTGAGCCCTAAAAGTTTAAGAGCATGGGTATTACATGTAAAAAAGATGAGTAAGAGTATTCACTCTCAAGGATGCATGATTATTTTACAGTAGATAAAAACATTTCTTCAGAAGAATTGGGATAATTGGTGGAGCAATTGAAAATGATTCTTTGATTTGCATTTTATATTCTACAAAGCTCTCTGTTACTCCCAACACGTTTGTTTCTAAGGCCATCTATATGAACAGGGGAAAAAAATATTTTTTTTTCTCAGAGGAAGAAACAAATACAAATGTTGTATGTTCTGTAATTAGTAAGTGGCAGATGTGGGTAATTAAGCACATCATTTTATTGAAAGTACAGTATCCCTTTTACTGCACTGTATTGACTGAGTGGTATGCAAAGTCATGATGCTCCAGGTTCAGAGAAAAATAATACTATTGGGACTATATTACATTAAGTAATAATGGGTCCTCAATTTTGCCCATTAGAAACTATATACTATTATGGGACCAGAAATTAGCGTAATGGCTATGTTGCTGGACTCCCACGTAGTTTACTGCGGTTCGCGTCCTGGACCCGGTGGCTTAAACTCACACCGGGCGCGTGTGCGTGAGTGCCCAAGATCCCGAGAGGAGAGTGGAGGAGAAGGGATTGCGGTGTGGCCATCCCCCCTGGGGGGTGATTTCTCGCTTTCTGTCTCTCTGTTTCTCTCTGTCTGTCTGGCGAGCGCACGCACCCTATAGCAAAAACCTCTCAAAAAAAAAAAAAAAGAAAGAAAAAAAGAAACTATATACTATTGTTTAAAATAGCATTTGAATACACATGAACAGATTTGGGAATGTGTGGCTAGAAATATTTCATAAACATCTACTAAATTCCAGAGATTATATTAGACATCACAGATACAAAGATAACATGTCCTAATATCTACTCTCAAGTTGCTCAGTGTGTTGTCAACGTTGGGATCAGATAGCTGGAAAACTGTAGAAGATATTTTTAAAAATCATGAAAATGTTGTCCTTGTACTTTGACTCAAGTACTACTAGAACATGTGAATGGATTCCTCTTCTCATCTTAAAGTTAGAAACAAAATTCAAACATGGATTGAGTAAACAAGGTCTCAAAAAAGTATTATTCTTATGTAAATGTCTTTTTACACCAAAAATAGCATCTTACATAATTTTCCTAGGATTAGAATATGTGCTTCAATTAGAAATTATTTATAATAGCCTCACAAAAAAATTATTTTGAATGACCATCTTGAGGCTTAAGAAGGAGGATCCAGATTGAAGTATAAGATAAAAAAGAAAAATCTGAGGGAGAGCTCTCCTTCTGTGATATGTGCTTTCTAGCTATTCCTGTTAGGATCTAGACCTGAGATAGTCCTTGAACCACTATTAGTCACATATACTATATATGTTTTCTTTTTCTATGCTGCAAACTTTTGGAGGTCAGGTGTAAATAAATTTGTTTTGTTATTCTAATATTGTGCACCTTAGTAGATATTCAATGAATAACTCTAAAGTAAATACATTAATTAATATATATGAATAAGGTAAAACATGGTTGAACCATGGCAGAAAGTTATTTTACTTGGAAAGAAGTACATTAAAGCTTTATTCCTGGTCCTTTAAGAGCATATCTTCTATTCGTCCAGAGTACTTAAGGGGAATAGTTTAGTTTTTGTGATTAGTAAAGGGAGAGGAATATCTGGAAAATTATCTACTAAATAAAGAAAATTAACCATCACTTTTCTTTGCTGATGGTTTGTTATTCACCCAAAATAATTTTAGTTATTTTTACAGATTATTACACATCCCATCATTCCCAGGTTACATAGATACAGTGTGTGAAGCGACTGTTTAAAAAACTATTCATAATTAAGTGACCATTGATGACTGAAGTACTTGGAGTATTAACTGAGCATAATGGCACCTTCATATTGATATCCAAAAGGTAATATGGCAAATGTAGGAATGGGGATAAAATTGATATTTTTCATACAGGTGACCTAAAGCCTGTTTCAAATTGATAAATGCCATCTGCTCAAACAAACAAACAAAAATAAGCCAAAACAGCTGAAAACTTGCTCTGAAGTAAACAGGTAAACAGTATGTGAGACAAAGCAGTTCCCCCAAGGCATTTCTTAGTACGTGGTCATTATTTAACCCTTGACTGCAAATAAACAACATTGACAGAGTGTGTTGTGGAGCTATGATATATGAATAGTGTCAGTTCTGTAGGCTGATAACCTATAGCTTGACATCCTTATCTATAACTTTGACAGATACATCATTTTGTTGTTGTCACTTTATTAACTTGTACCTTTGATAGCAAAAGATAATCTTTCCATTGTCTAAGGCAGCAACAGTTTATTAACTGAAATATTTGGAGAACTGTCAATGAAGTTCAGTTTTTCTCAAGGAACAATCCTTTACACTTGGATTCATATTAAGTAGCTATTTTTCAAAATAGGATGAAGTTGTTTGCATATCAACAGCAGACAATAAGCTGTTTTGTCACATTAAGTTATTTATGCCAAATAATCATGACAGCTTCCTTTTAAGAATAATGCTTTGGTAGAAAATGTTGCTCTGGTTGCCTAAATTAAACATTGTTGCCTAATAAATTAATATTTTTGTCTTGTGAATCTTAAGGGGAAAATAACAGCTGTTCCTGGTTGGAACTGACTACTTGCTTTTTAAATAATCTTCTTCATTTTAGTCTGTGGATAGAGGAGGAATTTCATAAGCCTTCAAGAAAACATGGGAAAACAAAATCAGAAAACGCATCCTATTGTGTACAGGAATTAGAAAAACAATCTTCTGGTGACATCTTTTCAGACATTTTTTCCCTTCTTTTCTTACTGCTGGATGTGCTTCCTGCCATTATCCTGATTTCAGTCACATGATGTTGATATATTGACTTGTAATGTCAATTTGAAATTTGCTGTCTCAGATCCCAGACAAACGTGTTTGGAGCTAAGATAACAAACTTCATTGTACTTTCTTTCACCTTTTCCTTTCCCAATGGATGCCCTAACTTACCCTTTTTCTCCCCTCTAAGGACATCTTTGCAATCCTGATATCCACAGTGTCCTCCTTGCATCTTATTTCTGAAAATCTATTTATTGGTCTACCCTATCTTTATGTCACTCTTGTTGAGTCTGTTAACTTATGTTGATCACACAGTTTATTGTCAAAGTTGTGCTTAAAATAGAAGAATATTTTCTTTAGCTATATAGCTTTGTCTATTGTAGCCAATGTTAGTCTATAAGAAGATGATCTTCTGAGTTAGATTTATTGTCACCATGTCCTACCATCTGTGTGTTATTAAATAGACTGACATTGATAGAAAAATCGACATTGAAAGCAAATTGGATCGCTGAAATTATTATACCTGGGATCTTTTCTTTCTTCCCTTCCAACACAAGGCCCATTTTTGGAGAAATTATTAGAATTTTTGTGCAAGGTTATGTAGCTTCATTGTTCTCTGTGTTGTGCATCCATTTTTGGAAAACAGAGCTATTGGAAGCAAACCAGTCATATTTGTTTTCATTTTTCCTAATTTCAAATTATCTTTTTTCTTTGATAAGAAAAATGAAATTACAATTTTCTCTATATTTCTATTCTATTTCTACAACAACTTAATTTTAGCCTAAACTATATCACTATAATTTTTAAATTTTTAATTCAGGAGATCATCTTTGGTGTTTGGTTTGGTGTAGCTTTTTCTTAAAATCCTTCCTCCTTTACTGTTTTCTCTCCCTTCTGTTCTTGGTACTAGCATTGCTTTTTTTTTTAATTATGTGAAAATACTTTATAGAAGATTTTTCCTACATTATTTTTATATATAACCAAAAATGTTACCAGAGTTATTTGTACTCTTCATAAAAACTTCATCTGGAGAAAATGTGTGGTTCTCACTGTACTTTGGCTCTAGTCCACAATTTCTGGCAGGAGGGAAATTGCAATATTTTCTCTAAACCAGGGGGGAATTGTTATAGGATGTCCACAAGAGTCCTCCTGATGCATTGATTAGCTACGAAAATCTTGTGTATATATAAGAAAATTTTAATGCCTTTATCAACCAATATTTTTGAGAGTAAGGAAGAAATATATTCTAATTTTATTCCCCTTTCATTTATTTATTTTTTAATAAATAAATGCCATAGGGCATGTACACTTGCTAGAGAGAGACAGAGAGAAGGAAAGTCTCCCCTCTGGAGGGATGGCCATACCACAATCCCTTTTCCATTCTCCTGGGATTTGGGGCACATGCACACACATGCCGGCATGATTTTCAAACTGTCAGGTCTGGGGCTCAAGCCACCGTCAGCCATGAGGGAGTTTAGTGCCTTAACTAGTATGCCACCTGCTGGCCCTTTATTCCCCATTTATACTCAAGATCCTCAGTCTCTTTCTGGTTTTATTTTGGTGTGTAATCAAGCAGCAAATATCTGCTCCTTATTGAGAGGAAGCGGAGGACCAAAATCAGAATCATATTTGTGAAATAGAGAAAAATCAAGCAAATATAGAAAATTAAAAGACAAAGGTTTAGGAATTTAATAGTATGTTACACTATGGAAGTTCCTCAGAAAATAAACATAGAGTTACTATTTAAGCCAGCGATATCACTCCTAGGTATAGATCCAATGGAAATAAAACCAGAAAGTCAGTAAGATGTTTTCAATCCCATGTTCATTGTAGCACTATTCACAATTTAGTCAGTATGTGGAATTAGTCTAAGTGTTCATTAGTAGATTAATGGATAAAGAAAATGTGGTACAAACATGTACAATGATTTTATGTAAGCCAGAAATCACAATTAAAAGAGAAAATATGATACACACACACACACACACACACACACACACACAGAATAGAACAGAATACGATTCAGCCCTAAAAAAGAATGAAGTCCTATCATTCGTGGTAATGGTGATGAGTCTGGAGGACATTATGTCAAGTGAAATAATTCAGAAACAGAAAGAAATACTGCATATTCTCTTATATATGGGAGCTAAAAAAAGTTTCTCATAGAAGTAGAAAGTAGAGTTGTCTTCTCACCCTAATTGTTGTTTCCTTTGCTGTGAAGAAGCTTTTTAGCTTTATGTAATCCCTTTTGTATATTTTTGAGATTATTGTCTGTGCTTTAGGCATTTTATTTAAGAAATATTTGCCCACTCCAATGTCTTTAAGAGTCTCCCCTAAGTTTTTTCCCAGTAGTTTTATAGTTTGAGGCTTTACATTTAAATTTTTGATCCATTGTGTGTTACTTCTTGCTAATGGTGAGAGATGGGGTCCAGTTTTATTTTCCTGCCTTTGGATATCCAGTGTTCTTCCAGTACCACTGGCTGAAAAGACTTTCTTTTCCCCACTTCATTGTCTTTTACCCTTTGTCAAAGATCAGTTGACTGTATGGCTTGGAGTTTATTTTTGTATTCTCTGTTCTGTTCCATTGGTCTATGTGTCTATTTCTTGGTTAATACCATGCTGTTTTGGTTATCACCATTTTGTAATATATTTTGAAGTCAGATAGTGAGGTGTCTTCTACTTTATTCTTTTTGCACAGCATTAATATGGTAGAAAATATTTGAAAATGATTCCTCAGACAAGGTATTAATTAAAAACCAGAATTCATAGGGAATTCAAGCAGCTTATCCATATAAAAATGAATAATATTTTTAAAAAATGGCAAATGAGTGTAATAGACAACTCTCTCTCCAAGGAAGATTTAAAAAACATATGAAAAAATGTTCAAAGTCTCTTTTCATAAAGGTAACTGTAATCAAAGGTATATTTCAAAATAGTGAGAAGAATAGATTTTGAATCTTTTCAGCTCAAAGAAATAAAAGTTTGAGGTGAGGGATATGCTTATTACCCTGATTTGAACATTATATCTTGTTATATATCACATCATACCCCATAAATATATACAGTTATCGTCAATTAGATATAACAATAAATATTGTATAATAATACTTTTTGTGCCTTAAATGAATGTATACAGAGGAATGAAAATAAATGTAACTTTGTGTTTATTGGAAGAAATTTGTGGACAGTATAAATACCGGAGAGGATTGACTGGGTAAGGTAAGTACAGTTCTGACAATTAACTTAATAGTAAAGGGATTCAAAGCAGTTACCCTCTGATTCTACTACCCTAAATACCTTAAACAGAATGTATTTCATAGTGTCTATAGTCTGTGTATTTCCTGTTACAGTTTGTATAAGATATTTTTGAAACTAAGACTGTCTAGGGTGTGTTTGTGTATGTATGTGTAAATGCATTCATTATAAATGAGCTACTGTTCCTTAAAAGAGATTGAGTGCCTTCAAATTGCATTTCTTTTTATACTAGTATCAAAAAGGTTCCAAAATAACTGTTCATCAGCAGTAAGAATGAAGAGCTCTAGATTAATTTACTCATTTTTAAAAGTTATTATTAATTTAATTTATTATTATTGTTACTTTAATTTGCTATAGGGGACATGCACTGAATGAAGAGAGACAGAGAGAGAGAGAGAGAAAGTGAGAAAAAAAGCCACTAGGTTTGGGACTCAAAGTGCACTAGGTCATGTGGGAGTCCAACATCTTACCCACCATGCCATCTGCTGATCCCTAATTTACTTGTTTAAAAGACAAATACTTTCTCAGGTTTAGTTATTGATGCAGAATGGGAATTTCATGCAACTTTGGCTGCTCGGGTGGGGGTAATCTCAGAAAATTATGTGGAATCATAACATCACATAGTTGCTTTTGTAAGTGATCTCCTGATTAGGTAAGGCAGCCATAACATGATGCATGTGATTCCCAGCTCCAACAGGTAGTATGGCCTAATAAGGGCACAGACTTTGACACTGGAGAAATCTTGGCTGAAATTCATGCACTATTATTTCTGGATACTGTGGCCCAGACCAGGTTTTTAAAACTCTGTGAGCTCAATATTCTCAATTGCAACATGAAAATAATTTGTATCTTGAAGGGTCATTGTGGAGATTAGGTGAGAGCTGACACATATCAGTGCTCAATAAATGGTAGTTTTATCTGCAGTGAACATTCCTAGTCCTACAGTTTTCCCATTGGTTTAAGGTCCTGACAGAGAACACAAACCAGTTGAGGAATAAAGCAAAGAGGCTAGTCAATCACATTTACCTCAATGATGGAAAAGCTTGCCAGCGAAGGCACAGTGCCAGTACCATATGCCAGTTGAATAAGCAACTGCACTTTCTGTGTGTCTACATTTTATTATGCTCTGGGTCCCTGAAATAAGATATTTTTCTTTTGACCAGAAATAAGCATCACTGATGACTTTATTGTCTTGTGATGCATAAATGAGGAGGCAGACTGTTAATAAATTTTTGTGACAGACGCAGACATGCACACTTTCTTTTCCTTACAGAATTATAAATTAGCATCTTCAGAGAAGGCTTCCTTAAAATATTCCAAGGAGTTTATGCCTTGTCTAATAAAATCACAAGTACTGTACATGCATTTGTGCCCAAGCATTTTTCTTTTTGTAATAGAACACATTTACATGAACAAAAAACAGAACCTGTCACATTTTCCCAGCAGCTTATTTTTATGCTATAATTGCGTTACAGAAAATTTACCCTCTGTCTAACCCTTAATTATATTCACATGCACCTAAAGCTTATTGCTTAATGTCAGAAGTTAATAATAATAATATTCCTCATTTACATTTATGTAAAATTCAAAGAACACAAGAAATTGTAAACGTTTAAAGTTATTTGCTTCATTAAGACATGAATTAATAAAGGTTTTGAGCCTCTGAATTCTATCTCTTAGATTTCAATAATTTTGATAGTATTTTCTTTTTTTAACTTATAGAACATTTTGAACAGTTTTAAAGAAGCTTAGTATATTGCATGGTGCCCTTAAATGGTTGTTTAAATGACTTTTTGTATAATGACTTAAACCTAAAGAAAAATATAGATAATTATATATTATGTAGGAGTTTTAAGAAACTGATGGTGGAAGGTTAATTTTCACCCACTTATATAAACATAAAATATATGTTTCTCTTCTGGACTTTTAATGTTTTTTTCCATTTATCATACACAAAAGTACACCACATGTACTTTATAATACACGGTTGTACCCAGATTTTCAGAATAAGTAAACCGCAAACTATAAATGTAAACTTCATGGCACTCTCTTCTAGAGCTTGAAGATTAAGAAAATATTTTGTAGTTATGAGCAGATGTTTCCATTCAGGTATCCAGCAAGTATTTTTGAGTTTCTACAATAGTTCACAATTATACAGTGCTTCATAATTTAGAGAGTGATTTAACTCACATTATCTCATTGAATCTTTGAAGCAGCCCAGGCAGTCAGGTGGTGCTAAATAAAGTTTCCAAAGAGTGACAGATCAAGGATGCCAGGATTATTAATGAAGATTTAAGACATAGTATGTGAATAGTATCTTGAAGGGTGATTGATTTGAATAGGTGAAGACTGGGATTTAAAGATATTCCAAGTAGAGGGGATAACACGAAAAACAGTGAAGTAATGAGAAAGCATAGGGTGTGTCTGAGAAATGTGAATTGCGTTTGGCTGTAAAGATAGAAAAAGAGAAATAGGTCAAAGGTTTTTGGGTGGGGACTTAATAGGAGAATTTTATTTGCTTATCTCATTATCTTTTTAAAGATAAATCCAAATTCCGAGTTCAGAAATTTATCTAAAATGAAGTTTAGCTAGTGAAAATTTTGTCATAGAATATTGATTCATATAACTAATTTCTAAATTCATTTTTAAACATTTTTTTAATATATTAGTTTTACTTTTCTTTTTGAAATCTACTTCTATTATAAAAATAATTCTATTTTTAAGAATGTTATCTAGCTTTTAGCTGGAGGGAGAAAATCCTTAAACATATGAAAGAATTACTTATACCTTGTTTATGTAAGCTGTTTGTACTAGAAACAAGACCTGCTTAGTGATACAGGGTAATATTTATAACAGTTAAATCTTTACGATTGACATTGCAGTTATGTAAATATCTTCATAGTTTAATGGAAAACACAAAATGAGGGAAACCCCCTGGGGAGAGTTGTGGCAATGGGCCATAATAAAGCTGAAAAATCTAAACTTATGCCAGTAATATGCATGTAGGAACTACAATGGAAATTGAGGAAAATAAATCTCACCGTATAAATATAGTTCATTGTCTGTGGATATTTAAGGATATGACATCCTTTTAAAGTTAGTGCAGAACAGAAAGGAACTGACATATATAGTATACATAATAAAATGAGTCAGATAAATAGTCTACATGGAAAAAAGATTCAGATCCAAGTTTTTATTTGAATTTTTTTCCCCTGAGTCAACTGACAGGGTAATTTCAAAAGACTATTTTGTCCTTGGTTTGTTTTATATTCTGATTCCATTATTTACCTTCTTTGGCTATGTTTTTCCTTCCTTTTCTAGAGGAAGTTGACAGTTGATAAGAGCATTGCCATATTTTGGGACCTTTTGTACTACTTATGGGGGAAGTCTACTCTAATTGATTATGCCACTTAGTACATGAAAATTACCTTTTTGGGTTCTAGTTTTGATTTTTTAAAAATTATTGTTTTATTTTAGCCCAGTCTATACTATCATACCCAGCCTTACTCTCTCTGCTTTTTAAATTGTGTGCCTTTGCAGAAAACTGACAGTTGTTCAGGAGAAGGTCTGTAATCATTGACCTGTGCAGGAATCAAAACCTTTGTATTGTCCTAAATTAGTTAGTGTTCTAACTAACCAGTCTGCATTCATGATGGTCAAATACCAAATGCCAGTAATTTTTTAAAATCATTGGCCAGCCCTTAGTACACTTCAGAATTATTGTTACTCATCACACTTTCCTATGGGCTTCGAAGAGGTTACACAACTTTCAGAACTCATATTCTTTGGAATAGTGTATAGTAGAAAAGTAATCATAATGATAACATTCATCATCTTTATTATAGCAAATACCATGTAGTAAGCAAGCATTTGCCCATTATTTTATGCTAGGCAGGAGTTGTGCAGATTTGAACACAGTGATGTTCTCTGAAGGATTTTAAAGTTGAAGGAAAGTATGATGTATATCAACACCTAAAGGATATATGACAGGATGGGCAGGATGAAAACCTTGAAGAAATGTCCAAGTAGTTGAAATACTTATGGAGCCTGATGATTAGGGAGCTAGATCACACATGACTAATTCCATGGTTCGAGTCCTAGACTCAGAAGCTTTGGGAAACACACTGGGTGCATGTATATGTGCCCCAAACCCCAACAGGATGGGGAAATGGAAAAGAAGGGACTACAATGTCACTATTCCCCATGGGGGGTTGCTTTCTGCAGCTCTCCCACTCATTATGATCTTAGGCATGCACATGAGTGCCTGGTGTGTTTTCAGGCCAACTCGGGGATCAAAACCTGCAGTCTATCATGTGGCATCCAGTGCTGCAATTTAGTTTACTACTAACTGTACCAGCCTGCTGGGCCTTCAAATCAGAAATTATAAGAACTGGGATGAACAGGTGGTAGATTGATTTACTATCAAAAAGTAAACTAGTAGGGAATATTTGCATTATTGAAACTGCATACTTAGGAGATTGATGTATTGGAACAATTATATAAAAATTCTGATTTAAAAATGAAAATATTTCAACCATAGAACTGAGTGGTGATCATAGAGCTATTTTTTTCTCTTTCCTACATAGATTTTTATATGCACATAGATTTAGCTAGACAAAAACATATTTATTGTAGTACTGAAGTTGATGGCACTGATCTGTTGATAAGGGTGACATTACATGTGTGTGATGTTCATACATACCTATCAGAATTAGACCTTTGCTCTACTCCGTGATGCCCTCTTTCTCCTTTGGTAGCTATAGCTATTTCCTTCTACTCTGACTTGCTTCCTTTCTCTATGGAAAGTGAGAGGAAGGGAATCAAGAGGAAAAGAAAGAAGAAGCAAAACACTTAAGGGACACAAAAATGGAAAATTTTCTGTTGATGATAACATGTATGATAATATCTTTTTTGTTTTTCAAACACACATTTTTTTAACTAATAGTCTTTTATTTATATTTTTTAATTTTTTAAAATTTATGTTTACATTTTTCCACATTTACTTTACATATCAAAAAATTTTAACTCAGGACCAGCAGTTAGAGTAATGGCTATGTCGTTGGACTCCCATGTAGTCAACTGTGGTTCAAGTCCTGGACCTGGTAGCTTAAACTCATGCCCGGCACGTGTGCGTGCGTGCCCAAGATCCTGAGAGGAGAATGGAGGAGAAAGGGTTGCGATGTGGTCATCCCCCCTGGGGGATGATTTCTTGCTTTCTGTCTCCCTGTCTCTCTCTGTCTGTCTGGTGAGCACATGCACCCTATAACAAAAACCTCTCCAAAAAAAAAAAAAAAAGAAAATTAACTCATACTCCATAGTTCTTGGCAGTTAATAAACAACTTTCAAAATTTCAAAATACTGAATTTTAAAGATAATATTCGAAGTATTTCTTTTACTTTTGTATAATTTTGTTTGTCTCTATAACAACAAAAACAGTATGGTTTTAAGTATTTTTGAGAAAATATTTACATGTCAACTACTCAAATTGTTGAAAAGCGAATGCCCAGCACACTAGTCACACAAAAACCTCAATTCAGCCCTGCCCAAGTGTATTCTGTGATATGCCATCTGCTAGCAAAGATCAGTCTTTTTTTCTTCTTTCAAAGTCCTTCTCAAAATAATCCTCTGGTGTGGTTACTTTTTTGGAATCTCTACTGATTACAATGCTGGGCTGGAAAAGTCCAGGTTATTTTATGTTATAAATTCTTTCATATATCTTCTCTAATCTTCTCTGCCAGGCAGAACTATTTATGGTAGCAGGCCATCTTTCTAAGAGCTTCTGTTAGCTTAATTGAGATCCATCTTAGTTCCATAGTTTTCTGATTAATCTTCAGATATGACATTCTAGTCAAAGTCCTGTCCAATAATGAGTATTTTCGATATCTGAATCAAAGCAACAAGCATTATTGAACTTATGCGAATAACTCTTCTGCCACAAAATAAGAATATTCCCAAATATTTTCTAATTCCAGAGGGATCAAGAAGGAAGAAAAGTTTACATTTCCATTTAAAGAAACAAACAAGAAAAATATTTGAACATATTGTTGAACCTATCAACAACTCAAAAGAAAGTGAATTGTTGGGACCAGCAGTTTTCGAAATGGCTATGTCGCTGGACTCTCATGTAGTCGACCACGGTTTGCGTCCCGGACCCGGTGGCTTAAGACTCATGCCGGGCGTGTGTGCGTGCGTGCCCAAGACCCCGAGAGGAGAAAGGAGGAGAAGGGATTGCAGCATGACCATCCCCCCTGGGGGGTGATTTCTTGCTTTCTGTCTCTCTATCTCTCTCTGTCTGTCTGGCGAGCGCACGTGCCCTATGGCAAAAATCTCTAAGAAAAAGAAAAAAAAAGAAAGTGAATTATTTAAATTGGGAAAACAAAGCATAGTAAAAAATAAATCAATATTGTTATACTCAAAAGTCATGAAATTCTATTTCACCAGTTCAGTCTTATGTTCAAATTCCCTTCTGTTGAATATGCAGTATTGCTGTGGTCCAATCTTTCCATTTAAATCCTGGAAGTTAACATTCTATGTTGTTATTGATATTTTTTGCCCCTAGCATTAAATTGGTCATTTTCTTGATTGCCTTTCATTCTCTTAATTCTGTATGTATCTTTAGTTTTACTGGTTGAGCACTCCTTTCAGAACTTCTTGAAGTGTGGTTCTGCTACTGGCAAATTCTTTCAAGTCTTGTTTATCTAAATTTTTTTCATTATTTCTTTCTATATGAAAGATAATCTTGCTGGGTATAGTATTCTTGGTTGAAACTGTTTTTCACTTAACATTTTGAATATATTTTCCTATTCTTTCCTTGCTTGCATTGTTTCTGATGAGAGGTCTGAGGTTAGCCTGATAGGATAACCTTTTTAAGTAATGTGATGTTTCTCTCTCGCCAATCTCAGTATTTTGTCTTTGTGGTTTTGGTTTTGGTCAATGTGGCTATAATGTGTTTTGGATAAGATCTTCTTGGGTTGATTCTATTTGGTGTCCTTTGTATTTCTTTGATCTGGATGTTTTAATGCTCCTTTAGATTTGGAAAGTTTTCTTCCAAGATTTCATGTAATTGATTATCAATGCCTTTATTAGTTTCCTCACCTTCTGGGATACCAATTGTCTGAATATTTGGGCACTTAATGCTGTCTAATATTTCTCGTATAGTATTCTCATTTTTTGGGTTATTTTCTCAGTTTTTTTTTTTCTAGATCAGATGTTCTACCTTCGACATATGAGATTCGATTTTCTGCATGGACTAATCTTCTTTTAATACTTTCGAGGAATGTTTTGATTTCCTGAAGGGCAGCCTTCATCTCTAATAGCTCCATTTGATTATTTTTTATGGCCTGTATTTCCTTTTTCAGATCATGAAAGAACTTCAACACCTCCTGGAACTCGTTGTCTCTTTTTTCCTGCATCTTCTGGAGTTCATTATCTCTCAGCTCTTGCATCTCGTTTAGTTTTGTCACTATGAATATTTTGAAGTCTTTATCAGAAATTTCCAGGAATTCTACTGTATTGTTTGTAGATGATGAGGTATTGTTCTTTTCCCTTAGGGGACAGACATTTTCTTGGTTTCTCATGTTTCTTGTGCCTCTGTGGTTGTTTCTGGTCATTCTGTGACAAAATCTCCCCTCCACAGTGTTTAGCAATATGGTATCAACAGTAAGATTAGGAGTACAGATTTATAAAAATAAATTTCTTCGTTAAAGCAGAAGGTTCAATAAGCATTGAGGATTTCAATGAATCTAAAAGGATTCAGATGCTTGACTACTGTGCACCTAGGCCTACCTAGACATTAAGTGTATGCAGAGTGAAGCTTAGAGTAAGAAAGTAAGGTTAAAAAATATAAGCAAGAAGGAAAAAAAAAAAAACCTAGAAAAATACTTCCAAAAAAAAGTAAAAAACGAAAACCGTGCAGTGCACTAGTGCACCGTGTGAACACACCAGGACACACCTCAGTTTTAAAATGGCTTTCTAAACCCATCTCCTAGACTCACAAAATATTCAGAAAAGAAGCCATTTTAAAGCTGAGCTGTGTCCTGGTGTGTTCAGGGAAGCCATACTCTAAACCCATCTCCTAGACTCCCAAAATGTTCAGACAAGGTAGGACGACCTTTGTCTTTTCTCTGTTTCTGTTTGTCTGTCTCTCTGTCTGTCTCATGCTCTCCCTCCCTTTTTGTCTGTCTTACGCTCTCTCTCCCTTTAAATTTTTTAACTTTTTCTTTTTTTAATTTTTCAAGCACCTCTTTTCAGCTTGGGCCTTTTCTTTCACTTGTTAATTTTATGATAATATCTTTAACAGGAAAAATGTGTAGTATATTCCTGCTAGAAAAATTTATTTTACAAGCTGTACTGATACACTGTGATTGAATGTATAAAAATAATATATAGATATATACATATACACATAATGAATATATATATAATGTGTATATATATGCATATTACACACACACACACACACACACACACAAACTTCAGAGCTGGATGGAGGCACAGCAGTAGGGTGAGATACTCTTAAGTTCTGACCCATGTGGTAGTGTTCTGGGTTTGTGTCCAGGGACCTCTCTGGATGCCACAAAGGTGTGTATGCCCTTGTGGTCCAGGGCCAGCTAGGGCTGGAAGTGGATTACAGCATCAAGACCCTGTAAGGAGGGTGCTGTCTCTCTTTCTTTCTTTCTCTCTCTTTATCTATTTGTCTATCTCTCTCATGGAGATGAATAAATAAACTTTAAAAAAAGGAGAGCATACTACTTCTGAATGTTTATTTGACTATGTCATCTAGGGTGTTACTCTACACAAAATTTTAAAAAATGCTTTTAGTTGTCAGAGGGTATGTGTGCTTACCAGAAAGAGACAGAAAGCAAGAGAAAGCACCTCAATGCAGCATGGTCATGCCACCATCCCTTCTCTACTTCTCCATCCTTTTAGGATTTTTAGCATGCATGCACACACACTTGGCATGTTTTATTAATTCATGGGGGCCAGGATTCAAATGCGGTCAACCATGCAGGATCTAGCTTCTTTAACCACCAGGCTATAAGGCTGGTTCCACAATCTTTTTTTTCAATCATCAAAAATAATTTTGCTGAAACTATCATTAGTAGAGAAAAGCTTTTGTTGAAGATTTGTTGGATATTTTTGTAATGTAACATATTCTTCATTCTGAGAAATTTTGCTACACATATACATCAATATAATTTTCTCCCATTTCTAAAACTTTGTGTGCAGAATATAAGAAATCATACCTTTATGTTTCCGTCTGCCTTCAGCTTTCTCGTGCAAACAGAGAATAATTTCTTGTCACGGTTGCACTATTTCAGTTCATTATACTTACCAGAATGCTGGCTTGTAGAACTAACATTCTCAGTCTTACTCTTTTTCCTGTCTAATCACAAAGAGATAATGTGTGAATCTCCCCCAAGATATTCTGTATTTTGTATATTTTCATTTGCCTTTATTTAATTAAATGAAACAAAAATATTGAAAAATAAACAAATAATAATCTAGAAAATATTTAATAAGAACAAATTACATCCAATGTAGACCTCCTAAAAGAGATGATATATTTACTTTTTTAAACAGATTTAATTTGGAGAGTGCCTATCAGAGAAATTGCAGAGGCATCATTAAAATATTTAGAATGCATTTCTTTTTGTCAGTTTTCTCTTGTTATTTATTTTGCCTGATGACTTCACTTATATCATTAAAAAGAAGTCAATCCAGGTAATAGTAGCTGTTTGTTACATTTAATAACTTACAAGAGCAATTTGCTCTTACCTTAACAAGTCTGCCCTTTATCTTTAAAGACAGGCTGTGCTGTAGATTGAAGTCTAGGATTGGTTGTATATTGGACATGGATAATACCTATCAATTGGTTCACAAAGTATTGTCTTATGTTTGAGAGAGAGATGCAGGTTTTAGATTCTTTTTCCAGAAGTAATGCTGGAAATTGTGCTAATTTTTTTTTTATTAATTCAGGATTTGAAGATCTGATCAATAGAAAATTGTTTAGGATTAGTTCCCCCACTCTAGGGGAAGACTTTTGCTACTTTTTCTTATAAGTGATTTATTTCTATGGAATAAATTTGTTTTCAATGTGTGTTAGATTGTGGAAAAAAGGGATCCATTCTGAAAATATAAATGTTAGGAATAGCAATTGTTCTATAATCTTGGAAGTATTTTGTTCTGGTTCAGAAACTGAGGCTGCCCTATTATGTGGAAATGGTCTCAATTTTAAGTTTTTCTTTGCTGAAACTAAAGCTGATGCTATATGCCTAAGAATTATTTGTTTATAAAAAGAAGTGTTATTCTAACCATGGTTGTCATAAAATAATGGTAACTCTTTCAAATATAAATGAAAAGTCTTAAATATATAATCTGCAAAAAGTAACTACAATGAAATATTTACCAACTTGGCTTAGGAAATGGAAATAAAAACAACTAAGTCTAGAGAAATATGAATCAAATTACCTAGTTGACAATATAAGGGAGATTTAAATGTATATATTTGGACTTACAATCTCCTCACTCTACTCCCAGGAAGGTTGATGGTTGGAAGAGTATTTTAGAAAGAAAATGATTGAGGTAATATAAGTACCATGATTTCTTAATTTCAAGAACTGACCTTGAACACTTTTTAGGTTGAGTAGTGATTAGATTTGGAGGCTTCCACTTGTTGTATTTAAAAATCGTAATGGAATTTATATTAACTACCATGAGATTCTTGAATTTAGAAGATGCAAAACTTATAGGCAAATTGATGAAATAGACCATTTTATCTTGTATTATACAATTTAAAAATGAATAAGACAATGCTTAAATGCTTAAATAAGACAATAAAAAAATCATATAATACCTCAAGTAATGGCAGAACCTTTAAGATTAAATAATAGCCTATGAAGTTGATATCATGTGCATTCACTTCAAGAAATTTCATACAAATTTTCAAATAAAAAGGTGAACATAAATGCAGATTATTAAATTTATGATTATTTATACTAATTTTCCCATAATGTCATCAAAATCAGATGTTAAAGTGCTTCTTTGTTTGCTTTTCATTTTTATAAAATTCACCACTGCTAATGCCTGTTTGACTGCAGGCCTGTTTGAGATGAATGACTAATTATTATTGATAATGCTTTGAGTTTACTGGCTGATATAATTCTGCAAATACAATTCTTGCAGACAACTGAAAATTTCTATTATTAGCACTGGAAAATATTAAAATGAATGGCTAAGAGGTGAAGGACTATCTTAAGTACTTTGTTCTTTTGTCATGTAAAAAAATTTTAAGCATTTACTTGATATTTTCATATCAGACAAGAATATAAAGTATGTTCTTTTAATTTCCATTCTTAACTTTTTTTACTGACTTTTTTTTTTTGAGAGGTTTTTTGCTATAGGGCGCGTGCGCTCGCCAGACAGACAGAGAGAGGCAGAGAGACAGAAAGTGAGAAATCACCCCCCAAGGGGGATGGCCATGTCGCAATCCCTTCTCCTCCATTCTCCTCTTGGGATCTTGGGCACGCATGCACACGCGCCCGGCGTGAGTTTAAGCCACCGGCTCCGGGACCCGAACCACGGTCGACTACGTGGAAGTCCAGCGACATAGGCATTTCACCAACTGCTGGTCCCATGGCTTTTTTTTTTAAGAAAGGTATTAGTCTCTTTAGCGATATGGATTTGTCTACAAGTTTGCTTATAGCTCATTCTTAAACTTATTTTTCTTATTTTATTTTATAATTTGAAGATAATATTGAGTGGTAAAGTTCAGTAACCAAGGTGTTAGATGTAATACATTTTCATATATGCTATTTGATTCTCCCCTTATTTATTTATTTATTTTTATTGATTTTACATACTTTCACTGGACATTACCACAGCATACAAAATGTGATTTTCCAGCCATAATACACTGTAAAGTGCCTTAAACATACATGTTATCATCAACAAATAATTTTCCTTTTCTTGTTTCTTGTATGTATATTTCCCCCCTATTTCTCACCCTCTGCTATTTCTCATCTTCTTCCCACCCTGTTTCTGTTTTTTTTTTTTTTTTGCTATAGGGCGCGTGCGCTCGCCAGACAGACAGAGAGAGACAGAGAGACAGAAAGCGAGAAATCATCCCCCAGAGGGGATGGTCACGCCACAATCCCTTCTCCTCCAATCTCCTCTCGGGATCTTGGGCACGCACGCACACGCGCCCGTCGTGAGTTTTAGGCCACTGGGTCCAGGACGCAAACCGCGGTCGACTACGTGGGAGTCCAGCGACATAGCCATTACGCTAACTGCCGGTTCCCCCTGTTTCTGGTTTTTGTAGTTGCTTTCCATTACTTTATTCTTTCCCACATTGTATTGATTCACAAAATATCTTAATTAATCTAAGTACTTTCAATAGTAAATTCAGTTGATATATACATATCTGTGAACAAAAGTTGACTTTAGGCATGGAATTCTGTGTGTAGAGTGGATATACTATAAATTAGCACATAGCTTAGGCTATATAGCTTACTGTGGTTACCAAATAAGTATTTTTTAAATATACTTTTTAATTTCAAGAAAGGCAGTTTTAGCTTTAATAAATCAAAATTTAAAAATGTTAAAAGAGGGACCAGCAGTTGGCATAATGGCTATGTTGCTGGACTCCCATGTAGTCAACCGTGGTTCAAGTCCTCGACCCGGTGCCTTAAACTCACATCGGGTGTGTGTGCGTGTGTGCCCAAGATCCCAAGAGGAGAATGGAGGAGAAGGGATTGCAGTGTGGCCATCCCCCCGGGGGGTGATTTCTTGTTTTCTGTCTCTCCGTCTCTCTCTGTCTTTCTGGCGAGTGCATGTACCCTATAGCAAAAACCTCTAAAAAAAAACATGTTAAGAGAACTTTGCTTAATACTTAAAGCCAGGAAACAAGTTAGGATTCTGTTTGAATAGTATGTACATTGACCTGTCCACAACTTGAGAAAAGACAAAACTCCTTAACACTGGGGAAAAAAAGCGTAGAAGGTCAGTAATGTTTTAGTCAAGTCTTAAAATTCTATTTCATCAGTCCAAGCTCATGTACTTTATCTTCTGCTGTGGTCCAATCTCTCGTTTAAATTCAGAAAATAACATTCAACTCTATACTTGTCCCTACCGTTAAGCTGGCCATTTTCTTAGTTGTTCTAGAATTCTTATTTCTGTGTGTCTGACTTTAGTTTTCCAGAAATAGCACTCCCCTCAGAACTTCTTAGAGAGCTGGCCTGGTGTTGGTAAATTTTTTCAGGTTTTGTTTATCTAAGAATGTTCTTGTCTTCTCTTCCCATATGAAGGACAATCTTGCTGGGTATAGTGTTCTTGGTTGAAATTGTTTTTCACTCAACACTTTGAATTAATTTTCCCATTCTTTCCTTTCTCACATTGTTTCCAATGAGAGGTCTGCTGTTAGTCTGATGGGATATCCGTTGCAGGTGACATGACATTTCTCTCTTGCCAGTCTGAGTTTCTTATCTTTGTCTGTGGTTTTGGTCATTCTGGTTATAATGTGTCTTGGAGAAGATCTTCTTGAGTTGATCCTATTTGGGGTCCTTTGTATTTCTTGGGTCTGGATCTTTGAATGCCTCTCTAGGTTTCGAAAGTTTTCTTCCAGGATTTCATGGAATAGATTGTCAATGCCCTTATTAGTCTCTTCACCTTCTGGGATACTGATTATCTGGATGTTTGGACGTTTAATGGTATGTAGTATTTCTTATATATCATTCTCATTTTGGGGGGCTATTTTCTCAGTCTTCATGGTGGATTTTACTAGTCCAGCGATCCTGTCTTCTACATCTGAGATTTTATTTTCTGCATGATCTAGCCTGCTTTTAATACTTTCAAAGGAGATTTTCACTTCCTGTATTATAGCCTTCATCTCTAACAGGTCCATTTCACTCTTTTTTATGGTGTGCCTTTCCTCTTTCAGCTCTCACAAGAAATTCCTCACCTCCTGGGACTCATTTGATTTTTTCTTCTGGTGTTCTTTGCCCCTTTTCTCTTCCATCTCTGTTAGTTTTGTCATTATGAATACTCTATAATTTCTTTATCAGACATTTCCATGATTTCCATTGTAGTGTCTGTGGATGAAGAGGAGTTATTCTTTTCCCTTGAGGGTGAGGTATTTTCTTGGTTTTACATATTTCTTTTGACCCTGTGGTGATCTCTATTCATCTGATGGGTTATCCATTTCTTCCTAAATTCTAGAAGATCAATCTGAGCGATCAGAGTTGCACAGGAGGATATAGTCTGCAAACTCTTTGGCATTGTGTTTTTTTTTTTTTTCCCTTTGTGACACAGATTCAGTGGGATTTGGGGAATATGAGGACCCAAATAGTATTCAGATTTGGCAACTTTTCATTTAGACTTGTCTAGACACTCAGTAGGTGGAAGCAGGATAGACTCTCAGCAGAACATCTTCACTGTTCTTATCTCTGAAATTGCTAAATCTTAGCTCTCATGGCGGATTCAGTCTTTTTCTGGCCTACCTGTTTTTTTTGCCAATTCTCCCCTTATTTGTAAATGAAAGAGTAGGTCAGAAACTTAAAAAAGTCTTTTATGTACCTACTAGATTTATTAATTCATGGTCAGATCTACTTTGCTTTTGTTGTATCCTTAGCACCTAATATGGTGCATGGCATGGTATATACAGGTTGTTAAATGACTAAAGGCCATTTAGATATTGTCTTAATTTGTCCCTTATGAAACTTGGATTTTATAGACTTGGGGAATCCAAAGGACACATTCATGCTTTTTTTCTCTTGAACACAAAAAATGGGGAATTCTGTGTTTTAAGATTTTTCCTTCATTTTTAAAACAGAGCCATGATCCACCTGCCCCCAGCCTCCCAACTTGGATTATAGGCATGTACCATTCCCCAGGCCTTAGGTGGACTGAGAATCAAATTTGGACCTTCTATATGGTCCCAACCTGAGGAGAATGGAATCTTAGCTAGAAGTGCCTCCTATCTATCATAGAGTATCTCTCTATGAATTCACTTTTACTTGGTCCTATATTTTCTTCCCCCTTTGCATTTTCCCAATACCTTCTATAAATTATACTCACCAAGACTGAAAGAAGTAAATTTTGGAAAAGAGAAGCTTTTGGGGAATTGAAATAAACATTGGTTCCAAATGTAACATATAGGCACTTTGGAGGATGAAGAAGTTGAAATTTTTAATACTATAATTCAAGGAAAATGATAAGGCTCCCAAGAGATTTCACATGAATGTTAATAAAATGATTTTTCTGAACTGCATTTCTAACTAAGTTGATTCATTTTTTTCCTGAAACATAGAACTTATAAAATTTTATAAAGATAGAGCCAGCCCTGTAAAATAGTGTCTAGAGGGGCAGAATCTCCCAGGGTGGACCAAAGTTTGAACCTCAGCCCCAGAGGCTTGAAAAACATGCCAGTCATGTGTGTATGCATTCCCCCAAATCCTGACTGGATGGAAAAATAGAGGAAAAAGGAATAGGGATTTTCTCTGGTTTCTCTATGTCTGTCGCTCATGTGAGCATATGGACCCAATGACAACAAAATGTTTTTAAAATTACCAGATACTGAAAGATTGGAAGATACAAAAGCATGGAGAACAATTTTGGATACTAGAGACAGCATGGGAGGAAGATGGGAAATGGGAGAGGGTGAGAAGAAGGGAATCAAGGGGGAATATAGAGAAACAAAAAATTTAAGGAACACAAAAATGGAAAATTATTTGTTAATGATAATATGTATGAATAATAACTGGATGAATATACAGTATATTCATACTTGGAAAATTCATTTTGCACACTGTAATGATATACAATGATTTAATGAATAAAATTTAGTAAGTCATTGAACCGTAAAAAAAAAAGAATTTCAGAAATATAAATCTGACAAAATTAAATAACGTTAGAGATGAGATGTGAATTTTTGTGATGTCAGTACTAGAACAAATGTAGAATATTTTCAAACAGATTGTTATGGAATCTATCTGATTTCAATAAATTCTAGTGACAGATTCCCTATAATTATATAATATTATGGCAAGGGTAGAAGAGGCAAATGCATGTGATGTTCCTAAACTTCTTTTTGTGGTTTCTATTATATTTCTGCTTTTTGTAATGCATTTTATAGTTTGTGTTATAGTTTTATATTGTGAGCCTCTAAACCTGCACTGTCTAATATGCTAGTCACCAGCCCTATATGACTAGCATTTGAAATGTGGCTAGTCCAAATTCAGATGTGACGTAAATGAAAACTACACATAGGGTTTCAATGATTTAGTATGGAAGAAAGAAAGTAAAATATCTCATTAATCTTTAAGACTGATTATATGCTGGAATTTTAATATTTTGAATGTACTGGGTTAATTAAAGTAGTATTAAACTAATTTATTTAACCAATTTCTTTATACATTTTAAAATTTGGCTATTAGCAAATTTGGAATTGTATGTTATTCACATGGTATCTTTTTCTATCTGACAGTACTTTTCTAAACTATTTTAATTCAATTATATTTAAATCTTGCAATTTCTTTGTGCACATGTGATAGCAACTGGGTTTTTAGAAGACAACTAACCATAAAGTTTTTAGTCATGTGTGCATTTCTAGGGCCAACTAAAAATGCCTATTATTGTATTGGTCACATTGGATTGAATATTTATATTTTCCTGATTCACCCTCTTCATCAATGAAACATGGAAGGGTAATTAAGGACTACAAAAGGCGTTCTTCTCTCCCTGCTTCTGATCTTTTATTCCTATTTCTATACAAATTATACAATTTCCCCCTGTAACTCAAACGTATCCTTATGTTCCAACCACTAGTGATAAAAGGCTTGAAAAGAGTCATTTTATACCATGCTAAAGTCTTATGAAATGGGTGAGAAGATGACCTGCTTTTTGTTACTCCAAATCCTTGGCTTATGTTCATATTCACAGTTGCGACCACAGTGCATGTTTCCTTCTGTGTAATCATTACTTTTGTTGTTCTGAGTGACTAAACCCTATTGTTTGCTGACTTGATGTTGTCCACATTTTGTCTATTAATTTCATTGAGTAAATTTCCTCTTTTAGGTTTGAGAACGAATAATCTAGGTATAGAAATAATGTGTAGTGCCATTTTTTAATGGATTCATAGGAGAGGTCAAAAGCTGTAGAAAGAAAAATTAGATTACTCTTCTGATGGTTTTTATTAGTTAAAAATGTATAGTTAGCCTTACATAAATTTTGTGTGCCTGGGAAAATTGAGCTCATTATTATTTAGCAAAGTTGGCTTATTGAATTATTTAAGGATGAAGTAATGGGTTGTATAATGCTTGGAAGAGTAGAGGTGAAAAAGAAAAATGAAACATATAGTATCTCACTTATTAGATCATCAGAAAAGTCATCACATACTGTTCTATGGTTTTCCATGCAAAAATGCATCATGACTTTCCTGACTACACAGTAGAAGGCTGTGTTTAAATGGATTTAATTACCACACAATTTGTCATAATACATATTCAGCAATTAGAATAATGTGTGCTTTTGAGGACTTGTGTCCAACCAAAACCAAGGAAGATCAGATATAGAATATGAATATGATGATTGGCACAAGTAGTACAGTGATAGAAGTATTATTACAGAGTAACCCAGTGCCTCCACTATATTATATTGTATCACCACAGCAACATACCAACAATAATAAAACCAATATAACAATAGGACAATGAGAATAATACCAGCAGTCATTTGTATAGTCGCTTAAAATGAAAGGTTCTGAATGATTACATTACTTGCCCAAGTTTAGTTGACTAATTTGTACAGGTACAGAGTGGCTGTTTTGAATTTTGCACTAGTTTTCCATTTGATTTTATGCTCTATTTTAAACAACTCATACAATTTAACTTATGAAGGTAGCATTTATCTATTTGAGATAAATTTTCTTAGATGACATTGGGGCAAAAGGGTTAAGATTAATGAAGAATTTTCCATATATAGTTTGAGTTTTTATGGTCTCAGTTAAAAAAAAAAAGAGAGAGAGTACATGTTCTTTCTGGATTGTCAAGTTTGTAACAAAGAGGGGACATTTAAGGTCCAGAGAAAATTTATTTTAACAAAATGTCTACCTTCTATTTTGTTTGGATTGACAAGCTGGCTACCACTGTAACATGCTTCATGAGAAAAAAATATACAGAGTCCTTAAAACCAGCTGAAATGTTAAATAAATTAGAATATCAGAATATAGGAAGAGTTTGAGGGACAGAAAATGATTTTTTTTTCCTATTTCATTCGTTGAAGGTACAAAGAAGAATGCATTGAGTATTTACATCTTCCCATGACATTTTGCATTGCTACTGTCTTAAACAGATAACAGAGTGTAAAATATAAAATAAATACCATCAAATGAGCTCAGGATTCTCAGTTTCCCCTGAAACTGAGTGACAGTAATCCTCTCTGACAAAAGAGAGTTACTGCCATTAGTAAATCCTGTTATGTAGTTCAGTCCACAGCTTGTAGTGCACATTGAATAAGGATAGGAAGGATTAGAAATATCAGACTGAGAAGAAATCCAGAGGGACAGATCGTTGAGATAGTCCTGATATGTGTGGTTGAAAGGGCTGTCATTAAGTGTTGGACGACTAGCAGTAGGATTCAGTGGTGGTCCCAAGGGATTGGTATCTCTGTTGTATGTTTATTTGCAATTTTATAGCCTCTAATCGAGAAAAGATAATTTTGGTTAGAAGATTTAAGAGAAAGGGCCCAAATATTAGGGTGAGAATTAGCACTAATAGGGGCCCCAAGAGGGGCAACAGCCAAGGGAACTAGTTCCAGATTTTTGACCAGGTTCCACATGAATGTGACAACTGTTGTGAGATTCATGAAACCCTATCAACCAGTTTCCTGGCAGCATCTCTTATCAGGCCAGATTGGTTTAGATAAGAACAGCACTCCTCTAACCCCATTATGTTTTGAAGTACCACTCCTGCCAGTGAATCTATGTGATCTTCAACAGTTAAGAATATTTTTAAGAGGTTTTTTGCCGTAGGGAACATGTGCTCACTGGAGAGAGAGACAGAGACAGAGACAGTGAAAGGGGAAAGTAAGAAATCATTCCCCAGAGTTGATATCCATGCTGCATGCCCTTCTCCTCCATCCTCCTCCTGGGATCCTGGGCACACATTCATGCCCAGTGCAATTTTTAAGCCACCAGTTCCAGGACTCAAACCACTGTTGGTCATATGGGAGTCCAGTGATGTAACTGCTACGCCATCTGCTGGCCTCCAGTTAGGATATTTTGAGCCATTTCATCTAAACTGTCTGAGAGCTCTTTGGATGACTTTTGATAAGTCAGAGAGGTGAACAGACCAGCAACTTCTGTATTTATTTGGGTGGTGACACCTAGCCCCACTAGAAGGAGAATGAGTTGTATGGCTCATTTTGTCCTCACATGAGCTATCAGAGGACAATTAGTGACTGATAGTTGGGGGGCAGTGGTGATCTCAGGGGATAGAAAAACCAGTGTACAGGTTCATTTGTACAGTGTTCAGTGTCCATTTGGCAGAGAGGCACAAATAGAAAGTTATGCTACAAAACGAGAAAATTCCAAGGATTTCAAAACAAAGTCCCAGGTCAGTAGTAAAGAGATAAGTTAATTTTTTAAAAAAATTTTCCCAGGGGAAAAGCTTCCTGCCAAGTTTGCACCCATAAACTGTTGATATGGCCCATGGGAGATATCCTGTGTGGATTCTTGCGTTTTGTTTCCCAGTGTAGATACTCTTTTTTAAAGAATTATTTTACTTAATTTTATTTTATTTATTTTAATTTGACCAGAGAGGGACAAGGTGAGAGAGAGTGAGAGATGGAAAGTGAGAAAGCAAGCCAGCAGGTCCAGGACTTAAACTGTGATCGGCCACCTGGGAGTCCAGCGCCTTTAACCACCATAGCACCTGCTGGCCCCAATATCTTAATGTGTCTATATCAACCCAGGTGGTTAAATTTTTATATTTCCCTGGTCATGCCAGGGAAAGATACTAGTGCACTGGCATTGGTTAGGTCTCCCTTGGCAATATCCTGAAATTTTGTTCAATATGACAGAAGCATTAAGTTGAGGTTTCCATGAGAACCTCACTGGCTTGTTGAATGGCATGTACAGAGTTACCTGGTAGTTAGCCTAATCTGTAGGAGGCTGTAGTACTATAATATGATTGCAGGGAGACTGGTCTAAAGCAGTTAGTGGTGTCCTTGGGTTATATCATGAGCTCTTTTAATATAGATGAGTGCCTAGAATTTTAAGAGAGTAGTCACTGTATGGGTCCTCAAACTAGGGCTCTCAATGAGGCCTCAGTGGTTAAGTTCTGTTGGAAGAATCCAAGAAGGTTAACTGCACTCCCTGGTTGTTTACAATACTAGACCATGGGATCAAATTTATTATCTATGTAGCTTGGTACCCCATCAGAACCCTTTTTTTTTTTTTTTTAGAATTATTTTATTCAACTTTTTTTCTCTTTCTTTCTCTTTCCCTTTCTTTCTTTCTTTCTTTCTTTCTTTCTTTCTTTCTTTCTTTCTCTCTTTCTTTCTCTCTTTCTTTCTCTCTTCTTTCTTTCTCTTTCTTTCTCTCTTTCTTTCTTTCTTTCTCTCTTCCTTCTTTCTCTTTCCTTCCTTCCTTCCTTCCTTCCTTCCTTCCTTCCTTCCTTCCTTCCTTCCTTCCTTCTTTCCTTTTTCTTTCAATGTGACCAGAGAGAGACAGAGCAAGAGTGAGAAAGAGAGAGAAGGAAAGAGACAAAGCAAGGTGCCAGGTTTGGGACTCTAACCGCAGTCAGCCATGTTGGAGTTCAGTGCCTTTTCATGCCATCTGCCAACACCCATCAGAATCTTGAAGGTTTATAATCCTTAGATGTCTAAACTTAAATTGAAGGATTGTCCACAGCTTTGTCACTATATCCCTCCCCATAAGAGGGGATGGGCATCTAGGAACTATTAGAAATTCTTGTGAGAATACTTGTTTCTTGAATTGGCATATCAAGGGAAGGGTGAAATAATTCACAGTATTTTTCTCCTCCATTCCCATGACTATTGTGGTCTGTGATAAGGGCATTCCAGAAAAAGGGTGGGGGGAGAACAGAGTAAGCAGCCCCTGTATCTAAAAGAAATAAAATTAACTTATCCATGTTGTCCAGAATTACCTGGAGTTCCTTGGTGGTTATTATGACTTCTCTGGACTTATTTTCTAGACAGTAGATTTTCTGAGTCCTCCTCAGTCATCGATTTCTTCATCTTGGCCCATGAGGACCTTGGCTGGCTGTTTCCTTCCTGCAAGAGAGTGGACAGTTGACTTCCAATGACAGGGATTGTTTCCCACATTATGACATTGATGGCAGGGCCCAAGAGGTGGCTGTGTACAGTCTCTTGCCAAATGTCCCATTTTCTTGCACTTGAAGCATGAATCTGCAAGTTTTTTTCTCTGGTTTTTGGGTAAACTCTGTGGATATTAAGGTCTTTAGCAATTGCAACAGTCATAAGCCTGGCTTGTTGCTTTTCTTTGTTCTGTTCTCTAACTCCTCAAGATCCTGATTATTTTTTATTTTATTTTATCTTTTGGGGGAGAGGTTTTTGCTATAGGGCACGTGCGCTCGCCAGACAGACAGAGAGAGACAGAGACAGAAAGTGAGAAATCACCCCCCAGGGGGGATGGCCACGCCACAATCCCTTCTCCTCCATTCTTCTCTCAGGATCTTGGGCACACATGCACACGCGCCCGGCGTGAGTTTAGGCCACCGGGTCCGGGACTCAAACCACGGTTGACTACTTGGGAGTCCAGTGACATAGCCATTACGCTAACTGCTGGTCCCAAGATCATGATTATTAAATGCTATGACAGCCATATTAAATAGTAGAAACTGGTTTGGAGTCTCATTTTTAGCTTTGGAGTTTTCAACTGATATCTGAGACAGAATGGCTAATAAAGTATTGTCCCAAAAGAGCCCTTTCCTCTAGAGAAGTAAGGTCCACATTAGCATATTTTCTAAACCCTTATTATAACTTGTAATAGAAGGCAACTGGGTTTTCATCTTTTTCCTACATGATCATTCTAAGTTTATCATAATTTACAGACTTTCATAGCCCATTTCTTATTCCTGCCAAGAGACCCTCTAGAAACTTAGCACTCCAGTTCATCCCCACTGGGCTGTTATAATCTCATTCAGGGTCAGTTGTGGGGACAGTTTCTTCTATAAAATTTTCTTGTAATATCTCAGCAAATGTAGCATACTCTTCTTTGCATGATGCACCAAGATTCATTCCTTTTCCATAGAGGTACAATAGGTAGCCAGAATGAAATGTACATCCCTCCAAGAAAAGTCAAAAGTCAGGATCAGACTCTGGACCCTGGCAGTAAATTTATTGGAATTCTCAGAATATTTTCTCAACTTTTCTCTGCATTGTTGAATATCAGTAATGATGAAGGGAACTTGGACTCTTATTAGGCCCTCTTGCTCAACTATTGTCCTAAGAGGGTAGAGGGCCCTGATTTGAGTATGTGATGAACTGAAGGGTACATTACCTAGTTCTTCTGTCCCCATTTGGATGGACATAGCTGTGTTTGGGGCAGAAGGCAAGGAACAGTATGGAGGGAATGTATACCCCCTTGGTAGTCTCATTGAGGTTTATAAAAAGGGATTATCTATTATATCCATATTTGGTTGAGGCCTTAGTGAAGGGATTTGGCTGACTTTCCTGCAAAGGGAAGGGTCTTGGTAAAGAGACATGAATGTCTGAATATATGGGACTTTGAACCACTTTCCTTGTCTTCTTCATAGCCAATTTAGCTATAAGATAGTATTATGATTAATGGTCCTATTTAGTGTCCACCATTCTTGGCCTGCAAGTTTATATTGACGTCAAGCTATATTACAAAGTAATATTAGTGTGTTTTCCTTTAAGTTAGCGGGGACAAAATTCTCCCAATAGTTAAGGATACAGCCAAAGGGTGAGTCCTGGGGAACTGAATAGTTATTTACCTTGTTTTCTATGAAGAAGGAGAATGAGGAGGAGGAGGAGGAGGAAGAGGAGGAGGAGAAGAAAAAGAGAAGAAGAAGAAGAAGAAGAAGAAGAAGAAGAAGAAGAAGAAGAAGAAGAGCAAAGAAAAGAAAAGAAAAGAAAAGAAAAGAAAAGAAAAGAAAAGAAAAAAGAAAAGAAGGAGGAGGAGAAAAGAAGAAGAAGAAGAAGAAATGACAGAAGAGGAAGAAGAAATGACAGAAGAGGAAGAAGAAATGACAGAAGAGGAAGGAATAGGTAAACTATGGCCAGAGCCCTGCCTGGGGCATTACTGTAGGCAGTGGGTAACTCGAAGGGAACAAGGTAGGAAGACCTAAATAATTTATTCCTGTCAGAACTGCTAGATGCTGAGTGTGCTTGGCTTTCTTGGAGACTATCTCTTGAACATACTAGAGCTAAGGTCTTATCTGAGGTATCCCTTGAAGGTAGATGAACCTCTGGGACAATGGCCTGAGGTTCCTCAGCTTGTTATGTCTTTTTAGGTACACAGGACCATTTCCTTGGCTGAATGTCTTTAGCCAGACAGAAAGACTCCAAGATTCTTAGAGTCCTTTTGAGAGCTATGACATATTTTTTTTTCTCTGGTATTGCCTTAGAGAAGGAGAACATACAGTCTGACTTCAGAGAGGCAGCAAGACTTTTGATATCTCCTCAAGAGGTAGTCATTTTGATATGGGCCTCTTGGGGCTCTAATTTGTTTCCAAAATGAAAGCAACTGAAAACATGGGAAGAACTGAGGGTGAGTTTTCCCCTGGAAAAAGTCATTCCAGAGAGCAGCGAAGAAAATGGCAAAAGAATAGAAATCCTGGAAAAGAGAGAAGTCTGGCATGAAATTTCCTGTCATCACGTTGAAGACTTACTTATTGTAGCAGGGTATCAACAAACCTTGAGAGATTTGTGAAATGGTCTGCAACAGGTAGGAAAATACCTGGGATAAACATCTTGGTGATAAAGTTATAGGGAGTAATCCAGATGACCACAAGTGGGGCAACCAGTGGTTTTTTCCTCAGCAGGGTGCTGTGGCCTTCAACAAAATGGACAACACCTGGCTCAGAATAGCATTGAGGGCTGGGTGCTGAGGTGAAGTCTCCCTTGGCTTAAGGAGGACTTGAGCAAGAAAAAGAAACAAGAACAAAAAACTATAGCTTAAGGTTGGATCTATTTATAGGGGTGTTGTTCCCAGGAATGACTGAGGAAACACTGGGGGTGTAAATACAGCAGTCATGGATAAAGTACATATTTCTCTGATCCTAAATTGGGTTTTTCTTGATTGGTTCAGCCCTTGATTATTCCCCTTCCCAGAAAAAAATTCACCTTGCAAAAGCCTGCAGGGACAATAGTAAATATATTCCAGAATGTCTTTTTTTCTTTTCTAAAATATATTTTATTTTAATTTCTTTTATACATTCAATCACTATACATCACTTAACTTATAAAGCGAATTTTCCCAACATGAATACGCTTTCCATCAGCCGAATTGAGGATACTTTACACGTTATCATCAACAGATAATAATCCATTTCTGTGCCCCATAAATGTTTTGCCTCTTTATTTCTCTCCTTAATGTCATTCCTCAAACTCTCCTCCTTCTCCCCTTCTCTTCCCATACAGTATCCAGTATCCATAACCATTTTCCATGTTTCTATATCCTCTAACTTTTCAGTTTCCACCATAGAGTGGAGGCATACAGTGTCTCTCCTTTATAGCCTGGCTTGCTTCACTCAGCACTAATTCTTCCATATTTGTCCACTTTCTATCAAAAGCCAGGGTCAAAAAAAAAAGATTATGATGATAATAATAATTAAAAAAAAGCCAGGGTCTTCTTATTTTTATGGCTGAGTAGTATTCTGTAGAATATATGTGCCGCACTTTTTCAGTCCATTCATCTCTTCATGGACATTTGGATTGGTTCCATGTCTTAGCAATTGTGAATAATGACATGATAAACATAGATGTGCAAGCACTTTTCCAATTGAGAGCTCTCCTGTCTTTGGGTAGATACACAGGAGTGGAATTGCTGGATCATATAGTAGTTCTACTTGTAGATCTTTGAGGAATCTCCTTATTGTTCTCCAAAGCCACACCATAACTTATCTTTATTATTATTATTATTATTATTATTATTATTATTACTTTTAGTCATTCTGACTGGTGTTAGTTGGTATCTCATCTCATTGTGGTTTTGTTCTGCATCTCCCTTATAATGAAGGATGTTGAGCACTTTTTCATATGCTTTTTGGCTGTTCATATGTTTTCCTTAGAGAGTTGCTTTTTCAGCTCATTTTCTCATGTTTTAATTGGGTTGATCATGTTTTTTTTCAGGTAAGCTGCTTGAGTTCCCTGTGTATTCTGGTTATCAGTCCCTCATCTGAGGCAGTTTACAAAAATATTCTCCCATTCATAAGGTTGTCAACTCACACTAATTACTGTGTCTTTTGGTGTGCAGAAATTTCTTAATCTGAGGTAATTCCACTTGTCTATTTTTGGGATTATTACCTGTATTTTGGGGGTCTTATTTAGGAAGTCTTTGCCTACTTGGATGTTTCCCAGAGTTTTCTTAGTGTATTTCACCAGTAATTTTATAGTTTGAGGTCTTAAGTTTAGAACTTCGATCCACTTTGAGTTGATTTTTGTTAATGGTGAGAGGTAGGGATTCAGATTCATCTTTCTGCAGGTGGATACCCAGTTTTTCCAGCAGCATTCGCTAGAGAGATTTTCTTTTACCTACTGGATTGACTGGTACCTTTTGTCAAAAAACAGATAGCTGTGTATTTGGGGATTTATTTCTGGTGTCTCTATTCTCTTCCATTGGTCCACATTGTGTTTTGGTGCCAATACCATTTTGTTTTGATGATCACAACATTGTAATGTATTTTGGTCATGGAATGAGATGCCTCCTACTCCACCATTCTTGCACAGGATGGCTTTGGCAATATGGGGTCTTTTATGATTCCAGACAAATTCTATGATTGTCTTTTCTAAATCTGTAAAGACTGTCTCTAGTAACTTGATTGGTATTGCATTAAAATATGTAGATTAAGTTGGGTAGAATTGCCATTTGGTTATATTAATTCTTCTGATACAGGAACATAGGATGTCCTTACCCTTTTTTGTGTCATTTTCAATTTCTTTTTTTAAATTCTCATGATTTTCCTTACAGAGATTTGACTTCTTTGGTTAGATTTATTCCTAGGTATTTTATACTCCTTGTGGCCATGGTAAATGGGATTACTTTATTCAGTTGTATCTCAGTCTGCTTGCTGTTCATACGTAGAGATGCTATAGATTTTTGTATGTTGATTTTGTATCCTGCAACTGTACTCTATTAATTTGTTACTTCCAGGAATTTTTTTGTGGATACCATTGAGTCTTCTATGTATACAGTCGTATCATTTGCAAATAGAGTTTCACCTCTTCTTTTCCTATTTGAATGCCTTTTATTTTATTCTCTTTTATGATTGCATTGGCGAGGACTTCCAGTACTATATTGAAACAGAGTGGAGAAAGTGGGCATCCTTGTCTTGTACCAGTTGGTAGTGGAAAAACTCTCAGCTTATTCCCATTCAGAATGATGTTCTCTATGGGCTTTTCATAGATAGCTTTTATTGTGTTGAGGAATGACCCTTCTATGCAGAGTTTGCTGAAAGTCTTAATCATGAATCGATGTTGTATTTTATCAAATGCTTTTTCTGCATCAATTGAAGATATTCTAAGGTTGATTCTATTTGGAGTCATTTGTATTTCCTGCATCTACATGCCTGAATGTTTCTCTAGGTTTGGAAAGTTTTCTGCAAGTATTTCATGAAATAGATTTTCTATGACCTTATCAGATTCTCCACCTTCTGGAATACCTATTATTGGGATATTTGGACATTTAATGGTATCTAGTATTTCCAATATGTTGTCATTTCTTGTTGCTGTTTTTTTCATTCTTTTTGGTAGTTATGTCTATGTCAGAAGCTTTGTCATCAGATAAGAGATCCTATCTTCTGCATAGTCTAATCTGCTGTTAATACATTCAAGGGAAGTTTTAATTTTCTATATTGTAGTCTTCATTTCCAGATGTTCTATTAGGTTCTTTTTTAGGGTGTCTATTTTTTTTCCTCTTGAGAGGTTTTTGCTATAGGGCATGTGTGCTCACTGGAAAGATAGAGAGAGACAGAGAGACAGAAAGAGAGAAATCAGCCCCCGGGGGGATGGCCATGCCGAAATCCCTTCTCCTTCATTCTCCTCTTGGGATCTTGGGCACACACGCGCCCAGCGTGAGTTTAAGCCACCAGGTCCGGGACTCGAACCGCGGTCCACTATGTGGGAGTCCAGCGACATAGCCATTATGCTAACTGCTAGTCCCAGTGCATGGCATTTTAAAGTACACCAGAGAGATCAGTTCATGCCAGGGGGTAGAGTCAGAGCTGGATCCCTTGTCCTTCCCCTTCGGAGAAGCTCACTATCCCTGCTTCTGTGATCCTGCTTGGCTCTACACTAGCTGGTGGAACTCAGGGAGAGAAAGGCCGGGGCCTGGGGCATCAAGAGTTTGAAAACACACACCTTAGAGGTCAGGAAGAGCTGGCTGTTAGGTCATAGCTGGAGCCCCAGTACAGCTGCTTTGAAGCAGTTCACTCTCCCTGCTTCACTGACCCTGCCAGGTCCTGCACTAGCTAGTGGAACTCAGGGAGTCAAAGTCTAGGACACTGGGCAGGAGGAGTACAAAAGCACACATTGGAGAGGTCAGGGTGTGTTTATGGGAGTCAGGTCTAGAGCTCTAGTCCAGCCCCTCTGGAACAGCTCACTCTCCAGAATTCTTTAATATGTGTTTTTTTTTTTTTTTTTTTTTTTTTTTTTTTTTTTTTTTTCTGTAGATCTTCTGAGGGAGCTAGAGAGCCTAGAAATTCACACTTTCTTAGTTCACGGTGTATTACAAAATAAGACCAGTTCTTTGAATGATAGACTATCCCCAAGGCTATACCATAATCCTGAAATCTCTATTAGTTAACAATTCAGAAGTTATGCTCATAAGAAACTTTGATTAAATATCATGTTAATTCATAGACATAACCAGAACTCTGGTGAAGAACAGAGTTATTTCATGTTTTGTCAAAATCAGCCCTTTTTTAAATTTTGATTTTGTTCAAGATTATATTCTTGTGGTAAAAGCAGAATTGAAACCAGTTTGTCGTCATTTCTTATTTTTTCTTTTCTTCTTCTTATCTTCCCTCCTTTTTCTTCTCCTTCTTCTCTTCTTTTCCTCTTCTTTTTATTAAGGTTTTTACCATAGGGTGCATGTGTTTGCTACAGAGAGACAGAGAAAGGCAGAAGGAGAGAGGAAGAGAGGGAAAGTGAGAAATCATCCCCCAGGGAGATGGCTACAGTATAGTCCCTTCTCTTCCATTCTCTTTTCAGGATTTTGGGTTTGCATACACATACGCCTGGTATGATTTTCAAACTTCTTGGTCTGGGTCATGAATTGTTGTCAGAGATGTGGGAATCCAGCATCTTAATGACCATGCCACCCGCTGGTCCCTCCCATTTTTATAAGTAAAGAAAATACAGGTGTGAAAATATAATTTTCATTAGCCTAGAGATATGATGGATAACATTGTTTTTTGAAAGTTGAGCCAGCTTTGCATATTTGAAATAAATGCCACTTTGTCATGGTATATAATAATAACTAGTTTTTGCATTGTTGCATTTGATTTTCTACTATTGTGAAAATTGTCTTGTTCTGTTGTTTTGTTTTCTTGTAATGTCTTTGGGTTTTTGTATCAGGGTAGTGCTGATATTATAGAAAGACTTAGAAAGTATTTTTCTCTGCTTCTACTTTTTTTGGAGAGGTTTTCGCTATAGGGCCCGTGCGCTCGCCAGAGAGAGAGAGACAGAGAGACAGAGAGACAGAGAGACAGAAAGCGAGAAATCACCCCCTGGGGGGATGGCCACGCCGCAATCCCTTCTCCTCCGTTCTCCTCTCGGGATCTTGGGCACGCACGCACACACGCCCGGCGTGAGTTTTAAGCCACCAGGTCTGGGACTCGAACCGCAGTTGACTACGTGGGAATCCAGTGACATAGCCATTACGCCAACTGCTGGTCCCCTCTGCTTCTACTTTTAGGAAGAGAATTGGTATAATTTTTCTGTTAAATGTTTGATGAACTGCGATCTTCCAGTAATTAGCCAAAATGATGAACACAAAGGAAAAGAAGAGAAGCACCCAGTATATGATCTCTAGGTCTTTTACAAAACATGCAGTGGTTCCTTTGGCAATGTATATGCGAATCTACAAGAAAGGTGATATTGTAGACATAAAGGGAATGGGTACTGTTTAAAAAGGAATTCCCCACAAATGTTACCATGCAAAATTGGAGGAGTCTACAATGTTACCCAGCATGTTGTGACATTGTTATAAACAAACAAGTTAAGGGCAAGATTCTTGCCAAGAGAATTAATGTGCATATTGAACATAGTAAGCATTCTAAGAGCAGAGATAGCTTCCTGAAATGTGTGAAGGAAATGATCAGAAAAAGAAGGAAGCCAAAGAGAAAGGTACCTGGGTTCAAATGAAGAGCAAGCCTGCTCCACCCAGAGAAGCACACTTTGTGAGAACAAATGAAATGGAGCCTGGGTTTCTGCAATCTATTCCCAATGAATGCATAGCATAATGTGTGTCAAAAATAAACTAATATATGGTCTATTTAAAAAAATAATAAAAGAAGAATTTATTCACTAATGAGATCATCCGGGCCTGGTGCTTTCTGTTTTAAAATGTTAAATATTGATTCAATTTCTTTAACAGATTTAGGAATTTTCAGATTGTCTCTTTCTTTTTCTGTGAGTTTTGTTAGAATGTATCTTCCAAGGAACTGGACCATTTCATTTAGGTTATCATAGAGTCAGCATAGAGTTTATAACATTCTTTTATTATTCTTACATTGTCCAGAGGATCTGTAATGTTGTCTCCACTTTTATTTCTGATATTAGTAATTTGTGTTCTCTTTTCTTAGCCTGGCTAAAGGTTTACTGATTTCACTTCTCTTCTAAGTACCATTTGATTTCATTGTTTTACAATTCTGTCTTGTTTTCAACTTAAATACTTTCCATTCTAGTTTTTGTTATTTATTTTTTTTCTGTTTACTTCAGGTTTAATTTTCCTTTCTGGCTCTAGTTTCCTAAAGTGGAGGATTAGACACTGATTTTTGTATCTTCATTTTCTTCTAGGCACTACTTTTGCTACAACCCACAAATTTTGATGCTGGGTTTTTGGACTGGGTCTTCTGAAAAGTCATGACACATTTTTGCATAGAAAAAATATAGAAAAAATATGACATGACTTTTCTAACAACCTAATGTATGTTTAGTTTGTAATATTTAAAAATTTATCTAGATAATTCTTTGTTGACATAGGTGTCATTTAGAAGTGTGTTGCTTAATAAATCTCCAAGAATTTTGAGAGGGTGTGTGTGCTCACTGGAGAGAGAATAAGAGATTGAGAGAGAGAAAGAGAGAGAGCAGACCTTTTAGGACATGGTTATGTTGCAATCTCTTCTCCTTTTCTCATTCCTTTTGGGATTCTGGACAAGCATGCACATATGCCTGCCAGGTTTCTCAGGTCACCAGGTCCAGGACTCAAACTTTGTGATTGACCATATGAGATCTAGTTAAATGAACTTCCATGCCACTGACTGGCCCTGAATTTCCAGCTATCTTTATGCTATTTGCTTATTTCTAGTTTAATTTCATTGTGGTCTGAGATCAGGCATTGTTTAATTTTTATTCATTTAAATTGTTAAGGTGTTTATTTATGGCCCAGAATGTTTTCGATACTGGCAAATGTTCCAAGTGAACTTGTAAAGAATGTATAATCTGTTGCTGGATGAGGTTTTGTATATATGTAGATTATATGCAGTTGATTGATGGTTTTGTCGAGTTCAACTATGTCCTTACTGACTTTCTGTCAGTTATTGATAGAGGGGCGTTCAAGTCTCCAACTATAATAGTGATTTCATCTAATTTTTCTTGAAGTTTTATCAGTTTTTGTCTTGTGCTTTTTTATTCTCTGTTGTATTAAAGGGTGCTTTTTTTCTTTGTTGCATATATATTACAGATTAGTAAGACTTCTTGGAGAATTGACTTCTATATCTATCTCTATATACCAGATAATTTTCCTTGCTCTGAAGTCTCCTCTAGCTAAAATTAACAGATTTCCTTCTGTTAGCATGATATATATTTATTCAATCCGTTACTTTTGATTTTTTATGTGCCTTTATAATTAAAATGGGTTTTATAGACAAAATATAGTTGGGTCTTATCTTTAATCCATTCTGACAGTCTCTGTCTTTTAAGTGATATATTTAGATCATTAATATTTAAGGTGATAATTGATATAGTTGGATTAATATCTACCATAGTTACTGTTTTCTCTCCACTGCCCTTGTTCTTTGTTCCTCTTTGTCTTCTATCCTTTTTCTGCCTTCTGTGGTTTTAATTGATGTGAAATGCTCAATTCCCTTTTCTCTGCTTTATTAGTGTATCAATTATACTTTTTCCTTTTTACTATTTTTAGTCATTCCCATAGAGTTTGAAATATTTACTTAGACCTAATTTAAATCCTTATGAATAATAATTTTAAAAATTAATAAAAAAGACAACCCCCCCAAAAAATAACTCTATAACACTTCACAGATGGGTAACTACCTTGTAATAACAAAATAATCCTAGTTTCTCCTTCTCATGCCTTGTATCAATGCTGTCATTCATTTCATTTACATACATAGAATATGAAACAACACACCCACTACCTTATTTCATTAGGTGTCTATATTTGAGTCAAATTCAGATTGTTCTGGGAATTTGACTGACATATAAAATTAAAGATAAATTTTTCTTTTAGAGCCATCAGGTGGTGTTGTGTTTAAAGCACTGGATCCCACATGGCGAACTCTGCAGTTTGAGTCCAAACCCAGCACCTTGAAAAACACACTGAGCACATGTGTGCCCAAGGTTCCAAGAAGAATGGAGGAGAAGGGATTGCAGAGTGGCTATCTTTTCAAGAAGTGGTTCCTCACTTTCCCTGTCTCTCTCTCACTCTGTCTCTCTCAATTAAATGCATGTACCTTTTAGCAAAACTAAAATAACAACAACAATAACAATAATAATAATAATAATAATAATAATAAAGCTTTCTGACAGAATCCTTTCATTTATTTAAAACAAGTTTTTTGAACCCACTATGTACTTGGAACCATGTTATAGGCTTAATCTGTTTGCTTATTTGAATTAATGAGGATCCAAGCTTATTTCATGTATTTTACTAACTTCTGAATTTGTATGACAAACTAATGAAGGAAACAAATCTATTTTGCTGATCTTTAACTTAGTAAACCTAACTTCTAGACATTAAGAGTATTTAAAGGCTGTCTTGGCTGAGAAGGCTTGCAGGACTGACTGCATGGAGACTATGATTTGAGAACCTGGTGAGGGTGCTTGTATTTCTCTCTTTTTCAAGAAGTAAACTTTAAGAAAAGGTAATTGATAATATCTTTGATTGGGCCAGTATTCTGTGTATTCTGGATGGGAAAATTCATTTTGTATGTTGTAATAATATACAGTGAATGAATGTAAAAAATATTCCATGATTTCTTCTTTGTCATCTCAACCTTCCTACATAATACATAATAATACATATTTGTTTTACTTAGGAAGTTAGAGGCCTCTAAGTTTCCAGTTTATGAAATCTAATGATTTATATGGTCCTAATTGTGTAACAAAAACAGCTTTGACAAGTAAGTGAACAGATTTGTTCTATTAAATAGAGGGTTTAGTATTTTCATTCCCAAAATGAAGTTCATTTACTTAACTATCTTAGATAAAATAAAACATTCCATTAATGAGATTTTGAATTTTTTATGGGATCATAATATGAAGTTGTCTTTTTATTATATTATTAATTACTTCTTACTTACTGTCTAACTGCTGTAAAATTGTCCAGTGATTTTCCAAATGTGTTTCCACAACTGAATTACTAAGGAAGACTTCATTTTAAAATAAAATATGCTCCCCCTTCAGTTTTATATTTTGTTTATGCCAGAGGTCACACATGCAAGTGCATGAAAGAGAGAAAGAGAGACAGAGAAAGCAGAGAAAGCATTTCCCTCCCCTGGGGCCTGGTTATGCCACAATTTTTCTCCCCCAGTTCTCCACCTCATCAGGATCTTGGTCAAACAAACACACTCCCAGTATGTTTTACAAGTTTACAGGGCTGGGACCCAATCCCTGACTGGTCATGTGGCATCCACCTTGCTCTGGGAAGCATTTAGCCACTGTGCTATGTGGTTGACCCCATCTTTAACCTTTTTTTTTTTTTAAATTGTTGGAGATCGTATGCACTTGCCAGAGAGAGAAAGAGAGAGTGAGAGAGAAAGAGAGAGAGGGAGAAATCACCCAACCCCTAATTGGGTATGATCACAATGAAATCCCTTTGCCTCTATTTCTCCATCCTGTTGGTATTTTGGGCCCACATGTACATGCATGTGGTACCAGTGTGGTTTTTGAACTACTGGGATTGGGATTCATATCATGGTTGGCCATGCGGAAACTGGCTCTCTTAATCACTAGACATGGGACTAGCCATTTCACCTGTAATCTTAACAACTAAGAAACTTCTTTCCCGGTTTCATAATAAATGAAGAGTTGGTTGCTTAAATGTAAAGGAGGATCAAAAGTTAAAAACCTCAACCTGTTGTTACTTGAATGAAATATGACAGAAATAATTTATTTCTTGAAGAAAGAAACTTAAAAGGTATTCTGATATTTAATGGTGAAACAATTTAGTAGCATTTATAGTAAATTTTATCAAAGGAGACGTACTCTGAGATAGAAAGTATTTCTACATGTTATGTTTATATAGAACACTAGTGGGGCCAGCAGATGACATAATGGTTATGTTGCTGGACTACTACATAGTCAACTGTGGTTCGAGTCCTGGACCCAGCAGGTTTAAACTCACGCCGGGCATGTGTGCATGTGTGCCTAAAGTCCAAAGAGGAGAATGGAGGAGAAGGAATTGCAGCATGGTCATCCCCCCTGGGGCTGTTTTCTCACTTTCTGTGTTTCTTTCTCTTTTTGTCTCTGTGGCAAGTTCACACACCCTATAGCAAAAATTTCTCTTAAAAAAAAGAATATTAGTTTATTTCTATGAGAATGCTAAATTTCAGAATGTTATGTGTAGGCACTTTATGAATGTTATAGTGTTATTTTTTGAGAGTTTTTTTTTTTTTACTTTAGGGTGTGGGCACTTGCCAGATGAAACAGAGAGAGAGAGACAGAGAGAAAGAAAGCAAGAAATCAACCCCCAGGTGGATGGTCAATGCTGCAATCCCTTCTCCTCCATTCTCCTCTAGACATTTTGGGCACATATGCACATGTGCCTGCCATGAATTTTAGATTGCTGGATCCAGGACTCTAATCACGGTTGGCTACTTGGGAGTCCAGTGACATAACTGTTATGCTATCTGGTAGTGCTGTCTTTTTTCAAAAAGACTGTTTCATGTACTCTCATCCTTTGTAGAGGGTAAGAGTAATTTTATTATAGTAGTGCTCATTTTTACACACTTTTTTTATTATACTGCATGTCAAATTCTCATGTTTATAAATATGGAGTCATTAGAAAAGTCATGATACATTTTTTGCATAAAAAATATGCCATGACTTTTCTGCCAACCTAATTTAATATAAGAGAGACTTTAAAACTAAGTAAATGTTATACTTAAATATCACATGCAAGATTCTGTACTGAGCACTTATACTTTTGGGTTCTAGTATTTGAGGGAAATTTAAAAATTTTGTGGAAAATAGAATTAACATGTGAGTTCATTTCCTTGTGAAATTTGAAATCCATGCGTAGTTTTTGTTTATAATATGTATTATCAAGAACGTTTTGAAGACCACTCATATGTACATTGCACATATAGTTTGCCATTTTAAATATTAAGTTCTAAGATTTATAGATTATAAGTTACTCATTACTGCATGTATTTTTTTTTTAAATATAGGTGACAAAATTCAATGATCTAGAAAGGTTTAATTTATTATTTTTTTTCTGAGAGGGACCAGCAGATGGCATAGTGGTTACTTCACTGGATTCTCACAGGGCCAATTGTGGTTTGAGTCCCAGACCTGATGGCTTCAAGCTCATATGAGGTGCATGTGTGTGTGTGCCCAAGATCCCAGGAGGAGAATAGAGGAGAAGAGATTGTGGCATGCCCATACCCCTGGGTGTGTGACTTCTCACTTTCTGTCTCTCTGTTTCTCTGACGAGCATATGTGTTCTATAGCAAAAATCTCTCCAAAACCATTTTTGTTCCAGAGAAATCATAGCAATGGAAATAACCTAGATTTGTCAGCAAGTATTGCATTAAGCTGGGAAATTTACAAGGATACCAGAGCAGTGTTGCAATTTGGAAAATTGTATTTTAAGTTAGTACTTTTTGAACAAATTAACATGTAAAATGAAAAGAGTGAGATCCATGATGTTAATGAAATCCTTATCGCCTATGGACTAACACAATGATGTATATAATTGCTAACATAATTGCAACATGGCCTCGTTATTGCTTGTCTTGCACAAATTGATAGACTGAGCGACTCTTTATAACTGTAGTTCAAAGTAACATTCAGTTGTAATTTCACACACACACACACACACACACACAAACAACAAACCTAGTAAAGTGCTTATGGCAGCTGGTTGGTAGCTTAAAATTGAATAAAATTGTCTCATATTGTAATTATTCATGTTAAAACACCCATGAATTCTAGTGTAGCCTTTTAATAACTCTCTTTCCCTTGAATGACTCAATAATGTGTGAGGAATAATTTGTATCATCTTTGTTATTATACACCACCTAATTCAGAATACAAGAATTCAAGTGCTTGAGAGAAGTACTTGTAAGCATGAATGGATTAAGAAATCGTAATTATTTCTTCTTTTTGTTTTTCTTTTTCTTTTTTGTATTTTGCTGGAGGGCATGTGTGTTCACCAGAGAGAGACAAAGAGGGAAAGTGAGAAAGCATCCATCATGGGAATGATCACACTGCAATCCCTTTTCTTTCATTTCTCCCTCCTTTTAGGATATCGGGCATGCACGCACATGTGTCCTGAGTGTTTTTCAAGCCTATCGGTCCAGGACTTGAACTGGCCACATGGTATCCAGCTGCCTAAACTACCAAGTCACCAGTTGACCCTATTTATTTATTCTTTAGTGAAGAAATTATGAACACTGTTAACTTACCTGTAATAGTTATTAAAATGGGGTCAATGCATAACCACTAAATCCAAAGAATATTTAATTAAGAGGATAGAAGATTCTCCTTCCCATTCTTCCTCCAATGTTTGGGGGAAGAAGAATGTAATATAAATTAAAGTGTAGGAGAAAGGGAGTTTTTTCTTTTTTTTACTTTTTTCCAGAAAACCTTAATGGTGTTTTAGAAGTGATATTATACCTCAGAAGAGGGGTAATGCATCTTTAAAAGCTAAACTACATCTTCTTTACTTTTATCAAATTCTCTATAAATCTTTCATGACAGTTTATTTAACAAAGTGTCATTGAAACTGTATAGATGATTGATGTGACCCATGTAAGATCAACATGAAATGTTTGTAAATGTCAGCAAAATGTGACCATCTAAAAGCATATAAGGATGGAGTTTCTGTGAAAGTGAAAAACAAACAGAAAAAATGTTTATCTTATTCTTTGCTTTCTGGTATGCAATTACAAATTCATAGAAGAAGTATTGTATTTGATTTTCTTTGGAGTTCATGTCATCAGAGGTCTAATTTGCTTTTGACATTTACCCTTTCAAAGCTTTGGTCTCTTATTCATTGCATAAGTTTCTTCTATCATGCGTGGAAAACCTAATATAGGATCAGAACTTCTTGGGGAAAAAGATAATTATTTTGGAGCATGTTAACAGAATCTTGACCAAAAACTTTATGTGCAAATTATAGGAGACTATCAATATAGAAATGTCATTAGTTACCATCTACATGGATAGACAAAAAAATTGTTGATTTTCCATTTATTTGAAACCATTAGTGATGTAAAAGCAAGTGTTATAAGATAGAGAATAAAAGCAAAAAAATTAAACTATAAATATTATATAAGCATACCTTACTGGCTCATGCTGAACTGAATGGTTTCTTTATATTTCTCTTCAATACATTTTTGTATAAAACAAATATTATCCTTAGAATAGATAAGCACATTTATTTCTTGGGAGTGATGTTTTGGTTGTTGTATTTTTGCACTACATTGGCATTAAAGTCAAATGAATAAAGCGAAATCAATGCAGATAATGAATGGTAAATGAATAGTAGACGATACAAAACTGAGATTTGAAAATCAGTAGGCCTCAGTAATAGTTCTCCATTGAAATGAGAAAAAATTTGCAATTGGTGGGTGGGAGGTGGTTTGTACATGTATTGTTCACTTAATCGATACATTCTTTACTCCTTTTTGTGAATAATTGCAGTATTCCTTAATTACATGAAGAATTGTAGAATGTCTAATTATCAGTTTCCTATCACAATGGTTATATATATGCTTGCATAGTATATATTTTTGAATGGTGTTTGAATGCTTTGACCATCCTGTGGAGCTTGGTAATGGTACAGCAAAACCATAATTAACTGGAAAACAACTACTTTAAATCTTCAGGTAAATACATTTTGCTGGAGAGGTGTACTTTGCTTTGAGGATAATATGGCAAGATAAAACAATTCAAGAAGCATCATGGGATAAGTGCACATTTCTTTGTAACTTTATTCACTCTCTGCATCCTTTGTATGACACAATGGTTAGTTATGTTCACTGTGGTGATCCTAGTTTAGCAAGATCCTTGATCATCTGAGAAAAATTCCATCGTATTCATAAATTTTATTTTCAAAAGTAGAAGATTGTTTTAACGTGTTTTATGAAGATATTAAAACACAGGACTTTCAGTATAATTTAAGTTGTCATTTTTGAACACATTTTTATGGCTAAATTCTTTTTCTTTTCTTTTTTTTTTTTCTTTTTGGAGAGGTTTTTGCCATAGGACGCATGCGCTTGCCAGACAGACAGAAAGCGAGAAATCAACCCCCAGGGGGGATGGCCACGCCGCAATCCCTTCTCCTCCATTCTCCTCTCAGGATCTTGGGCACGCACGCACACGCGCCTGGCGTGAGTTTTAAGCCACCGGGTCCAGGACGCGAACCGCGGTCGACTACGTGGGAGTCCAGCGACATAGCCATTACGCTAACTGCTGGTCCCAGAAAGTGAGAAATCACCCCCCAGGGGGGATGGCCATGCCACAATCCCTTCTCCTCCATTCTCCTCTTGGGATCTTGGGCACGCACGCACACATGCCCAGCGTGAGTTTTAAGACACCAGGTCCAGGACACGAACCGCGGTCGACTACATGGGAGTCCAGTGACATAGCCATTATGCTAAATGCTGGTCCCTGTTATGGCTAAATTCTGATAAGCACTAACTATAATATCCCATTCCATGAATATTTCTGTTAATTATTGTACTTTGAGAAACATGTTAACTATCTTCCTACTTTATACATGTATGATTATATTTTCACATATGTGATAATATTTAAAGAACTGTACTAGGAACTGTGGGATTATATATTGACACAGATTTAGTTCCTGCTTGCCTCTTAATGAATACAGGAGTACAAATAATTGTATATTTATATATCGATTACTTAAATAAAAGATAAGTGTAAATGCCTTAAGGTATGTATAGGTAAAGATGTGGGATAGCAGGTAGGGTGGTCATACAAAGATGAGTGACTCTCAGCTGCTAAGAACCTAAGAAGACTTACAATGAAGAAAAATGTTTGAAAGTCAGAATCTTAATAAACAAAATTATATATATTTAAGAAAAGAACAGAGCTAAACTCAATATCACAGTTTTTCTTCACTCCCAGTTTTCTACAAATCATAATCCAAAACCACATAATTTTAAAAATGTAATGTGTAGTTTCTTCATATAATAAAGAATATGGGCAGTCTACCTCTGCAATTTTCCATGATAGTATTTCATTTTTTTCTCATTTATTTATTTTTATGTTTTCCACAAACATTTACTTTACATATCAAAAAATTTTAGCTCATACTCCATAGTTCTTGACAGTTAACAACTTTTAAAATTTCAAAATACTGAATTTTAAAGACAATGTTCAAAATATTTCTTATAATTTTGTATAATTTTCTTTGTGACTCTAACAACAGAAACAGTATGGTTTTAAATATATTTGAGAAAATATTTACATGTCAGCTACTCAAATTGTTGAAAACCAAATGCCCAGCACACTAGTCACACATAAACCTTCTCAATTCAGCTCTGCCAAATATTCTATGATATACCATCTGCTAGCAAAGATCAGTCTCTTTTTCTTCCTTCAAAGTCTTTCTCAAAGTAATCCTCTGGTGTGGTTGCTCTTTTGCAATCTCTACTGATTACAATGCCGGGCTGGACAAGTCCAGGTTATTTTATGGTATAAATTCTTTCATATGGCTACTCTTGTTCAAATATAAAACTTGAAACGTAGTGCATCTTCAAAATCAGAGAGAGATACAAATAATAAAACATTTGAAAATGTCATAAAATTTCACTAAATCAAAATCCACAAATGGAGATTTTTGGTTTATTTGCAACTCTTCTATTCTTTTTTTTTTTTTTTTTTTTTTTGAGAGGTTTTCGCTATAGGGCGCGTGCGCTCGCCAAACAGACAGAGAGAGACATAGAGACAGAAAGTGAGAAATCACCCCCCAGGGGGGATGGTCACGCTGCAATCCCTTCTCCTCCATTCTCCTCTCGGGATCTTGGGCACGCATGCACATGCGCCCGGCGTGAGTTTTAAGCCACCGGGTCCGGGACGTGAACGGCGGTCGACTACGTGGGAGTCCAGTGACATAGACATTACGCTAGCTAACTGCTGGTTCCCGCAACTCTTCTGTCCTTTTGATGGTAGAAGTGGGGTGGGTACTTTCACAATGATAAACAACATGATTGGTGGGCTTTCTTCAAACTCATATAGCTGTTGTCATAGGTTAGTTTTTACATTTGGGGGAACTTGCTTCAACTACCTAATCATGTGATTTAGAAAATGTTCTAGCCCAGCTGCTGTGGTGCAGTAAGTAGCACAGTGTCTTGAGAGACTGGAAGATACATGGCCAGCCATGGATTTTGATAGTCAGGTTGGCCTGAAAATATATTTGATGTATGCATGGACACCCAGGATCCTGAGATATGGTTAAAGGGGATAGCAGTGTGATGCGACCCTGTCAAGGGTGTTCTCTCTCTCTTCTCTCTCTTTCTCTCTCTCTCTCTCTCTCTCATGCACACACACTCTCCATCATAATAAAAGAAATAAAGAAAACATTCTGAGGTTAAAATCACATTGCCAACATAAGTGATGCAGAAATTCCTTTTTTTCCCCTAACTCATGTATTATTTCATGTTATCAGTAGCCCAAAGTAAATAGAAAATCCCAATTATGATGAAAAATGAAAGATTTGAAAGAATTATCGCAGTCATCCTTGGTTTTTGCATTCTTTTATTTATTCATTTATTTATTTTTAGAGAGATTTTTGCTATAGGGTGCATACACTTGCCTGAGAAACAGAGACAGAAAGTGAGAAATCATCCTCCAGGGAGGATGGCTATGCCGCAATCCCTTCGCCTCTATTCTCTTCTCGAGATTTTGGACACACACGCACACACACGCACACACACGCACACACACGCACACGGCATGATTTTAAGCCACCAGGTCCAGGACTTGAACTGAAGTTGACTACATAGGAGTCCAGCAATGTAACCATTATACCATCGGCTGGTCCCGGTTTTTGCATTCTTACGTGGACAATATTTTAGCCTTTAAATCTGTGGTAAATGTCAAGTGGTTTGGTGTCAAGTTCATCAGTGCTTGATAACAAAACAGAATAGAGTATAAATAAAATGCCACAAATTATATAACACCTCTGATATAAATTTGGTGTTATAATATTTCTGGCTACATTAATGTTCTTTATTATTATTATTTTTCTTTTTTAAAGGCATGGTCTCACTATGATGCATGCCAAGGTCAGACTCAAGCTCATAATCTTCCTGCCTCAGCCTCCTAAATTGCTGGGATTACAGGTACATGGCACTGTGCCCGGCCTTTAGATTGGACCAGGAATCAAATCTGGACTTCCCATGTGGTCCCAGCCTGAAGAACACAGCATTTTAGAAGCAAATACCTCTGCAGCTGGGGACTTATTCTAGTTTTAACTGATCATGTCCTGCTTATTTATTTAACTCTAATTTCTTTTAAGGTGATAGAGACTCTGTTCATTTTGGTGTCAGTTCAAAGCCTCATGAGAATACTCCCAATTCCTTTTTGAAATTCTTGCTAAAGATATAAACTCATGGGACCAGCAGTTAGTGTAATGTCACTGAACTCCCATGTAGTCGACTGTGGTTTGAGTCCTGGACCCGGTGACTTAAACTCACGCCGGGCGCGTGTGCGTGCGTGCCCAAGATCCTGAGAGGATAATGAAGGAGAAGGGATTGTGGCATGACCATCCCCCCTGTGGGGTGATTTCTCGCTTTCTGTCTCTCTGGCGAATGCACGTACCCTGTAGCAAAACCTCTCCAAACTATATATATATATATATATATATATATATATATATATATATTCACACACACACACACACACACACACACACATATATATATACACTCATAACATTTCCAGTATGAGCCTTTGTATAATACCAGTCTATATACCGATTCTAAGCCTGTTAACCCCAGCAATTTATGCACTCACCAAACGAGGTAAGGGAGTAACTCTCAGTACATTAAAGACTTTTATTCAAAGTCCAACAAAGCTTATGGTGGGAATATAAATTAGTATGACCATTTTGGAGAACAGTATGTGTATCCCTAAAAATATTAAAAATGGAACTACTATATGATCCAGTCATCTCACTACTGGGTATACATACAAAGATATGAAATCAGTATATTGAGGAAATTTCTATTCCTTCATGTTCACTGCAGCACTATTCAAAATAGCCAATATGTGGAATCAGTCTAACTGTCCATCAGTGGATGAATGGATAAAGATAATGTGATATAGGTCCAGCTGGTGGCATGGTGGTGGTTGGATCCCACATGATTGACTACAGTTAAGTTCCTGGACCCAGTTGCTTAGAAAACATGCCAGGGTGCACATGTATGTGTGCCCCAAATCTCCCTCCAAAAAGAGAGAAGTAGAGGAGAAAGGATTGTGGCATAACCATTTCCCTTAAGGGTGCTTTCTCTCCCTCTCTATTTCTTTCTCTCTCAGGTGAGTATATTCACTCTTTGGCATTTTTTAAAAAAAACGTAATGTGAGACACACATACACACAATGGAATACTACTTAGCCTTAAAAAAGAGAAAATCCTGTTAATTGTGATAATGTGGTCAAGCCTAGAGAATATTTTGTCGAGTGAAATTAGTCAGGCACAGAAAGACAAATACCACATGACCTCACTTGTGTGCAGAATGTGGAAAAATCAAACTCATTGAAATAGAGAATAAAGTGGTGGTTACCAGAGGCTGGGGGCTCTAAGGGACTGGCAAGATGTTGGTCAAAGACACAAAATTTCAGTTAGACAGGAAGAATAAGTTCAAGAGATCATTATACTCATGGTGACTGTACTTAGCAACAACATATGATAGGATTTCAGCAAGTTCATAGAAAAATGGAATTAAAGTGCAAGTTTATTTTTGTGAATAAAATCTTTGAAATTTATGCATATTTCCCAGAATATGCATTTTCCATGAACATTTTGAAGATTTCCCTTGTATCACATATATGAAAATTGCTAAGAGCAAAGATTTAAGTGTGCTCACCACCAAAAAATGACAAGTATGTGAAGAAATCTTATGTTAAAGTAGCTTGGTTTGGCCATTTCACAATGTATATGTATATCACAATATGATGTTGTATATCATAAATAGACACAATTCTTATTTTTCAATTAAAAAGAGTCCAACAAAGCTTAAAAGACTTTATAATTTGATATTGTCTAATATGTTGGGAATTAAAGACTTGATTCTTCATCTAGACTGTGTGGAATATTAAAGGAAGGGTAGATATGAAGTTAAAAGGTCTAGTAGGTGGATCAAGACATATTTAGTGTCCTCCATTTTAATCTGTAGTCCCCAATGAACCTCACAAAAATAATATTGTTGACAGACTGTGACAACAACATTATAAGTTACTTGTGGAAAAGTAACTTGATAAACACTTAATAAGGATTCACCATGTGTCTGCATTCCACTAGGCTTTGCAGTGTGGAAATGTGTGTATACATGTGTGTGTGTATGTGTATGTTTCGGAATTCTATTAGATCTATAATGAATACTAATGAACAGAAAATGTTAATAATTCTATAAATATTTGCCATATAAAATAGAATTAAGAACATTTCTTAATGCCTTATCCTCTATCCTTGATAATGGAAATTTAACAATCCATTTCCAACTTAAATTCTGTCTCTTTCTATTCTGACAGAAGCTTTTGGTCGGTTAGAGATTCCATCGTATTCTGCTGTGGGACTGTTAATCTTATTTTGATTGAAACAAGGGTCTGGACAGCAAAATTGATGGGTGCTTACAGTAAAAATGTTACAAAAAATGTGGTAAAATGTCTTCATATTTAGGTGTATTTAGGGCAAGAATTATGACCTTCCTTAAAGTTATAATTTACAAAATATCCTATTTATTGTACTTCTTTTAGCGCTGTGTAGATTATCAATCTATAAATTTAAGTAATTTGAATATCTATATATTGATTGACAAAACTCTTGTCATTTTCAATGATTTCCTTGCCTAAGCAATGCATGATAGAGTTCCTCAATGGACAGAACATTCATCTTTCTTGTTAGGTCATATCTTTTCCAACAAAGAAGTTGTACAGGTAGTCATGTCATATCAGCAGATTCCTGGAGACAAGTCACATGTATTATAGTTATTACATAAGCTAGTTTTAGAGGTATTTTGTTAGATATAGAATATAAAGAAGAAATAAACTGAAAATAAAATATGGATGATCATTAAGCTTAATTTAAAATATATGTTATACATCAGAGATAAAAGATTTTTGCAGTGCTATAGTTTAATCATTAGCCATGCCTTTGCAATTATCTAAAATAAGGATTTAAACTAAATCAAATAATGATCTAGGAAGTCAGTAAATATCACAAATTTGCAGGACCCAACTGTCAAATTATTATTATTTTTACTGAGAAATGAGCTGAGTTTTTGCTTTTCTTTATTCCAGCTTGGTGATGCATGCAGTTAATACTGGAATTGAACATATATGATTTCTGTAATTATTAAACTAAAGCAAAATCAGTTTGTCAAAATATTCTCCAAGTCCAGCTGGTAGCTTGGTAGTTAGGTGGCTGGATCCCACACAGCCAAGCCTTGAGTCTCAGATGTGGTGGCTTAAAAAACATTCCAAGTAGGATCAGCAGACAGTGTAAGAGTTATGCTGCTGGACTCCCATGTAGTTGACCATGGTTCAAGTCCCGGACCTGGCATCTTTAAAACACACCAGGCACGTGTGCATACATGCCCAAAATACCAAGAGGAGATTGGAGAAGGGATGCAGCGTGGTCATCCCCCCTGGGGGGTGATTTCTCACTTCTGTGCCCAAAACCCCAAAAGGCGGGAAAATGGAGGAGAAAGGATTGCAGCGTCATCCAGGGAGTTGCTTTCTCATTTTCTCTCTCTTTCTCTGTCTCTCTCTAGTGAGCACACATACCCTCTGGCAATAATTTTAAAAAAATTCTCTAATCTAAGCAGATTTTTTTCATTCAGTTCACACATTGGTGGCATAAAATATCTTTAGCTTAACCTTAAACTATGTTTTAAAGCAAACTGAGACCACTGACAATGTTGTGAGTTTTGCCACCTTAATATTTTATTAAGAATCAGTGCCAGAAAGAAATTTTTTCTTTACTATTGGCTTAAAATAGACCTCATTTAGCTAATTAGTTTTAACTTATCTTAATACTAGTGAATAACTTACGACTGGCCCGATAGCCTAGTGGTTAAGAGTCAGATCTTATATTACCATCTATGGTTAAAATCCTGGCCCCAGCAGCTTGAAAAAAAATGGCATGTATGCATAAGTGCCCCAAATCCTGATGGGATGGAGCAGAAAAGATTGAAATGGGACAATTTGCCCCTGGGTGGGGGGTGCTTTCTTCTTCACTTTCTCTCCCTCTTTCTCTGGAGAGTGCACATCCCTTCTGGCAATTAAAGAAAATAAAACAACACGCCCAATGACTAAATGTAAAACAAGATAATCATAATGTTTAAAACACATAACTAGGGGCCAGCAGGTGGTGTGGTGGTTAACTCATTGGACTCTCACACGGCCAACCATGGTTCAAATCCTGGAGCTGGCGACTTGCTTTCTCACTTTCCCTCTCTCTCTCTCTCTCTCTCTCTCTCCCCCTCTCTGATCAAATTAAAGTAATATTAATAAAGGAATTTTAATAAATAATTATTATTTTTAAAAAATCTATAAAGCTGCTAGAAAATAAAGCAGAAAAAAATTAGGTGATAAGAAAATCTAGGTGATGTTGGATTTTGTGATGAGTGCTTGCATATGACAACAAAAACATGTACTATGAAAAAAATTAATAAGATGTTCATTATAATTTTAAAAAGTTTTTAAAAGACACTCTAAAAAGAATTAAAGGAGAAGTCACAGAATAGGATAAGAACTTTGTGAAACATACATAAAAATTTGTATAAAAAATAAAGCAATTAAAAAATACTGAGTAACTAAGAATAGACTGATATTCATTTATGCACCACATAACAGTGTTTCAGCCAGTGACGGGCCATATGATGATCTTATAGCATTGTACCATATGGCCTGGGTGTGTGATAGGCTAGACTTATGTAAGTACACTTTGTGATGTCCATGCAACAAAGTTGCCTAATGTCACATTTCTTAAAATGTATCCTAAGGACACATGACTATTTAATTTGTAAGATATCAATTGTATTATTTGGATTTCTAGCAGTTTTAAAGAGAACTTTGATTCTCTTTGAATTGAAATCTGCTGTGCTTTATCACCTAGGAAATATTTTTCTCTTTTTATGAGTTTACCACAGTAAGCAAAGGAAATGAAGACTAGTTTTTTAAACATTAAGTAAAACATTATTCAATATTAGATCTATAGGCCTCTGAAAGACAAATAATCAAAAAAAAAGTTACAGCATGTGTAATGTTTAATATTTTTTTTTACTGAAAGATAGGAAAAAATATATCATTTTTTGAAGAGAGACAGTTGACAGGTCTGATACATTAGTATTCATTTAGGTTCATTTAGGAAGAGATAGTGTAATAAGACAGCCTTTAGTTGTAAATAGCATTTATGATTTAAGTAAAAACCCATGCCCTGAAATTTTCATTTACATAGGAGGAATAAGTTCAAGAAATCTATCATATGACATGGTGTTTATAGTTAATAACAGTGCCCTATTTTCTTGAAAATCACTTAGAGAGTAGATTTAAGTGTTCTCATCACAAAATACAAAATGAAAGATAGATATGTGAAGTAATGCATATATTAGCTCAGTTTAGACATTCCATGATGTTTATGTATTGCAAACTTCACATGATAATATAATTTTTTTAAATTAGAAAAATCGTGAATCAATCAAAAAAGGAAAAGAGAAACCCAGAACAAATATGGGTTATTCTTTTTTTTTTTTTTTTTGAGAGGTTTTTTGCTACAGGGTGCATGCACTCACCAGAAAGACAGAGAGACAGAAAGTGCAAAATCACCGCCCCACCCCCCAGGGGAGAAGGCCAACCACAATCCCTTTTCCTCCATTCTCCTCTTGGGACCCTGGGCACAAAGGCACATGTGCCTGGCATGAGTTTAAGTCACCGGGTCCGGGACTTGAACCACAGTCAACTACATGGGAGTCCAGCAAAATTAGCCATTACACCAACTGCTGGTCCCCAAATATGGGTTATTCTATAATTTTATTCACTCTCAAGAAGGAGGGGCTCTCTGAGCTGTACTTTACTACAGTAAAGTACAGCTAATTCAATTATGAAATTGGAATAAGAGCTCTTACCAATACCATTCCCTGGGTGGACCAAATACGTCACAAATTTTCTCATAAGAGAAAGAGAAAACCAGAGGAATCAGGGAAGTAGAACTCAGAGTGATATGACTGCTGGATTCAAAGATGGAGGAGGGACCACGAGAATAGGAAAGCAGGCAGCATCTAGAAGATGGGAAGAGGCAAGGAAATGTTTTCCCTTGAGACTCCAGAAGGAGTTCAGTTCTTTTGACACTCTGAATTTACCCTCAGTGAAGCCCCTTTTGGACTCTGACTCCCAGAAATATAGTAAACTTGTGTCTACAGGCCACAAAAAAATAACAGAAAAAAACCCTTGTGTGCTGTAAGGCGAAAAGATTATAGCAGTAAATTATCACTAAATTCAGGTATAGTAGTCTTCTGTTGAACATATCCTATTACAGTACATTACTTGAAAAATAAGATATTTCAGACAGTATTGAATTAAACTACTACTACTAATTATTCTAAAATTTGTCCATTTGGATGTCTTTTCTGACTATAATACAACTACACTTAGTGTCTATAATTAAAATCCATGGTTGTGGGGGTCATAAGAGTCAGACCCAGCAGCTTAAAACGCATGCCAGGGGTGCATGCATATGCTGGTTTATGTGATGGACTTCACATGGTGACCATGGTTTGAGTTCTGAACTTGGTGGCTTGAAAATTATGTCACACGTGTGCATGCACACCCAAAATCCCAGGAGGAGAATGGAAAGGAAGGGACTGTAGCATGGCCATCTCCCCTGGGAGGTGATTTCTTATTTTCCCTCTCACTGTCTCTCTCCAGCGAGTGCACACAGCTATTGCAAAAATCTAAAAAAATAAATAGGTTAAATAAAATAAAATCCACAAGGGTTTAACAGGGTTTATAGGTGGAGGATTTGAAGAAGGCTTGTAAAACAAGTGCAGTGTTATAGCATCTGATACGTTGAATATCAATTAGATTTTCAGTATTGTTAGTAGAACCTCTGAGAGATTTCTTTTGTTCAGAACCAAACTCAAATACTTTTCTTAGAGTTAAATTATATTTAAGGTGGATGACATGAACTACACCCCTCCCACCTCCCATATTTATATTTTGTTCTACAGTACTAAGTATTTATCCTCATTCCAGATAGATATACTGCCTTTATTTATTTATTTTTTTAAGACAGGGTCATGCTATGTTGTGAACCTCCTGCCTCAGCCTCCCAGCTGGAACACAAAGTATGCATCACAGCACCTGGCTGTTTTTCAAACAGAATCTCACTACATTGCCCAGGCTGCCCTTGAGCTCTCAATCTTCCTACTTCTGATTCCCTGAGTTGCTGAGATTACAGCCACACACCAATATGCCTGTCCTTCGGGTAGAACAAGTGAGGTCACTCATGTGGTCCCAACCTAAAGAGCACACTGTCTTAGCGTGTGTCACAATACTGTCTGGATCTTTAATACTGCCTCTTATAAAAATATTCTACATTACATTTATATGACATATAATACAAATCTATTGCTTGTTGGGAGGAAATGAGAATTTTGTAAATAACATACAAAATTGCAGTTTGATAAGAGGAATGAGTTTGAGTGTACTAAAACACTGTAGAGTACCTATAGTTAATGTATAATTGAAAATATTAATAGAAGAAAGGCTCTCAAATGTTCCTAACACAAAGTAATGATAACTATTGGAGAGGTTGGATATCTTTATAGTTCTGATTTGATTACACATTGCAGGCATGTATTGAAAAATTACATTGTACTCCTTAAATCTGTACAACTATTATGTATCATTTGAAAACTATTTAAAGTATAAAGAAAATGATATAGATAAAACCCAAATACACTTCCAATAAAATAAATCCACTAATATTGCTATGTTTATAGTTCAACTAATGTTCAGCTCAGGCTAATACCCAATGGCAATAGACTTTAAGATTGGCTAATGGACAACATTTGATGTATGTAAAACACAGATTAAACTAAACCGGTTGAACTACCCATGGATAGTAATAGTTAGAAAATACAATGTTTATTTCACATAAAAATGGAGGGCGTTCTTATTGATCTCATTTTTTTCTCCTTTGAACTTTAGCCAAATTCTCAACCTAATTTTGATTATGATCCTGCTCAGAGCACATATATTAAAATTGCAATGACACAGTGAAAGATTAGCATGGCTTCTCTACAAGGCATGTATAAGGGGGCCTTCAAAAAATTTCTGAAGGGACCAGCAGATGGTGTAATAGTTACGTCACTAGACTCCCATGTAGTGGACTGTGGTTTGAGTCCTGGACCTGGCAACTTAAAACACATGGTAGGTTTGCATGCATGTGTGCCCAAAATCCTGAGGAGAAAATGGAGGAGAAGGGATTTTAATGTGGCCATTTCCCCTGGGGAGAGATTTCTCACTGTCTATCTCTCTCTCTCTGATGAGTGTGCATGCCCTATATAAAAAAAACTCTCTAAAAAACATTTCTAGAAAATACATATTATAAAAACAACTTCACATGGATTTCAAAAGTTTTTACCTCAGAGTAAACTCATACTTTAATTCCACTTTTGTATAAACTTTTTCAAGTCTGTCTGTGCATGAAAGTCTTCCTTTCATTTCTTAAAGTTTGTTTATTTCATGAAAGATAAATAAAGGTAAGCACACTCAAAAATGCTTCATGTTTTGATTCCCCCCAGCCTTTCCCAGCCAGTCAAGATCATAAACACATGTGCACATCTGGCATGTACAAGCCAACTTAGGAACTGAAACCCAAACTTCTATGTGTCTTCCAGCATTGTAGAGCATTGCACTACCACTGTGCCACGTGACCTGGTCTGAAAGTTTTTCTTTTGATCCTAGTCATAAATAAAAGCAGATCAAATGCTACCTACTCTGGTCTTCTCAGATGAAATATTTCCCTCGTTTGTGCTCCTTTACACATTGTGTCAATTATTTAGTCTTTTGTATACATTTGTATCTTACTTGTCATATTGGGAGTTCTGATCCTATAATATACATGTTTATGTTCCTCACAATATCTAACACAGTGCCTTATACATAGTGAGCACTCAAAACATCTTTATGAAGTTGAGTTTCCATGAATCATTTGCTAAATATTAGCAGCAGGACACATTCACACATATACACAGGCTTATATGAATGATAACTTCTCCATATATAAATAACCAATATAAAATGAATGAGAGAAGATCACTTAAAATTTTTAGGTGCCATAAAATTTATACGTCTTCTAGATGTTCAAGCAACAAAGAAACTGGTGACAAATTTTAGAAAGAGAGAGGACAGGATTGTGTGTGAAGGTAGACATGCCCTTGGTTGAAGTGGCACCTTTTCTAGCCAGTTAGATTTGAATTCTTGAAAAAAATCAAACATTAAGAAACAAATTCATGCAAGCTCAGCCTCCGTGGCACAGCTAGTGGTTTATGTCCTGTAGAGCTAGGAGCCACATGTTGACTGCCGTTTGAGTCTCCAGCCAGTTTAGCTTGAAAACCTCAAGTGCACACATGGATGCTTAGAACCCTAGCAGACTTCAGTCGAGAGAAAGGGGATTATGGTATGATCAAGCCCTGAAGAGGGTGCTCTCATACTCTCCCCCTCTCATGCTTATGGTCGATCACGAATTAAGAAAAAAAAAGTCTGTGTGTATATGCGGGGGCGAAGGGCAGCAGATGGTGTGGTTAAGGTGCTGGACTCCCACATGGCTGACTGCAGTTCGAGTCCCAGACCTGATGGCTTGAAAATCATTTTGGGTGTGTATGCATGCATACCCAAAAACCTGAGAGGTGAATGGAAAAGGAGGGATTGTGGAGTAGTCATTCCCCCTGGTGGGGGGGTCATTTGTCACTTTTCCTCTTTCAGTCTCTCTCTCTGGCAAGTGCATGTGCCCCCCAAAAAGACTTTAAAAAACGAAAAAAAAAAAAGTTGAGGCCAGCAGGTGACATGCTGGTTAAGGTGCTGGATTTCCACATGGCTGAGCATGGTTCTAGTCCTGGACCTGGTGTCTTGAAAATCATGCCAGGTGGGGACAGCAGTTAGCATATGGCTATGTCGCTGGACTCTCACGTAGTCAACTGTGGTTCGAGTCCTGGACCCAGTGGCTTAAACTCACGCCGGGCGCGTGTGTGCGCGTACCCAAGATCCCGAGAGGAGAATGGAGGAGAAGGGATTGTGGCATGGCCATCCCCCCTGGGTGGTGATTTCTCGCTTTCTATCTCTCTGTCTCTCTCTGTCTGTCTGGCAAGCGCACGCGCCCTATAGCAAAAACCTCTCCAAAAAAAAAAAAGAAGAAAGAAAAGAAAATCATGCCAGGCACATGTGCATGTGTTCCCAAAATCCCAGAAGGAGGATGGAGAAAAGATTGTGTGACCATCCTCCCTCCTCCCTCCAGGGAGTGTTTGCTTACTTTCTCTCCACCCCCACCCCCATAAGCTCATGCACCCTATGGCAAAAAACAAACAAACAAAAAAACAAAAAAACAAGAAAAAAAGAAAAAGAAATAAACACATGAAAAATACTGTGATAATTGTTGACCTATTCTGGAAATAGCTAGCCCGTTATGTGGATTGAATTACTTCTTTATTTTTGTTATATGTGTTGTCTTATGAACATACCATTTTACCTTTGGGATAACTGGAATGACCTCCCTTCTCAGTATGTATAAAGATTAAAAGTTATCTTGTAATAGCTTACAGCCCATGTAGAAACTCTGTCTTTGTATCTGTTTGCTTTTGAAATGGATGTATTAAAGATTTGCCATCTTTTATCTTAAAATAATCTTTAGGAAGAAAAAGTCATCTGGAAAATTTATGGGCATTTTATTTTTGTTCCACATAAAGCTTTTCAAGTATTATGAATGAGCTGCTGCAGTTTGATATTTTTACCTCTTTGTCTTGTGTGTGTGTGTTATGTGTGTTTATTGGTGGGGGAGACTTCAAAAAGTTCATGGAAAAGTGGTATTAGAGAGTGAGTTTATTTTGGTCCAAAAGTATTTTTGAACTTCATGCATTTTTTTTTTAAAAATTCACGCTTTCCATGAACTTTTTGAAGATTTTTTTCATATATAGTATGTGTTTATATATGAAGAAAGTTTAAAACATTTATAGAAAAATGGAATCAAAGTATGAGTTTACTTTGGCATAAAAAATTTTGAAATCCATGCATAGTTTTTTCATAATAAACATTTTTCATAAACTTCTGGAAGACCTCCTCATACACACACACACACACACACACACACACACGAAAACATAGGTATCTATCTACTTATCTCTATATATTTTTTTCCTTTTTTTGTGTTTTATATCTTCATGTATGCCATGCTAAACAAATAGTTGTCTTCTGTTCTTCTGTTGTCTTGGAGAGAATATTTTTTGTGTTAGCCATTTTGCCTATGTTGACGCTCAGCAATGAATGATTCTGTATTTTTACTGTAACTTTCAAACTTTCTATGAGTGGAAGAAGGGCTGTTAAATGGCCACTACTGTATGGTTGCATCAAGATTAAGTAAAATGTTCATCTTTGCCAAACAGATTTAGCTGAATGAAATTTATCAAAGTATAGTCAGTTTTCTATGTGTACTTGGAGCTCTGTAAATGTGCAAAGCAAGGACCATATGGAAGTGGCTTTCTCCAAGGTACCAGTAGATATGGTTTTGTGTGTTGCAGTGTGCCTGTTGGCACTGTTGGCAGTTCAGCACCCTGGGAAAGGCAATGCTTTCAAACATGAGTAATTGATGAATTGTATGTAATATGCAAATGTGAATGCATAAATCTCCTGAATGACAGCTTAATTTATGTGAGCTTTTAAGAATGTGGGATTAGATTTTAATTAAATATCTTCAAAGGCACCCTGACTTGTTCAGTTTTCTGGCTGCTATCTTTAGAAAGACGTAGGGAAGGTTTAAATAATAATTTTCCGACATTATTCACATTTTTCTACTAAGTGGTCATTGTTTCATAGAAAAATCAGGGTATTTAAAGAAGAAAGGCATTTATCTTTAATTATAAAAACATTGCTGTTATATTACAATGGTTGCAGTTTGGCATATAAGATAGATATAGAAAAATATATGTGTTTTGAAAATTAATGTTTTAAACTTCAAGTGTAATTTTCGAACATTTAAATACGACCATAGTTTTTAGTATGCCAAAATAAATAATGGTAGTTGTGAATGAAATTTTGTAGTACAGATCATAGGCAAGTTAATGCTGCATGTGACTTTCAAAATATCATTACCCTAGGGACCAGAGGTTGGCGTAATGGCTATGTCGCAGGAGTCTCGTGTAGACTACCGCGGTTCAAGTCCCAGACCCAGTGGCTTAAACTCACACCAGGTGCATGTGCGTGCATGCCCAAGATCATGAGAGGAGAATGGAGGAAAAGGGATTGTGGTGTGGCCATCCCCCCTGGGGGGTGATTTCTCACTTTCTGTCTCTCTGTCTCTCTGTCTTTCTGGCGAGCACACTTGCCCTATAGCAAAAAATCTCTGCCAAAAAAAAAAAAATCATTACCCTAAAAACAGATCCAACTGGTAGATGGTGGTTAAAGTGACTGGAACTCACATGGCTGGCTATGTGGTTCAAGTCCTGGGCCTGGCAACTTGAGGAACATACTGGACATGTGTACATGTGTACCTAGGATCCTGAGAAGGGAAATGTAGTGAGAAAGGATTGCAGCATGTCCATCCCCCTTGGGGGGTGATTTCTGACTTTCCCTCTCTCTCACTTGCTCTGTCTTTGCAGCAAATGCATGTGCCCTATAGGAAATTTTTTTAAAAAAATTAAAAAGAAAATCCAAATTAAATAGTTGATGGATGTAGTCTCCTTTCACCTTTGCTCTTAGACACATAATCTCTCTCTCTCTCTCTCTCTCTCTCTCTCTCTCTCTCTGTGTGTATGTGTCTGTATGTAGTTTTAAGCTGTACTTCATAATAGTATGAAATATATGAACCTTATGTAGTATGTAGATTAGGATAGAAAGAGGGTAACTAAAAATCTTTGAAGTTTGCTAGCACTTTTTTTTCTCTTACTCTTTCTATGTGATCAAATAATGAATTAAAAGGATATGGATTTTGGGAGCAGCAGTTAGCGTAACGGCTATGTCGCTGGACTCCCACGTAGTTGACCACGGTTTGAGTCCCGGACCCGGTGACTTAAAATTCACGCCGGGCGCGTGTGCATACGTGCCCAAGATCCCGAGAGGAGATTGGAGGAGAAGGGATTGCGGCGTGACCATCCCCCCTGGGGGGGTGATTTCTTGCTTTCTGTTTCTCTGTCTCTCTCTGTCTGTCTGGCGAGCGCACGCGTCCTATAGCAAAAACCTCTCCAAATTGTAAATATATAGACACTCTTGACCAGTAATAATATATAATTTTTTTCTTGTTTCTACATACTTGTTTTCTCTTAATTTATATTCAAGAGCTTAATTTTCTACTGCAGCAAAGTGGTTACTTCCATCTCTTCATTTGAACACATTTCTCCTCAGATGTTTCCTTGTGACAAATTACACACACTCTTCAGACATAATCCTTAGGTTCTAAATCCCTGCTCTGTCACTACTTGCTCTGTGGCCTTAGGCAGAACATTTTACTGTGCTTAAGTTTATGAAATGTTTTTAGAATTATGACTTAATCCTAAGCACTTAGAAGAATGCTGGCTCTTGGTAAACTCTATGCAATTTGTTGTTATTCTTCATTTCCACTGTTTCTGTCAAACCTTCATTTTAACCTGACAGGCTCATTTCCTTGCTCACTGACCCTAAGACTATGATATTTCATCTTCATGTATTATTTGTCTGGAATATGTCTACCTTATTCCTGTCCAGGTTCGTCCAATCTTAAGATCTAAAGACTCTTTTCCTCCACGAAGTCTTTAGTGACTCCTTCTTCTGAACCAGCTCCCTTTTTTCTTAGTTTTCTTCTATCATAGCCTTTGTTGTTTAACTATTTCCTTGTTTGTTTTGTTTGCACCAATCTTACACATGTAAAACTTATGGTTCAGTTATTTGGTTTCAGTCCATTTATTTGGTTTTAAGTATGTTGACTTAAAATTACAACTAGTGTGAAATCCTTGATCATTTTATCTGATTTGCCTTTATCTAGGTTTGGTAAATCACAGATACAGGTTGTTTCAGTTCCTAAGTGAGATAGCCACACATAATTTCCCACTTTAGCCCACTGCTTATTCTGGTTCTGTTATCGTTGATATTGTTACTTCCACACTGAAGAGGTGCTTTTTCTGTCTACTAGAAATTAAAGATGGAATGGTCATTTGTCTCGTGTTGCATATGATACAGTGGATATAGAGTCACACAGATGAGGGTTACAGTTCTGATTCTACTGGCTGTCTTTCAGCAAGGTAGTTTCTCCGAGGCTTCCTTTCTCATTTTAAAATAGAGAAACAGGGACCAGCAGATGGCATAGTGGTTATGACTCTGGACTCCCAAGTAGCTGACCACAGTTTGAGTCCCAGAGTTGGTAACTTAAAAACTCAAGCCAGGTGCATGTATGCCTAAGATTCTGAGAGGAGAATAGAGGAGAAAGGATTGTGGCATGGCCATCCCTCCTAGAGGGTGATTTCTTGCTTTCTGTCTCTCTGTCTCTCCAGCAAGTGCATGTGCCTATAGCAAAAATCTCTCTTTCTAAAAAAAATAGTGAAACAGTACCCATTTTGCTGAACTATTTAGAGAATAAAAGCAAGTTGCTGTGATCCTTAGCATAGTGCTAGACACATAGTAGGTATTAATGTACCAATCCTTGTCCTTTCCTATAATCAACTGTGACAGTAGAAAAATTCCTAATAATGGATTATACGATGGAATCAAAACTCTTCCTTAACTGAGATCTGAAACAGAAGAGATCATGAAGAATTTGTCCAGGAGCAGTGTGGGACTATATTTTCTAATTTATTCTCTGAAGAAACCAGAATGTATAGACAACTAATTTTAACACATACTGTTATTTTTCAAAGGAAACGAAAAGGACTGAGATCAGGATGCATCTGTTCTGTTTTTTTTTTTGTTTGTTTTTTTTTTTTTTTTTTTTTTTCAATTGGAACCTGGAAGTTAGCTAAACATAAACACTTAGTTTGTTCCAGCTATCACAACAGAAGAAAAATTCTACTTAACCATGGGTACATTGGATTGGATTCATTTTAAATGTAATCTCTCTGGCTATAGTCATTTCAACTCTGGCCACAGACTCTTATATATTCTTTCTTGTTTAATTTTGTGAGGCTGATCTAACACTTTTGTGTAATCTGACTCAATTTATATTTGTGTGTAAGGTGCAATTCCACGAACTGTAATATACTCAAAAATGACAAAAATGAAATCATAAGCTCACAGCACTGGCCATGTGGGCCTAATGTGATGGGGAGATCCTGGTTGAGCATTTTGTGCCAGCTAGGTGCTCACTAAAAATTTCTTTGTAGAGGTTTTTTTTTTTTTTTTTTTTTTTCTATAGGGCGCAAAAGAGACAGAAAGCGAGAAATCACACCCCTCTGGGGGAATGACCATGCTGCAATCCCTTCTCCTCCATTATCCTCTCGAGATCTTGGGCACGCATGCACATGCGCCTGGTATGAATTTAAGCCACCAGGCCTGGGGCTCAAACTGCAGTTGACTACATGGGAGTTCAGCGACATAGTCATTATGCTAACTGCTGGTCCCACTAAATATTTCTTTAATTTAATATTACAATTCCTAGAGGATATAGCTCATCTGTAGGGTGTGTTGGAGTGTAAGCTAGTACTCATATTCATTTTTTCAAGCTAATCATTTTATAAATGATTTTTTTTCTGGTCATGGTGATTCCCTCCCTATCGCAAAACTGCTGGAGGCTGGAGGATTACGGCATCAAGTTCATCTCTCTCCCTCTCTATAAATGATTTTTTCTTTCTCTCATGAGTGAGAGACAGAAAGAGGACAACAACCCTTAGCAGAGTCTCATACTGTGTATAATCCTCTGTCCAGCCTTCCTAGGTAGCCAGATTCACAGAGCGTGCTTGGTGTATATAGGTCAACTTGGGAAATATACCCCAATTTTACATATGGGTCCCAGCATTGCAAAGGAGCAGGCTACTGCTGGATCACCATGGCTGGGCCTAAATTATGTTCCTATATTAGAAAATACTTGATGCAATTTTAGTTTTAATAACTTTTCTGCATTATAAGATTGGGTTTTGGGAAAAGTCATGACACATTTTTGCAACAGATGGCGCTACTTCATTTTTGGAAGTACTAGAGTAATTTGCATCTAAGTTATTGCTACATCACTTGACAACTGACAGTTCTAGCTTCATTATAAAAATAATTAAGTGATTTGGTTGAGTTTTGGAGATTTTACAAGTGGAAGATGGAAGACCAAACTGCATTTTTTGCCATATTTTGCTGTTTTACTTCCATAAAGGGAAGAATCCATGTAAAGCTTGGGACAATGCTCAGGAACATTAGTGCTGATGATGGTTCACAAAATTTAGTACTGGTGATTTTGGTCTCAATAACACTCCTCAGTCAAGGAGGCTCGCCGAGGTTGATGATGACAAAATAGAGGCATTGAGGGAGTCAACCCCACATTACACAACATGAGAGATTGTAGAAACATTAAACATCCATCATTCAAGCATTCACTACCACCTGAAGAAACTGGAATCCATAAGGAGCTTGATATTTGAGTTCTTCATGAACTCAAAGAAGTTCATATTATGGCTCACATAAACATCGTTATATGCACATTAAACTTGAGGAAAATTATCCCTTTTTTATTTTTAGAGGCTATTGCCTTAGGGTACATGCACTTGCTGGAGGGAGAGAGAGAGAGACAGAGACAGAGAGACAGAGACAGTGAGAGGGAAAGTGAGAAATCATCCCCCAGGGAGGATGGCCACACTGCAATCCCTTCTCCTCTATTCTCTTTCCAGGATCTTGGTCACAAACACACACACACACACACACACACACACACATGCCCAGTGTGAGTTTTAAGCCCCAGTTCTGGAACTCGAACCATGGCATGTGAGATTGCAGCAATGCAACCACTATGCCTTCTGCTGTCTCTCTCCCTTTTTTTGAGAGAGATTTTTTCTAGAGGGCATGTGTACTCCCTGGAGAGAGAAAAAGACAGAAAGTGAGAAATCACATCCCGGGAGGATGGCCACACTGCAATCCCTTTTCTTTCATTGTCCTCTCAGAATCTTGGGCACACACACACAATGCATCCAGTGTGAGGTTTAAGCCACCAGGTCCAGCATTCAAACTGGTCAATTCTATGGGAGTCCAGCAATGTAACCATTATACCATCTGCTGGTCCTGCATCCCCCTTTTATTTAAGGGAGACTTTTGCTATAGGACAAATGTGCTTGCTGGAGAGACAAAGAGACAGAAAAAATAGAAAGCAAGAAATCACCCCCCAGGGGGATGGCCACACTGCAATCCCTTCTTCTCTATTCTCCTCTCGGGATTTTGAGTATGCACACACACACACCCGGTGTGAGTTTCAAGCCACTAGACTTGGCACTTGAACCATACTCAACCATGTGGGAGCCCAGTGACTTCACCATTACACCATTTTCTGGTTCTGAAAGGTATTCTTTTTTTTTTTTTTTTTTTTGAGAGGTTTTTGCTATAGGACGCATGTGATCACCAGACAGACAGAGAGAGACAGAGAAACAGAAAGCGAGAAATCATCCCCCAGGGGGGATGGCCACGCCGCAATCCCTTCTCCTCCATTCTCCTCTCGGGATCTTGGGGACGCACGCACATGTGCCCAGAGTGAGTTTAAGCCACCGGGTCCGGGACTCAAACCGCGGTTGACACGTGGGAGTTCAGCGACATAGCCATTACGCTAACTGCTGGTCCCTGAAAGTGATTCTTTTTTGAAGCGACTGGTAACTGGTAATGAGAACTGTATTGTTTACAACAACGTGGTGCACAGTCTTGGTCCCAATGCGATGATTCACCTTAAATGACATCATAAGCATTCATCAGAGGCAGGTTATGCTCTCAGTGTGGTGGGATTTTAAAGGTGTCATGTTTTTTGAGCTCCCAGCAATGAATCAAACAATCAGTTTGAATGTGTAAATGTATACTTCCGGCAATTCTACAGTTTGAAGAATCCATCATCAAGAAACAACTAGAGCACATTGATTGTAAAGGAGTTGTGTCACATCATGTCAATGCTAGACCACCCACAAGTTTGACCACCTGTAAAATAGGATTGGAGCTTGGATGGGATGTATTGCCACACCCACCATACTTGCCTGACCTTGCACCATCAGACTTCCACTTACTTCATTCACTGTCTTCAAATTCCTTCTGTGGTATAACGTTCAATTCAGATGAGACTGTAAATCGGCACCCTGTTCAGTTTTTTTGCCTGTAAAGACATGTCCTTCTATGAATGAGGAATTATGAAGCTCACTGAAAGATGTGAAAATGTTATCCAACAAAATGGGCAATATAACATCGATCGATCTTTGTTCTTTATATAAATAAATGACCTTTGAAAAACAGAAAAAAGAAGTCATGAATTTTCCAACAACCCAATATTTTAGTGACAATTTTTAAAAAAATATACAATGTTCAATAATAAATGATATCTTACTTACAACTTTTCTTGCCAACAGCATACAAATTAGAAAAATAAATAATGCTCTTATTATAAAAGAAAAGTATACAAATATTTCTCTATGGAGTAAAAGTTGCAAAATATTTTTGATTGTTATGATTACTTAGTACAAATATTGAGTTTAGGGTCAAGCAGACCTCATTTTGAATTCTTTTAGTAGCTGTGTGACGTTAGTCTTGTTATCTTATCTTTATGAGTCTTAGTTCCCTAATACACAAATTGGGGATAATATTCTATAATTGTAGAATTCTGGTTGATATTTTACCTATTACATCTATATCTGTTTGTCATCTATTATAGTTTATATCTCAGTGTACCTATTTACTCTTTATCTTACACAAATAAATTCAACTCAGATAATTATAGACTTGCATCATTTTCAATAGTTCAGATTGGAAAATGAACCATAAGGGGAAATGCTTAAAGGAATTTGTAGAGACTTGTTACAGAAAGAACCACTGACTGGAAGTTAGTACATGTGAATTGGACTCATGCTTTTCCCACAGAAAGGGTGATCATAAATAGGCGAGTCATTTCACTTCATTGGGCTTTTGCTTCCCTCTCTTGACAAAGAAGGAAAGGAGAAATTTTATTAACCGTTCTCTGTTTCCTTCCAATTTTAACTTTCTAGGATTCTGAAAATTATTATTTTTTCAAAGTTTATTTATTTCCAAAGGGGGCCCATCCAGACAAGGTTTCACCTTGTGATACAACCCCCACTCTGCTAGACTTCTAGTCAGCTAAGATCACAGGTGCATGTGGCACACCCAGCGTGCTCAGGGATCCAAATCCAGGACCTCATGGCTCTCAGCTTCATGTGGTAGCACCCCACAACCTGTGCCACTGCAGCTGGGCTTCTTTAGTTTCTTTGGCACTTGCGATAACACATCATACTGAGTGAGTGTGTTGGATCAAAATTCCAATTGCCTGATATCCAATCTCAGTTCTCCAGCAAAACTGCTGTAGTACTGGAGAAAGTCATTTGTTATTATTATTTACACATTCAATTGCTATACATTATTTAGCTTGTATAGAGAATTTACTCAAAATGAAATGAACCTTACACCAGTCCAGTGGAGAATACTATGCATGTCATCATCAACAGGTGATAAACTATTTGTGTCTCACAAATATCTTACCTTTCGATTTTTTCTCCCTAATTTCCTTTTCTACACTTTTCCTCTCTCCCACTCTCCTTCTACACTTACACCCCTTAAGCATCAGTTTTCTTATCTTTAAAATGAGCATGGGAATAACAGTACATACTTCGTAGTGTTGTTGAGAGTATTAAATGAGTCAATATAGTATATAAAGGACTTATAAGAATGCCTGGTATATAATAAGTATTCAGTAAACATTACATGCTTATTACCCAATGCTTCAGAAGTGTGACTAATAAAATATGTTCCTCTTGTTTCAAATCCTGATGATACAAGCACGTTTTCTGTAAGGCAGCTGATCATTGACTATAGCTGGCATTCCAGCATTATACCTTGTCCATCTATTCCCATAGTGAGATCTTTTTTTAAAAAAATATTTTAATTTCTTTTATACACTCAATCACATACGTCACTTAGCTTGTAAAGTGAATGTTCCAACATGAATACATTTCTCACCAGTCCAACTGGAAATACTATATGCGTTATCATCAACAGATAATAAGCCATTTCTTTGTCCCATAAATGTCTTGCCTCTCTATTTTTCTCCTTAATGGCTCTCCTCAGACTCGCCTTCTTCTCCCACCTTCTTCCCACACTGTATCTGGTATCTATAACCATTTTCTATGTTTCTATATCCTCTGGTCATTCTGTTTCAGCCATAGAGTGCAGACAGTTAGTATATATTAAGTGGAAACATAGTGAGATCTTATTCTGAATCTGCAGAGAATTAAATTACCTGTATTTAGGCTAATGTTATATTTCCTTTTATTTTTAGGTGTCCATAAATTCACATATTAACCTCTAAAGTATTTGAGGACAGGATTCATGTCCTATACTTGCTATTGTCTCTTATTCAAATCACCTGACATTGGACCTTGTTCTTAGTAAATGCTCATGAATAATTGATTGATTATACAGATTATAATTTTTCCCAGGATAGTTGCATTAAACAAAAATCTCTGAAGTTCTCATTTTTAATTTTAATAAAACCTCAGATACATGTTTATGGAAGAATGCAGCATGAATCATGATGAGCAAACAATATTTGACAGTATGGAATGATAAATATTATAGATGATCTCTGTTGTACTTCATGGTGATTACCATTAGTAACAATGCATCATATACCTGAAAATTGCTAAGATTTTAAGTGTTCTCACCACACAAAAATAGTATGTATGTGAAGTAATGAATATATTAATTAGCTTAATTTAGTCATTCCACAATGCACACATATATCAAAACATCATATTGTGCACCACAAATTTATACAGTGTCTATTTGTCAATAAATAAACAAATAAACGAAAAGATTATAGGTGATCTCACTTTTAGGTGAAATTACTTTCACCGTAACTTCTTTTCTGATTTTTTTCATGTAATGTATCCTCATATATTATCTTCCTAAATGTTAAATGCTCATTTTTGTGCGCTGAAGTTGGAAGAATATTTACTTATTGGTAGGAGAATAAAATTCTTCTGCTGAAGGAATTTGAAAATCTCTCTAAATCTGTTCTTTATTATTATTTAGAATGTCTCCCTAGCATGTTTTGTATGAGACCTTAAAACAATAAACTAGATAATTACTGGAAAATAGTCTCTATAGACAACAAGGATATTTATTCAGTCTTTAATGTTTACTTTAAGAAATATATATGTAATCAAAGCCAGGAAGTCACAGTATAGTTTGGAAGGAATATTAAGCTCTTTTTGCCTGCCAGAATTTGGACATAGGTGAAGAATGCATCCATTTGCTTTATTACTCTGTACTTTCTTTCACCTCCATATATTTTGGTTTAGAACACTCACATTTTATATATATATATATATATATATATATATATATATATATATACACACACACATATATATATATAATTTTTTAAAATGAAAACAAGTTATTTATTTTCTTCCTAATTAAAAGAAACAACAGTACAGATATTGCCCTTTTGACTTAAGTCAATATCCATATCCAATCCATTGTAAGCAAAATATTGCATGTCTCATTGTAAAAACAAACTGAGCCCAGGCTAATTTGTACAATGCCATAATAAAGAAAAGAGGGTAATCTTCCACAATTGATCCTTGTGCCAGGGACAGTTGTGGATCTTACAACTATGTACCATTGCAAGTCTCATCATTTGAAAGCAATATGAGAAATGGCCCTCAGAAATAGAAATGAGCAATCAGGTAGTCTGACTGTACTTGAATAAGAATGGCAAGAAAAATAATGCTGGTAAATAATAATTGCCTTTGATCAAGTTTATTGAATTCTGTTAAAATCAGTCCAAGCCAAGAGACTTCAGTCCCTTTGAGACTGGATTTTAACTGGCTAGGTGTTGGTTTACTCCTATAGTGATTCCTTGTGTCTTTTTAAAAAATTATATATATGTATTTTTTGCATTTAATCACTAAACATATTTACAGTGTACAATTGCTAGGACATGGAATCAACCCAAATTTCTCAAAATAGATGAGTAGATTGAAAAAATGTGGTATATGTACTCTGTGTAATACTACTCAGCCCTAAAAAAAAACTGAGAACCTGATATTTGATACAAAGTAGAAGAACATTGAAGACTTAATGCTAAGCGAAGCAGACTGTGAAAGACAGACTTTATATGTCCTTGCTCAATATGTACTGAATGTCTGTGCTCTATAGCAGAAACGGAAAGACTGGAATCAGGAAGGGCAACTGTAGGTACTAGAGATAGTAAGCATAGGATTAACAAGGGGATGGGTAATAGCAGGAGGGAGGAGAATAGGAAAAAAAACTGTTTATTTGACACAAAAATGAAAAGCTATTTGCTTATGATTCCTTGTGTCTTAAAACTAATGTTCCTTAATTCAGTAGGTCCAGAACAAGGCCTAGGTTGCAATTTTTAATGCCATATGGGTAATTTTGATGTGTAGATTGAGAAAGACCAGGTTAATATCCTCTACGATAAAAATTGTCTCCATTTTTCAGTTCTCTTTAGAATTAATGCTTCCATGGTGAGAGACTATTGAGTAAACAATGATATGCTATAAACATTAGAATATTAACATTGGTAGATATTTTAGGAAGGGAGTTAGAGCCTGTCTCTTGTACAAATACGTAAGTTCTCTCCATGTGTGGATTCATGAGTATAATTATGTATGTGACTGGATTTGGATGATTGGAGTTGAAGACCGTTAGCCAAATGGCAACATAAAATATATTTAAATCAGACTAGATAGCAGAAATAAATTCCGAGTAGAAGGAAATTGAGTTTCTTGACATATATTATACACTCAGTAGATAGAAATCTTTTTAATAGTTCCACATGAATATAACTATATCCTAAATCATGAAAAGTTCAACCAGTCTGTCTTCTTGCTATTTATTGTACACAATGCCTTTTACTCCAGATGTTTCAGTTGCATGGACATCACCATTATATAGGACACACTTCTTACCAGAATGACTACTAAGAAGTATAACTACTCACGTAGTTATTTTCTTGTAACACAGTTGCCACCTCTGAATGTTAAACTTGTGTAGGAAGAGGAGCTTTGAAATACAAGGACCCCTTAAGATTTGTACAAAACAACCTCTATGCACAATGATGTCAGTAAGAATGGCTAAAATCAATATTAAAATAATAATTTATACAGAAAGTATTAAATATTTTGTTCAATAAAATGATTCTGCATGAAAAAAAAGAAACAAATCTTTATTTTGGCAACAAGCATTTCCAAAGGAAGCAAACGTTTCAGTCATTGTGGCCAAAATAAATGTTTTCTTTTAGGCTGTTAAGGCAGCCAAATGTTTTTGTAGTGTTTTCAAAATGTTTCCACCCTTTCTTTTCACAGAGAGACTTTCTCCTTCTCAGCCATCACCCTATGGAAATATTTTCGGAGTGTATTTTGACCGTGAAAACAGCAAAAACATGTTCAAAAATATTGTCTTTATAAGTGTTAAAAGGATCTTCTTAAAGTTTAAGAAAGAGAAAATGAAAATGACAGTGTGGTGCAGTTGAAAGAATACTAGAAGCAACAGAAATTACATTCTACCTTTGACTATGCAGTTTGCTATCTGGGTGACCTTTAACCGATCACCTCTCTTTTGTTGGCTTTCAATTTATTAATTAGTAACCAGTTTTACTAAATATCATCTCATGTACAGTTTGCACTTTTTCATAAAAATGACACTCATATAATGAATACATGTGCCTTTTTAAACTATTTATGGTAGAGCATATGCATACACACAACAGGAGGGGGAGAGAGAGAGAGAGGAGAGAGAAAATGAAGCACATTTTTTTCAGTTTCTTTTTCTTTAAAAATTTATTTATGTATTTAAATTTACATTTTATCATGTCTTTACAGTATACATTTCTGTTTTTATTATTATTTTTATTTGTACATTAAATTGCTATACATCATTTAGATTGTGAAGAGACTTTACCCAGCATGATTTACACCTCAGTCCAGCCCAGTTGAGACTATTATACGCATCCTTGTCAACAGATAATAAACCTTATCTGTGTCCCGCAAGTGCCTTAACTCTCCAATTTCCCCCCAAATTTTCTTTCCTATGCTCTTCCCTGCCCACACTCTCTTTCCACTTTGTCTCTATTGTCCATTATAATTTTTAATACATTTATATTCTCCAGTCTGAAGCAAGTCAGGCTATAAAAGAGAGACATTGTATGTCTCCACTTAACATATACCAGCTATCCACACTCTATGTTAGAGACTGAAAATGAAACACTTTTTATAGGACCCAGTCACCTCTTGGTTCCTTTCTTCCAGTCCTCCAGCCTACAGGATCCTGGCAGTTTCATGTCCACTAGGACAGGGACTTGAACTATGGTCAACAGAATAGATGTCTTTTGTTATCAAAATGTCCTCTCTCTATATACAAGAAAACTTCAAAAAGTTCATGGAAAAAGAAAGTATGAAATTTATGATAGCTTTTTCATAATACCAATTTTCCATGAACATTTAAAAGACATCTCATATTTTTACAATTTTATTTTATTATGGCAAGATCACTTAATATGAATCTATCCTCTTAAGAGAAATTTAGGTGTATAATACAGATTTTTTTGTGAATCTATTTTTCATTATTTCAATTTACATAGTATGTATATGTTGATTTTTATGGCTGATTAGTATTCCATAGAGTATATGTGCCACACTTTTTCAATCCATTCATTTTTCATAAACTTTTGGGTTGGTTTCATATTTTAGCAATTGTGAAATATGTTTCAATAAACATAGATGTGCAAGCATTCTTCTGACTGAACATTCTCCTATCCTATGGATAGATACCCAGGAGTGGAATTGCTGGATCATATGGTAGTTCTATTTGTAGGTCTTTGAGTGACCTCCATATTGTTCTGCACAGTGCTATACTAATTTACATTTCCCACCAACAGTGTAGGAGAGTTCTGTTTTCACCACAGCCTCACCAGCACTTACATTTTTTTTAAATCTTAAACTTTCTAATTTGGGATTAGATGGTGTCTCATTGTGATTTTGATTTGCTGTTCTCTTATGATAAGAGATATTGAACATTTTTCATATGATTTTTGACTGTATGTCTTCCTTAGACAGTTGTTTGTTAAGCTCATATTCCCATCTTTTAATTGGACTGATCATTTTTTGGTGGGTAAGCTACTTGACTTCCCTGTGTATTCTGCTTATCAGTCCCTTATCTAAGGCATAGTTTACAAAAATATTCTCCCATTTCAAGGGTTGTCAATTCACACTATTTACTGTGTCTTTTGCTGTGCAGAAACTCCTTAATCTGATGTAATGCCATTAGTCTTATTTTGGGGATTATAGTTTGTGTTTTGGGGTTCTTATTTAAGAAGTCTTTGCCTACTCTGATGTCTCCCAGAGTTTCTCCAGTGTTTTCCATCTTTTAACTGCATTGATTATTTATTTGTGGGTGAGCTTTTTGAGTTCCCTGTATCTTCTGGTTATCAGTTCCTTATCTGAAGAATAGTCTGCAAATATATTCTCCCACTCTGAGGGTTGTCTCCTCTCTCTAATTATTGTTTCTTTTGCTGTGCTGAAGCTTTATAGCAGGAAGCAGTTCCATATATTTGTTTTTAGGGTTATTGCCTGTGCTTTTGAGGTCTTATTTAAGAAGTCATTGTCTACTTCAGTATCTCCAAAAGTTTTCCCTGTGCTTTCCACCAGTAGTTTCTATAATTTCAGGTTTTTATTTTATATCTTTCATCTATTTGAGTTGATTTTTGTTAATTGTGAGAGATAGGGATATAGTTTCATTTTTATGCTGGTAGATATACAGTTTTCTAGCACTATTTGCTGAGGATATTTTCTTTTTTTCCATTGGGCTGCCTTGTGCCCTTTGTCAAAATGTCTTGGCTCTGTGTTTTGGGGTTTATTTCTGGGTCTACAATTCTTTTCCATTTGTGCCAGTACCATCCTGTTTAAGTTATCACAATTTTGTAATATTTTCAGGTCAGGAATTGAGATGTTTCGTATTTTATTATTTTGGTGCACACTGTTGCTTTGACTATATGGGGCCTTTTATGATTCCAGACAAATTTATGATTTTTTTTCTATTTATGTAAGGAATATCTCTGGTAGTTTGATCAAAATTGCATTGAATTTGCAGATTAATTTGATTATATTAATTCTTCCAATCCAGGAATATAGGATGCCTTTCCTCTTCTATTTCTTTTTTTAAGTTTTTCATAGTTTTCCTTGTAGAGGTCTTGCACTTCTTTGGTTAGGTTTTTTTTTCCTAAGTATCTTATTGTTTTTGTGGCTATTATAAATGAGATTGCTTTCCTCAATTTTACCTTAGTTTCCTCCATTGTCAGTGTATAAAACTGATAATAAAATTTGGGTTAGTTCATCATTAATACTTTTATAGAATTCGGAAGTGAACCCAAGACCTGGGCTTTTCTTCATAGGGGGACTATTTATTAATGCTTCAATCATAATGCTCTTTTTTGGTCTATGAAGTCTTTCTATTTCTTTCTGCTTTAATCTTAGTAAATTGTGTGTCCTGAAATTTGTCCATCTCATTTAAGTTTTCTTGTTTATCAGCATATGATTGCTCATAGTATTATCTCAGGATCTTTTATATTTCTTTCATGTCTGTTGTAATATTGCCCATTTCCTTGTTGATTTGATTTATCTGGCTCCTTTCTCTATTCCTTTTGATTAATTTAGCTTTGGTGTATCTATTTAAAACTTTTTTTTCAAAGAATAAGCTTTTGGTTTAATTTATTTTCTGTATCACTCTTTTATTCTCTATTTAATTTGTTTCTGCCTTAATATTTATCATTTTACCCTCCTGGTATTTTTGGGGTGTTTTTGTTAAGTTCCTTGAGATGTGTTGTTAGGTTGTCTATTTACCACTCTGTTTTTTTCTTGGGGGCACTAATTGCTATGAACTTCCCTCATATAATTGCTTTTGCTGTGTTCCATAGGTTATGAAAACTCACTTTTCATGATTGTTCATTTCAATGAAACTTTCTGTTTCAGTATTAATTTCTTCAGTGATTTTGAATTCATCAAGAAGTAGGTAATTTAGTGTCCATGTTTTTGTACATTTTTGAGGGTTCTTTCTGTAGTTGATTTCAAATTTCATTCCATTGTGGTGAGAAAAGATGGTGGATATAGTTTGTATACATTTGAAATTGTAAAGGTTTGTTTTGTGCCTTATCATGTGGTCAATCTTTGAAAATATTCCATGCGTAAATGTGAAAATGTGTATTTTGTGGTTGTTGGCTGAAATGTTCTGTAGACGTCTGTCAAGTCTATTGATTTATAATATCATTTATATCTTGTATCTCTGTTTATCTTTTGCCTAGATGAGCTGTCCGAGGAGACAGGGGGATGCTGAGATCCTCAACGGTTATCATGTTTCAGTCTGTCTCTCTGTTTAGATCTAGCAGTCTCTGCTTCATGTATTTGGGTGTTCCATGTTGCATGAGTAGGTATTTATAAGTTTTACATCTCATGGATGAACTAGCCCTTTCAGTACTAAAAAGTGACCTTCTTTTGTCTCTTACAGCTTTTATCTTAAGTCTATTTTGTTTGCTCATGGTATCACTACTCCAGCCTTTTCTGGTTTCCAATTGCATGGAATATCTTTTTCTAGCCCTTCACTTTGATTCTGTGTTTCTCTTTATCAGTAAGATGTGTTTCTTTTTCTTTTTTTTTTTTTTTTTGAAGCGAGAAATCACCCCCCAGAAGGGATGGCCATGCTGCAATCCCTTCTCCTCCATTCTCCCCTTGGGATCTTGGGTACACACGCACATGGGCCCGTCGTGAGTTTTAGCCACTGGGTCCGGGACTTGAACCGCGGTCGACTATATGGGAGTCCAGCAAAATAGCCATTACGCTAACTGCTGGTCCCAGTAAGATGTGTTTCTTGTAAGCAGCAGATGGAAGGCCCCTGTTTTCTTTACCCATTCAACCAGTCTGTGTCTTTTAATTAGATTATTTATCTGTTAACATTCAATGTTATTACCCATATTTGCAGAGTTATCCCTTCCATTTTGTTAACCATTTTCTTGGTTATTTTCTGTTCTCTTATTTCTGTTTGTCTTTCTTTAGTTTTCCTGATATAGTATTCCCTTCAGTACTTCTTGAAGATCTGGTCTACTGTTGATGAATTCTTTCAGTTTTGGTTCATCTGAGAATGATATTATTTGTCCTTCTCATTTGAAGGATAATTTTTCGGAGTAAAGTATTTTTGGCTGAACCTGTTTTTCTGTTAATGTTTTGAATATTTCTTCCCATTATTGCTTTGCTCGTATTATTTTAATTGAGAGTTCTGATGTTAACTTGTAAGAACCTTTTGTTAACCTTTGTAAGTAACTTCACATTTTTCTCTTGTCATTTTTAGAATCTTGTCTTTGTCTTTGATTTTTACCAATCTGGCTATGTTGTGCTGGGGAGAATATCTTTTTATACCGATTCTATCTGGAGGTTTTTTTTTTTTTTTTTTAATCTCCTGAGTCTTTTTTTCTCCATGTTTCTCTAGATTTGGAGAGTTTTCAGAGAGTATTTCTTGGAAGAGGTTTTATAGCCTCTTCAGCTTCTTGAATATCCATTATATGGACATTTGGGTATTTGATGGTGTCTAGAATTTCTCATATGTTATCCTCATTTTGGGGGTTCATTTCTTTATTCTTTTTGGTTGTTTGTCTTCATGGTCAGAAATTCTTCTGCAGGGACCAGCAGTTAGCGTAATGGCTATGTCGCTGGACTCCCATGTAGTCGACCGCGGTTCGAGTCCCGGACCCGGCGGCTTAAACTCACGCCGGGCGCGTGTGCGTGCGTGCCCAAGATCCCGAGAGGAGAATGGAGGAGAAGGGATTGCGGCGTGGCCATCCCCCCTGGGGGGTGATTTCCTGCTTTCTATCTCTCTGTCTCTCTCTGTCTGTCTGGCGAGCGCACGCGCCCTGTAACAAAAACCTCTCCAAAAAAAGAAAAAAAAAAAAAAAAAAAAAAAAAAAAAAGAAATTCTTCTGCATGGCCCAATCTGCTGTTAATGCTTTCAAGGGCTTTTAACTTCTGTTATTGTATTCTTCATTTCCAGAAGTTCTATTTGATTCTTTTTTAGTCTGTCTCTTTATGGAATTCCTCTTTTATGTCTTGGAATGATTTTCTCATTTCCTGGAATTGTCTGTTTTCCTTTGCATCTCATTGAGTTTTGTCACTCTGAATATTCAGAATTGTTTTCTGACATTTTCTGTGAATTCTTTTTGTTGTCTATTGTTGGTGAGGAGTTTGTGTTCCCTAGTAAGAGAGTTATTTCCTTGTTTTCTCATGTTTCTTCTGCCTCTGTGCTGGTTTATGGTCATTTCATTCAATATTCATTTCTTCCTATTTATTGAAGTAGATTCTGTAGTGTTGGTGAGAAGGTCAGTCCTACAACCCAGGTGTGTTCCTGATACAGGGCTGTGTCTTTCAGATAAGAGCAGGTAGTTTATATAGGTAGATTTAGGTAATTGGGTCCTCTCCTAACCTTTCAGCTCTTGATGAACTAGGGATGAGCTAAGGAGATATGACTTAATAAAGAGGCTCAAATCTTATACTGTGCTTTGTGCAGCATGTGGGCTGGAGGGCCCCAAGTTCTGAAGGCAAATCTAGGAGGCTTGGGACAAACTCAGTGAGATGGGTGTTTGCACTAGAACTCAGTGTTCCCATTAAGCAGGGCTCAAGAAACTGGCTGAACAGCTCAGCTGGAAGGCTCCAGGTTCTAAAGGCAAACGTTGGGATGGTTGGGATACAACTGCTGAAATACACGCTTGCACTAGAACTCAGCTTTCTTGGTAGGCAGGATTCAGAAAACGAGCAGCCTGGCACGGTTAGAGGGCCCCAGGTTCAGATGGCAAACCTGTTGGTGATGGTGGGGTTGGGAGTTGGGATGTTCCTGACTAGATCACTTTCACTGGAGCTAAGCTTTCTCTACAATACAGTATTTTTAACTAAAGACACAATGTGGTACAGATGATCTCTAGAACTTAATCATGTTGCATATTTGAAATTTTTTGCCCATTGAGCACCTTCCCATTTTCCTCTCCTATCAACCCCTGACAGCCACCGTTCTACTCTCTGATGATAGAAGTCTGGCTATTTTAGATAACTGATGTAAATGGATACATGCAATACTTGTTCTTTTTTAACAGTCTTATTTCATTTAATATAATACCCTCAAGATTCATCCATGTTGTCATATGTTAGGAATAAAAAATGACCCCATTTGCTCATGTCAAATTCTTTTACCTCTGGCTTTTATTTAAACAATATAATTAAATAAAGGAATAAAACAAACACAGTATTCTAAATCCTGGATTCAATCTTGTCATCTGTGTGTGCTATATTTCCTAGCAAGTATGGATGAATTTAAACTTTTTCTACTATGACAGAATTATCTCGAAAATCAATTTAAACTATTTCCTTTCTTCCCTCAGTTGCCCAAATTGAAAAAGTGAAAATACCTGAATTAATTTTGAGTTGAATTTGATAGAGGGAAAAAAGTGAAAATAAACAGTAAGTGAATCACGAGTAGTATTTTTTCTTATTTAAAACTTTTAGGATGTTTATGGAGTTGTAAGGAGTTTTACTCAAACAGTATTGAAAAGTTTGAGGAAACTAATATATGATCTTCATTATGTATTACACTACAGAAAAATTAAAATGTTACAATTACATAAATTATGCCCATTTATCAGATCTAAGATTTTTAATTACACCACTGCTACTAATAATATTGCCAAATTAGTAAGCACAAGTATTAAAGACTACATACCAGGCACTAATGTATAGACATATTTTGTCTCTCTAATTTGTGTGTAATCTTTATAACATCTTTGTGAGGGGCATGTTAATATTTCCAGTTTACAGATTAAGAATCCAAGACCTATCAAAGTTCATTGACTTGCCTACTGTCAAACAGCTGGATTAGCTTGTCATATGTTCAAAACCTGGTCTGCCTGATGGTCAAAAAATTTAAAACTCTTTTCTCTTTTTGTCATATAACTGCAGCAAGCAGTAGCCTTTATGACACTAATGCAGTAGATAAAGTGTATGAGTTGGACTTTTCATCAGTTCCTAGAGACCTTTTCACTTGGACTTCAGACTGCAACTAGGATAAAAACAATCTTGATTGCCCTGACAAATGATCTGTCCAAAGCTAGGCCCTAAAGTCAAACCCTGGTCATAATTCTTGGAGATCTATTTGGTGCCTTATGACTTAGAAGGCCACAAGGTGCTCTCAGCCCATTAATGTGGCCTAGATAGTGTGTTAGCTCTGCTCTGGCCTGACCATGGTTGTTGATCTCTGCCTAGTTCTGAATTACAATGAAATTCATATGGCTGAAGGTGAGAAAATAAAGGAATAAAGTTACAGGATGATGTGGCTATGACATTTTATTGGGCCATCGGGAAAGTCATGATGCATTTTTGCATATAAAAACACAGAAAAATATGTTGTGATTTTTCCGACAACCTAATACATACATAAAACAAGGCTTTGGCAAATGAAAGATGCTATCTATCAAGAAAGGCTTGTTTTTAAGACTGTTCTTGACTTAGAATTCTTTCTTAATTTAATTTTATTCATTATTATTATATTCTATTTTGATCAGAAAGAGACAGAGAGAGAGAGAGGAAAAGTGAGAAGGCAAGCCACTAGGTCTGAGACTCAAATTGTAGTCGGCTATGTGGGAGTCCAGCACCTTTAACCACCACACCACCTGCTGGCCTGATTTCGAATTTTTTCTAAATTAGAATTTTTCTTTTCTGATTCAACTTGAAACTTACACATAGGTAATGAGTGCCTCCTATAATCCTAAGACACTTTTTTTTAGTACTGATGGTGATATAAACATCAAGGAGCAGGCATGTTAAAAGGACTTGAGATACAGATAGGAAAATAAAACATTGATTAAATTTCAAACTAGGGCATTTTATGAAGATATTAGATAAAGATATAAGAAATGTAGGTCTTTAAGTGAGGAGTGACTGGAGGCAAATAAAAATTCAAACTGTGTGACCTGCACAAGTTATTTAACCCATCTTTGCTTCATACTTCTCTACTGGAAAATGGGACAATAATTGTATATACATTGTAAAATTGAGATTAAATAATGTGGATATGCACAAAATTCAGAACGCTGCTTGGCGCATAGTAAGTGCTCAGTGTTAACAGTAATTATTTATCATTATTATTTTACAATGAATGTGATTACAAAATAAGGTATATTTTGATGTATAAACTTCTATATTTCATTTATAAACATTATGCTAATAGATCTTTTTATGAGAGAGAGAGAGAGAAGAGAGTGAGAGAAATAGGTATGCTTGAGAGGTCTTGCCAGCCTCCTGCCTCAGCCTCCCATTTATCTAGAATCACAGGCATGTAATACCATGCCCAGAATGTTTAGGTTGTGTTAGGAACCAAACTCAGTGCTCCCATGTGATTTCAGCCAGTGCACAGTAGCACCATTGTAGATAGGCCTATAATAGGTCTTTAAAGTGGAAAATTACACTTTAAATAAAAGAAATATAATCCTTACCAAATTAGAACTGCAATAAATTACTTTTTAAGTCCTTAAATCCTTCTATAATAAAAGTAAGTGACCATAGTTTTAGCATATGACTGAAGAATAATACATTGCAAATATAGTTGGGAACACGTAGGTGATTTACAGGAATGTTGATAGTTTTTTTACTTGTCACAGACATGATATTAACATATTAATGTTTTGTAAGTGCTTCCTATTTCTGCACATCACATTATTTTCTCTTTCCAATGTTGGAACATACATGTTATTAATTATTCTTCAGAATTGATCTTGCTTAAGAATCTGGCAGTTACTTAGCATCATTCTTTGACTTTGTTTTTCTTTTGGAGTTTTAAGTAAACTTTTCAAAGAGTCATACCTGTTTTCTAGTTATGAATTGCCATAAATTTTCATGAAATACCAAATGATGGAACAATTACCTAAACTGCTTAACTTATACTCCAATATTTTCTCTTTCATATTTGAGTATTTGCTTGTCTGCTGAATAACATTTTCCTCAAAAGCATATGATCTTACATTCTGAAGTTATCACTCACAATCTTGTCAGTTTGGATTTATACATTTCCCTTATAAATATTTATTTCTAATTATAGATACTAACAACTTAAGTACTTTGTATGTTTTTGGCCATGTAACTTAATTACTTTGTATTTCTTTGGCCACATATACTTAGAGACCTTTAAAAATGATTATTATTTAAAACATTTTCATTGTTAAAATCATATAAAAATTCATATAAAACTCTCATCTGTTAACATTGTGCATTAACTACAAGTGTGCCCATTAGCAGTTATTTTTTTTTAATTTCTTACCCAAGCTATAAAGAAACAACTCTGAATTTGAAATAGCCAATTGTAAGTGGAAGTGAGGACACCTTCGTTTATAATGCAACTGGTTTAGCATGCTATTCATTGACATTTGTGGTGTTGACACACAGGAAAGGAGTATTACTGATAATGTAGGAGGGTAAATGAGAAAACTGAGACCCCCAAATGGATCAGAGTTGCTATTGAATTCTCCAAAGCTATTTCAATTAATATCGCCCCTCAAAAAATGACAGGAAAAATTTACCAGATTGGAGGCAAATGAAAGGCTCCATAATTTTGTCACAAGATCCTATAATATTAAACTATAAGGAAGAGATTGAGATAATTAAGGCCAACATCTTCAGTTTACAAATATAGAGATATGGGTTCTAGAGAGGTTAGATGACTTTTCCAAGATCATAGAGAAAATACCGATCCTAAATCTGTTTAACTATCATGTCTCTAAGTATACTAATTTCCACAACTATTAAACGTTAAGAAAACAGCTTTCACATGTTTTGGTACATAGATGTGTTTTACATAGATTAGTTTTGTTAAAATCAAATACAATGTCTTCTTTCATTCTTTTTCATTGCAGATATAAAGGTTTTATCTTAATTATGAATATATAAAAAGAAAATAACAAGCTCAAAAAGTACTTAATTTAGGAAACATGACCACAAGTATTTTTTTTTTTTCATACAAATGTGTGCTGATAAATGTTTAACATTTGGCTGGGGATGGAGTAGGATGGGGCCCTCATCTGTGGTATGTGCTGATTTTTATGGTGTAAGTACTTCTACCAGGAAACACTTTAAGCTACCAACATGAGATTCTGAATATCAAATTGGCTGTTGATACACACAGTTGATGCTTGCAAGTCGGTACTAACTGGTTCAAATACATCATTGCTTTCAGAGCACAGATGACAAATTGGGGATGCAACTAATGTTCTTGTTATCTCACTTTGGTCCTGATTTTCATTTTATGTACATATATACATACACATACATGTATTTGACTCCTATATTTCATGTTTTTGTCGCATTCTCTTTAAAGTCCAATATCCATTCTTTTGGTAATGGATTGCTATTTCTCTACATAGTAAATGCAGTGCTTTGAGTTATAGCAGAACATTCATAGAAGGATATAAACCCTAAGAGAAGTCAATACATTTCAGGAGGAAAAAATAAAAATTAACAAAAGGGAGAAGGAATTCCCTAATAACGCAGTGCAGCAGGATTTGAGCCAAATCCCTATGGCTTTGACTTTGACTCTATGTCCTAAATAATATGACATACTTCCTTAAGGAACATCTTTTATTCATATCCCACACTCCTACTCACTCCTTCAAGGAATAAAAACTGTAGAAAACAATGCTGTTTAAACTAGAAGTCTTGCAAAATAAACTACAAACTTCCAGTGTAATGTTTCAGTGGAAGGAAACATCTTGTATTCATTGCGATTTATCTGAAACACAACTCGCTTAGACTTTCTGTGGTACTCTTAGTCAGAGGTGATTAACCACCAATTTTAGATCACCAACAATTGCACAATGTTAATGTTTAATTAGCAAAAGGGAAGCACCTGTAGCATGGAGGAAGAGACTCCAAGATTAGACTATACACATTCAGGTTGTAACAAAAGACAAATTAAATTTAATTTATCTTCAGGGAAAAAAATAGTTGCTAAATTGTTAGATAGTTTCAACTCATGGGAAGTACAAGCAGTAAGCAACCTTTTGCATGTATAGTTCATTGCTGGCTTTTTACCAATAAATACTGATGAGGAATGTTTGTGAACTTTCCTGTCCTTCCAATACAAAGGTAGGCTTGCTGTACTTGGGACGATTAGATAGATCTATGACACCTTCAGTTTAATGTGAAATGCTTTGCACGTTACAGGATGCCTCTGTAAAAGAAAAAAAAAATTCTCTCTCCCTCCACTCCAGTCACCTAATTCTCTTCTGCCTTCTTGTATTCAAATGGAGATTATTTTAAGTGCTTTAACACCTTTCATTTGCTGTCATTTTCATATTTATAATTATCCTTTTTTCAAAAATATAAAAAGATTTAAAATGATTATTCCTGGCAAGAGTCTTAAGGTGAAACCCTGTTACATTTAATGTGTAAATTATAATACATGCAGTTGTGAAGAAGCATTTTATAAAATGCTCATGTAACCACAAGAATTTAAAGGAAGCTGTCAAAGAGTTTGTACTCTTTAGCAGCTAATGTTCATTCAAAAGCATCTCATAATATGTTATATCTGAAGGGTAAATGAATAGTTTAAGATAAACACAACCACTAACTTTCTGGAAGACAAGAAGATAAAGGATACAATAGCTTCTCAGCAAGGGTTTAGGAAAACTAAAAACCCCTTCCTTCCTCAGCGTTACTTTGAAGCTTATTTGGAATGATTAATTTTCCTGTGGCTTAATGTAAATTGAGAATTAAAAAGAAACTGTTACCTTGCTGTGCTTGCTGCCCAACTAAACTTGCTTCCTCACTTTTCAAGCCGACCTTGAGGATGGCTTTTCTAGCCGAATGTATTTGAAGCAGAATCAATCCTTTCATCTAAATAGGAAACTAAAGGAAAATATTTTTTAGTTTTTATGTCCTGCCAATTTTCAAAGAAGCTTGCCTTCTAAATTTAGACCGGAAAAAAATATGCAATGTACTTCTCTCCTATTGCACTAATTAGTAACACTGCCACCTGTTCTGGTATTTTAAGCCAGTTAATGGAGAGTTCATAAAAAGATCAATATATTTGGCTCTTATTTCTGCCTCTAGAGCTCCAGAGGAAGCTCACAAAAATACTTAGAATAGCACAGTACAAAATAGCCTGGCAAAACATTGTAATTTCTTCCTTTCCTTTCTCCCTCCCTTCTTTTGTTTCTTTTCTTCCTTCTTTCCTTCCTTCCTTCCTTCCATCCTTCTTGTCAATATTTACTTTGTATGAAGAACTGTGTTAGGCACAATAAAAGAATATTTATACAATAAGATATGATCCCTATCAACAAGAAACTTAGAGTACTGAAAAGTAGTTATGTCTTATTTGTTGATATAGATATATATATATTTTTTTAGAGAGATTTTTGCTATTGGGCACATGTGCTGGCCAGAGAGACAGAGAGACAGAAAGTGAGAAAGCCCCCCCGGGGGATGGCCACGCTGCACTCCCTTCTTCTCCATTCTCCTCTAGGGATTTTAGGCATGTACACACACATGCCCAGCTTCAATTTTAAACCTCTGGGTCTGAGATTAGAATCACAGTCGACTATGTGGGAGTCTAGTGACATAACTATTACACCACCTGTTGGCCCCAGATACATTTAATTTTTTAGTAGGCACAGTGGGACAAATTGCTTATTTTGCAGTGGTGCTGAGATGAGTGAATTTATATTCATAAAATGTCTAAAAGGATGAAAGTGCTGTACACAAGCAGAATATATTTGGCTATTCTGAAGATGCGAAGATGCAAGTCATCACAAACTCGTTTCTGAGGTGGAGATTCTATTGTTCAGTCCATGCCATTGATGTGGTACAATTACCAAAAAATATTTAAGAACTTAAAATCTTCCATGGTTTCAACCCTGAGAAATATTTCTCCTCTAAAAGAAAAAAACAATCAACAAGTATTTTTTTACTACTTAAGATAGGCTTTAAATTGTATTTAGCAATTATATAATTATTTGAATTTATTTCAGAAAAAGTTATCAGTGATAAAATACTTTTCATTTCAGACTATAAAGGTGCATTTTTCTCTATCTCCTCTCACCTTGAGGGGGTGCTGTGTAATAGCATATTTGTGATTACTTAGCCTACTGTGCCAAAAAATAGAATTTCATCACAGCAGAAAACAAATAACCCCCAGGAGAAAGTCCAATGACAACAAGTACATTCACTATGGAAAACTGTCACAGAAATCATTTTCTAGTATGATAGTATAATAATATTATTATAAGAGCAATGGACTAAATAAATTATAATAAAATAGCAAAAACATACATGAAATACATAGTCCTATTTCTCACATATAAATACAATTCCCTCATATAAACTTTGACTTTTTTTTTCTTTTTCTTTTTGAGTGAGAGAGAAAAAGTATGTACAGGGAAGAGAAAGGTGAGAAGCATTTTTGACAAGGTTTTATGCTGCTATGATTCTCCTGTCACTAGCCTTTCAATTATTTGGGACCACAGATGTGCACCACTACACTTTTCTTGTTTAAGCTGGACCTAGAATTGAACCCATGCCTACGATGCAACCTCAACCACTGCAGAGTGGTGCCCTCCTGCTTATACCACTGAAGTTGAGCCTTACCTATGCTTGGGAATAAATTTTGTGTTTTCAGATGTCAAACACTGAATATAACATGAAAAATAGGAACCAGCAGTTAGCATAATGGCTATGTCGCTGGACTCCCATGTAGTTGACCACGGTTCGCGTCCTGGACCTGGTGGCTTAAACTCATGCTGGGCACGTGTGCGTGCGTGCCCAAGATCCCGAGAGGAGAATGGAGGAGAAGGGATAGCGGCATGGCCATCCCCCCTGGGGGGTGATTTCTTGCTTTCTGTCTCTCTGTCTCTCTCTGTCTGTCTGGCAAGCGCACGCGCCCTATATCAAAAACCTCTAAAAAAAAAAGAAGAAAGAAAGAAAAAAATACATATAAGGTATATATACTTGGTAACACTTAAAACTATGACTTTATAATTTAAACATTTGAACTATGTTAAGACATTTTTTTAACCTGGGACTGAACATGCCCAGAAAAGTATTCCATTCTTAGAGAGCTGTACAAGATTTGAATCTAAAGTTGTTGCTGTTGTTTGGATATGTCCCTCAAAATTCACATGTCAGGACTTAATTTTATTTGTATTGTGAAGAAATTAAATGAAAACTTAATTCCTTCATAGTATCCAAGAATGAGGTCTAGCCGGTGGTGATTGGTTTATAGTGAGTGCATCATGGAGGCAACAATCTCATGAATAGATTAATAATGTTTGGTGAGAGTCAGTGAGTGAGTTCCAGCTCTCATTAGAAGGATTAGTTCTTGCCAGAGCTGGTTATTATAAAAGAGAGATCAAGGGATGAGCAGATGGTGTAGTGGTTACGTCACTGGACTCCTACATGGCCAACTGCGATTTGAGTCCCAGACCTGGTGGCTTCAAAATCATGCCAGGCATGTGTGTGTACATGCCCAAGATCCCAGGAGGAGAATGGAGAAGGAAGAGATTGTGGCCATCCCTTCTGGAGGATGACTTCTTGCTTTCTATTTCTCTGGCTCCCCAATGAACACACACACAAATCTCTCTCTAAAAACTAAAAGATCAGTCTGGACCTCTATTTCTTTGCATGTGCCCATAATCCTCAGTGCTGCCTTTAGCAATACTGTAGGCCTAAAAATTTTGCAGCCACCAGGAGTGTCAATTTGGAAATAAACTTCTATTTTCCTTATAAAATCATCCAGGCCCAGGTATTTTTTTAGCCATATAAAAATGGACTAAAACATTTAACTGAGTATAAACTGGTAAAATTTAATTTCAAGCTTATCTTGTATTACAGTGATCCCCAATGTTTTTGGCACCAGAGACTGGTTTCCTGGAAGACAATTTTCCCACTACAGGGGAGGTTGATGGTTTTGGGATAACTCAAGATTAGTACATTTACTGGGAACCAGCAGTTAGCGTAATGGCTATGTCTCTGGACTCCCATGTAGTCGACCGTGGTTCGCGGACCCGGTGGCTTAAAACTCACGCCTGGCGTGTGTGTGTGCGTGCCCAAGATCCCGAGAGGAGAATGGAGGAGAAGGGATTGCGGCGTGACCATTCCCCCCTGGGGGTGATTTCTCGCTTTCTGTCTCTATGTCTCTGTCTGTCTGGCGAGCACACGCACCCTATAGCGGAAAACCTCTCAAAAAAAAAAAAAAAAAAAAAAAAAAAAGAGTAGTACATTTACTGTGTGCTTCATTTTTATTATTATTACATTGTAATATATAATGAAATAATTATACAGCTCACCATAATGCAGAATTAGTGGGAGCTCTGAGCTAGATGGTGACTTCTGGGAGCTCCTACGAGAATCTATTACCACCACTGATTGACAAGAGATGGAGCTGAGGTAGTAATGCAAACAATGGGGAGCAGCTGTAAATACAGATGAAGCTTCACTCTCTTGCCTACCACTTACTCTGTTCCTAACAAGCCACCTACTGCTACCATGCAGTGGCCTGTGGTTGGGGAACTTGGTTGTATTTAGAAGTAAATTTTAGACACTTGATTCACATTATCTTTTTGCAACAATGTCTTGGTGCTAGTAGAAACTATAGAATCAAATGATCCTGAGTAGTGTCAGAGAGATTAGCACCTGAAATGGAGAGCCACATTGGTTGTAACCACTATTAATTTCATTTAACTTCAGAAGATGGCAAAAAAAAAAATTGTGCTGTGTCATATGTGCTCAGGAGGGAATGTTTAAGACAGCAGAATTTTAAATAATCAACTTACATTGTTTTTACTTTCTTATAGTTCAATGAAAGACATAAGTTATAGGTATGGAGAGAAAATACCATATTTTTAGGAAAAGATTCTTTTGTATAGGACAAGTTTATTCATTCTGTGTCATTGGAAACTAGAAGGAAATAGGAAAATAATTTTGCCAGCTGTTGGATTTTGGTAACTTTATTTACTTAAAGAAGACAGTGAAAGGAGATTTCAAAGAAATGAGTAACTGAAAGTGACACTGTTGTTGAATTAGAAAGGCCAAAAAATGAAAAAAAAAATAGCTTCATGGACACCTCTATATAAATATTATAAAAAAAAATGAAACACAGTCACACTGCTCCCACCCCTGATGCCCTATCCAGAAGCTGGTTAGAAGCTGATTTGATGAGACCAGCAGATGATATAATGGTTATGTCACTGTATTACCATGTAGTTGACTATGGTCCAAGTCCTGGGCCTAGTGGCATAAAATTCATGTCAGGGACATGTAGATGCATACCCAAAATCCCAAGAGGAGAATGGAGGAGAAGTGATTATAGCATGGCCATCACCCCAGGGGTGATTTCTCACATTCTGTCTCTCTATCTCTCTTGTGAGCACTTGCACCCTGTAGCAAAAACCTCTTTGAAAAAAAAAAAAAAAGAAGTTTCATTTGCTTAGGTGACCCCTTATTTCATTCAGCATTTGGCCTATTGGAAACAATAAATTTTTTAAATCAGGAAAAAACAAAGCAAAAACATTGCCAAAGTAACTGTATGGTCCCACCACTACTATGTAAAATAATATATTTAAATTAGAAAATTCTGCTCAAAGATCCTCACGTGTTAGTCATTACATTTTTCTTTATGCACATTATTTTATTTTGAAGGATTTTAGAGAGGGGAGTCTCCAGTTCCTGTTGTTTTGGTACCCAGTTAGCAGATGATCAAACTGAAGTATAGATAAGTTGAATTTCTTAAAGTCACAAACCGAATCAATGGCACAAGTAAATTCAACTAGGGTTCTTTATTTTATTTTTATAGAAGTTTTTTTGTTAAGGCACATGCACTCAGTCACTGGAGAGAGACAAAGAAACCGTGAGAGGGAAAGTGAGGAATCATCCCTCAGGGAGGATGACCACCCTGCAATCCCTTCTCCTCCATTCTCCTTCTGCAATCTTGGGCATGCACCCACACATGCCTGGCATGAGATTCATGCCACTGGGTCTGAGACTTGAAACGTGGTTGACCATGTGGGAGTCCAGCGACATAACCACTATGCCATCTGCTGGTCCTAGAGCTTCTGAGTCTACAGTCCATTTCTGGCCTATTGTATTGTGCATGCTCCTGAAAATCATAATTAAGGGAGAAAAATGACTTTTTATATGTCTGAATTGTCTGGGTTGCACTGTCTCAAGATTTACTCGTGATATTTTAATCAGCCCTAATTTATCTAATTTCAAAGTGAAAGTGCGGGAGGGAAATATAAAACAACCATTTCATTTATTTGTTTTTAAACTGCAGTAAAGTGCACATAACACAAAATGTACTCTAGAAATTGAAACTGTTAGTAACTATGAATATTGTGTTTTAGTCTGGTATGGTGCTTATAACAGAAATACCTAAATTTGAGTAACTTATAGAGAATAGAGACTTAGCTACTGTACACTGATGTAAAAGTAAGTGCCCCCTGTATGGTTGGTAGCCACAGATTCAGATCCTAGATTGGCCTGAAAACGTGCTAGGTGTATTTGTGGGGTGCCCAGGATTTTCAGGGTTTGAGAAAGGATTAGGGCATGATGAGACCTATCAAGGGCACTTCTCTCTCTCCCTCTCTTGCTGTCTTATACATGGACTCTCTATCAAAAATTTTAAAAAGAATGGAGCTTATTCAGTTCACAGTTATGGAAGTCCAAAGTCAAGATGTCTGATGATGGTCTTCTTAGTAAATAATATGGCAGAGGGCATTATATGATGAGAGTACACGAGCATACATATCTGCATCTGTGTCTTTGACTCATTCCCTTTCCTTATAAACAAACGTACAGATTCAATCATGGTGGGGAGGGCACCACTCTGATGACCTTAATCCTAATCACCTTCCTAAAGCCTCACTTCTTTTTTTTTTTTTTTTTTTTTTTTCTTTTTTCTTTTTTTTTTTTTTTGGGAGAGGTTTTTTTTTTGCTATAGGGCGCGTGCGCTTGCCAGACAGACAGAGAGAGACAGAGAGACAGAAAGCAGGAAATCACCCCCCAGGGGGGATGGCCACGCCGCAATCCCTTCTCCTCCATTCTCCTCTCGGGATCCTGGGCACGCACGCACACGCGCCCGGCGTGAGTTCAAGCCGCCGGGTCCGGGACTCGAACCGCGGTCGACTACGTGGGAGTCCAGCGACATAGCCATTACGCTAACTGCTGGTCCCCTAAAGCCTCACTTCTTAATCCCGTAGTTTGATCAAGTCTTCACCCTTTTAATCCTATCACAAAAAATTTCATTGCATAGAATTTTGTGGAGCACATTCAGATCATAGCACATAGCAACAATAATGTTAGAGTAAAATATATATAACATAAGATTTACCTTTTTAGCCATTTATTTACTTATTTTAAACTTTAAGAAAATACGCATGACATAAAATATATCATTTTAACTATTTTTTTTGTTTTAGTTTTGTTGTTGTGTGCTCACCAGAGAGCAACAGAGAAAGAGAGATAAAGTGAGAAATCACCCCCTCCCTGGGGGGGATGGCCACACCAAAATCTCTCTCCTCCATTCTCCTCTTGGGATTTTGGGCATGTACACTCATGCACCCAGGATGATTTTTAAGCCCTCGAGTCCAGGACTGAAACTGTGGAGTCGGTCATATGGAATCCAGTCACATTATCCTCTATACCACCTGCTGGCCCCCATTTTAACTATTTTAAACTACACAGTTCAGTAGTGTTAACTTTATTCACATTGTTGTGCAATAGATCTCTGGAACTTCATGTTGCAGAATTGAAACCTTCCTATATCCATAGAAGATGGAAATTCCTTTTCCCTTTCTGTGGTCCCTGGAAACCATATTCCTATTTTCTGTTTTATTTATTTATTTATTTATTTATGAATTTGACTGCTTTAGGTGCTTTACATAACTAGAATCATACAGTATTTGTCTTTTTGTAACTGCCTTATTCTATTTAGCATGTCTTCAAAGTGTATCCATGTTGCAGCATGTGTCAGAATTTCCTTCTTTTTCAAGTTGAAAAGCACTTTTAACTTTTCACCATGCTCAGATACGTTAACTAATTATGCACAACTCTCAGGTGAGGATAATGCTACGGCTCTATGACACATTTTGTGTGTTTTATTTTTCAATTTTTCATAGAACCAGTTCTATAACTTAGTGTAACTTAAATATGAACTGAAATACAGAAGAGAAAGTGAAAAATGAAAAATACTTTGGGTTAATGAATCATCTGCATTTGACTCATAGTGTAACATGACTCTAATGATCAAATTAATGGATTATTTCATTTATATCCTTAATCTCAAAGTGAAAAGCACTTCTAGAATAGTGATGTGATTTGCCTGAGGCTACACAACTCAATAAATGGCAAAACTGTTGAATTAGATAGCTGTTTGCTAGACAACCAGTTGTGACCAACAGCAAATTAAGACAACCCTTCATTTATTATCTCACTGTTTAATGTCAGAAGTCTCTGGATGGATTTGACTGTTTATTTTTTCTTTACTTTCTTTTTTTTTTTTTAAGAGTCTTACAAGTTTGAAATGAAGGTATTGACTCTGCTGGCCTATTACTGTAAACACTGGGGGAAAAAGCCTCCCCATGAGCTCATTGAAACTGTTGGTAGAATCTAGTTCATTGCAATTGTAGGATTTACGTCCCTATTTTCTTTCTGGCTATCAGCCTAGAGCTAGAGCTACACTTTTTTTTTTTTTTTTAGAGGTTTTTGCTATAGGATGTGTGTGCTCACCAGAAAGACAGAGAGAGACAGAGAGAAGGAAAGCGAGAAATCATCCCCCAGGGGGGAATGGCCATCCCACAATCCCTTCTCCTCCATTCTCCTCTCAGGATCTTGGGCATGCATGCACATGCACCCAGCATGAGTTTAAGCCACTGGGTTTGGAACTTGAACCACGGTCGACTCCATGGAAGTCCAGTGATTTAGCCATTACACCAACTGTTGGTCCTGCTAGAGCTACTCTTGGCTTATGAAAGTCATCAGCATTTCCTAACATGACATCTTCCATCGTCATATGACTAATGGCATGTTCTCTGATTTTCTTTCCACTTTTAAAGGGCTCATATGATTAGATTGGGTCCATCCGGATAATCCCTTTACTGAGTAACTCAGAGTGAACTGATTAGTTACCTTAATCACATTTGCAAAATTCCTTTTGCCATGTAATGTAACACAGCCTTAGGCATGATAGCTTGTCGCATTTATTATTCTAGCAATTAGAACCAGAAATCTTGGGAAGGAAGAAATTTTGTAATTCTACCTACCAAAACTAGGATTAGAATTCAGCTTTAAATTCCAGTGTTTTTCTACTGCACCACACTAAATATCTAAGTTTTTAAAGGTATTTTTATTTTACTATAAGTTCTTAATTTTTATCCATGAAGAGCAAAATTTGTGAAGGATTTTCAATTAATAAGGAAACTAGCTTCTATCAGTTGAATGTGTGCTTCCAGGCTGTATCTTATCCATAGAGACTAATGCTGTCATTTAAATACTGATTAGCTTCTAAAATAACTTGCTCAACCTCCTAAGATGTCTTAAAGAGTGATAGCAACACCATGTCATAGCAACACTATGTTAATGAATTTTCTTATTGAAATTCAAACTTGAACTGTGAACTATTGTAATCATCATGGAATTATACATAGACGGACAATTAATGATGGGACTACTTTCTCCAGTCATAGGAAATAATATTTTGGCCATTTGTAATAGGCTCCCTAATTCTGGTACTAAAGAGCTCCTTAGCAATGACCACTGAAGAGAGCCTGAATGATGACGCAAAGTAAAAGGTAGTGGCCTTTTGGAAAAACAATAGTGATTACAGAAGATTCCAGTGAAACCTTCCCAAAGCAGTGAATCTTACAAAACATGATGGCAGGAGCCCTAATACCTTGATCTGTTTCACAGAGAAAGTGTTGTAGGGTCAAACACAGTGCTTAGCATGTAGTGGATTGACTCATCCATCTGGATTGGAAGACATTTAGGAAGTAATTGCAGAAAAGGCAAATTGGGTCAAATTGCCAGACTAAGGTATTTAGCCTTTATTTTACTTGTAGTCAGGTAGTACTGAAGGTTCTAGAGCAAAAGCTGACATGCTAAATGGGAATTTCACCAAAATTTGTAGCACAATTTAAGCAGAATGGATTGGTACTCAGTGAAGTGATCTACTACAAATAAATGGGGCAGGCCCAGTCAGGTGGCATAGTCAGCAATCTGAAGTGGGGTGCTGGAAGGTACATGGCCTTCTGCAGGTCATATCTCCAGATTGACATGAAAATATGTTAGGTGTATGTGCAAGTGCCCAAGGTCCTGAGGAGTTAGAGGGCCGGGAAAGGGGGATTGTGGCATGAAGATCCCCTGTTGAGAGTGCTTCTCTCTCTTTCTCTATCTTATGTGCACATGTTCTCTCTATGATAAATAAAATAAATAAACTTAAAAAAGCTGGAGAATTAAGGAATAATGGCCTGGATTGGAGTGTCAGAAGTAAAAATGAAAAGAGGTGGAATATTGTAACACAAATTACAATGGAACAAAAATATTGGAGGTTGAAAATGAAAAGAGAGGGCAAGGGGAAGAGTTTATTATAGTTTTGTCAACTGAGAGCATGCCTATATAGTTAACAGAACAGGGGAAAAGAGTGGAAGGTGGGAGTGTCTAGCCCCTTAACCACCATGCCACCTGCTGGCCGTGTATAGTATTCTCAACTTGCCTGGCGTACAGTGTATATCATATTGGGTAAAATCTCCTTACAATCTAAACGATGTATAGCGATTGAATGTATAAATAATAATAATAATAATAATAATAAAGAAGAATGGGAAGTGGAATTTGGGAAGGCACATGCTGAATTTGAGATGCCAGTGGAATGTATCCAAATATGAATGTTAACTTCTTACCCATTTACTTAATGCCAGGAGTTTCCACACTGATATGCTGTGTAAAATCAAGAATGCCTTTGTTTTACAAACATTGTGTCTGACAGTGATTTGATACACATTAGGAGGGAAAAAGTTTATTAAATTTGATTTACTTTGAGATTTACTAAGGTGCATCAATTATACTGATGTTAACAGAAATTACACAAACAAAATGAGAAGAAGCTTCTAAGCATTCAAGTCATACCGGTATTTCTGTTACACAAGCTTTGTTAATTATACTAAGACCTTTATTAGAATGAAGTCAGTTTATAACAAAAGTAAACTTGTTTAAGGGTGCTAACACTAGGCTTGGAGCACATTTCATTTCAATAGGGAACAGCGTCAAGTAAATGAAGTATAAAATAGCTTCACAGTTATACTTTCTACCAAGTGACTAGTCAACCCTTAAATTGTCTATGCCATCAGATTTCTTTTTTTATTAAGGGATAAAAGAGAAATTCAGTGTTAGTAGGGGAATAAAACATCACAATTTAAAATAATAGCTATCAATAATTTATTACAATTATAAAATTACTGCATAAACACGGTTTGTTCTACATGAGCCTTGAGATTGTATTGCATGACCCATTAACGAATGGGTTTTCTTTCATCCCCTCAACACCTTTATGTTTAAGGTAGTTTCCTAACAAGAATGAAATAATGGTGTTGATGCTTTTAATACAGGAATGTTTATGTGTTGGGCGTGCTTATAAGATCTACAAAAGGGAGTAAATGGTAATAGAATCTAAATAGTCTTCCCTCTGGTGTGTTTTTGTTCATTGTATTGACAATTCCTGGAGACATGATGAACTATACTTTAAGTTCCCTTGAACTGGGCCGATTGATGCTCAGTTTAACATAAGCACCATTTTATGAGAGTTACCATAGTGACCAGGTTTCAGTTACCAGTTTGAACAATTTCATATATGATTAATGTTAATTGCCCATTTTGCATGGATGACTTTTTCCTGGTTGCTGAATTGGTTGCTGCTGCCTTTGATCTACTTGGGAATACAATCCAGTCAAACAAGTGATCAGTTTGCCAACACTGAGAAAAGATGGATTCAGGTTGCTGTGAGGTCAGAGTTTGTTTCTCTTCATAAACACTGAAAGGTCAGGTAGAGTTTAACTACCATTGGCATCCTTGAAATGTTCTAATAAATGTCAGACCTAAGAGATTATTATTAATCCACGATGTAATTAAAAGTCTCACTGTTCTGACAAAAAAAAAAAAAAAAAAGAGTGTGAGAGAGAAAGAGAGAGAGAGAGAGAAAAGGTCCTTAATTTAACAAGCATATTGAAAGTCAGAGCAGTACTCTCACAGTCAGGTAAACAACACCTTCAAAGCTAATGTCATTCTTGTTTTTCTGACTGTTAATATAAGCTAAAAAGTGACACTTTCAGAGACTGTCTTATGGGATTTTAAATATCAGAGTGATAACTCTGAAAAGTGAAAAGTGAATCCCAGGCCATTGCTAATGGCTCCCATTTTGGGGATCGAATTGCAGTGGTCTTTAAAAGTTGCTGACAATACCACCCTAAACTGCCACTATATCCTCAGCAATTATCCCGTTCTGTCCCAGAATGTCATAAATGTTTTTTTTTAAGACGTAGTAAGACAAGCTTTTAATGAAGAGGATGACATGACTTACAATTCCCCACTAAATCAAGTACTGTCCATACGATTTATATTAAATATCTTGAAGGCTTGTAACATTGTTAATTAATTTATTAACTAGATTTTTTCTTTGAAATAATAAAATCACTCACCTTGTTCGTTTGCTTACTTGGACTGATGGTATGATATAGATATAAATCCAGCAATGTAATATCATAGTCTTAATGAAACAGATATATAACAGAATTTGTCATATCTCATTGGTACTAGAAGACCTACCAAATTTCCTCTTAGGGAACTGGTGACTATAGGGTTTAAGTTGCAAGGTAATACAATGATGGTGATCCACTTCAACTGCAGATGTATGAAGTCCTTTTGATATATATTTCAAGCTAGTTGGTTCTTTAATTTCAGGGAGCTGAATTATTATTTCATTCTTTCTAAAAAATTTACAGAGTTAATAGAAAAAAGTTAGATAAATATGTTAAAGAATGACCTGGATCCAGACAAAATCATGATTTTTTGGTGTAAGTTCCCTTCAAATCACATGTAAATGTTACACCTGATGTAATTCTATAAAGCTGAAACTCAAAGATTTAGCTAGTTACTTAATACAAGTTTTGCTGTTTTATGGAGTTGTTTGCCTTGTACCTTAACAATTTTCATTAAAGTTGTACATGGGTGATACATCTACTTTGGCAGAGCCATTTTGGTGGGAACTTCAAAAAAAAGCTTGTTTGATTTTACAGAATACTTACAAATAACCTTGTAATTAAACTGAAAACAAATAATTGCCAAGAAGCAATTATCATTCAATTAAATAGTAATTATATGGTTATTTTTGTCCTGTAAAATAAAGCATTAATGAGATCAGTAATGCAATCAATACTTCAGTAGGAACAGAATACTGCAATGATGGACCTTTCAACCTATGCTGATTAAATTGTCATCCAGATAATAGTCTCCTAGTTAAAGCACCACATGTTTATTTGTCTTGATTAATATATAAATATCTGCTTGATGCTAATAAAGTTCTTAAAGACAAGAAGTATGACCAGATCATGTATCAAGAATGATCTTCCCCAACTTTCTACAGAGTCCTCCAGTCTTTCCTCATCTTGTCAGGCTCATATATTTTTGAAATGAATGAGATGCAGGAACTTTAGTGCTAGAAATGTTTTACTACAGATGATCATTAGGTCTGGAAGTAAGAATAAAGCTATCCTATGTTTTTATGAAGCTTTATTGATTATATAGCACTTCTACGATCTATTTTTAAAAATATTTATTATTTTTCATTCATTTATTTTAATTTGAACAAAGACACACACACACACACACACACACACACACACACAGAGAGAGAGAGAGAGAGAGAGAGAGAGAGAGAGAGAGAGAGTGTTAGAAAGCAAGCCACCAGGTCCAGGATGAACCGTGGCCCACCATGTGGGAGTGTCCAGCATTTTAACCACTATACCACCTGCTGGTTCCTGACTTTGACATACTTAACTCCAATTAATTTCCTCTAGGAATCCAAGTCTTCATTCTCAAATTTAAAAATAAGGCATCTGAACATGATTTTTGCTCACTGATAAATCTGAACAAGTTTGAAAGCAGATATCATACAACTATATTAATTGAAGAGTCTATCAGATATTTTAAATAATAGGGCAAACGCATCTCTGCCGTTAGACCACAGCTCCTAAAAGGTAGAACCTGCACTGTCTTTTCACAATATATCAATGTAAAAAGACCAAAACCCTTTCCCTTGTCATTTTTACATTTTAACTTCTGTGTTGCTGATACCTAGCATCATGCTAGACACACACTGAGTGGGCACCTTGTTTACCAGATGACTGAAAGAGTGATATTGTTACTGCATACGTGTGACTGCAGGGCCGTACTCCTAAAGTGAATCTTGAAGCCTGTAGGACCTCTCAGATACTGAGACAGTGGCATCATCTCCCCATAGCCCCCATAGCCTTCTTTTTTTAAATAAATTTTATTTTCTTTTATACATTCAATCACTATACAGAACTACAGTTTGTAAAGTGAATTTACCCAACATAAATACACTTGACACCAGTCCAGTTAAAGATACTATATATTTTATCATCAACAGATAATCATCCATTTCTGTGTTCCAAAAATGTCTTGCCTCTATTTTTCTCCTTGATTCCTTTCCTCATCCTATTCCCCTTCTCCCACCATCTTCCCACACTGCCTCCAGAATCCATGACCATTTTCCATGCTTCTATAACTTCTAATATTTCTGCTTCCATCATAGAGTGCAGACAGTCAGTATATATTAAGTGGAGACATGCAATGTCTCCCTTTCATAGCCTGGCTTTCTTCACTCAGCAGTAAATCTTCCATATTTGTTCACTTTCTATCAAATGCCAGGGTCTTGTTTTGTGTGGCTGAGTAGTATTCCATAGAGTATATGTGCCACATGTTTTCAATCCACTCATCTGTTTGTGGACACTTGGGTTAGTTCCATGTTTTAGCAATTGTGAATAATGCCGCAATAAACATAGATGCACAAGTGTTTTTCTGACTGAGGGTTTTCCTATCCTTTGGGTAGATACCCAGGAGTGGAATTGCTGGATCATATGGTAGTTCTATTTGTAGATCATTGAGAAACCTCCATATTGTTCTCTACAGTGGCTGTAGTAATTTGCATTCCCACCGATAGTGTAGGAGAGTTCTCTTTTCACCACAGCTTTGCCAGCACTTATAAGTTTTTTTATTTTTTCAATCTTAGACATTTTACTGGAGTTAGGTGGTATCTCATTGTGGTCTTGAGTTGCATCCTATTTATGATGAAGGATGTTGAGCATTTTTTCATATGTTTTTTGGCTATTCACCAACCTTCTTTACCCTGGTACTTAATTGGATTTGAGTGGATCATATATTGAACTGCCTATTATTGTTGTGGAATCAAGATTTAAAAAATGATTACCTGATGATTAAATGATTCAATTGGTTCTCTGTTCATGTGACCCAGAACAGAGCAATCTAAGGAATATTTGGAAACTGTACAATGAAAGAATATTTCCTATCCATATTGATGAATTAATGTATATATTATTTATATTTTATCTTTAATTTATATATTAATATCTGTATTAGTAATATATTAGTTGATTTAATTAGCCATTTACTGAACCCTACTATGTTCTAGAAACCAAGAGAATTGCTTAGGATATGGTGACAAAAAAATCCAGACAAGCCCCAGCTGTGTAGTACAGGCTGGATGCTGCTGCTGGCAGGCTGAGTCTGTGTGTGGGGCCTTAGCTCAATTCCTGGTCCGTGCTGAAAGCTAGGGCATGGTGGCATTTACCTGTGGTCCCAGCTACTCAGGAGACTGGGGCATCGTCAGTGTGATATAGCAAGACCCTATCTAAAACACCACACATACACATGCACACACACACACAAACCAAGCATGTATGCTGCTTTCATGGAGCATAGGTTCTAGTTGAAGAGCCTCATAATTTATCATATCAGCAACATAAAATCATAAACTTAGAAGGGTTAGGGTGGAGGTTATGATCCTCATGGAGTTTGTAATATATGTAATAGATACTACCAACCGTTTGTGACATAAGTCATAAATTCTTCTGTATTGATGTGAAAAATTTGATCACTTTTTTCAAAGCTTAAACTTTAGGTAGAACCTAAAGACTAAGAGACCTCTAATGCCTGAGTCAACTTATTATAAGAGAGCTGCTTCATATAGTGAGGACTGACTAAGAGATTTGGAACAAAACTATTTAAAATGTATAGCTTTCTAAGTGTACTCTTAACAGGTGGCAGTCATATGGTTCATCATATGGAAATACAGAGAGCGTCAAGTTGCTTACTTCTGGAGTCAGTCTGTCTAAAAGTGATGTGAGCACAGAGACAGCCCTGAAATGTTTACATTGGAAAATTACAAAGAGTAATTAGGTGAGATTTAAATAAAGTTAGAACTTGGGTTCTGACAAATGGAAGGACACAAAAAGCACTTACAAAGTACAGATTCAAAGATTCTTCAACAGAGTAGTGTCTAATGACTGAATATACTCTGAGGAACATTATTCAGTAATCTTAGAATCCTTTAGGGCATTTAAAGTAAATAAGATATTTCTCTTATCAGCATTTCTAAAAGACTTAGGAAGCCATAAGAGGGCAAGGGCAAACGGAGTAACATCACTGAATTAAATAAAATAAATTATGGTCCAGATCTGAGTAGAAAGGAGCAGAGAGTCAGTTTATTAAATTGAAACATTAAATGAGAAAACCAGAATCTTTCATGCTAGATTGATATACAATATTGATGTACAATGGAAGAGAATAACACTAGCACAGTGTATGAAAAATGAACTGGGCAATGTTACCTCTGTGTAAGGTAGCTAGAAGTTGTCTTCATTTAAAAGCAGAGTTTGTCATACATTGATGGAACACTTTGTTACTGCAAAGTTGATAGAGTGAGGTTTAACTTAAATTTCTTTGTGAACTAAAAGTCATTTTTGGAAATGTTCTCTCTTTGAACCTCATACATTTTTGCTGCTTAGGTTAATACAGTATTTTGTGGTATTTTGTCAAAAGCCCTATTATTCAGCTTTGTAAAATGCATTTCTACTAAAAGGCAACAGCAATATCTTAGGCAACATTAGAACGTAATATTTGAAATATATTGGGTGACTCGAGGACAACTTGATCTTAATGCTCTATGACTTATAAGTCTCTTCAATGTAGTGACAGCTTCCAAATGATGTTTTCAATTCACTACCTGTATTAGGATACATGATAAAGGCAAGAGATACTACCTTTTGATTTCATTGTTTTATGAATTAGAATTGCAATTGCTGAACGACTCACACTAGAGTGAAAAATGTGCAAATGCAATAGGTTAGGTTAACATTAGAAATTTAGTGTCAGCTCATCAGTTAAAAAATCAATCTGAGAGAAAAGACAGCTTAGATTGCAAAGGTGGCAAGTATTGTTAGTACAGCCACTCCAAGAGACTGCACTACTGGTTACACAGCCTGGTTTTTTTAAAAAGGTATGAAAAAGCCTACTGAGTGCAAGAGTCCTTTGTTCCTTGTGGGCTCCCAGCAGCTGTGGAAATGTTAATAACATCAAGTTTTATTCTATATCTTTATAGAGGGTAACTGAGGGTTTCTCACAACAGGTGAGCTGTATTACGAAGTGCTGGCCTGCAAATGGAATCTAAACTAAGAATTGATCCCTTACAACTTTAATGTTTGCCATAACTATGCTGGGAAATTTAGCAGAAATGAAAGTATTGGTCTTTTAGTAATCCATGAAAATTTTCTTTAATGTAAAATTCTTTCTCTTTTTCAACAAGATTTAGAAGGTGAATGTAGCAAGTGATGGTATTTCCAAAAAGAGTACATTTTTAACCTGATCTTTGTTTGTTTGTATTTCAACAGTTCAAGGCCTGGCAGGCCCCCTAAGCGTTCTTTGGGAGTGTTGCAAGACAATGCCCGCCTTCTGCCCCATGCAGTCCCAGGCCTCTTATCACCAGGACTTATCACTCCGACAGGTAATAAAATCCATCCGATGATCAGTCTTGTCTCTTCATATGCCTAGCATTTGAAATAAACTAATATTGATCTAACTGCCTTGTCCTTCAGAGCTTTTTAAGCTCTACTAGAGGTTACATTATTGAATTTTTTGAGTATTCATGAAAACAAGTTTTTTTTACTCCAGTGACTCAAATCAAATGGACACAATTTTTTTTTAAATTGTCATATCCTTGCAGAAAATCTCTTTCAAGGCCTTATTATATGCATGCACACCTGCTGACTTCTATGTCTCAGTAATACGCTTTTTGTTTTCAGGGTTTTTGGGCATTAATGTATATTGTCCAAGTTACCATTCTACGTTAAAATGTTTAAGGAAAATGCATTGCTAGAAGAGAAGCCTTATGATTATAAAAGTATAGGTGGTCCTTGTCCTGAATGATGCCATAATATTTGTCATTAAACATTGTGACTTCTAAAAATACCAGTCTCTTAAATTAGCATTGAACTTTCTTGATTCTCTAAAAGTGTACCTAAAAGTACCCCAAAACACTTTAAAAATAAGTTCAGTATATTTCTACTGGAAACTTTAAAAATCATTAAAATTACTACATAATAGAAAATGAATTTAATGACTATGAGATCTTTGTATATACCTCCAATGATACATTTATCAACCCCCTGCTCTGTTTTGCATATTAATTGCTATGTAATGCAAAAATATATGAGTAGTGGTCCTTGTCACAACAGTATTAGGGAGAAAGAAATGTAAACTAATAAATGCATTGAAGTGTGAAAGAAACCTTAATGCACACATAAAAAATTCTATAAGACCACAAAGATGGAAGTAATTAAAAGCAACTTGGAAAGTTGAATAATGCTCAGAGAAATGGAAACATTGGAGCTATATCTTGTAGGCTCAGTGTTAGACAGATAGAGAATCTAGGAAGAGACTTTTAGGTAGAGAGAAGAGTACAGACGGAATATGATGACGAGAAAATGCCCAGTGGTTAATGGGACTAGCAATGAAGTTAAAGAGACTAGAGCAGAAATTTGAGGTGAAAGACTTATAGACAATATAGTTAGAATAAGAAGGGAGGGAAAAACTAGCTTAGGAAGTCAGTTTTTGGTTTACTGTGTTAAGCAGTTTAAGTTTTTCCCTATAGACCAGTAGTTTCCAAAGTGTCTTTCAGGACTATTTTTACTTGCTGACACGGAATTGGTGAAGTTCTTCCAGACTTCATACTTCTGCCTCATTTAGAATTTTATATGTCATTTTAAAAACATAGACGTATACAGGCAAAAGGAACACCACTAAAAACAGTAAATATTATTTTTCTTTTTATTGCTAGAGAGCATGTGCACTCACTGGAGACAGAAAGAGAAAGCATTCCCCCACTGTCCATGTGATGTGGTCACTCCACAATTCATTGTCTTCCATTTCTTTGTCCTGTAGTGATTTGGGGCAGGCATGTACATTTGCCTGGTGCATTTTTCAAGCTGTTGGGCTAGAACTCAAATGGTCATCAGTCATGTGAAATCTATCTAGCTCCCTTTAACCACTAGACCATTGGCTGTCCTTGAGTAAATGTTCTAAAATCTGTGGAAGGTAGACACCAATGAAAGTGAGAAAGGAAAGAATGTAAATTGTAAAAATTTAAGAGAGAAATACTGAATGCTTGAACTAAGGCAAATTCAATAGAGTAAAAAAGAGATTCTGTGTGCTTTTTACTTCAAATTAGTCATACTCGATAATGATTAAATGTAGAAAATAAGAGGGTGGAGTCTATGATGATTCACTTCTAGCTTTGGTGAAAGGCTGGTTGATAGTATCATCAGCTAAGATAGAAAAGTTCAGAAGACACTAAGGCTTTGTAAGGAACATATTAAATTTGTTGGTTTTAAGTAGTCATGTCCTATATAAAGATCTTCTGGTTATTGACCTACTACATATATCTTGGTAGTACCATATGTTTATATCAGATCATCTAAGTGTTTAGTATGCTATACCATCTAGAGTTGTGTAAGTGTGCCTTATTATGTTCGTATAATGAGGAAATTGCCTAACAATGAATATCTGTTTCTGTTTCTATGTATAATCAGTACCTTAATTCCTTGATAGCACATTAATACACAAAAAATCCTGTTTTCTAGTATTTTCTATAAAATCCTTTTGGCTGTAGAGGAAAAAAGAAGAGGGGATATTATCCCCATCTTTCTCTGCATCTCTACAGAAGTGCTAATATCCTCAGATCACACCGAAGAAATGGATTAGTTGTATGTACCTTCAAATTTCCCAGGAGATGATTGTAACCCTTTCCTTAGCTTATGAAGCATTTCAAATAGACTGATGTAGAATCTGGCCTGAGAGAGATTTAAACTGACAGCTTACAAGGAGGTAAGAAAGTGTTTCAGACAAAATTCTTGTAGTGTTCCTTCCTTGAAAGGCAGCAGATTCTTCCATTTTTTTTCCCCCTTCTAGTTGCATTGTGGTAAAAATATTTTTAAGAATGTCAGTTGCTGCCCAAATCCCTGGGTAACTGAGCCTGTGAAGAGACAGTCCAATAATAGTTGTAATGCTCAATTCCACATTAGTAGAACCAAAAGTAGAATTATGCCCAGTTTGGCAATATGACATCAACTTTGTGGCATGATAATAATGCCAATTAGCCAGATTCATATGATTGGAATCAGTGTCCTCTTTATTCTTATTATATTTTTAAATAGAGAGCATGTTCAGTTGCCAGAGAGAGATGAGGAGACAAAGAGAGAAGTGGGAAAAGCACTCCCATGGAGAATGGTCATGCCACAATCCTTTCTCTTTCATGTCACCATCCTTTCTTTCTGTACTCTGTTGGGGTTTGGAGCAGATGTTCAAATGTGGCTGGTGTTTATCAAACTGCTGGGGCCTGGACTTACTTGCCAGACTACAAAGCCATCCTATTCCTTTCTTTTCACAATACCTGTTTTATTCTCTCCCTCTGTGTGTGTGTGTGTGTGTGTGTGTGTGTGTGTGTGTATGTGTGTGTGTGTGTGATTGATGTACATCTCCACAGCACACAAAATAATTTTTATTTATTTATTTTAGAGATTTTTGCAATAGGGCATATGTGTTCGTCTGAGAGACAGAAAGTGAAATATCAACCCCTCCCCCTAGGGGGGATGGCCATGCTGCAATCCCTTCTCCTTCATTCTCCTCTTAGGATTTTGGGTATGCACTCACATGTGCCCAGTGTGAGTTTCAAGCTACTAGGTCTGGGACTTGAACTGCAGTTGACCGTGTAGGAGTCCAGAGCCCTAACCACTATATCACCTGCTGGCCCCCAAAATAGCTTTTAAAAACATTCATTACATTACCATCAAATCAAGATTATCACCATATACATTTTTTTCTATTGGAGAACTTTACATTCTTATGTCTGTCAAGTACTACCTCCCTAAGGCCCTTTTGCCTGCATCATGTCTGGTATCTACACTTGTCTTCCCTACCATTATATCTTCAGGTTCATTTATCAGTAATTTGCATGTTAAAAATTGGTCATAAAGAAAAGTCCTAGGTCATTCTGGGTGTAAAGAAGAGAGAGTGAGCTCCCAGTAGAGAAAAAAAAAATCGAACCACTCTGCGATAATTGACTTAAGGCATGCCTGTTCCTATGACAATCTTAGAGTTTTTTTGATGAGCAATATTGAAAAGTGTTCTTCATGTCACAAAAGTAGTAAGTACTCTCTTTTATGAAATTACATTTTTTAAAAACTTCTTTTGTGCTCAGAAGGAACCATTGATATAATAAGAACCAAAAGTTAAATTACAAATATTTCTAACATGGAGTAGGGTTTAGATCAATAAGCATTTGCCGTTTCTCTACTTTTTTCCTTTTTTGAGAGATTTTTGCTCTAAGACACAGAGAGAGACAGAGAGACAAAGCATGAAATCACTCCCTGGAAGGATGACCACACCACAATCTATTCTCCATTCTCCTCAGGATATTGGATATACACGCACAGGCACCTGGAATGAGTTTTAAGCTGCTGGGTCCGAGATTCAAACCATGGTCAACTACAGGGGAGACCAGTGACGTAAGCATTTTGCCATCTGCTGGTCCCTGTGGTTTCTCTATTAAATAAAATGCTTAAATATATCATTTTAATAAATAGAACTCCATTCAATCTATGAGCTTAATCTGGGTTTCCCAAACCCCAATTTCTGTGTTAATATTTGTCAGTAATTTTTTTCCTATATGTAGTATAATACTATTAAAAAAATTTCCAGAGAGTGCATACACTCACCAGAGAGGCAGAGAGAGAGAGAGAGAGAGAGAGAGAGAGAGAGAGAGAGAGAAAGTACCCCCCATGGAGATGGTCAAATCACAGTTCTTTCTCCTTCATTTCTCCCTCCTTTTGGGATTTTGGGTACACATGTAGTCATGCCTGGTGTTTATAAGCCACCAGATCCAGGACTCAAACCTCTCAATCCAGTTGGCCTTGTGGAGTTCAGCAGCCTTAACCACCATGCCACAGGATGGCCTTAATTATTTTAACTTAAAAATGTCTCTAGCCATGTTTTAGACTGTTGTAAATTACTTTTTCTCGGTATGAGTGACTCACAAAATAGAAGTTATTGTTTATTTCCCATTTAGGTAGAAGGGAGAAACTTGTAATTTACAGCATAATGTTGATGGTGATGGCAATGGTGCTGATGATAACATACATAGTGCTTTACAAACCACTTTCGTATTTGTAATGTGCATATGTGTATTTGCCTGTAGCTAAACTTCAAATTTAAAAGGAACTATTTTCTTTTTTTCTTTTTAAGAGAGGTTTTTGCTATAGGGCGCGTGTGCTCGCCAGACAGACAGAGATAGAAAGCAAGAAATCACCCCCCAGGGGCATGGCCATGCCACAATCCCTTCTCCTCCATTCTCCTCTCGGGATCTTGGGCACACACGCACACATGCCCGGCGTGAGTTTTAAGCCACCGGGTCCGGGACTCGAACCGCGGTCGACTACGTGGGAGTCCAGCGACATAGCCATTATGCTAAATGCTGGTCCAAAAGGAGCTATTTTCAATTGTTTTCTCATTTGATTGTCAAAAATACTATGAGTTTAGCTTTAATTCTGATAAATAAGATGAAGAAAACGAGTTTTCAAGATCAATGACTGAGCTAACCAGTGGCATGATGGTTTTCAGCTGGATCCCACATAGCTGACCTTGCAGTTTGAAAAATATGCCAGATGCATGTGTGTACATGCCCCAAATCTGGAGTGGAAACTGGAGGAGAAGGGATTGAGGCATGGCCATTCCCCTAGGGAGGTGATTTCTCATTTTCTCTTTCTCTGTTTCTCTCCAGTGAGCACATGTGCTCTATAGATAAAAACAATTCAATAACTTTCCCTAAGTACAGGGCAGAACTATAATTTCAAAGCCCAGGTCTTCTGACCATAAATACCATGCTTTATAAACATGCTAAATTATCTCTTACACAAAAACTGGGTATTGAAAATTTAGGCTATAAATCTTCAAGGCCATATTAGAACTGCTTCAGTTAATATAAGAGATCGGTTTTTTTTTTTTTTTTTTTGGAGAGGTTTTTGCTATAGGGCGCGTGCACTCGCCAGACAGACAGAGACAGAGAGATAGAAAGCAGGAAATCACCCCCCAGGGGGGATGGCCACGCCGCAATCCCTTCTCCTCCATTCTCCTCTCGGGATCTTGGGCACGCACGCACACGCGCCCGGCATGAGTTTAAGCCGCTGGGTCCGGGACTCGAACCGCAGTCGACTACGTGGGAGTCCAGCGACATAGCCATTACGCTAACTGCTGGTCCCAAGAGATCGGTTTTTTGTTGTTTGAGAAGTAAGAAATTCTTGGAATAATTAATATAGTTAACTGTTGGTGATTGAATAACTTCAATAAAATAAAAATTGGATTTTATTTTTCAATAATTTTAATGGCAGTTTATAGTGTGGAGCAGCTAATATGAAAATAGTTGATCATTATTATTATTAGATGTGGCTATAAGTTTTTTTCACATTATTTATTATTATTATTATTATTATTATTTTTTGTATATACTTTCTTCCAAGAAGTGCAAAAACAGTCTTCTGAATGATGCAACCTACTTTTCATGTAGAGAAAGATAACAGTTATAAATGATTAAGACCCTCAGAAAGATTGGTATAGAATGGTCATTTCTCAACACAATAAAAGCCATCTATGAAAAACCTACAGCTAACATTACACTGAATGTGGAAAAGCTAAAAGCTTTTCTGCTAAAAACGGGTACTAGGCAAGGCTGCCCACTTTCTCCACTGCTCCTTAATATAGTACTGGAAGTCTTAGCTAATGCAATCAGAAAAGAGAACACTATAAAACGCATTCGAATAGGCAAAGAAGAGTTGAAAATATTTTTATTCACAGGTGACAATGATGGTATACTTAGGAGACCCAAACGTTTCCATGAAAAAACTCCTTGAAGTAATAAGTGAATACAGTAAGGTGGCAGGATACAAAATCAACATCTAAAAATCTATAGTATTTCTATATATGAACAACAAGTTGAACGAAGTAGAGCTGAAGAAAGGAATCCCTTTTGCCGTAGCCACAAAAGGTATAAGATACCTAGGGATAAACCTAACTAAGGAAGTCAAAGACCTTTGTCAAGAAAACTATGAAAATCTTTAAAAAGATATTGAAAGTGACATAAAAAAGTGGAAGGACATCCCATGTTCCTGGATTGGAAGAATTAACATAATCAAAATGGCAATTCTATCAAAATTAATCTACATGTTTACTGAACTATCAATCAAAATACCAGAAATATTCTTCACAGATGCAGAAAAGACAATCATAGAATTTGTCTGGAATCATAAAAGACCTCGTACTGCAAAAGCACCATTGCTCAAGAATGGAGTAGGAGGCATATCACTCTCTGATCCCTTGTGACAATTCTTGAGTGAATTACTTTGATATATATAGCTAATGAATTAATATGATTAAGTTAATGAGAAGTATAAATGTTGCCAAATTCTGTTCGTCCAGTTGCAGTGCTGCTCCACATTTGCAGTTCTAGCTTCCCCCTGTGTTGAGAGGATCACTGATGCCTACACACTGTCATTGTGATAAATGATATATCCCACAGTGACGTGCTTTCCATCTGGTCGATCCTCAAACCATCCCCATATGAGAGATCTCTTATAAAAATCACATATTCATAAGCCATGTCTATTGGATTATAGAAAGACATTTTCATCTCCAGAGCTCTTCTTCCAACTTCATTTCCTCCATCATATACGTTGTAAATGAAATAAAATACACCACTTTTCACCTACAACTTGTGTTACTCCTTTAGTATTTGTTGTTTGTGCTGTCTTGCTTTTGTTCTGGGAGAGAAAGAGTAATTTCAATGGCACAATAAAACTTTTCATAGTAGAATATGCCTGACAGAGGATAAGCTGCCTTGTCACTACTTTTTTTTAAATTGGATACAGTGGATGGCTGTATGGAAATATCCCGTCAGACTAAAACATGAAGTTAGGTTTATTAAAAGGTATTCTGCATACTTATTAAAAAATATACTAAGTATCAATCATTCAAGGAATCCTGCAGAACAAAAACACATTTCTTATATTTCCCATTAAATATGTAAAAGTTAATGGATTTTAGCATTTATAGGCATCAGTCACCAAATATAGGTAGCCATTATGCCAACTGCTGGTCCTGAGGAATCTTAATTAAAAGTGTAAGAAAAGAAATTAAGGAGGAAAATAGAGAGGCAAGACATTTATGGAACACCAAAATGGATTATTACCTGTTTATGATAACCTGTTTTGTATCCTCAAGTGGACTGATGTAAAGTATATTCATGTTGGGTAAATTCAACCTCCAAGCTAAGTGATTCATAGTGATTAAATGTATAAAATAAATAAAAATATATTTTTTGTTACCTTTTAGTTTCGTGGATTGACCAGCAATATACAGTCCTTTAATAACTTATATCTTCCAAATTTATTTTATATTTAATTTTATATTAGTAATTTACGGCAAATATGAATAGAAAATTTCAGATAGCTTCTCCTGATATATTGTGACTTTCTAAAAAGTTGAACAAAAATTGAAGATATAACATACAAGCTTCTGCAGTGTCCTTGATAAAATCCAAAAAAGATACTTGCTTTAACATTAATCCTACATATAGTTAACAAATTAGATCTCTTTTAACAGTCTTCTGATCTAGAAATGCAGACTTCTTATTATTAGTCCTTTGTTCAAAACTCTTTTCTCTTTCTTTTTTGCCATAGGTTGTGTGTGCTCCTGGGAGAGAGAAAGAGACAGATGGAAAAGGGGAAGGAAAGTGAGCAATCACCCCCCCACCCCCCAGGAGAGAATGAACACACCACTATCATTTCTCCACCATTCTCCTCCTGGGATCTTGGGCATGCACTCACACGTTTCTGGCATGATTTTCAGGATACCAGGTCTAGGACTTGAACCACGGTTGGCCATGTGGGAGTCCAGTGACATAACCACTATTCCATCTTCTGGCCCATCTTCTATGCCTTTTCATTGACAGCCAAATAAAGTTCAAATTCTTAAATGTGGAGAATTTTTCTGGTCTTCCCCTTCATAATGTTATAAAATTATCTCTCACAACTCCTTTCCAACTATCATGCACTTTATAACTTCATTAAGCTTCTGTCTGTTTAACCTCGTTTTTCACATTTAACATGACTTTGCATGCTCTTTCACCTGGTCTGCAGCATTTATGAAGGTGAGCAAAACCTTAAGCTTATTATCACATCAGAATCTCTTTTGACATGAGAACTTCTAATTTAGTATAGCAGGGTACCAATTATATACTATCATTTTTATTCCTTTTAAAATAGAAATAGAATACTAGAATAGTGGGGCCATTTTGTCAATTCATTACAAGTATCAAGTTCTTTCAGCAAAATTATTTAACCAATAATTATTGAACAGCAAATACATTTTTGACTCTTATAAGTTCTATGGTTTCATAAATTGTATGGTATTTTAAGGTTTTGTTTCCAGAATGGCAGGACCAATGAAGCCAGATAAAGCCAATGATAGATACCTGTGTGTTATACATATCAAATATATGCAAAAGCAAGAGCTTCTGCCATGACACTTCTGTTGATTTGATTACTTGAAAAAAATCACTACCAGCCTTCTTGGACCTCTAGAAATTACGACAGAAGCTTTGCTATTCAGAAGAATGGACTGACAACTTGAGAATATTAAAAATACTCTGGAATATTGATTCATATGCTAGAAAATTCCCTACAGCCTGATTACTTTATATTTACTTTATTAATTTGAAACCTCAGTCACTTGTCTTCACAGTATCTGTTAACAAAATCAGGGAGAACTACTGGAAGCAAGTAGAAATAAAAAATGGTGGGAAGGCAAGTGATCCCAAGTTGAAGTTTCATTGTACGGGTACAGTTGTGTAGAATTAAAGGAAGGGAAGGAAGAATCTCATTGGTCATTTGTATTTCTCTAGTTAAGATAAAATGTAGATAAATGTGTTTGATCATAGGATATAAAGCTGAAAAGTTATTTCTGACATTTTTTTCCACATGTGTAAGATGATACAAAAATAGATAAGGAATTGGCAAATTATTTGAAAGGGATATCAGGTTTTCCCTTTCATAGACATATCACATATCAAGCAAACAAAAATAAAGACCTAGAAACATTGAAGACCCAGTGGTTTGAAATTTAGCCCTACTGATCAGAAAATATTCAACCTTGAGCTAAATTATGTCATTAAAGTACACTTGTTCTTTCAAGATGCAGCAATACTGTCCTTCCTTTCTATGGCTAAACCTTCCAAGAATGAACTAACATTCTATTTTGCATGGTTTCATAACTTCCCTGAAATGTTCTCTTTGTTTTTTTGGCTTGTGCATGAATGAAGTTTAATTTCAAAGCTTTAAAGCACTTTATGTAACTATACATACCCTGAAGAGGGTAAAAATAAATAAAATGAGATAATGGTAACACAAATTAGAAAAGGTTGACATTATGTTACTTATACATGCATTTACAACCAATGTACTTACTTCTGACTTTCGGTTAATTATTGTAACTTTGAAAGCAGCAGGTTCAAGTCCATGGCTGTTTAAAAATTACATTGCTCCAAAATGGAAATCTTATATATTGCTGGTAGGAGTACAAATTGGTATAATCACTTTGAAAAACTGATTGCAGTGCCCTTGGTCTGTTTTTGCTACTATAACAGAATACCACTCTGAATGGAGTTTATTTGCCTTATTGTTCTGGAGGCAAGGAAGTCCAAGATAATGGAGCCTGTATCTAATAAGGGTTATCCTGCGGCAGAAGGGAGATGTGATCATTCCAGACAGACAAGATGGTGGCCAAATTTATCCCTTTATTAGGAACCCGCTACCACAATAAAAAATCCCTTACTGAGACAGTGGCATTAATCTATTCATGAGGGCAGAAACCTCCTGACTGAATCACCTTTAATACTATAACACTAGAGATTAAGTATCAACATGAGTTTTGGCAGAGACATACAAACCATAGTGGTAGTATCAACTAAACCTCATTACACATACAGCATATTATTTGGCATGCCTTCTCTTTTTTAATTGTTTATTTTCTTTTATGGATCTTCAGTATTTGTGTTTTTCTCCTTTAATGTTTATATGCATTGGCTTTATGATTAAACAATGTCCTAGTTTTTCTCCTGATGTGTCCTATTTACTGTTTACTTCAGTTTTTAACCTTTTATTAATAAATACACTTTCAAGGAATTTAATAACCTCATGCTAGGTTTTTTTTTTTTTTTTTTTTTTTTTTTTTTTTTTTTTTTTTTTTTGAGAGATTTTTGCTATAGGTCACATGCACTCACCAGAAAGACAGAGAAACAAAGAGACAGAAAGTGAGAAATCACCCCCCAGGCGGGATGGCCATGCCGCAATCCCCTCTCCTCCATTCTCCTCTCGGTATCTTGGGCATGCAAGCACACATACCCAGTGTGAGTTTAAGCCTCTGGGTCCAGGACTCAAGTCGCGGTTGACTATATGGGAGTCCAGCGACATAGCCATTACACCAACTGCTGGTCCCCCTCATGCTAGTTTAAATTGAATTTGTTTCTCAAAATAATTGCTCTTAAATTTTCAATTTGTCTTATCAAATTTAAACTGATTCTCAATTTAAAACAAAGCAATCCAGTTATCTTCTTATATTGAACACATTTACAGTTTTTCTATCAAATAGTTTCAGAATAAGCAAAGAGATACAAAGGACAGCCAACATAGAAATATTTATTCTTTTAAAAATTTACCAGATGCCATGTGCACTCACCATAGACTGGGAGAGAAAGAGTCAGAGGGAAAGTAAGAAAGCACTCTCCATGGGAAATTGTCATGTCACAATTACTTCTCCTCCATTTCTCCCTCCTTTTTGGATTTTGGGGGCATTCATATACATGCCTGGCATGTTTTTCAAGCAGCTGTGTCCAGTACTTGACCTATCAGGCAAGCCAGGTGGGATTCAACTGCTATAACCATCAGCCTATGGGCTAGCCTCAAATGTTCTTTCATTCTCTACCACTCTTCAGGCTGGGAATCCTTCACATAGCTTAGTTCTATTTCGTCTTTAATTATAAATTCTATTTTTAAATCATTCCTTTTTGCATTTTACTATGAGGAGAGAGAAGTAACACAGCATCCTGAATGCTTTACTACTTTGATATTTCTTCCACCATATGTACTAGTTCATTGCCCTTAAATTCTGCCTTCCACAAAACTCAGGGGCATGGACACAATTCAACCAAGTTCTTTACCATTTTATAACAAGATGGTCTTTACTCATGCTTTCAATTTTTTATTTCTTGTTTCCATACAAGACCTCATCATAACTGCCTATACCATTTTTACTTCTACAACATTTTGATTATAACTATATAAGTAGTATCTAAAGAGTTTAGGAGTTTCCCTGTAGTTCTCTTCTGTATCTTCAACAGAATCACGGTTGTTACTTTGCTTTTTGCAAGCTAAGCTTTTTTTCTCCCCTGCTCCTTCAAATTCTTACAGTCTTTATTCATTTCCTTACTCCAAAGCTACTTGCACATTTTGAGAAATTTGTTATACCAACAGCCCCACATCTCGGTATCAGATTCCCTTCTTGCTTTGTTTTTGTTGCTATAAGAGAATAACTGAAACTAGGTAATTAATGAATAGTTCTGAAGGCTGGCAGTCCAAGATTGAGAGATTGACATCTGTGAAGGGCCTACTTACATGGCAGAAGGCGAGAGGGCAACAGAGCAAACTTGGAGCCTAAGCTCCTTTTATCCTTAGCATTAATTCATTCATAAAAGAAGAGACTTCATGACCTAATCACCTACCTTTAGGTCCTATTTCTCAACACTGCAATTTTGGGGATTAAGTTTCCAATACCTGCTTTTCAGGAGGCACATACAAATTACAGCAGAGAATGTTCCAATAAGTAAATGTTTATAAGATAATTTTATTTGTCTCTTCGCATGTGAAACAGAGACCTCATTCAACCCCCTTGAATGCTTCAGACCAAAGAAATAATTGTGAGGTGGAAATCTTGGAGGTGTAGGGAGCCAAAGAAGTTTATCACAGCAAGGGGTGGGGCACATCTATGACAAAATGGAGACTATGAGATACCTTCTGAAGAAAGATATCAATCTTCATTGAGATCTGTTTCATTTTGAGGACAGCTCCAGAAAGAATATCTCCAGGGTATCACCTTCAAATTTTCATTTATGATAAATTAAAATGTTTATTTTTCTGTTGTTAATTACTCTCTTAAGTATACATAGCACTTTAGTGAATTTAAAGAACTGTGGCGAGTATTAAATCCTTCAAGGTAGAATGAATAGAATATTTATCTTAACACTTTTGCTGATGAAGAAAGCAAAGCCTAGAAAAATCACATGATTTTCTAAAAACGCAGCCAAACAGTGGTAGAATCAAAGTGAAAATGTGTCTTTTCTGACTCCATGTTTCATTCTCTTATATTGGAAAAAAAATGACAGACTGCTGTGTTGAGAATTGAATGAATGTCTTTAAATGTGATGTTGTACAACTAACAATATGATTCTGAGCACATTGCTTTCTTCTTTCTGTGCCTGAATTTCCTTATCTGTACAATTAAGATAATGTTAGCCTCACAAATATTTTTTAAGAGTCAAATGTGATTAGACATGTAAATAACAGCATGGTGTCTAGAATAGTAAATATTCCAAAATGATCAGCTATTACTATTACTATTTGAGAAATCCAACATAAAATTTTGTATCTATGGCATAAAAATTTTTTTCTTTTTTTAAATTTCATTTTCTTTTATATATTCAATCACATTATTATTTGGCTTACAAAATAGATATTCCAACAGGTGAACATTTTTCTCTAGTACAGTTGATAAAACTATAAAATATCTTCAACACATAATAACATTTCTTTGTGCCACTAATGCTTTGCCTCCCAATTTTTCTTCTAAATGTCCTTCCTCAGATCCTCTGCTTTCACACACACTATATCTGCTATTTACATCTATATACTGTGTTTCTATATCCTTTAGGCAATTTGTTTTAGTTATAGAGTGCAGACATTTGGTATATATTAAGTGGGGACATACAATGTCTCTCCTTTATAGCCTGGCTTGCTTCACTCAGCATTAAATCTTCCATATTCATCCACTTCCTGTCAAAAGCCAGGTTTTTTTTTTATGGCTGACTAGTATTCCATAGAGTATATGTGCCACAGTTTTTCAATCCATTCATCTATTCATGGGCATTTGGGTTGTTTCCATGACTTAGCAATTGTGAATAGTGCCACAATAAATATCAATGTGCAAGCACTTTTCTGATTAAGTAATCTTCTGTCCTTTGGGTAGATACCAAGGAGTGGAATTGTTGGATCATATGGTAGTTCTATTTGTAGATTTTTGAGGAATTTCCAAATTGTTCTCCACAGTTCCTGGACCAATTTACATTCCCACCAGCAATGTAAGAGAGTTCCCCTTTCACCACACCCCCACCAGTACTTATTGTTTTTTGTTTTGTTTTGTTTTTGAGAGGTTTTTGCTATAGGGCGCATGCGCTCGCCAGACAGACAGAGAGAGACAGAGAGACAGAAAGCGAGAAATCACCCCCCAGGGGGGATGGCCATGCCGCAATCCCTTCTCTTCCACTCTCCTCTTGGGATCTTGGGCACGCACGCACACGTGTCCGGCGTGAGTTTTAAGCCACCAGATTCGGGACGTGAACCATGGTCGACTACGTGGGAATCCAGTGACATAGCCATTATGCTAACTGCTGGTTCCCTGTTTTTTTTTTTTTTTTTTAATCTTAGTCATTCTGACTGGGGTTAGGTGGTATCTCATTGTTTTGATCAGCATTTTCCTTATGAAGAGGGATGCTGAGCATTTTTTCATATGCCTTTTAGCTATTCGTATGTTATATTTAGAGAGTATTTTTTTCAACTCATTCACCCATCTTTTAATAGGATTGATCATCTTTTTTCAGAACAGCTGCTTGAGTTCCTTGTGAATTCTGGTTATCAGTCCCTTATCTGACGCATAGTTTACAAAAATATTTTCCCATTCTAAAGGCTGTCGATTCTCACTAATTACTGTGTCTTTTGCCTTGCAGAAACTTCTTAATCTGATGTAATCCCACTTGTCTATTTTGGGGATTATCGACTGTGCTTTGGGGGTCTTATTTAAGAAGTCTTTTCCTACCTCAATGTCTCCCAGAGTTTCCCCAGTGTTTTCCAGGAGCAGTTTTATAGTTTGAGGTCATAGGTTTAGATCTTTGATCCACCTTGACTTGATTTTTGTCAGAGGTGAGAGGTAGGGTTTCAGATTCATCTTTCTACAAGTGGAAATCCAGTTTTTCCAGCACTATTTGCTGAAGAGGTTTTCCTTTTCTCACTGGATTGACTGATATCCCTTGTCAAAATCAGTTGACTGTATGTTTGGGAATTTATTTCTGGGGACTCTATTCTGTTCCATTGGTTCATGTGTCTGTTTCTGTGACAGTACCATGCTGTTTTGATCATCACAGCTTTGTAGTATATTTTTGGGTCAGGGAGTGAAATGCTGCCCACGCCACTCTTCTTGTGTAGAATTGTTTTGGCAATTCGGGGTCTCTTATGATTGCAGACAAACTTTATGATTGTCTTTCCTAGATCAGGGAAGAATGTGTCTGGTACTTTGATTTGCATTGCATTAAATATGTAGATTAATTTGGGTAGAATTGCCATTTTGATTATATTAATTCTTCCATTCCAGGAACATGGGATGTCCTTCCACTTTTTTGTGTCATTTTCGATTTCTTTTTTTAGCTTCTTGTAGATTTCCTTGTGGAGGTCATTAACTTCTTTGGTTAGATTTATCCCTAAGTATCTTATACTTTTGGTGGCTATGGTAAATGGAATAACTTTTTTCAGTTCTATCTCAGCCTGCCTGTTGTTCATATATAGAAATGCTATAGATTTCCAGATATTAATTTTGTATCCTGCATTTTTACTGTATTCATGTATTACTTCCAGAAATTTTTTTCATGGAAACCACTGGGTCTTCTGTGTAAACAATCATGTCATCTGCAGATAGAGAGCTTTTCACCTCTTCTTTTCTTATTTGAATGCCTTTTATTTTTTCCTCTTTTCTGATTGCATTGGCGAGGACTTCCAGTACTATATTGAAAAGGAGCGGAGAAAGTGAGCATCCTTGTCTTGTACCCGTTTTTTGTGGAAAAGCTTCTAGCTTTTCTCTATTGAGAATGATGTTCACTTTGGATTTTTCATAGATAGTTTTTATTGTGTTGAGAAATGACCATTCTATGCCAATTTTGCTGAGAGTCTTGATCATGAAGGGATGTTGTGTCTTATCAAATGCTTTTTCTACATCAATTGATATGACCATATGGTTTTTATCTTTCTTCCTGTTAATATGGTGTACTACATTTATGGTTTTGCGTATGTTGAACCAACCTTACATTCCTGGAATAAAGCCTACTTGTTCATGATGTATAATCTTTTTAATAAGTTATTGGATACGATTTGCTAATATCTTGTTGAGAATCTTTGTATCTATATTCATCAGGGATATTGATCTATAGTTTTCCTTCCTTGTCCTGTCCTTATCTGTTTTAAGAATAAGGGTGATAGAAGCTTCATAGAATGAATCAGGGAGGGATTCACCCTTTTGGATCTTTAGAAATAACTTGAGCAGAATGGGGGTTTAACTCTTCTTTGAAAATTTTGTAGAAATCAGAGGTGAATCTATCAGGGTCAGGGTTTTTCTTTGTTGGGAGGTTATTTATTACTGATTCAATCTCCTCACTTGTTATGGGCCTATTTGGACTTTCTATATCCTCCTGGCTCAATCTTGGTAGATTATATGTGCCGAGGAATTTATTCGTACCATCCAGATTGTCTTGTTTCTTGGAATACAGATGTTTATAGTATCCTCTAATAATGTTTTGTAGTTCTACTATGTCTGTTGTTACTTATTTTTATTTTTTTAATTCTTTTTTTTTTAGAGTTTTTTTTTTTTTTTGCTATAAGGTGCGTGCGCTCGCCAGACAGACAGAGAGAGACAGAGAGACAGAAAGTGAGAAATCATCACCTAGGGGGGGATGGCCATGCTGCAATCCCTTCTCCTCCATTCTCCTCTCAGGATCTTGGGCACGCATGCACACGCGTCCGGCGTGAGTTTTAAGCCACCGGTTCTGGGACGCGAACCATGGTCGACTATGTGGAAGTCCAGTGACAAAGCCATTACGCTAACTGCTGGTTCCTCTGTTGTTATTTTTGCCTGCTTCATTGCAAATCTGATTCACCTGCTTCCTTTCTCTCTTCTTGATAAGTCTCATTAGTGGTGTATTAATTTTGTTTATCTTTTCAAGGAACCAGCTTTTACTTTCATTTATTTTCTGTATAGTTTGTTTATTTTCTATTTCATTTATTTCTGCTTGGATCTTTATTATTTCCTTTCTCTGGGAGTTTTTTGGATCTTTTTGCTGTTGCTTCTCCAATTCTCTGAGGCACGATGTTAGGTGATCCATTTGCCTTCTTTCCATCTTTCTCTTATGTGCACTAATTGCTATGAACTTCCCTCTTATGACTGCTTTAGCAGTGTCCCAAAGAGTATGGAAACTCGTGTCCTCGTTGTCATTGACTTCCGTGAATATTTTGATTTCAGTCTTTATTTCTTCAGTAATTGTGGAGTCATTCAGGAGAAGGTTCTTTAGTTTCCATGTATTTGAATATTTTTGAGGATTTCTCTTGCAATTAAACTCAAACTTAATTCCACCATGGTCAGAGAAGTTGCTGGATATATATTTTCTATGCCTTTGAATATATATATTTTCTATGCCTCTGTAGAGGCTTGCTTTGTGCCCTATGATGTGGTCAATCTTTGAGAACGTTCCATGTGGGGGTGAGAAATAAGTGTATCTCGTGTTTTTTAGATGAAAAGTTCTATAGATGTCTGTTAAGTCCATTTGATTTATGGTATCATTTAGATCCTTTATCTCTTTAGCTATTTTGTTTGTTTGTTTGTTCAGATGATCTGTCCAGAGGAAATAGTGCAGTGTTGAGGTCTCCAACAATTATTGTGTTGCGGTCTATCTACCCTTTTAGATCTAACAGTCTTTCCTTCCCATATTTGGGTGTTCCTGTGTTTGGTGCATAGATATTAATAAGCGTTTTATCTTCTTGATCTATTGACCCTTTAGTACAATATAGTTCCTTTCTTTGTCTCTTTGAACAGTTTTTGTTTTAAAGCCTATTTTGTCAGAAATTAGTATTGCGACTCCAGCTTTCTTTGGTTCCCATTTGCATGGAAAACCTTTTTCCAACCCTTCAGTTTCAGTCTGTGTATGTCTTTATCCATGAAGTGGATTTCCTGTAAGCAACAGATAGAGGGTTTCTGTTTTTTAATCCATTCAGCTAGTCTGTGTCTCTTGTTTGGAGAATTTATTTCATTAATATTCAGTGTTATTATCGATGTTACTGGACTTGTCTTGACGTTTAAGTTGGCCTTTATCTTAGTTGCCTTTTATTCCTTTATTTCCGTTACTTTTTTAGTTTTCCTGGAACAGTACTTTCTTCAATGTTTCTTGAAGATCTGGCCTGGCGTTGGCAAAATCTTTGAGGTTTTGTTTGTCTGAGAAGATTTTAATCTTTTTTTTTTCCCATTTGAAGGATAAACTTGCAGGATATAATAATATTGGTTGAAATTGTTTCTCTCTTAATATTTTCAATACATTTTCCCATTCTTTTCTTGCTTGCATTGTTTCCATTGAGAAGTCCGTTGTTAGCTTGATGGGGTGACCTTTGTATGTGACTTGTCGTTTCTCTCTTGCCAGTTTTAGTATCTTATCTTTAACTGTGGTCTTTGTCAGTCTGTCTAAGATGTGCCTTGGGGAAGATCTTCTTGGGTTGATTCTATTTATGATCCTTTGTATTTCTTGTGTCTGGATGTTTGAGTGCCTCTCTAGACTTGGGAAATTTTTTTCCAAGATTTTATGGAATAGATTTTCCATGCCCTTATTAGTTTCTTCAACTTCTGGGTTACCAATTATTCTGATGTTAGAGCATCTAATAAAATCTTGTATTTCTCTTATGTTATCCTAGTGTTTTATTTGTTATTCATTTTGGTGGTTTTCTCTAGGTCAGAGATTTTATCTTCTACATCAGAGATTCGATCTTCAGCATGGTCTAATCAACTTTTAATACTTTTAAGAGAGTTTTTGATTTACTGTATTACAGACTTTATCTGTAGTAGTTCCATCTGATTCTTTCTTAGCATGTCCATTTCTTCTTTCATATCGTGGAAGGACTTTCTCATCTCCTGTAGTTCATTGTCTCTTTTCTGTTCCAACTCATAGAATTTGGTGACTATGAATGTTCTAAATTCTTTCTCAGACACTTTGGTAATGTCCTCTGTTTTTTCAGGAAATGGAAAGGAGTCACTGTGTTCTTTTGATGGAGACATATTTCCTGCTTTATTCAGACCTGAGGCTCTTCTATTTCTAGCCATTGGAAGATGTATTTACTTTGGAATACCTTTTAAGAGAACATTTCCTTGAATAGGAGCAAGTGTCTTTCCCTTTTGCTGTGGACAGAAGACTGCCGAAGTCTCTCTTCTGTTGTGTTTAGCAATGTGATCCAAGGGGGAGTGTCCTATTCAGGTGAATGATGAAAACTACCTCCTTTTTCTCAGGTTTTCAATACAAGAGAGGATCCCAGAGAGTTTTAAAATACTAGAATATTTCAGAACTGTAATTCTAGACCTATCTAGACTGCCCAGGAGGGCAGAGATAAAGAGAGGGCCAAATAAGTGGGAAGAAAGTAAGAAGGGTTCTGAAGATGGAAGTGGGGTGGCTGTAGAGCTGAGGGCATTCCTGTGTGGTAAGGAGAAGTGAGAAATTTACAAATGAAAGAAGAGAAGGAAAAAAAAAGCCTACCTGGCTGACAGAGACAGGGGTCTCTGGCGTGGGGGTGCCAGGGCTGGAGCTGGGGCAGGGGCCCTGCCTCAGTGTCCCTTAGGCCAAGGTTCTGAAGGTGGAAGTGGGGTGGCTGTAGGCATAAAGATTTTATATTACAATTGACCCATTTAAACTGGTGTGTCTATCTATACCTTGATTTAGGGGTTTTAGAAACCAGTATGACTAATTTATTTATTTATTTTAGAGAGAGATTTTTGGTATTGGGTGCTTGAGCTTGCCAGAGAGACTGAGAAACAGAAAGCAAGAAATCACTACCCAGGGGAATGGCCACACCACAATCCCTTCTTCCTCCATTCTTGTCTCGGGATCCTGGGCATGCATGCGCATGTGCCCAGTATGAGTTTTATGCCGCTGGGTCTGGAACTTGAAGTACAGTCAACTATGTGGGAGTCCAGCGACATAACCATTATGCCATCTGTTGGTCCTGTGACTAATTTATTTTAAAGAATGATTGATTGCTAATTTACAGTTATAAAGCAATCCAATTTCTCTCAACCTAAAATATATTTTAAAAGAATGTTATGTTTAACTGTGATAAACTCAGTACATCTTTATCTACCTTTGAATGTAATATTATTTGATTTCTGTCTGAGCCTTGAAGATAAGTGTTTGATTCATCATTTTTCTGGGAGTGTATCATTGCTACCTGCCAATTTTCAGATAGTTTTAAATACTTCTCAATTGACCTTTTCCTATATTTGAGGAAAATCAGAACTAGGCAGCACATGTGGGTATTCAGCAATCTAACTAGGCCTACTTTCTGAAATAAAATGCCAGGAACATCACAATAGAAACAGAGTGTTAAATATGAAAGAATCTGCAGACAGGCAACAACCACGATGCCAAGAAAAGCTGTATCACATAAACCATGTAGGATGCAACTAGTTTCAGAGCCATCTTTTTTCTTAACATTTGTATGCAGAAAAAAGCAGCCCAATCAGCAGAGTCATTGTCAGATATGAAGAATGACAATATGTGTCTTCATCTCTTCTGTTGGCACACTCAGTAGAGTCACATCTTCTGGTGAATATCCAAATTGTGGCTGCTAATCTAAAAATTAAATTGCTGGACTGATAGCTTTTCCTCAGTTGGAACACAGCAAGAATTATTTATTTCTTTTTTCTTTCTTTCTTTCCTTTTTTTTTTTTTGGTAGAGAAGAGCTGATTCATTTAGTCTCAAAAGTACAAACTCCAAATTTGATAAATATTTGCTTTATGTTGTAATTTTTAGTATTATGATTGCTATAATTTGTTGCTACTCTGACAGGTTGTGAAAAAGATGTGGGTCTTCACTACATAAAAATACAATAAATTAGCGGAAAGTACTGTGCTGGAGAAGTAATAGTCCATATGCTTATGAATGCTGATGGGATGCCTGGTTAGCATCCAAGAATGTTAGGACTAAACAAAGTTTCCATCCAATAATGAATATCATCTCTCACTTTTTAGTCCTTATGAGCTGAGGGACTAAAATATTCATGACCAAATGCTTACCTATGAAAAAGCTGTGTGTTGCAAAAATGTGGGTGCTAATATAATGATTACAGCATTTGGTTAAACCTATAAATCAGAAGCACATTGGTGTGCAAAGCAGATTTCCTCTCTTGCTTTAAAATCAATGTTATGCTCAAGACATATCAGGTTCTTGCTCCTGTTGTATAAATTTGCAAGATTCAGGAGACTATATAATTGTTCCTCAATTGCTTTTGAATATGTGCCAATACCACACAGTTTTGACCTTTGTGATATTGTTTCTTTTTGTCTATACTAATATTAACTAATATTAATTTTTTTAGAGGTTTTTGTTATAGGGCACGTGTGCTCGCCAGACAGACAGAGAGACAGAAAGCGAGAAGTCACCTCCCAGGGGAGACAGCCATGCCACAATCCTTTCTCCTCTATTTTCCTCTTGGGATCTTGGGCACACACACACGTGTGCCTGGGGTGAGTTTTAAGCCACCAGGTCCAGGACGTGAACCGCAGTCGACTACGTGGGAGTCCAGCGACATAGCCATTATGCTAACTGCTGGTCCCAACTAATATTAATTGACACTTGCTTTCCTCGCTCTCCATTTTTTGGCTCATTGAGATTCAAGTCTGCATTTTATTTTCTCCCACCTTCTACTTCCTTTGTTTAGTGCAGTGTATTGCTTTTAGTAAGGGCTGAATATTGTTTTTTTTTTTTTTATTTAATTTTTAGTTCTTGCTGTTGGGTGCCTGTGCTCATCAGTAAAAAAAAGAGACAGAGGGAAAGTGAGAAATCACTCTCCTCCCAGGGGCAGTATCCACATTTCAAACCCTTTTCCTCCAATCTCCTCTTGGGATTTTAAGCCCATACACACACACACATATTCCCAGCATGATTTTCAAGCTATTAGGTCTGGGACTCAAAATACATAGTTGGCCATCTGAAATCCAGTGCCTTAACCACCACATCACCTACTGGCCCTGGGCTGAGTATGTCTTTGCTAAACTAAAATAAAGATGTGTGATTAAATAGGTCAAACTGAAAAAAAGAGGTAAAGTTTGTTATCTGTTAACTTTTTTTCCTTGATAGAAAGAGAATTGAAACTTCCTTGGGCTAACATTTGTGCACCTTAGTTTGATAAATGGAAGAAGGAAATGTCTGATTTTACTCTAAGAATTATTATTTAAAAAGTAGAGTAAAGAGTACAATCATACTAAATTCATTTAAGATTATATTTTGGAGAAAAAATATAGGTAACATTCACAAAACACTCTGTATGCCCAATACTGTACATTATTTCATTTAATGCTTTACACTGATCATATGAAATGGGTGCTCTTATTATTCAATTTTATAGTTGAAAAGATGATGTCGTGTGTGTGTGTGTGTGGGTGGGTGGGTGGGTGTGGGTGTGGTGGGGTAAATGATGATATTATTTTTCCCAGACTCAATCGGCCTTAAATATTGACTATGAGATTTCAGCCAAGGAGTTCTGATTCCAAAACATGTACTCTTAACCACCAAGTGGTCAAAAAACAGTTATTTTTTGAGAGTTAGTAGACAATATCCAAATAATTTGGAAGTATTAGGTCATTGGGAAAGTCATGAAGTATTTTTCTGTTTTTCTATGCAAAAATGTGTCATGACTTCCCCGATAACCCAATATTTAAATTTTAGAATAAAATTTCTATCTCTAACTAATACTTGACAAATTATTTCACCTTAAACGATTTCTTCAATTTTGTTTGTTTGGTTTTTCAGAGACAGTGATGTAGAGATGTAGGACACTGTCACTCTATCTTTCCTCTTATTGTCTGCCCTTTGTCTGTTTCTCTGCTTGTTTGCTTCTCCACTGGACAGGTAAGGGTAGAAAAATTTCCTGAGCAAGAATAAGGTATCAGATTCATCTTAGCATTTCAATCACCCTTCCACTCAATAAAACAGATAATCTAGAATTTAATATATCCTCTCCAGTTTTAAAGACATAACTAAGGGGAAAGATTTCAAAGTGATTTAGAGTCCACAGTCATTTTTGTAAACAACATATTTTTTTCCACTTTCAATCTATTCTGGGAATTTAGATACATAATATTGCTGTTATTTCTATACACATAATTTAAATTAGAAAAGAAAAAAATTATTAGGGAAAAGATGCTTTATTAAGAGATTCTGTTACATAATTCTTTCTATACCTGAAAAAATATAGGCAGGCTAAAAAGTGAGTCTTAAAAGGAAATAATAACCTCAAGAAATGAAAAACAAGATAATCTTTTTAAAATCTTAGCATACTGTAAGAGCATTTATACACTGTGTTATTAAATGAAACAAGATCACCTTTTCATTTTACTCATACAAATAGTTCGCAAGATTTACACCTAACTATTCCTAAGGGGGAAAATGGGTGAATCATATCACAGAATATGAAATAAAGTACAGACCGAAATAATGGTAATTTCGATGAAATGACGTTTTTTTGTCTGAGAGAAATTTTTTCTATAGATTGTGTGCACTCACCAGAGAGACAGAGAGAGACAAAGAGACAAAAAGCAAGAAATCACCTCCAGGGGGGATGGCCACGCCGCAATCCCTTCTCCTTCATTCTCCTCTCTGATTTAGGCACATATGCACACATGCTCAGCATAAGTGTTAAGCTGCTGGTTCTGGGACTTGAACTGGGGTTAATTATGTGTGAGTCCAGTGATGTAACCATTACACCATCTTCTGGACCCGATATTTAATATTTTTAATAGGAGAGTTTTTTTCCCCTTGACTGGCTCAATTAATATGGGAATAATTTATGTGCAAATTGATTAGCTATGGCTTTCGGTTGAACTATTTTCTGAATTCCACTGTCAGATGGATTCAACCTAAGGCAGTTGTTGTTCATTGTTTAGTTTAGTGAGCTCATCTCCTGGCATCTGAGACTCCTTAATATCTTCTTTTCTGACTGTAGATTGCTAGGCAGATGCCTTTGAATATTTGCGAATATAGATTTGCCTGTTTTGTTTGTTGTTTGTTTGTTTGCTTGTTTTGCTAGTTATACACCAATTGAACTGTATCCACTTTCACTTTTCTTAACGGTTAGTACTGCCCTCCCTTGTCTTTCTTGTGCCATCCTTACCTCATCCCCTTTATGTGGACCCACTGAGTCTATAGTATAGATAAATTTGGGCCATGTGCCTGTGCATTTGATGCAACTGCTTTTAGTGTAGAGTGGGAGCAATGTAAAAATCTTCCAATGTCTTAGTCTAGTTGCTTTGTATGCTACTACCTTGACATGTCAGAGAGAATTCCCATTATTTAAAAGAAAGAAGTAAACCTATGGAAAAAAACATATATACATTCAATAAAACTTTATTTTCAATAAAACTTTATTGAATACCTACAGTGTGCATGATAGCTAACTAAAAGCATGGGTTATTTCTTAGATGGAGTTTATAATTTCGGTAGTCAGTGGGACTATTATGTATTGGTAATAAATGGAAATGAACTTTGCAAAGGCCACATTTTATGATTCAAATTTTGGATTTATAAGATATTATTTTTATTATTTCTCTTACTTAAGATAATCATAACTTTGTCATTTGATGTATTGCCTTGCTTTATGTTGAGATGTGTCATTTCTGCCCCTTTTAGAAGAACTACAGCCTAAAGTGCTGCAACACACACACATACACACACACACACACACACACACACCACAATTGCCTACAGGAAACCCATTACTGAAATGATTCAATTTTGAGGGATACATAGTGTTATATAAAATGTTTCTTTCGTGCCTTATTTTGGTTGATTTTAAACATGTTTTTAAGAATTTATTAGTAAAGGAAGAGAACATACCAATAACAGTAACTGGACCAAGTATATCCTGGAGGAAGTAAAGTGGCTCATTCCTTTTTACATTATATCTTACATGGAAAGGAAAGCACAATAAAGAATTAGGAAATGTTAATTCCCACTACCATTAATGCTCAGCAGTTCTGCACATATATGCAGAAAACTGCTCTTCTTGTTACTCCCTGCACACACTCAGTGCTCAGTGGAGTGCAATTGACTTGGCCCCAGCAATCGCTGAGCAGGTGACTTGATTACACTGAAATCAGGCAGAAAATGTCCTCTTCTGGCCACTCGAGTGAATCAGTCAAATTATCGAGTGGCAAAACTAATTCTATGCCTTGGGCCATCAGAAATGCCACTTCCTATAAGTCAAGCCTTCACTTAGTGTGAAATTGTTTTTTATTTTATTCTTTTTTTCATTCATTATGCTTATTTCAGCTAATCCACTTAGTGAATGCGAATCAGCCAGTGTACTTGGGCAGGTTTAGATAGGCAACCTGATGAAGTAGTGCTGAAATATTTTAGATTCACAATCCATTTAGGAAACATCTAAAGTTTATCATGATCTATATTGCTAGCAGATACAAAGTAATACTGGTGATCCTAAAACAAGGCATGATAGGTAAGAAACTATTAAATAAGATAAACTTCAATGAAATTTTATTCCTACTAAATCTTTTTTTTGATAGAAGTTCAGAAACTTAAGCTTTAGAAAATGGAATATAACTTTGGTTAAATGTAGATTCTTAAGTGAGAAATAATTTACTGTTGGTTAGTCAAATACTCCCTCCTGTCCATCTCTGAAGCAGATCTTCATGCAGTTCTTAACATACTCTTGAATTTCTAGACCAGGTTTAATGCTTATTGACAGAATCACTGCTATTATTAACAAGCTGAGGAGCCTTTGTTCATGAATGGTACTGACACATTGAATCCATCTTCCTCTGATTTAGAGATTACCAAGTGAAAGAATTTTGTGTGCAGAAATTTAGATTTTTTTATGTGTTTCAACTTTTATTTGTCACTAGAAATGGGACAAAGTATTTAAACTATCTTAAAACTATCTTAATGAAGAATTTGTTTAACATGCAGTTTTCTGCCACTTCTACCTATTGCTTTACATTATAGGAAAATGTACCATTTTATTTTATTTTATTTTGTAGCACTCAAGAACCTGAACTTGAGACCGGTATTTTAAAGAATAGCCAATATTTGCATATGTTTCTGTGATAGGGAGAAGTTTTTAGTGACCTTATAGACTCTGTGAAGATTTGTTCTCCTATAATAGTGTCACTTAAATTTTGGGGAGAAAATTGTAGTTGAATTGCTGAGGATTTTTCTGCCCACACATATTTATCCAGTAAATTAAATTGTACTTGCAGAAGTGGATGAGCTATTGTATAATGTAGAATGTTAGATGTCACATGTCAGATGTCACACACATACATTTCTTTAGCTTGACATCTGGGAAATAAAATCCCATGTTCCACATGCTTTGTTTGAGATCTCTCAAGAGATATTTATGTATTTTAAGGTTTATAGATATGAGCCCTTTTACTTGGAACGATGTTTCCAAATAATATATGATTTTTTTTTGGTAACAATGATGATGTTAATTGTTTCCCCTTGAGACAACACAAGTTTAGAACCATAATGTGTATTTTGCTTCTGATAGAAATTATTTCAATTTCTACAAGGCATTTTTTTAAGAAATAATTTTTGGCATATACTAGAGTTTTCTACAATTTACAAGTGCGGTTTTATAGAATACTTTTTTAAAATTATATATGTTATTTATATTTGATCATTATATATCTTTACAGTGTACATGGTTTTTCCCCGGACAAGTACAGTCCATATCATTCAAGACAAAGACATTACCATATACATTTTCATCAGCAAATAACTTTTCATTGTTGTGTCAATTAAATGTATTATTTTTTTCCCGTTCCCCTCCCTCTATTGCCCACCCTCTACTACCCCTCCCTTACTATCTCTAGTATCTTCAGTTGTCCTTCCTGCTGTTATAACTTTCAATCGTTCAGTTTCTGTTGTAGAGTGCAAACATTTAGTATATATTGAACAGGGACATATGAAGTCTATCTTTCATAGTCTGGCTTGTTTTGCTTAGCTTGAAGTCTTTCATATTTGTCCATTTTGTATCAAATGTCAGGGTCTCATTGCTTTTTTTGACTGAGTAGTATTCCATAGAGTACATATGCCACATTTTTCAATCCACTCTTCTATTTTTGGACATTTCAGTTGATTCCCTGTCCTAGCAATTGCAAATAATGCCGCAATAAACATGGATGTGCAAATGTTTTCCTGACTGAGGGGTTTCCTATCCTTTGGGTAAATATCTAAGAAAGGAATAGGTTTCTAAGGAATCTCCATATCATTCCCCACAGTGGTTTTACTAATTTACATTCTGAACAAAAGTATAGGAGAGTTCCCTTTTCATCACAACCCCACCAGCACTTATCATTCTTGATTTTTAAAAATCTTAGCTTTTCTGACTGGAGCAAAGTGATATCTCATTGTAGTTTTGATTTAAATTTCCCTTATGATAAGAAATGTTGAGCATGTTTTCATATGCTTTTTAGCTGTTTGTATGTCTCCCTTGGAGAGTTATCTGCTCAGCTCATTTCCCACCTCTTAATTGGATTGATTATTATTTGCAGGTAAGCTGCTAGAGTTCTTTGGATATTCTGATTATCAGTCACTTATCTGAGGTATAGTTTTCAAATATATTCTCCCACTCTAGGAGTTGTCTCGTTATTCTAGTTATTGTTTCTTTTGTTGTGCAGAAGCTATTAAACATAATGTAATCCTACTTGTCTATTTTTTGGGACTATTACCTGCACTTTGGAGACCTTTAAGAATTCTTTACCTACTCCAAGGTCTCCAAGAGTTTTCCCTGTGTTTTTCACCAGCAATTTTATAGTTTGAGGTTTTATATTTAGATCCTTAATCTATTTTGAGTTGACTTTTGTTAGTGCTGAGAAATAGAAGTCCAGTTTCATTCTTCTACATGTGTATATTCAGTTTTTCCAGCATGATTTTTTTTTTTTTTGGAGAGGTTTTTTTTTGTTTTTTTTTTTTTTGTTTTTTTTTTGTTTTTTTTTTTTTTTTTTTTGCTATAGGGCGCGTGCGCTCGCCAGACAGACAGAGAGAGACAGAGAGATAGAAAGCAGGAAATCACCCCCCAGGGGGGATGGCCACGCTGCAATCCCTTCTCCTCCATTCTCCTCTCGGGATCTTGGGCATGCACGCACACGCGCCCGGCGTGAGTTTAAGCCGCCGGGTCCGGGACTCGAACCACGGTCGACTACGTGGGAGTCCAGCGACATAGCCATTACGCTAACTGCTGGTCCCCTCCAGCATGATTTTTTGAAGAGATATTCTTTTACCTATGGGACTGTCTTGCGGCCTTCATCAGGGACATATTTGTTGTATGTTTTGGGATTTATTTCTAGGCTTTCTGTTCTGTTCCACTGGTCTATCCGCCTGTTTTAGTGCCAATACCATGCTGTGTTTACCATCATATCTTTGTAATATGTTTTGAGGTCAGGAAGTGAGCTATCTCCTACTTTATTCCCTATGCACAGTATTGTTTTGGTGTTATGGGGCCTTTTATGATTCCATGCAAATGTTATAATTTTTTTCTATATCTGTGAGAAATAACTGGTAGTTTTATTGGAATGACATAAAATTTATAGATAAACTTGATAGGATTGACATCTTGATTATTATTGGTTCTTCCAATCCAGGAACATGGGATGTTTTTCCACTTTTTGGGTATCATTTTTTATTTCTTTTTCAAGTGTTTCACAGTTTTTCTTGTAGAGGTCTTAAACTTCTTTGGTTAGGTTTATTGCTAGGTATTTTACTTTTTTTAGCTATTGTAAATGAGATTACTTTCTTCAATTCTGTCTCAGTTTGTTCATTCTTAGTGTATAAAAATGCTATAGGATTTTGTAAATTGATTTTGTATCCTGCCACTTTATTGTATTCATTTATCACTTCCAGGAGATTTTGGGGGATTCTTTTGTATTTTCTATGTATAGAATCATATTATCTGCAAATATAGATAATTTTGCTTCTTCTTTGCCTATTTTAATGCCTTTTATTTGACTCTCGTGTGATTGCATTGGCTAGAGCTTCCAGTACCATGTTGAAGAGGAGTAGAAAAAGTGGTCAGCCTTGTCTTGCTCCAGTTGTTAGTGGAAAAGCTTTCAGTTTTTGCCCATTCAGTTTGATGTTAGCTATTGATTTGACATTTTTATTGTCTTGAGGAATGTTCTATCTATGTCAGTTTTTCTGAGATTCTTTTTTTTTTTTTGGAGAGAGATTTGCTATAGGGCGCGTGCGCTCGCCAGATGACAGAGAGAGACATTAGAGACAGAAAGCGAGAAATCACCCCCCAGGGGGGATGGTCACGCCGCAATCCCTTCTCCTCCATTCTCCTCTCGGGATCTTGGGCACGCACGCACATGTGCCCGGCGTGAGTTTCAAGCCACCAGGTCCGGGACACAAACCGCGGTCGACTACGTGGGAGTTCAGCGACATAGCCATTACGCTAACTGCTGGTTCCCAGTTTTTCTGACATTCTTAATCATGAAAGGATGTTGTATATTCTCATGATTCCTTGAGATATGCGCTTTTTGTTTCTCTGATGCAGTATTCACTTTTTCCTATTTATTGGAGTAGATTCTGTAGTATTGGAATAGGCCATTTCCCCCTTTCCTGGGTGTATTTCTATTAGAAGGCTGTGTCTCCCAGATTACAGCAAATGAAGCTTAGACTGGTAAATTTAGGTGGTTGGCTCCTCTACCAAACCTTTAGCTCTTGATTAGGTGGGAACAAGCTAAGGAGATTTATCTTAGTGAAGAGGATCAAGTTGTGCACTGTGCACACTTCAGTGTGCAGGTTGAAGTGCCACATGTTCCAGTGATAACCCCACAAAGTGGGGGTGCGCTCACAAGATAAAGCCTTCTGAGACCAAGCCCGAGTCTCCTGGTAGGCCACTTGAGCCCAGACAGCAGGGAGCACTGAGTGGATGGAGCGCAGCAAGTTCCAAAGATAATCATAGAATTCTTATAAAATTTAAGACAGATATTCAAAGTTTTATTTAAAATACGTGATTATTTCTATATTTTTTTGTGGAGAGAGTGAGAGGTTTTTGTTTTGTTTTTGTTTGTTTGTTTGTTTTGCTATAAGGCATGTGCACTCGACAGAAAAACAGAGAGAGAGAGACAGAGAGACAGAAAGTGAGAAATCACCAACCAGGCAGATGGCTATGCTGCAATCCTTTCTCCTCCATTCTCCTCTGGGGATCTTGGGCACACACACACACACACACACACATGCACCTGGCGTGAGTTTAAGCCACTGGGTCCAGGATTCGAACTGTGGTTGACTACATGGGAATCCAGCTACATAACCATTATGCCAACTGCTGGTCCCCATGATTACTTCTTTTATTATATCTTGATTTGAAAATTGTTGAGGACTTTCATTGACTCTGCTAGGTAAATAGTGAATGAATTTTTAAAATTAGATCTGAAAAGTTATTAAAAACTAAGGAAATTTTTTTCTCCTTTATATTATCTTTGGCTTAAGTTAACAATTCTGTTTTTCTTTTCTTCTCTCTCTTTTTTTTTTTTAAGAAATTTTTGCTATAGAGTGCATGCACTTGCCAGAGAGACAGAGATACAGAGTGACAGAAAGCAAGAAATCACCCCCCCACCACCGGGGGATGACCATAATGCAGTCCCTTCTCCATTCTCCTCTCAGGATTTTGGGCACGCAAACACATGCTCCTGGTGTGAGTTTTAATCTACTGGGTCAGGACTCAAACTGCTGTGAACTATGTTGGAGTCCAGTGATGCAGCATTTATACCATCTACTGGTCCCAGAATGCTTTTTCTTAATAACAATTTGAGAATTCTGAAGATATTTTCAACTTAGAAAATTTCTAAAACTATTGTCAAATTTGCCACTTATATTCTTAAAGCTATGTCTGGGGAACCAGCAGTTAGTGTAATGGCTATGCCACTGGACTCCCATGTAGTCGACCACGGTTTGAGTCCCAGACCCGGTGGCTTAAACTCATGCAGGGCGCGTGTGTGTGTATGGCCAAGATCCCTAGAGGAGAATGGAGGAGAAGAGATTGCAGCACGGCCATCCCCCGTTGAGGTTGATTTCTCACTTTCTGTCTCTCTCTGTTTTTCTGGTGAGTGCATGTGCCCTAAAGCAAAAACCTCTCCAAAAAAAAAAAAAAAAAGAAAAAAAAAGCTATGTCTGACATTACTAGCATATTCGTAAGGTTAGTTAATTGGGGTAAAATATATTTGAATATTAATGCATTTAATTAATTTTCCATTTCAACATAACTTCCATGAATAATTATTGGAGCAAGGAAAATATTAATTAAAAATAGTTATTAATCAATTAGTACTTAACTTTAAAGAATGACTAGACTTGTACTGATAATGTAAATAACTCTGTCATCAGTTTCTTTAAAAACTGTTATTTATCAACAAAAGAGGCAGCCTATTTGATTTTCTTGTCTCATATATGTGTATCTGTAAAGATAATCCAGTAATTTTTGTATTGATAATTGAATTGGAGCCTGAAGGATGACATTCTTGAATGAAAAATTTTATACACCAGTGAGATAGAAATTTGCAGTTGCATATTTCTTCGTAATAGCAAGAAAATCATATCAAATATTTATTTTAATCTCTTAAAATCTAAATAAATGAAGCATGTGAAGACTACTAAAAAGTATCAAAGGGAAAGAGGATAATTTTTAATAATTTGATGTTAAATTTTTAGGATATTGTAATATCTTCTTGAAAACTGAATTTACCTATTAAAAATTTATTTAAAATATGTTTCTTTTATTTTTCCATGACAAGGTGCTAGAAATATGTTCAGATATCCTGAGTTTAGAATAAGAGTTTCGAGGAGTAAACTATTAGATAGATATAATGAAGTATTCCATAACATAATAAGTCATATTTTTCACACTTTAACTTAGCAACAAAAATTCTATTGAATGAAAAGCTTTCCAAAATATAGTTCTTTATCTTCTTTATGATGGGGCTGTGTCGTGATGTCCCTGTGTTATTTTCAGGTTGTAACAGTCTGGATGCTGTTGACCTTTCTGGAGGAAAAAAATAATGCTTCGCCCGGAGATTTTTATGAGTAAAAGGCAGTCTGTGGGTAACACTTCTTTTACTTCATCAGTTATAAGAAGAAAATACTTCATGAGAATGTCATTGGAGAATACCTTCATCAAGTTTGCATTCTGCAACTAAAAGTTAGGTCTGTCATGGAAACTATTGAGTACTATGTGGAAAAAATGGTCTAGTTCTTATGTATCTGCAAACTTTGATTCCCAAAGGCTTGTTTTATTTACATGGAAAATATGACTCTTGCAATATGGCAACCTGTTTTAAAAAGTGAAAGGGTGAAGAGAGAAAAGTGCATTTTCAGGGTCCTCACAGTGGCAAAAAATGAAAAATTTCTTCCTCATTAAATCATTTCTTGATGTTTCCCAATAGATTTTGAGCTAAACACTTGTTAATCCCAAAGCTCTGACAAGCGAGGCCTGCAGAATTAGGCCAACCACTGCTACAAATAGCTAGTGTACATGAAACGGTAATCATTGCTTTCCAGTCTATTATTAGATTAACTTCATAGGGATTGCTTTTTTCTCCTGTGAGTTGATGCAAAAATGACATGCTTTACCCTCCAATAAATCTAATAGCAGAGTGGCTTTGACATGATGTTCATAGCCCTTGGTCCCATGACAGATTATTTTTGATTGCTGCAGGAGTTAGGAGCAGCTCTAAACCATTAGAATTTAAAGACATTATTGAAATGTTATAGCAAACCTGACTCATACAGAATATTGCTGATTCTGAGTTATGTTCACAGCTTTTTGCCCCCCATAGTCTTGACTTGAGAAACTGAATATAAATCATCAATTAAGTTGATAAACAGTTTTCAACAAGGCATAGGTTAATGTCTCTGGCTCTTGAGGATTTCTAGCATTGGTAAATGTCACCATGGAGAGTTCCTGTCAATACTTTGCATTTGACTACTTCAACATTTCTTTTTCCTTCTTATGAGAAACATAATATTAAATGCCAAGTCTCTTACATGGGCAATTCTAAATACATGTGTTTGGTAGCAAAACAATTTTATCGTTTCAGTGAACCAGTCACTTGAAATTTGTATTGCTTCTTTCCTACCTCAACATGCAATTCCCACCACCACCCCCAGCCTCCTGTAAATTTAATGAAAGATTTTATTATCTTGTCTTATGAAAATGGCTTAAATAAGTGCTTAGTAGATCTAAGTGTGCTTTCTCAAGGTTGTGGAATCTGGGTTGTGGAGTTTTCAGCTTTTGCAGGCCTGGTTCCAAGTGCTTTCTGATTCCATGCCAATATAATTTTAGGAGGATCTCTGTGTTATAATGAAGGTGATTCATTTTCTTGGGATATTCTAGGCTTATACCTGCTTTGAAGCCCTGCTTGATTTAGTGTTTTATCACTGTCTAAAGTGTTCTTATTTGAAAGATAAACTATATAGTTAACTTAGTTATTAAAACAGCTAATCTCTATATGAGTAAATTGATCTCTGACTGTCTCAGAATTTCACATGTGTAGAAATGAATTCTAACATTATTTCTTGGTTCTCTCCCTTCCATAGCCAATAACTTCGAATTCAACCTTTTCTGACTTGAAAATAAAGAGGCATATAATACATAGCAGGCCACCTCATTTCACATGCTCTTGTATAGAGACAATTGTAATGCTAAACTGGGTCTAAAAACTTTAAAGCATTGTTATATTAACCATTGATCTTCACCCTTGCAGGGGCTAAAATAGTTATAAACTAGCACTTCTTGTACCCCAGTTTTCTCTATATCATGACAATGTGAAGAACTAAGATATATTTAATGATGTATTTCTATTCACTGTATTAGGCACTGGCATTATTGCAAATCACTGCAGGCAGCACAACTAATGAGGGAGCTAAGGATGGGCCTCTTCTTAGGCAAGATTAAAATGCAAAACAACTTTGAATTACTTTAATCAGAAATTTTGAACATTTAAAAAATTTATAAGTAACAATGCAATTCATGTTATGAAAATGCATGGTATGCTTGACTATAGCTGCATATGGAGTAAAATGTACTGTAATTTGATTGAGAAATGCCTTCATTAAATTTATAGCAAGATTTGTTACACACATAGATCTAAAGCTAATGTGAATCTAATCTAATCCATTGGTTGTTAACTCTTTTATTTTTTTTAATAATACACTTTTCCAGCTTCTGTATTCAGTATATGGTAGCAGCTTGACAGCATTTAAAGTTCCATAGGAAGCAAAAATGTTCCAAATATAATGATATTTATTATTATTTATGTAGTGCATTTTAATAGCTAAACATACATCAGATATTACATGGCATAGTTTATAATCAAGGACCAAGTAACAGATACATATAAGGAACAGTTTTTTGCAAAGAAGGAAAAAAATATACATCCGCATAGCAATGATAGATAAGTAGGTGAGTTTAGACGTTTAGTAGATAGGTAGGTATATTTAGTTGTCAAAGGAATTGGAAATAATTAATTTCACACAGCCAACTATAAAGGTCAATAATGATAAACACCTGATTTCTATTAGGTCGTCAGAAAAGTCAAGACAGGGACCAGCAGTTAGCATAATGGCTATGTCGCTGGACTCTCACGTAGTCGACCGCAGTTCGAGTCCTGGACCCGGTGGCTTAAACTCATGCCGGGCGCATGTGCGTGCGTGCCCAAGATCCCGAGAGGAGAATGGAGGAGAAGGGATTGCGGCATGGCCATCCCCCCAGGGGGGTGATTTCTCACTTTCTATCTCTCTGTCTCTGTCTCTCTGGCGAGTGCACACGCCCTATAGCAAAAAACAAAACAAAAAACAAAACAAAACAAAGAAACCTCTCCAAAAAAAAAGAAAAAAAAGACATTTTTTTGTTTTGTTTTTCTATGCAAAAATGCATCATGGCTTTTCCAACAACCCAGTATTGCTAGGTTGCTTAGATATTCCCCGTAGCAAATAGCCTTTCTTGACCATCAGTTAGAAAAACACTCTTTAACTTTATTTGCTAAGCACAAGCAATTCATAGATAATTGTAGGGAAAAAAAACCAACATATAGCTGAGTATAGAGGTAAAGTCACTTCATTTCAGTGACATATCAGAAAAATTTTTGTTTGCTTTTTTGACAGTGTGTTTCAAAACAAGTTTCCTCTACTTGTGTCAGTGTAATAGTTGATTTTCCTAACTCAACTAATTTAGAAACATTTGATGACTGATATGTTTTGTATTGCATAAAGATTTTAAAAAACATTAATGGTAAGCTGATACAATAGTTTTGATGATTTAGTTAGGTTCATTATTGTTTTCATAAATTTCAAGCAGAATGGTGTGATAAACCAAGAGGCTGTCTGTATATAATAGTAATACAAAGTATACCTATCTGCTTATTGAAAATATATTTTCTGTCGGGATCACCAGATGGCGAAATGGCTAGGTTGCTGGACTCTCAGGTAGTCGACTGCAGTTCGAGTTTTGGACCCAGTGGCTTAAACTCATGCTGGACATGTGTACATGCGTACCCAAGATCCCAAGATGAAAATAGCGGAGAAGAGATCACAGCATGGCCATATGGCCATCCCCCCGGGGGTGATTTCTTGCTTTCTGTCTCTGTCTTTCTGGTGCGCGCATGCACCCTATAGCAAACACCTCTTCTCAAAAAAAAAAAAAAAAAAAAAAAAAAAAAAAGAAAGAAAGAAAAAATGTATTTTCTGTCTTATTCTCAAAATTTTAAGTGGTATTTTTATTTTATAATTGTTTGTCATGCATATACTAAAGATGGAAATAATATATCACATAGGAAGTTCTGCTTCTACAAACTTTATTTTAAAAATGGAGGTATTATTAGCCTATAGTAATGTGTCTTTTTATATATTATTTTTTATTGCTATGGGGTCATGTACTTGCTGGAGTGTGACACAGACAGAGAAAGAGAGAGGAAAAGTAAGAAATCATTCCCCAAGGGATGTCAATCCCTTCTCCTCTACTCTCCTCTTGGGATTTTGTTCACACACACACACACACCCAGCATGATTTTCAAGCTGCTGGGTCCAGGACGAGAACCATCTGTCTTAACCTCCATGCCATCTGCTGGCCCTATGATGTGTCTTTTTTTTTTTTTTTTTTTTTTAAGGTTCTTGCCATAGAACATGTGCACTCTTAGAGAGAGTGAACAGGAAAGTAAAAAATCATCCCTGAGTGGGACTAGGATTTGGTGTAATGGCTATGTCCCTGGACTCTCATATAATTGACCATGGTTCAAGTCCCGGACCTTGTGGCTTAAACTCACGCTAGGTGTGTGCACGTGCATGCCAAAGATCCCGAGAGGAGATTGGAGGAAAAGGGATTGCGGTGTGACCATGCCCCTTGGGGGTGGTTTCTCTCTTTCTGTATCTCTCTGTCTTTTTGGCGAGTGCACATGCTCTATAGCAAAAACCTCTAAAAAAAACAAAGAAAAAGAAAAAGAAAAAGAAAGAGAATAAGAAAGAAAGAAAGAGAAAGAAAGAAAAAGAAATCATCCCTCAGGGACAGTGGCCATACTACAATCTCTTCTCCATTCTCCTCCTGTGATTTTGAGCATGTTTGCACACACATTCAGTATGATTTTCAAGCCACCAGGTCCAGAACTGTGGTCAGTCATGTGGGAAGTCCAATTCCTTAATCAGTGCTACCTGCTGACCCCTGTAACGTGTCTATTATGAAATAAACTATGACGTATATTATTCTACCTGTAAATTTATAGAATAGAAGGAAACTAGACAAGAGGAAGTAGTTACACTAGCTTCTATTATTTAAGTTGGAGAATATCATGATATTCTTTTTCTTCTGACTTTATTATGGAGCATGATGCAGTAAAATTGGACTGGATTGACCCCTAACTAATGACTCATTAAATATCATTTCCGATAATTCATTTTTCTGCTTCAATATTTTCCTAATCTGTAAGATATAGATAGTCATGCTTGTCTGTTTATTTCTTAGGCTGTTTTGATGTGCATATGAATATGTGAATTGTATATGAAAATTCTTTAAATGAATTCTTTAAATTCTGGACCTGGCAGCTTGCTTTCTCACTTTGTCTCTCTCTGTCTCTCTCTCACACTGTCCCTCTCTGCTCAATTAAAAATAAATAAATAAATAAATAAATAAGGTTAAATAAAATAATTCTTTATTTATTTATTTATTTTTTTGGAGAGGTTTTCGCTATAGGGCGTGTGCGCTCGCCAGACAGACAGAGAGAGACATAGAGACAGAAAGCGAGAAATCACCCCCCAGGGGGGATGGTCACGCCGCAATCCCTTCTCCTCCATTCTCCTCTCGGGATCTTGGGCATGCACGCACACATGCCCGGCCTGAGTTTTAAGCCACCAGGTCCGGGATGCGAACTGCGGTCGACTATGTGGGAGTCCAGCTACATAGCCATTAAGCTAACTGCTGGTTCCCAAATAAAATAATTCTTTAAAAGAAATGACTACTGTTCCTTGCAAAATAAAGTGAACTATTTTGGTTTTGTGGGTATCATACACTAGCTCATTATTTTTTCTTGGAAGATGAAATATATTTCATTACCACCAAAAAAGTATTATTCATACACTGTTTATAACCCAGATGGCTAATAACATATGGAATATATCTATACACCTGCAGTGTAACAGGTTCCTCATGCTCTAACATAATACGTTAAGCAATACCACAACATACTTCTAATGACTTCAAAGCTATTCCAAATCTCATGCATTTTGAAAACATTTCATTATTTGTAATTCTTGGGTTTGTCTATATTAAATATAAAAGTAATGATTTTGGTAGAAAGATATGTCTTTCCATATGTGAAAAAATGTTTTGAAGCTCACATACGCTCTCAGGAGTTAATGTTTTCGATATTTACAAGAGCAAACCATTCTGGAGACCATAATGCTATGTATGCTATCAGCTGGGCAGTAAGCCACCATTTGGAAAAGTCTCCCCTTCTTTCCATCATTCTATAATTTATTCACTAAAAAAATTGAAGCATAGTTCGTATCTTTGAGGGGAAAGATGATAATTAAAACCATGTAATAAAAGTGTAATTTAACAAAACTGTCAGATTTGGGTATTTTTTTTTTCTATTTTCAGCCTATTATTTTTAAAATTACTTGTGTATTAAAAAGGCCATAAAATCGTGCTGAGTGTCAGCACATTCTGTCTTCGAACACATTTTAATTCTCATTTTCCTTTGCTTAAATAGTAAAAACTTTATAAATTAGAAACAAAAATTAATTGAATAAGCTCCAATCGAATGTTTTTATGTTATTGTATGCATTTAAAAAAGTGCGTTGTAAACTTTTCAGAGCTGGTAACAGCGGCTAACGTGTCTATTCTTCCTGATTTTAATGCAGTGCAAGGGAAAATAATGCTGATGTTGTGTGAAGCACCATTTATTTTCAGTTTTTAAACCCAACATGTTTACTAAGTTAATATGCACTTTAATGCCAGAATCTATGATATCTAAATTAGATTTGACTAACATTATTTTCTGACTAATATGAAAACTATGATTTGTGCGATAGCTATATTTTCTAAAGACTCCCCAAATACCTTATGTGATAATGAGTAAAAGTAAGGTGTTTGCCAATTTAAAGGCATCTCTTCTATATTCTTAATATGCCCTTATTCATTGTGCTAATAGAACTCTTAGAGCTTCCTAACATTCAGGAATGTGAGTTCAATGTTCCACACAATGCCATACTCCAGCAGTAGAGAATGGGGTTATGGAAGCCCACAACAGGGGAAGCCTCCCTATTTTTCCACACAAGGCAGCCACTCAGTAGGGCCATAAAATAGGGGATGGGTAACTGTCATATATGGCCTAGAAAGAACAGTTTTGCCTGTTCTGGAGTCAGTATAGGCAGTTCTTTTTTAGTGTAAAAATATGGGGAGGGGGAGCTTTTAAAAAGCTGGTGGAAAATAGAATTAGTGTTTATACTTATATTGCTTCAAATACTTGAACATGCAGTTTTTCATAATATGCATATTCTGTGAACTTTAGGAAGACCTCTTTGAATGTTAATTTAGTCATATAGCAATAATGGAATTGACAAGTGCTTAGTCTGTTCCAGGAACTTTGCTCAGTGCTTCACACCTGTTATCTTATTCAACTCCTAGAAGAACTTTCTGAGATAGGCACCCATTACCTCTGTTTTATTAGTAAGGAGACAGAGGTTCAGAGAAGTCACTGCTAATGAATGAATGCCAGCTCTGACTTTTCTAGTATCATGCTTTTAACTACAGGGCTACATTACATTTTTCATGTTCTAAATATGGGCCAAAAGAAAGTCTCACAGATATGGCATCCACTAGTCCGTGTGGAAGGTGGGAATCATGGAAAGTGCATTGACTCTCTCTAGTCTCTGGTGTACTTCCAACCACATTTTGAAAGGCATAATTTCACTTCATTACACCACATTTCCCCATCTATCAAGTGGGATTGGTTGGTTGTGCTCATAGGTCGTTAGGAGAGTAATATTAGATGAGAGATGTGTATTAGGGTTCTCTAGAAAAACAGAGCTATTATATGTGTATGTGTGTGTGTGTGTGTGTATATATATATATATATATATATATATATATATATATATAATACATATAAAATGGGAGTTGGCTGACTCTCCTGATTATGGAGGCAGAGAATTTCCACAACATACTGTCTATCTAGAAGTCGAAAAACCAAGAAAGTTGATGGTGTAATTCAGTCTCAGTCTGAAGACTCTCAATTCAAGGCCAACTTTTGAGAAGTGAAGGGGTATGCTGTTACTAGCTTGGGAGTTTGAGGGCCTGAGAATGAGGAGATTAGGTATTTGAAGGCAGAAGATTGACTTCTTAGGTTAAACAGAAACAAATTCACCTTTCTTCTGCCTTTTTGTTCTATGTAGGTCCTCAACAGATTGTATGATGCCAGACCACATTGGTGAGAGTAGAACTTTTCTCAGTTTACTAATTAACATGCTAATCTCTTCTAAAAACACTCTTAGAGACTCACCCAGAAATAATGTTTTGCCAGCTATCTCAGCATCCTATCCCTTAACACAGTCAAGTTGACACATAAAATTAACCATTAACAGCTCAGTCTAGGTGGTACAGCCCACCTAGTAGTATATTGGATTGTAGTGTTGGAGGCCATATAGCCAACTGTAGATTTGGATCCCAGGTTGGCCTGAAAAGATATTGGACTTGGCAAAAAAACAGGTTCCCAATGTCTTGAGGAGAGGGAGGACTGAAGAGAGGGAATTACAGTGTGACAAGACCTGTTGAGGGTGCTTTCTTTCTCTCTCTTTCTCTCTGTCCTGTTTGCATATGCTCGCTATCATAAAAAAATTAACCATCACAACTGTGTGATCTTTGAATGAATATTTTGAAGATATTAAATGAATGAATTTATGTTTAAATGGCAAACCTCACTAACACATACGTATTTTTCTATTTTTTAAACATTTACAAATGAGATGGCATTTTCTTATTTCTTTTTGTAGTGATGGTCATATAGTGGTAATAACTAATGTGTTATTGCCTGTCTGAAATTTTCAAGAAGAATACACATTTCTTCACCTATAAGATTTGTTATTGTCTTTTTCTTCCTCATTTCCTTTTGCTCCCCTCAATTTATCCATGATGATAAAATTATTCCATTGGTGACAGACAACAAAATTTAATTTTGTTTGAAATAGTAAATAGCATTTTTTCCCAAGTGTGACTTTTCTTCAGTGTTTACATTTTCTGTTACACATTATATTTGCATTCTTGCAAAACAGATTGAAAATCTTGTTGCATAGTGGTAGGGGAACATTGGTTTCTACTTTGTCCCATTTGTTCTGTTAATGCTTTATTGGACTGATCTACCCTCATAACCTGCAATTATCACCAAAATGTAAGTTGTGACTATGTCACCTTTTACTTGATTATTTCAACTATGCTGCTGTAAGTAATCAGGTGTAGTTTGGCTTGTTGGGTGTGTGGGTAGAAATCATTGCACTGTGCTGCTAATGATCCTTGTCTGCTTGTTCTTACCTACTTTTTACAGGCATCATAATGAAAGCTAGACTATTTCTTTGAGGGGGAAGAAACTTATTTAAAGCAACTTGAAGACTTTTCTAATAGAAAATGAAAAACTATTGAAAATAATATCTATTTTTTTTCTTTTTTTTTTCAGAGGTTTTTGCTGTAGTGTGTGTGTGCTCACCAGACAGAGAGAGACAGAGAGACAGAAAGCGAGAAATCACCCCCCAGGGGAGATGGCCACGCCACAATCCTCCATTCTCCTCTTGTGATCTTGGGCATGCACGCACACGCGCCCAGCGTGAGTTTTAAGCCACCGGGTCCAGGACGCGAACTGCGCTCAACTACATGGGAGTCCAACGACATAGCCATTACGCTAACTGCTGGTCCCCAAAATAATATCTATTTTTTAGCTTTCAGCAGTTGATGGTGCTGGAATTCTACTGCCACTATAGGGATTCTCATTAACCTCACCAAGAAAGAACCTCCCTTGTTAGCTTTTCTAGATCTCTATTCCAGTTTGTTAGTAATGATCAATTCTGTAGGAGGGCCTATTCTGAGCAGTTAACTTCCTGTAAGGGATGACTGGATGTGTTATCAAAAATACTATTAAAGGACAGTTAGCTAAGGGTGGAGGGTATTTTTGAGTATTTTTCTTGGAATTAAAACTATGAAAGTAAGCTTCTTTGTGTCTATGTGTGCATGTAGGTATTTTATGTGTGTGACCATGTGTTTATAAACTTTGGTTTTCTAATTTTTAGTCTAAAAGATTTAAATCTAAGTTTAAAAAGTTTTCATTTGAATACAGTTCATAAATATCTAGATTTAAAAAGGCTCACATGGCCACTAATGATGGTACAGATGGTAGGGCACTATTGGAGCCACATGGGAGGCCCACCTTCAGATCCCAGGTATACCTGAATGTGCCAGCAGGCCTGCACATGCCTGTGATCCTAGTTGTCTGGAAGCTTGTGGAGAAGATTGCATTGTGGCAAAATCCTCTCAAGGTTACTTCTCTCCCTCTCTTTCTCCATAAATAAATAAACTTCTAGAATGAGCACATAGTCTTCCAGAACTCTGTTTTGCAAGTTATTCTTCCTAATGACTAAGGAAAATTTCAACAATGTCGTAATTATATTGCATCATGAATGTCTGTTTTTTGTTTATATTCCTTATTCAAGATTCAGCATTTATTGGAAAGTAAGTAGATGAAAGAAATCAGTAACAAAGTGATTGCATATGTATTAATTTATTTCAGTATTAGAAGATAGAAATTATAAATGACCAAATGATAACTTGGATGGGATATTCAGAAGATTTGGATTTTGTATTTTGTTGCATTACATTTTAGATTGATCTAGATTTCTTAAAGAAAAGAGTAAGGGAAATTTGGATTTGCTTCATGTACGGACACTATCTTTTCTCTGAAATAGAATAATGCATGGCATGGGTACTCAGCAGAATTATTAGCATTTGCAAAATAGTAGGTGGGTTTACAGAATCAAAGCTGTTGACCTAATTTGAAGGAAATTTCATTATTTTGTATATGCTTACTCCACCAAATAAGAAATGTCGTCCCAGGGCCAGCCCCATATTCTAGTAGTTAAGGGAAGCTGGATCTCACATGGCCATCTTTGGTTTGAATCTTGTTCTGTCAACTTGAAAAACACTAGATATGTGCATGTGTGCTTCCATGCCTCAAATCCCAACAGGATAGAGAAATGAAACAGAAGTGATTTTTGCATGACCATGTCCCAATAGGAGATGCTTTCTCCTCCCTCTTCTCTCTCTCTCTATCTCTCTGTCTCTATGTCTCTGTCTAGTGAGAACACATGCCCTCTGGGAACTTGAACATTTAACATCATAAGTGATTTTTGGGTCACTATGTTTATTTTATGTTCTTGACCACTTAAATGCATATTGCTTCCTTAAGTTTCACTAGTTACAGTACAAGGTTTGCTGTGTATAAATCAGGTAATGTATCATTGAAAGCAAGGCTAATATTAATTTGAAAATATAATAGCAAAAGAATTACAGGGAAAGATTTCAGACTTTTTTAGGTTATAACTATCCACATATAATATTATGTTTGTTATTTATAAAGAGAGCCAACATTATTTAATTTGGGGGAAAAATGTAGCATACAATGTTGGATGAAGAAATCACATGTAGGGAACCAGCAGTTAGCGTAATGGCTATGTCGCTGGACTCCCAGGTAGCCAACTGCGGTTCGCGTCCCAGACCCGGTGGCTTAAAACTCACCGGGCGCGTGTGCATGCGTGACCAAGATCTCGAGAGGAGAATGGAGGAGAAGGGATTGTGGCATGACCATCCCCCCGGGGGGTGACTTCTTGCTTTTTGTCTCTCTGTCTGTCTGGCCAGCGCACACGCCCTATAGTGAAAAGTGAAAACCTCTCCAAAAAAGAAAGAAAGAAAGAAAGAAAGAAAGAAAGAAAGAAAGAAAAAGAAAGAAGAAAGAAAGAAAGAAAGTCACATGTATTCATATAAACAGTTCCCATATTTTGTCTTATTTCAGTCACTTACTAGCTCTATGTTCTTGGGTAAGTCTTTTATGTTCTCTAAACTTCAGTTTTTGATCTGCATTATCATCTCCCTAGTCTCTCCTATATTTGGTATTTATTAGTTTGGCTCTGTGAAACACCATATGAACATAATGCATGAATATCATTAATACGATAAATAGTATCACTGACATTATAACAAAGAACAAATCACAAAAATCTTATTGGTCATCAAAATAATTTGCTTTATGTCCACATTTCCATATAACTTTAAAATAATGTGTACTCGGACCAGCAGTTGGCATAATGGCTATGTTGCCAGACTCCCATGTAGTCAACTGCGGTTCGAGTCCCAGACCCGGTGGTGGCTTAAACTCACGCCAGGCATATGTGTGTGCATGCCCAAGATCCCGAGAGGACAATGGAGGAGAAGGGATTGTGGCGTGGCCATCCCTCCAGGGAGTGATTTCTCTCTTTCTGTCTCTCTGTCTCTCTCTGTCTTTCTGGCGAGCACACACACACCCTGTAGCAAAAACCTCTCCAAAAGAAAATAATAGTAATGTGTATCTCTTAACTTTTTATTTGTCTCAGCTAACCCTTCACATGCATTGCATTATTATCTACCTGTCACAGCAGACAGTGATATTAAGGTGCAGTTAGTAAATCCTAAAATCACTGAAGGAAGAACAGTTAGATCATTTCCTATTTTCCTTCCTCAAATACGATAGAAAATCCAAGTCAATGCTATATTGACATAGCTTTTCTATTTGCTATCAGTTATAAATGCTGGGATTACCTGAGTGATTGTTTTCTCAGAAAGCCATAATGTAATCTCAAACCTAATACTCCAACAACCATGCGCTAATTAAAACTGCAATTATATTTTTGCTCAAACAAAACGACTTAATAAACATTATCACAAACTGTTTACCCTTCCCCAAAACAATTTATGCTCACTAATACAATTTCCCATTAAAACTGCTGCCAGGTAAATTAAAAACTCTTGAAATAGTAAGTAAGTGGGAAATTAATTCAACAGTTTAATCTAGACCTAATAACAGTTGCAAGCTCAGAAAAAGATTGCTACAGCGGGGAGTTAATTAACAGCTTATTCCCCATTTGATAAAAGTAATCCACTCTAATTCCAGTGTAATTTACCTCAATGTAATATAAAACCACAAGCTGCTTCTGGTGCTGGTAATTATTAGCTTTGTCCTGTGGCCACATTGACAATAAAAGTCAGCAGTATCTTAATAATAAGAGGCTGTCTGCTAAATGCCCACAATTAAAGATGTAATATGAAATCTTTCAACAGCAGCAACCATGTATATTGCCACACAAGCAGGGGTTGCAGTTTAGATTTAAACTGCGTTTAATTGCTCTATCTAGTTCTAGGAAACAGGTGTGCCAATGTGAAAAGTAAGCATTTCATTGGCTTCCTATAGGGAAGCACAGAGATGATAAGTGATGAATCCCTCCTATTCTTTTCATCTGTACTCCCAGTGATTTAGTATAGCTATCTTCTCTACTTGAACTAGTGTGCAATCCCATGCAATTCCTCTATCCCTTCCTCACTCCAAACCATCCTCTATGTAGCCAGACGCACAAATCTCTTTATTGCTATAAACCTTTATTTACTACCTATTGTCCACAGGCCAAAGTTGAAACTTATTAGCATAACATAAGACCTTACATATTCTGGCCCTATGCTACCATTCAAACCTTACTTATCAACTTGGAAAGTAAATGAAGTTATCCTTTCCTTGCTTATCTACCATCTACTATGTGAAATATCTTTTGGCACTCTCTGCAAAAATTGAGTCATTTTTCTTTGTGTTCTACTGTAACACTTTTCAATTGTCTATCATTTCACTTACTGCATTGCTTTTCATTTATGTTAACATGTCTCTCTCCACCTTCTAGGTTAGCAGATCTCACAGTGTGGTCCCTGGACTAGCAGCATCAGCATTCCCTGAGACCTTGTAAGAAATGCAAATGTTCAGGTTTCATTCCAGAACTACTGAATCAGAAACTCTGGGTGTGGGGCATAGTGATAAGTTTAAACAAGCCCTCGGGGTGATTATGATTGATATTAAACTTTGAGAAGCTTTCTAGATTATGATCATCCTGGAGATGTAGGCACGATTAAAAAATTTCTTTAGCTGGCCAGTTATAGGATATAGCAGGAACTCAAAATATTTTAGGGGCCGGCTTGGTAGCACAATGGTAATGCACTGCTCAAGCAATACAGGATTTATATGGAAGATCACAGGTTGGTTCCCTGGCCAACCTATAAATGTTGAAAGGATACATCATGCACCTGGCTGGCTGAGAAGGCTGAGAGGTGGAGATTGCAGTTTAAGATCTTGTTGAGAATGCTTGGCTTTCTTTATCTTTCTCCCTCTCGTCTCTCACTCTCATGAAAGAACTAAAACTAAAAATATATTTTTTGAATGAGTGAATTTTGGGAAAATAGGATAAATGTTATGCAAAACTGGTAATCTAGAGAAGCTATAAAAGTGAAAGTAACTTCCAAGTTCCTTTTTATCCAACTAAAATATAAAGTTTATGTTTCTCTAATACACATTCTTTATCCTACATAAGTCATCAAAGTCCATAAATTATCAATACAGATTGGGTACCCCTTATCCAAAATACTTAGGACCTGAAGTGGTTCGGATTTTGAATTTTCAGATTTTAGACTATTTGCATATACAGAATGAAGTATCTTGGGGATGGAACCCAAGTCTAAAAACAAAATTTATTTATGTTTCATATATACCTTATACACAACCTAAAGGTAATTTTATACAAATTAATTTTTTTTTTTTGGAGAGGTTTTTCGCTATAGGGCGCGTGCGCTCGCCAGACAGACAGAGAGAGACATAGAGACAGAAAGCGAGAAATCACCCCCCAGGGGGGATGGTCACGCCGCAATCCCTTCTCCTCCATTCTCCTCTCGGGATCTTGGGCATGCACGCACATGCGCCTGGCGTGAGTTTTAAGCCACCGGGTCCAGGACGCGAACCGCGGTCGACTACGTGGGAATCCAGCGACATAGCCATTACGCTAACTGCTGGTTCCCCAAATTAATTTTGTATTGCAGCATTTTGACTGTCATCTGCCATATGAAATCAAGCATGAAATCTTTCACTTTTAGTATCATGTTGGCACTCAAAACATTTTGAATTTTTGAGTATTTCAGATTTCAGAATTTGGGGATAGTCACAATTATCCTGTATGCCAATTCTTTCTGTGTAACAAAAGATAAATGGAGGGACCAGCAGAGGGAATAATGGTTATGTCACTGGACTCTCACATAGTCAATTGTGTTCGAGTCCTGGACCTGATGGCTTGAACTCAATGATGGGCACATGTGCGTGCATGCCCAAGATCCTGAGAGGAGAGTGGAGGAGAGGGAATTGTGGCGGGGCCATCCCCCTGGGGGTGATTCCTTGCTTTATGCCTCTCTCTGTCTCTTTGATGAGCGCACACACCATATAGCAAAAATCTCTCTCTAAAAAAAAGGATAAATGCCTCAGAAATATGTCTATATGGGGACCAGCAGATGGTGTAGTGGCTACATCGCTGGACTCCCATGTAGTTGACCACAATTCGAGTTCTGGACCTGGAGGCTTAAACTCACGCTGGGTGTATTTGTGTGTGTGCCCAAGATCCTGAGAGAAGAATGGAAGGGAAGAGATTATGATGTGGCCATCCCCCATGGGGAGTGATTTCTTGCTTTCTGTCTCTCTGTCTCTCTCTGTCTCTCTGCACATACCCTATAGCAAAAAAAACTCTCCAAAAAATAAAAAAAATAAAAAAAGGAAATATGTCTACATGATACTGATATTCTCAGAAGTTTAATCTAATTTCTTTTCCCATTGGAAGTAATGTTTTAGACTGTCTTACTCAGACAAGATGGTCTAATTATTTTAAATGCTATAATAATTACTCTTTCTAGTTAACTTTTAGTTAACACCTGAGTATTACAGACAAAAGTATATCCTGTGTATTTCTGGTATTTTTTATGTGAGCACTAAACTTCTACAAAGTTGGTATATATTCTTTTTTTTAAATTTACTTTCTTTTTTTTTTTTAATATTTGGAGAGGTTTTTTTGCTATAGGGCACGTGCATTTGCCAGAAAGACAGAGAGAGACAGAAAGACAGAGAGTGAGAAATCACTTCCCAGGGGTGATGGCCACACTGCAATCCCTTTTCCGTTCTCCTCTTGGGATCTTGGGCACACATGCACATGCGCCCAGCATGAGTTTAAGCCACTGGGTCCAGGACTGGAACCATGGTTGGCTACATGGTAGTCTAGCGACATAGCCATTATGCTAACTGCGGTTTCCAAAAGTTGGTATATTATTAACTGAATATATTACTATGGATATACAATACTCAAAAATACATAAATGATGATTCTCTGAGAAGATTCCTCATGGAAACTGGGAACTAGATATTTCAGGGCACAGGAGAAATGAAGATTTTCTACTCATAATTCAGCCTCCAGCAAGCAAAGCTAGTGTGGCAGGAGAGATGAGCCATTCTCTGAGAAGATTCCTCATGGAAACTGGGAACTAGGTATTTCAGGGCACAGGAGAAATGAAGATTTTCTACTCATAATTCAGCCTCCAGCAAGCAAAGCTAGTGTGGCAGGAGAGTTGAGCCATTCTCTGAGAAGATTCCTCATGGAAACTGGGAACTAGATATTTCAGGGCACAGGAGAAATGAAGATTTTCTACTCATAATTCAGCCTCCAGCAAGCAAAGCTAGTGTGGCAGGAGAGTTGAGCCATTCTCTGAGAAGATTCCTCATGGAAACTGGGAACTAGATATTTCAGGGCACAGGAGAAATGAAGATTTTCTACTCATAATTCAGCCTCCAGCAAGCAAAGCTAGTGTGGTAGGGAGCCCCTCTGGCCTTCTATCTCTGTCTCTGTGTCTCTGAGGTCTCTGTCTCTCTCTGCTCCTGTCTCCTCATTTTTTTTTTAGTAATTTTTCCTTTTTACGATTTTTTTAAAGGTAGAGTTTCTCTCTGGCTCTCAGCTCCATCTTTTGTTTTGTTAATAATCCCTTCTGCTCCTTTCTCCCAGGCAGGAGAGTTGAGCCATTCTCTGAGAAGATTCCTCATGGAAACTGGGAACTAGATATTTCACGCAGCGCGCTTGCGCGCCACGTGGTTTTCTATTTTGTGATTTTTTTCTCTTAAAAAAAAAAGAAAAGCAATTATAATTTTTTATTTTTTTGTCTTTTTTCTCTCTTTTTGTTGTTGTTTCTCTCTCTCTTTTTCATTTTCCTTTTTCTTGTCTCTCTATCCAATATCTACTGAATCTGCTGCACCAGCGATCACAACAGAACGGCAATCAGATTCTAGAACACCTCTGTCTGCTTGCTCCTGAACATTGAGGCTTAACTTCAAGAATTTGAAAGAAACACGCCATTCATCAGATGACAAGAAATCACCGTCGGATCACGAGAAATATGGGAAAACTAGAAAATACCTCTCCTCCAATGGAAAAGAGTAACTCTCCTTCATCCACAAGCAGTTCGGTGAAAGTCATGAAAATGTCTGATAAGGAATTTAGAACATTCGTAATGTCAAAGCTAACAGAGATGGAAGAAAAGAGAGATAATGAACTGCTAAAGAGAAAGGAGAAAGAAATTGATGAGTTCCAGGAGATGAGGAAATTCTTGCAAGATCTAAAAGAGGAATTACACACTTTACAAAAGACTCAAACAGAACTGCTAGAGATGAAGTCTATAATACAAGAAGTCAAAATCTCCCTTGAAAGTATTAAAAACAGACTAGATCATTCAGAAAATAGAATCTCAGATGTAGAAGAGAAAATGGCTGGCTTAGAAAAGTCCACCACGAAGACTGAGAAAATGGCTCAAAAATTTGAGAATGATATGCGAGAAGTACTGGATACCATCAAACGTCCAAATATCCGGATAATTGGCATTCCAGAAGGTGAAGAGACCCATAAGGGCATTGATAATCTATTCCATGAAATCCTGCAAGAAAACTTTCCAAACCTAGAGAGGCATTCGAAGATCCAGTCCCAGGAAATACAAAGAACCCCAAATAGAATCAACCCAAGGAGATCTTCTCCAAGACACATTATAGCCAGGTTGACCAAAACCGCAGACAAAGACAAGATACTAAGATTGGCAAGAGAGAAACATCAAGTTACCTACAAAGGACATCCCATCAGGCTAACAGCAGATCTCTCATCAGAAACAATGCGAGCGAGGAGAGAATGGGAAAATATATTCAAAGTGTTACGAGAGAAGCAATTTCAGCCAAGAATACTGTACCCGGCAAGATTATCTTTCAGGTGGGAAGAAAAGACAAGAACATTCTCAGATAAACAAAACCTGAAAGAATTTACCAGCACCAGACCAGATCTCCAAGAAGTTCTCAAGGGTGTGCTGTATCAAGAAAATTAAACACAGACACACGGAAATAAGAGTCCAAAAACTATGAAAGTGGCCAACTTAATCAGAGGGACAAGTCTGGAGTTGAATACTATATCCCAGAATTTAATCAGGAAAATTGAACCAGAACAGAAGATAAAAGTCCATGAGACTGATAGGTTCATGCACCTTCCATTTGAACAGAATCCTAACTTGTTTCCTGGCTTTAAGCAAAGTTCCTTGGCATTTCTTTGAGTTAAGTTAAAACTGGTTTTCTTAGTAGTAATGAGTAAACTCACCATGGAAAGTAGTTAGATTATGTAGGAAATTGTGTGATCAATGCAACGTGGGTGGGAAGGGAATGAAGGACAATTGTAGACACCGGAGGTGGTGTGAGAGGAGGGTGGGAAGGGACAGAGGGTCAGAAAGAGGGGTGGAAGTAATTCTAGGAACTAGTAATGGAAAATTTTTTGTAATGTGCATGATTGTATCACTATGCAGTGTGTACTGGATGGGAGATTGCATTTTGTATGCTGTGATGAAGCTTAGGGAAGGAATGTAAATTGAGTTACAAAAAAAAAAGTTTCAGAAAAAAAAAATATATCTATTCAATGACTGCAGTAGGATATGTAGCCACAGCTAGGTATTACTTTATAGGATGCGTAAAGTAAGACTTGTGTTCATGGAAATGTGGGTATCACCTGTGTTTGCTATGAGGGTATTTGGATTGATTAGGGTCTTTGGCGTTACAATAAAATGTGAGGAGAAAACAGTATAGAAAGCAAACATAGTTACCAGAGACTGTGGGAGGAGAGTGGGAGATGGCAGAGGGTAAGAGATAGAGAATCTAGGATGGGGGAGAAAAAGCAAAACATACAGAAGACAAGAAATGGAAGATCATTTGCTGACAATAACATGTTTGTTGATGTGCTTGATTGAGACAATATATAGTGTAATTTGGATGGAAAAAAAAAAGAAATGAGAAATTTATGAAACCCAATAAGCAGTTTAAAAAAATAAAGTTTAAATAAGATGAAAAAAATATATAAGTAATTCTTAATCAGAATGCTCAATATCCATTCAAAATTTATAAATTCATTAAACCTTTCATTATATGTGCTAAAGTTCCATTATTTTGAATTAGTAACTAAATAGATTCAGTAATGCATAAACTTATTATATAGTTGCTTCTGGATTTTAGATATGGTCTTGTTTACACCAAAACATAACATTTTGGGAATATTATACAAATAATAATAACTCTCAATTTGTTTGATGTTTAACAGCAAATTTATAAAATAAAGTTTATTTTGGAGTATGTAAAAAAAATACATAAATGAAGCCAGTAAAAATAAGACGTTGTCAAATTACAATGATGTCATTAAAAAGTACAATTTTATCTATTACTGTACATGAATCCCAATTATAGAAGTAAGTAATACATCTTATTATCCCACTATGTTAGATGTTAACAGGGTTAAATGTTTTTCGTTCTTTTCTATTGCCAATAACATTTGTTTATAACACGAATCTACTTGAGCAAGCTCCTTATGGTTTTTTAATGCATTTCTTTTGGGAAGACCTCTATCAGACAGAAAAGCCAAACAAACTCAAGTGATGTTATAATACAAACGTTTTGTTATTCCGTCTAGAGAATGTATGTGCTTTTTAGGAACAGAAAATAAGCCTTAGTAGATTAAAATATGTTAGCTCTTGTGTAAGAGCATCATATATCACACTGTTCATGTAGATATATTTGAAAACAGACATTTGTGGGATATGAATTAATGTGTATACCTGTACTCCATAGTTACATTTATTGTGAATTTTAATGGGTGATATATTAAAAATAGACAAGTCTGAATATGCATGTATACATCATCATCATAATGTCATAATAAAATCTTTACACATTTCAAAATAGGTTCACATTCAATTTATCTTTCTTTGTCATTTTCACAAATATTCTGTAAAATATTCAAAACTAATATCATCCATTTCCTTAGATGAAGAATAAAAGACCCAGGGACCAGCAGTTAGCGTAATGGCTATGTCGCTGGACTCCCACGTAGTCGACCGCGGTTCGAGTCCCGGACCCGGCGGCTTAAACTCACGCCGGGCGCGTGTGCGTGCGTGCCCAAGATCCCGAGAGGATAATGGAGGAGAAGGGATTGCGGCGTGGCCATCCCCCCTGGGGGGTGATTTCTCGCTTTCTATCTCTCTGTCTCTCTCTGTCTGTGTGGCGAGCACACGCGCCCTATAGCAAAAACCTCTCCAAAAAAAAAAAAGAAAGAAAGAAAAAAAAAAGAATAAAAGACCCAAATAACTAAAATGAATGATAAGGCTGGAGTTAGAACCTAGGATTCCTGAAATCTGGTCAAGTGCTCCTTGCACTTTATTATACTTCTACCACATTGGTGTGAATACAGTCCCATTGACCAAAAACATATGGTGTGAGTACTATGCCAGACACTCTGTTTGGATATATGTGGGTGTTATGCATTCCAATATATGCCTTGAAGGATGATGGGTAATATTTGGATCACTGAAAAACAAAAAGGAAACAAGTGTAGGTTGGAGTAGCAATGTAAAAAAAAAAGAGACAAACAGCAAAACCGATGTGGTGTAAGCCAAGGCATATTGAAGAAGTGTAATGAATAGATAATTAACTATGGAGAGGAATGGAAAATGAGATTGGAAAGACAGGTTGAAGCTGGTTGTAATGAGCATCCTTTTCCAAATTGGATTTTGAACTTTATTCTGTAGTCAATAGCAAGCCAATGAAGCTCATTTTGAACAGAGGATGCTGGAATACGAATTTTAAGCAGATTTATCTGGCAGCTCTAGGCAGATTCATTGGAATGGAGGACTAAGTGTGAGGAGTGTCTGGATCTTGGACTCTAATAAAAGAGTGTAATAAACCCAGTTTGGGGTGATAGGCCTGAACTTAGAATATCAGCAGTAGCAACAGAAAAGAGCAATGTGTGCACTCTCCTTGGTATGTGTGCATATTGTGCTGACTCTCTTCTTTTTATCCTTCATGTAATTAAAAATTATTTTTTGCATATATCCCACAACTCTTGGCACATACAGTACTTTGCTTATTTCAGGCACCTAATAAATAGTAACTGGCTAGCTGTGTGAAACATTCATGGTGTTTAAAATAGACTGGGTTGTAATGACATTTATTATTATAAATTTAGGGTTGGACATTGTGGCTGAGTATTTTCTTCTTTTTCTTTTTTAATTTACATTTAATCACTCTTCATCTTTCCAGTGTACAACATGGATTTTCTCATCACGAATATAGCACATATTAGTCGTCAAAGGCATTACCATATACATTATCATCAGCAAATAACTTTTTATTTTTGTGTCTATTAAATGCATTTTTTTAGTGATCCATTCCCTCTTCCCTCCTAAAACTCACCTTCTATTACCTCCCATACTATCTCTAGTTTCTACCATTGCCTTCCCTGCTATTATACCTTCCAGTCATTTAGTTTCTGCTACAGAGTGCAGAGATTTAGTATATATTGAGTGGGAACATACAATGCCTGTCTTTCATAGTCTGACTTGCTTTGCTTAGCATTAAATCTTCCATATTTGTCTACTTCATATCAAATGTCAGAGTCTCATTTTTCATGGCTGAATAGTATTCCACAGAGTACATGTACCATATTTTTTTCAATCCACCTGTCTGTTCTTAGTCATTTGGGTTGATTCCATGTCCTAGCTATTATAAATAATGCTGCAATGAACATGAATGTGGAAGCATTTTTCGAACTGAAGGTTTTTCTGTCATCTGGGTATATACCTAAGAGTGGAATTCCTGGATCATATGGTAGTTCTATTTGTAAGTTTCAGGGGAACCTCCATATCATTCTCCATAGTTGAACTAATGCACATCCCCACCAACAATGTAGGAGGGTTCCCTTTACATCTCAGCCTTGCCAGCAATTATTTTTTATTTTGTAAATTTTAACCATTCTTACTGGGACTAAGTGGTATCTCTGTGTGCTTTTCATTAGCATTTATCTTATAAGATATGTTGAACATGCTTTCATGTGCTTTTTGGCTGTTCATGTGTCTTTCTTGGATAATTTTCTGTTAAGCTCATTTATCCATCTTTTAATTAGATTATTTTTTGTAGGTAAGCTTCTTGAGTTCCCTGCATATTCTAGTTATCATGCCTTTATCTGAGGCATAGTTTGAAAATATATTCTTTCATTCCAAGGGTTGTATCCTCACTCTTAATTATTGTATCTTTTTCTGTGCAAACATTTTTTTCTCCTGAAACTTTTTTTAAATTATTTAATTTACATTTATCTCCTAAGCATTGTCACAGCATACAAAATGTAGTTTCGCATCCAGAATATACTGCATAGTTGCTTAATCATGCATGTTATCATCAATAATTTTCCATTTCTAGTTTCATATATTTATATATATACACACATATATATATACACATGTGTATAAATATACACACATATATATACATATATATACACATGTGTGTATGTGTGTGTGTGTGTATATATATGTATATATATATATATATGTGTATATATATATATATATATATATCCTTATATATATATTTACCCCAATGTTTGACCCTCTGCTCTTTCCCACCCTCTTCTCACATTATCTCTGGTATCTACAGTTATCTTCCATTCCTTTTCCCCACACATTTTATTGATCACACAATTTCTTATATAATCTAACTACTTTCAATAGCAAGTTCAGCTGGTAATTTCAAGAAAAGCAGTTTTGAAACGGCAAGGAATTTTGCTTAAAACTTAAAGCCAGGAAATAGGTTAGGATTCTGTTCAAATAGTGGGTACATGAACCTATCGACAGGACAAAAACCCTTAAAACTGGACAATGAAGCTTAGAAGAAATGCAGCACTATTTTAGCCAAAAGTCATAGAATGCTATTTCACCAGTTCAGTCTCATGTATTTAATTTATCTTCTGTTGTGGTTCGATCTTCCCAATTGAATTCTGGGATATAATATTCTACTCCAGACTTGTCCTTACAATTAAGCTTTTTAGCCTAATGTAGTTCCACTTGTCTATTATTGAGAATATTGTCTGTGCTTTGGTGTGTGGGGGTCTTCTTTAAGAAGTCATTGCCTACTTCAATATATCTAAGGGTTTTCCCTGTGTTTTATAGTTTGAGGTTTTATGTTTAGATCCTTGATCCAGTTTGAGTTGATTTCTGTTAATGATGAGAGATAAGAGTCCATTTTCATTTTTTCTACAGGTGAATATTCTGTTTTTCCACAACCATTTGCTGAAGAGATTTTCTTTTTCCTGCTGGCTCATCTTGTACCCTTTCTTGTAGATCAGTTGACTATATGTTTTTGGGTTTATTCTTGGGTCCTCAATTCTGTTCCATTGGACTACCTGCCTATTTTTGTGCCGATAATCATGCTGTTTTGATTATTATAGCTCTGTAATATGTTTTGAAGTCAGGAAGTGAGAGAACTCCTACTTTATTTTTTTGCAGAGTATTGCTTGACAAAACAGGGCCTTTTATTATTCCAGACAAATTTGTGATTTTTTTTTTTTATATTTCTTTGAGGAATATCTCTGGTAGTTTGATTAGCATTGAATTGAATTTGTAGATTAATTTCAGTAAGATAAACATCTTGATGATATCAATTATACTAAGTCAGGAACATAAGATGTCATCCCCTCCCTCTTTTTTAAAATCAATTTTTCAATTTCTTTTTTCAGTGTTTTATGATTTTCCTTGTGGAAATATTTCACTTCTTTTATTAACTTTATTCCTAGATATCTTACTTTTTTTTTGACTATTGTAAACGGGATTGCTTTCTTCAATTCTATATCAGTTTGTTCATTGTCAGTTTATAAAATGCTATAGATTTTTTGTATGTTAATTTTTTATCTAGTCACTGTATTCATTTATCACTTCCAGGAGTTATTTTGTTTGGTGGATTGTTTTGGATTTTCTGTATATAGAATCATATCATCTGCAAATAGAGATAATTTCACTTCTTCTGTTCCTACTTGAATGCCTTATAATTGACTCCCTTGCCTGATTTTATTGGCTAGAACTTCCATTACTAAGTTGAAAAGGAGTGAAGAAAGTGTGTAGCCATGTCTTCTTCTAGTTTTGAGTGGAAAAGCTTTCAGATTTTCCTCATTCAGTATGATGTTAACTATGGGTTTGTCACATATGCCTTTTATAGTGTGGAAGAATGTCCATTCTATGTCAGTTTTTCTGACTGTCTTAATCATGAATGTATGTTGTATTTATCAAATGCTTTTTCTGAATCACTTTATATGATCATATGGTTTTGATCTGTCCTGTTAATGTGTCCTATTGATCTGTCCTGTTAATGTGTCACATTTATTGTTTCATGTATGTTAAATCATCCTTTCATCCCTGGAATAAAGCCTACCTGGTCATGTTGTGTAAGCTTCCCAATGTGTTGTTGGATACTATTTACTAGTGTCTTGGCTGAGAATTCTTTTTTTTTTTTTTTTTTTTGAGAGGTTTTTTCTATAGGGCACGTGCGCTCGTCAGAAAGACAGAGAGACAGAAAGCAAGAAATCACCCCCCAGGGGGATGGCCACACCGCAATCCCTTCTTCTCCATTCTCCTCTCAGGATCTTGGGCATGCACGCACACGCGCCCAGCGTGAGTTCAAGTCACCGTGTCCGGGACTTGAACCGTGGTTGACCACATGGGAGTCCAGCTACATAGCCATTACGCTAACTGCTGGTCCCCTTGGTTGAGAATTTTTGCATTTGGGATACTGGTCTGTAGTTTTCTTTTTGTGTTATGTCCTTGTCTGTTTTGGGGATCAGGATGATGGAGGCTTCCTATAATGAATTTGAGAGGATTGCCATAGTTTGGGTCTTTAGAAATAGTTCGGGAGAATACTGGAGTTCTTTAAATGTTTTGTAGAATTCAGAATGAAGCTATCAAAACCTGGGCCTTTCTTTGTTGGGAGACTATTACTGATTCAACCTCGTTTCTTGTTATCAGTCTTTTCAGGCCTTCTATTTCTTCTTGATTCAGTCTTGGTAAGTTATATATGTCCAGAAATTTGTCCATCTCATCCACATTTTTATTGTTTATTGAAATATAATATATATAGAAGTCTCTCGTGATCTTTTGTATACCTGTTGTATCTATTGTAATATTGCCTATTTCATTGCTGTTTTATCTGGTTCCACTCTCCATTCTTCTTGATTAACTTGGCTATTGCAGTGCTAATTTTTTTTTTTCTTAAAAGAACCAGCTTTTGGTTTCATTAATTTTCTGTGTAGTCTTTTATTATTTATGTCATTTATTTTTGGCTTGACTATTTATAGTTTCTTTTCTCTTTTCTCCTGTCTTTTTTTTAATTTTAACTTATTTTAGGCATTCAACCACATGAATACACTCACATGAGTCCAGTTGAAGATACTACACATGATATCATCAACAGATAATAAGACATATCTGTGTCCCATGAATGTCTTGCCTCTCTATTTTTTTCCTTAATTTCTTTCCTTACAGTTTCCCTCTTTCTCCCTCTTCCCACACTGTCTCCCATATCCATAAATACTTTCCATGTTTCTGTTTCTTTGAATCTTTCAGTATCCACTATAGAGTACAGACAGTATATATTAAGTGGAGACCTATGATGTCTCTCTTTCATAGCCTGGCTAATATTCCATATTTGTCCACTTTCTATCAAGTGCCAGGATCTTGCTGTTTTTTATGGCTGGGTAGTTTCCATAGTGTATATATGCCACACTTTCCCAATCCACTCATCTGTTCATGGACCTGGAAGACATAGAAAGCCTAAATAGACCTGTAACAAGCAATGAGATTGAATCAGTAATAAATAACCACACAAAAAAGAAAAGCCTAGGTCCTCATTACTTCATGTATGAATTGAACAAAACTTTAAAAAAAGAGTTAACCCCCTTCTACTCAAACTATTTCTCTTTTCTTTTCTTTTCTTTTTTTTCTTTTCGGAGAGGTTTTTGCTATAAGGCAAGTATGCTCACCCAAAAGACAGACAGAGAGAGAGAAAGTGAGAAATCACCCCCCGGGGGGAATGGCCATGCCGCCATCCCTTCTCTTTCATTCTCCTCTCGGGATCTTGGGCATGCATGCACACATGCCTGGTGTGAGTTTAAGCCACCGGGTCCAGGACTTGAACTACATGGGAGTCTGGCGACATAGCCATTATACTAACTACTAGTCCCCATACTCAAACTATTTCCAAAGATTCAGAAGGAAGGAACCCTCTCTAATTTATTTTATGAAACCTCCATAACCCTAATCCCCCAAATAGATAAGGACATGACAAAAAAGGAAAACTACAGACCAAAATCTTTGATAAATATGAATATGGAAATTCTCAACAAGATACTACCAAATTGTATCCAATAACATATAAAAAAGATTATACATCACAACCTGGTTATTTTTTTTTCCATGGATGCAAGGGTGACTCAATATATGCAAAACCATAAATGTAATACACCATATTAACAGAAAGAAAGATAAAAACCACATGATCATATCAATTGATGTAGAAAAAGCATTTGATAAAATACAACATCACTTCATGATTCAGACTCAGCAAAATCTGCATAGAAGGGTAATTTCTCAGCATAATAAAAGCTATCTATAAAAACCCATAGTGGACATCATTCTGAATAGGAATAAACTGAGAGCTTTTCCACTAAAAACTGGTACAACACAGGGATGCCCACTTTCTCCACTCCTTTTCAACATAGTACTGGAAGTCCTCACCAATGTAATCAGAAAAGAGAATAAAATAAAAGGCACTCAAATAGTGAAAGAAGAGGTAAAATTATCTCTATTTGCAGATGAAATGATTGCATAATTAAAAGACCCAAAATTATCCAAGGAAAAACTTCTGGAAGTTTTAAATGAATATAGTAAAGTGGTAGGATACAAAATCAGCCCCTCTACCAAACTTTCAGTTTGTGATGAGCTGGGTATGAGCTACAGGGACATGACTTACCAAGGAGTCTTAAGTATACAGTGCGCATTGGGACTAGCAGTTAGTGTAATGGCTATGTCGCTGAACTCCCACGTAGTCGACTGCGGTTTGAGTCCTGGACCCGGTGGCTTAAACTCACGCTGGGCGTGTGTGGGTGCATGCCCAAGATCCCGAGAGGAGAATGGAGGAGAAGGGATTGCGGCATGGCCATCCCCTCTGGGGGGTGATTTCTCGCTTTCTATCTCTCTGTCTCTCTCTGTCTGTCTGACAAGTGCACGCGCCCTATAGCAAAAACCTCTCAAAAAAAAAAAAAAAGTATACAGTGTGCATGTTAGAGAGATCCCAGTTCTGATGACAAATCCTGGGGGTAAGGGGACAACATGCAGGAAGAGAGGGCTGCTGGAACCAGAACCAAGTTCTCACGGTGGATGATTTTAATCCAAGAAGCAGACTGCTAAAGTCCAGATGAAAATCCAGGGGCAGGAGGGTATTCAAGATGAGAAGCCTGTTCCTGCTGGAAGTAGAACTGATTTCTCCTGGCTTATGATTATGTGGTTAAGTCTGTTTATAGTCCATTTTCTTCTGAGACTTTTAGTGGTTAGTTTTAGTTAATAAGTCAAGATTAGAATGATAAGTGACAGTGGGTATTTGAGTTACTTCTCTTTAGGAAAGTAATATTAAATCTTTCGTTTTCACAGTGTAGCTAGAAATGTGATGTGTGAAAAAGTCAAGTTGTGCTTCAGGCTCATTTCCTATACATGTCTGGTGCCTTTGTGCCAAATTCCCGAAGACTAAATGTTGCTGTGCATGCTGCTTTTTAACAAATAGGACCACTCTCTGGTGATTTTGTCATTAACAAAGATTAATATGTGGGCAGAAAAATAAGTAAAGAAATAGCACATCAATTTAAAGTTAAGGAGACATTGATTTGGAAAGTTGTTAAATCTGTCTTCATCACTTCCAATTTCACCTGGATCTTTTCCTGTATTCCTGATGTAGTACTACCTATCTCCCGTATAGAAATTCCTCTATATTTGAGCAGGTTAAATCTCATTCGGTTTTACATAAATGAATTGATTTTGAAATCCAATAAAACAGAAGATTTAGCCTATAGATATTGGATGTATTTGATATGATACTGAGAATTGTTACTTCAGGGCTTTGATATCAGAAAACTCTTCTCTTTCCTGTTAATATTCCTTTCACCAAGCACCTTTTTCCAAAGTACATTAAGATAGGTTTATGATAATATTTTGCTAAAACAGATCATTTCTCATTTCTAATGAGCTCCACAATTGTCCTGGAGAATTCCTCAGCTGCTCAGTTTAAATGTAAATATCTAATAGGTATTGAAATCATGGAACCCCATGATCCATGACAAATTATAATCAGAAGCACTATCAGAACACTTTACCTTTAAGTTCTCAATCATTTGCACTGACAAGAACGAATTCAATTCAAGATAAAATGAAAATTTACCATTCCCCCAAAAATGAGTAAATTTCCAAATACTAATCTAGACCTCTCACCTGAGCTCTGGACTATATTTTTCATTCATTTACTGAGTACCTTCGGATCTAATATGCAGCTTAAACTCAACACACTGAAAAGCAGGCTCACCTTTACATTCAAAATTTATTCTCTTCTCTGTGTTTTTCTTTCTCAGAGAAAGTGGTACAATCCTGGTATCCAACCAGAAATCGGGAAGTGATCATTAACCTCTCCTTCAAACAACTGTCAACTTACCCTGTAGATTTTATCTTTTAATCCTCTCATACCTATTTCTTCTCCATTGTCTTCACTTCCAATACCTTAAAAATGTCTCTCATTATTTTCACAGGAAACAACTTAAGCCCTTTTAATGGATGTCAGTTGGCCTATAAGAAGGGTATTGAAAACACTAATGAGAAATAGAATTACAATACGAGTTTATATTGGTGTGAAAATTTTTTTCTTTCCGTGTGAATATGCAATTTTCCCAGAATAATTTACTGAAAAAATTCTTCCCATTGAATAATCTTTGTTGAAAATTAAATGTTCATAAAAGTGTGAGGTTTTTTTTTCTATACTATCTCTTAGGTTCCATTGACTTATATTCTTATTCTCATATTCCATATCACTCTGCCACAGTTACATGATTATAGTAGCTTGTAAATCTTTGAATAAGGAAGTGTAAGACTTAAAGTTGGCATTCCTAGGTGCTTTGCTTTTCTATATAAATTTAACATATCATTTTTTTTCTAAAAAAGAATACTAAAATTGAGATTGGAGGAGTCAACAGGTGGCATAGTGGTTAATATGGTGGACTCCACATGGCCAACCCTAGTTTGAGTCTCAGACCTGGTAGCTAAACTGGTCCCCTATCTCTCACCATTAACAACAAACAAACAAACAAACATCTCAAAATGGATCAAAGATCTAAACCTAACACCTTAAATTGTAAAATTGCTGGTGGGTAACACAGGAAAAACTCTTGGAGACACAAGAGTAAACAAGGAAATCTTAAATAAGACCCCCAGAGCACAGGCAGTAATCCCCCAAATAGAAAGTGGGACTATATCAGTTTAAAAAACTTCTTCCCAGAAAAATAAATAATATTTAGAGTGAATCAACAACCCTCAGAATGGGGAATATATTTGCAAACTATGCCTCAGATAATGAACTGGTAACCAGAATATATAGAGAACTCAAACAGCTTGCCCCCCTCAAAAAAAAATCAACCAAATTAAAAGATGGGCTAATGAACTGAACAGACAACTCTCTAAGGAAGATACACAAACAGCCAAAAAGCTTATGAAAAAAAAAATACTCAACATCCCTTATCATAAGGGAGATGCAAATCAAAACCACAATGAGATGCCTAATCCCAGTCAGAATAGCTATCATTTAAAAAATAAAAAATGATAAGTGGTGAGAAAGGTGAAAGGGAACTCTCCTACACTGTTGGTGGTAATGTAAATTAGTACAGTCACTGTGGAGAACAATATGGAGATTCCTCAAAGACCTACAAATAGAACTACTATATGAACCAGCAATTCCACTCCTGGGTATCTACCCAAAGGATGGGAATACACTCAGTCAGAAAAGGAATACACTCAGTCAGAAAAGTACTTTCACATTCATGTTTATTGCAGCATTATTCACAATTGCTAAGACATGGAATCGACCCAAATGTCTACGACCAGATTGAAAACATGTGGCACATACACACTGTGAAATACTACTCAATCATAAAAACAAGACCTTGGCATTTGATAAAAAGTGGGTGAATATGGAAGATTTACCGCTAAGCAAAGTAAGCCAGACTATGAAATAGAGGCATTGTATGTTCCCACTCAATATATACCATCTATATATCTGCACTGTATGTCAAAAACTGAAAGATTGGAAGATATAAAAGCATGGAGAACAATGTGGCTCTGTGCCTAGCCTATTAGACTTGACATAATGTCCTCTAGAGTCATCCATATTGTAAATGTCAAAATGTCCCGTTTTAGACTAAATAGACATAATTATGCTGACAGGATATCAGTATGTCCATGTTTAGTGTAGCATTATTTATAATAACCAATACATGAAAATAACCTAAGTGTTCACAACAAATGAGTGAATTAAAACTTGTGGCATATATATACCAGTGATAATTTTAACTCGAGAGATAAGAGTTAGAAAGTTTGTGTTCCTAGAAGAGGCCTGGATCTGATTCACTTTCACAATCTGTATCAGAATTTGGAAACTAATTTTTAAACACTACTGTTACCACACACCTGGATTAGGATGATTTCTATTAAAAATTGATGTAAACGAATTAAAGGGGATAGCCTATGGGATAGGAGTATCATATCCCCTAGAAGCCATAGAATTAGCTCATTGCTTGGCATAGACCCATGCTACTTACCAATTACGCTTGTATCAACATCTAAAGTGACAAAGTCTACAAAAAGACCAGTCTCTACCTGTGTCATTATAGTTAGAGCCTTGAACTGAAGTTATTTCCCTCAGGTCTTGTTGTTTTCAAGAATAAGTATGATTCTAAAAGAAAAATGTGAATATTATTTACAAATATGGAGCAAATATTGCATGTATGCTACATGACAAATTATATGCTACTATTCAAACTGATTCTGCCCAAATTTATGCCCTTGTTCTATTCAATTTATACCCCATTATCCTTACTCAAGTTGCAAATACTTTTCTCTTCTCAATACAGTCGCATGATGAGTACATGCTTTAACATCATGTTCTCAAAAGAGGTTTTAGTAATGCTTTTTTTTCTTTCTTTTTTTTTGCTATGAGTGATAGAATTTTATTCTATTTTATCCTGAATAATATTCCACCGTGTGTGTGTGTGTGTGTGTGTACATCTATATATCTCTCACATTTTCATATTTATCCATCATTGGACATTTTTTAACTATAACTTTTAATTTTATAATTTCTTATTTACATTTAATCATTGTACATCATTATAGCATACAATATAGTTTTTCAAAGCATGCATACCATGCATGACAATCAAATCAAAGATATTATGAATTATGTCTTTTCAACAGAGAACTTTACATGCTCAGGTTTGTGAAATTTTTTTTTTCCCTGGGCCCTTCTTACACTCAGTATTCTCCAGCACCCTCTTATACAGTCTCTGGTATCTACACTTGCTCTTCCCAGTATTATATCTTGGAATCTCAATTTATGCCATAGAGTGCAGATGTTCAATATATATGGAGTGGGGATATATACAATATTCATCTTTCATAGTCTGGCTTGTTTTACTTAGCATTAAATCTTCTGTTTTCATCTGCTTTGTTTCAAATGACACTGTCTCATTATTCTTTATAGCTAAGTAGTATTCCATTGTGTATATGTGCCACACTTTTTCAATCTAGTCATCAGTTCTTGGGCACTTAAGTTGATCACATATTTTTGCGATTGTGAATAATGCTGCAATAAACATGGATGTGCAAGTGACTTTCTGACTGTTTTCCAATCCTTTTGGTAAACACCAAGGGGTGGGAAGACTGGGTCATATAGTAGTTATATTTATCGATTTTTGAGGAACCTCTAAATTGTTTTTCACAGTGGCTGTGCTAATTTACATTAACAAATACAGTAATACATTAGTGCCAACAGTAATGTCTTTTATTCCTGTCCTTATCCAAACACAAAATTTAGCACATGCTAGCTGGGAAGAAGAATATGGTTGAAAAATCTTATTATCTGTTTGCTCATATGCTGGCTATGTCCATATGACACATGTGTTTCAGAAGCTTTATGGAGTGCCTATTCTCATGCCACTTTGGTTGATAAATAATTCTGTATTCTGTTATAAGGGGTTGAATTCATTCCAAAGAGTAGACTAGAAGGACCCCTCAAAGTGAGTGGGTTTGTCCTGGAAATATATAAAATAAATTCAGATTAACCCCCACAGACTTCTGATAATCTAAACCCATGGCAACAAATTTTCATTAGTTGTGTGCTAAATAGGTCTTTATAATGAAAAATGTTTCCAGTTGCTCTAATTTCTACCTGTCAATTAAAAGTATGCCTCACTAATGTTTATTGTGATGACATTTCATTGATGAAGCTGGACTGAGTCATTATCACTACTAACCTGGCCCACTTATTTTAAAATTACAAACTTTCAGATATCCCTCAAAGTAACAAATGCGTGTGCCCAACCATATGGATATACATGTTATTTTGAAATTTTCAATCATTTTTCATGCTAAAAATGTGAGGGTAAGGATTGTGAAAAAATTGAATTAAAGTATGAGTTAATTTTGTTGAAAGGAACATTTGAAATCCGTGCATAATTCTTATAGCAAGTATGTTCTGTGACTTTTTGAAGATCCCTCTTATGTAGCTATGTATCCATGCCCAGGCAGGCATAGAGGGGTGTATAAATATATGCTGCAAATTTTAAACTTGAACTAGGCATTTTAAATACTAAAAAATGAGAATATATTGTCACATATGAAAGTTTTGCATCATTTATTAAATATGTATCTCCGGTCAGGTCAGGAAATCTATTTTGTTATGCCCTTCCTCTATAGCAGTGTTCCAGTGCAAAGGTCAGAAAATTTTATGTTCAGTTCCCCAAATGTGAACTCTTTCGTATCAGGAATGCTTCAAGTATTGATGAGCTAAGATGTGTACATTGAAGCCTCACAGAACAGAGCATACTCTAAAGATCTTAAAGTTGGGGGATTTAGTACTGTTGGCCATTTGCAAAACTGGGAGAAAGTTATAGCTCATTTTCCTATGTCACAGTTGTTTTTTTTTTTTATGGAAGTAGATTATTTTGAAGGGTTGCAAACAAGGAAAAAGTTATGAAAAATGTTATAATGTTTGTTCACTTTATTGTGAAAGACCCCTATATTCCTACAAATATGAAGGGTAAGATTATAATTAGATATTTAAACACACTGCTGTTTTTTGGTCATTTTACTTATACTACTTCAAGATTTGATAAGTATTACCTCTTTTTTTAATGAAACTATCAAACACAACTTCAGACTTTTTTCATTTCCAAATTCAAGGTCATAATTGTCAAAGAAGTCCTGTACTTCGAATTATCAAGGAATGTAAGGTGGTGGTTAAGATATATAATGTAGGAAGCAGGGAAGGCTGACGAGAAGTTTTCTGATAAACTTATTCTTTCTTTATTTAAATTGTCTTTGTTAACAGTTGAGGAAGTTCAAGAAATCTCAACGTAAAAAAGCTCATGCTAAAAGAAACATGTAACATAAAAATTGTTAATAATTATTTTATGATTAATATTTTAGTTGTTCTTGTATCAAGATGAAAGGTGAGAAATATTTTCATAGAAGCTATGAATTTTATTTTTATCTAAATGTGGGTCATTGGTTTGCTGATGTGCCATGTTGAGTACTTGCTATTAAAGAAATGTTTCCATTATAAACATCATAGACATCACTTTAGTGAGTTTTTAATAATAATCTAAAAAGACTGATGCCAACTTTAAACTCTTTCTGTAATAGATTTGGCACGTGAGAGTAAATTTTTTCTTTACAAATTTTAATTACCAAAAAATTGATCTGGCTTGCTTTTGAGTTACAATGAATTAGAGCAAATCGTTAATTATGTTCAGCTGCAATTTGGGGGGGTATTAAAAATCCCAAACAATGACTATGGTTTTAATAAAAATTGGCAAGTGATTAGTCCAGAATTTTATTTGGATTATATGTACTATTTAACAGAAGGGGCCTAGGAAGGAGGTTTAACCTTGAAGAATACTCTCCCTAATTTGCAAATTAATTTTTATGTGTTGCTCTTAGCCTTTTCCTAAAATCCACAGTCTCCACTAGAAGAGAGTGAGTAGTTGTTGTAGTAATAATAGAAAAATTAGGACACTTTGGACATACAAACCTGCTCATATAAGCAAGTGCACAATAAGTACTGAGTGACTGGTATGCGATATTAAACTGAAGTTCCATTTTACTTTGATATCAGAGTGTGACTGTTCAGTTCTGTTAGGTTGGTTTTATACCATACAAGTAAAGTATAGGCTGTAAGGCTGTAGAAGCAGTTAATTCCATAATCATAAACCCTTAACTAGCAATTTGCAAATAAGTGATGCTGGTCATAGAAAAACTGGCTATATAAATTATAGATGAATCAATGAAAAGGTCTCTCCATTAGTGGTGAGAACTACCTACTGTTTACACAATGTACGTGCAGATACACCATAAATGGGTGATTTTTAAGGCTTCTTTTTTTAAAGATTAGAAAACGAAAAGAAGTCAGAAATAGCCATATTAGGAATGTTAGGTGAATACCTAATGATTTCCCATTTGAAGCTCACATAATTGCCCTTGTTCAATGAGAGGAATGAGCAGGAACATTGTCATGGTGGAGACTCTGGTGATTCTTTCCTAAGCATTTATTATTTTTATTTTTGTGAAATCTTTGGCAAACTTTCTCCAAATGCTCTCATAATAACCAGATGTTATCATTCTTTGGCCCTGTAGAAGGTTGTAAATAAAATGCCTAGAGCATCCCACAATGCTGTTACTAAGACCTTTATTTTTGACTGGTAATCTTTTTCTTTGACTAGACTATTTTCACCTCTTTGTAGCCATTGCCTTGATTGTGCTTTGTCTTCATGCTGATACTGTTAAAAGCCATGCTTCAAGACCAGCAGATGGCATAATGGTTATGTTGCTGGGCTCACACATGGCTGATGGTGATTTGAGTCCCAAACCTGGGGGCTTGAAACTCACAGCGGGTGCATGTGTGTGAGTACCCAAAATCCCAAGAGGAGAATGGAGAAGGGATTGCAGAGTGGCCATCTCCCCTGAGGGGTGATTTCTTGCTTTCTGTCTCTCTGTCTCACTCTCTGGTGAGTGTACACATCCAATTGCAAAAATCTGTCTCTCTTTCTAAAAAAAAAAAAGTCATGCTTCATCTCTTGTTACAGTTCTTTGAAGAAATGCTTCAGGATCTTGTTTCTACTTGTTTAAATATTCCAATGAAAAGTCTGCTCTTGTCTTTTGCTGATCTGAGTGTAACAGTTTTGCCACCCATGAAACAGAATATATGTTCAACTTTAATTTTCAGTCAGGATTGTATAAACTAAACTAATTGAAATGTCTATGGTGTTGACTATTGCTTGTGCTGTTGATTGTCAGTCTTATTCAATTAGGGCATGAACAAGAGTAACTTTTTTCCTCATAAATTTGTATGTATAGTTTTGTTTGCTTGTTTTTAGTTTATTTTTTTTATAGGGCATGTGCATTTGCTGGAGAGACAGAGAGACAGAAAGCAAGAAATCATTCTCCCCCCTCCCCAGGGGGATGACAACAACCCAATCCCTTTTCCTCCATTCTCTTTTTGGGATTTTGGGCACACATACACACACATATACACAAATGCCTGGCATTAATTTTAAGCTATAAGGTCCAGGACTTGAACCGTGGTTGACTCCATGGGAGTCCAGTGATATAACCATTATGCCATCTCTGGTCCTTATATGTTTAGTCTTAACACTGTGAGCACCATCTTCAACATTGTCTAGACTCTCTTTATTTTTTAAAAAATTTGCCAGAGAGTGTATGTGCTCACCAGAGAAAGAGAATGAGAAAGCACCCCCTATAGCGGATGGCCACACCACAATCCTTTCTCCATTTCTCCCTTCTTTCTGTATTTTGGGCATGCACACACATATGCTGGACATCTTTCTAAAGCGTGTGAGTCTAGGACTCAAACTGTGCATGTGGGGTCCAGTTGCCTTAACCATCACACCACTGGATGACCCATGTCTCAGCCTTTCTTAAAACAAGTTATTCATTTGTAAACTGTGGACATCGGTAGAGGGTAGAGGGAGGAATTGTTCTCATACACTTTTAGTAAATCCTCAATGATTTCACATTCTTCACTCAAGTTTCACCATAAATTTGATGTTTGTTCTTGCTTACATGATAGTAGAATTCATGTTGCTCTAATAGGGGCTTTCTTCCAAATGATATCTTATACTTCTTAGTGCCTCAATCTAGATCCTGTTTAGAAATGTTGTAAGAAGTCAGTATGAATTTATTTTGGTGCAAAACTATTTTGAAATCCTTAAGTTCTTTTTTTCATAATATCAATTTTCCATGACCTTTTTGAAAATTTCTTATATTTTACTAGTTGTATTTGGGATATATTTACTTTTTATTATGCCAGACACTGTAATGACCATAACACTAACCTAGAATAAATGATTTATCAAATGAATTGCAATTGCTACTAACTGTATTTTCTAAAGATTTGGGGCACATGCATATCTTTGCTTCTGAGTGAAGAAATTAGTCAAGGTAGGAGACTCTAAAAATGGAGAAGTATGTCAGAGTTTTAAAAAATAAGCTATTAGAATTAATACTACAGCCCCCTTTATAGTAAAGTTCTCTGTTATTTCCATCTTGATCTGCTGTGTTCCTCTATTAATTTTAATGGTTTAAATATTTATTTTTAAATAATATGAAATAATTTTCTTAGATTTATAATTTTATGAACATTTTAAATAAAAGATCTAAAATTATTATTAAATTCACAGAAATCTTGCAGAGATAGTACAGAGAGTTGCCTTTTACCACTCATTCAATTTTTCCTATAGTTAGCATTTTGTCCTAATGTGGTATATCTGATACAACTTTTGAACCAATATCGATAGAATCCTACTTTTATTCAGATTTCCTTAGTTTTTAATTCATATTTATTTTTTGTTTCCATTTCAAGAATGTTATATAAATGGAATCATAGAGAATATGATACATTTCCATACCAGCCACTTTCACTTAGTAATATGCATTTAAAATTTATCTATATACCGTGCAGGTTGGGAGCTCATTCCTTCTATATTTCCAGATAATATTCCATTGTATAGTTTATACATATTACCTTTTGAAGGATATATTGGTTGCTTTCACTTTTGAGGAATTATAAATAAAGCTGCTGGCTCAGCTGCTGTGCTGCAGTAGCAACACAAGTACACCACAAGGATGGAAGCTATATGGTTGACTGTGAGTTCTGAACCCTGAGTCAGCCTGAAAACATGCTGGATATGTGCACAGGTGCCCCGGATCCTAAAGAGCTAGAGGACTGAAGAAAGGAGATTGTGGTGTGTTGAGACTCTGTTGAAGGTGCTTCTTTCTCTCTCTCGTTCTCTCCTGTGCTTGTACTCTCTCTGATATAAATAAATAAATAAATAAATAAATAAATAAATAAATAAATGTGCTATAAACATTATAGCATAGCTTTTTGTCTTCGGGTACATTTTCAGTTCACTTGAGTAAAGATCAAGGAGCACAATTACCAGGTTGTAAAAAACTGCCATTTTGTCTCTCCAAGTGAATGTATCATTTGACATTCTCACCAGCAACATTAGCTAGAAAGCTGTAATTGCCCTTCATCTTTGACAACTTGTTTTTATTGTCAATTTGTATATTTAAAAATTTTAGCCATTCTAAATACTGTGTCATGTTTTCATTGATTTAATTTTCATTTTTCTAATTGCTAATGATATTGATTATCATTTCATGTGTTTATTTTCCACCTTTATATATTATTCAGTGTACTGTCTGTTCATGTCTTCAAGGCTCTTGTCCTTTTTAAAATCAGGGGTTTTTTTTGTTTGGTTTTTATTTGCCTTGAGTTTTGAGAGCTCTTTACATGTTCCGTATATATGTTCTTCAACGGGTTAAGAAATAAAAAAACACTGCGGTACAATCCAAGTTATGAAGTACTATTCAGAGATAAAAATGAATGAACTACCAGTCAGTGCAATGATGTTGATGTGTGATTTGAAAGTAATTTCATCCATTTTGTAAGTTTTTCTTTCCATTTTCTAAGAAGTGCCTTTCATAGTGCGAAGTTTTAATTTTGAAAAAGTACAATTTATTATAATTCTTTCTGGATCATGCCTTTGCCATGTTTTCTAAGGAATCTTCACCTAATCTCTAAAAGTTTTTCTTTTATATTTGGCTCAATGATCACAAGTGATTTATTTTTCCATAAGCCTTAAGAGTAAGATTTTAGCTGAATTTTTTTGCATATAGGTGTTCAATTATTCTATGCCATTTGTTGAAGGTAATCTTTCATTCAAAAATCAGTTGACCATATTAATGTGGACTATTCATGCACCCTTTTTTCCCTATTGATTAATGTGTCTATACATTTGTCATGAATACACTTTCAATATACCCTTAGTTTTGTAGCAAGTCTTACAATTGGTTAGTGTAATTTCTCTAATTTTATTCTTCATTGGAAAATTGTTTAAACTTTTTTAGTTACTTTGCTTTTCCTTATAAATTTTAGAATAAGTTCACATATATCTACAAAACTATTGCTGGGATTTTATTGGAATTACATTAGCACTATAAATCAATTTGAGGAAAACTGACAATTTTATTCTGGTGAGTTTTCCAAGCCAGAGGCATGGCGTTACACCTTTATTTATGTCTTTTTCCTTATAAATTTATTTTATTAGTATTTTGCATTTTTCAGAAAACATATCCAAAATGTGATTCATTATATTTATGCCTATTTTTCATTTATATTCTTTTTGGGTGAGTTATTTTTTAAAGTTTATTTATTTTATTTATTTAATATTTCTTCCGTGAGCAAGAGAGACAGAAATAGACAGAAAGAGAGAGAGAGAGAACTTCCAAAAGGGTCTTGATGCTAAAATCTATCCCCAGCTTCACCTCGCTCTGGATTATGGATTATGTATGCCAGGTATCCTCAGGGAGGTCTATTGATTTGAAACTGGAACCTTCTCTTGTGGATCAGCCTTGCAGAGATTTGCATTTCAATACTTTTTTTTTTTTTTAAATCACTTGGCCCTATTTAAAAGAAGTTGTTGTAAAGGGCATTTTAATTTTATTAAATTAAAAAATTGTTTTCAGTAGTACATTAGCATATAAAATATGACTGATTTCTGTGTGTTGTTATATACAGTGATCTTACTAAACTCACTCACTAGTTCTAGTTTAGTAAGTTTTTTTTTGAGAGGTGTTTGCTACACGGCATGTGTGCTCATTGGAGAGAGAGATAGAGATAGAGACAGAAAGTGAGAAATTGCACGCCTCGGGGAATGGCCATAGTGCAATCCCTTCTTCTCCATTCTCCTCTTAGGATTTTTAGGCAGGCATGTACACACACCCAATGTGGGTTTGAAGCTGCTGTGTCTGGGACTTGAACTACAGCCAGCCATGTGGGAGTCCAGCGATGTAGCCATTATGCCATCTGCTGGTCCCTCTAGTAGGTTTTTTGGGTAGATTACTTAGGATTTTCTACACAGACAACTATGTCCTATGTGAACAGAAATTGTTATATTTTTCTTCCCATTATGTATGGATTTTATTTCTATTTGTTGACTTGTATTGGCTAGGATCTCGATTAGTATATTTAATAGAAGTGGTGAGAATGTACACCTCTGTCATTTTTCTGAGCTTAGGGAAAATTTTTCAGCTGTGTAGTGGTTAAGCATTGTGTGTAAGGAGGTGGATTCCATGTGGGTGATTGCAGCTCAAATCCTGGCCCTGGAAGCTTGATAAAAATTTTGAGCACAGGTGTTTGTATGCCCCAAAATTCTTTTTTTTTTCTTTTTTTTTTTTTTTTTGCGGGGTAGGGGGAGAGGTTTTTCACTATAGGGTGTGTGTGCTCGCCAGACAGACAGAGAGAGACATGGAGACAGAAAGCGAGAAATCACCCCCCAGGGGGGATGGTCACGCCACAATCCCTTCTCCTCCATTCTCCTCTCGGGATCTTGGGCACACACGCACACGCACCCGGCGTGAGTTTTAAGCCACCGGGTCCGGGACGTGAACCGTGGTCGACTATGTGGGAGTCCAGCGACATAGCCATTACACTAACTGCTGGTTCCCTATGCCCCAAAATTCTGACAGGATGGAAAAATGGAAGAGAAGGGAATGCAGCATGGCCAAGTCCTGTGGAAGAGTACTTTCCCTTTCTCTCTCTCTGATGGACACACATACCCTCTGGCAATGTTTTTAAAAAAGTATTTAGTCATTCACCATCAGGTGTGATGTTAATTGTAGGATTTTTGTGGGTGTCCCTTATCAGACAGAGTAAGTTTCCCTTTATTATTCCTATTTTACTGTTTTTTTTTAACCACATTTGATAATTGGATTTTGTCAAATAATTTTTTTGCATTTATTGGTAACATCATGTGTTTTTTCTTTTTTAGATCATTAATATGGTGGATTAAGTTGATCAATTTTCAAATATTGAACCAGCTTTGCATATCTGCAATAAACTCCACTTGGTTTTATTTTATATACACATACACACATACCTGATAATTATAATTTAATTCTATTGCTAATATTTTGCTAAGGATTTATATTTCTATATTGATGAGGTATGTTCATCTAGAGTTTTATCTCTCTCCCTCTCTCCTTTCTCTCTCTCTCTCTTTTTTTGCATACCTTTGTCAGGCTTTGGTATGAAGGTAAGGCTTGACTAATAAAATGAAGAGGAAAGGTTCCTTTCTCTTTTCTTTTCTGGAAGATTTTGTGTAGAGTTGTTCCTATTTCTTCTAAAAATGTTTGCTGGAATTTATCACTGTAACTGTGTGGACTTGGAAATTTCTTTTTTGGGGAAGTTTTCAACTATGAATCTAATTTCTTTAACGATTATAGGAATATGCTATCACTATGGCAGCCATATCAGGATATTTGGTAGTTTGTGGGTTTTGAGGAGTTGATTCTTTTCATGAATTTTCAGGTTTATGTGTGTAGAGTTATTAACATTATTTCATTATTATACTTAAGTCTCAAAGCTGTTCAGGATATTCCCCTTTCATTGTTTATATATGTGTCACTGCTCCTTTTTTTTTTATTGCTTGATTCTTTCCTATTTTATGGATCTTTAAAAAAAACCAGCTGATTTCACTGATATTCTCTATTGTTTTTATGTGTTCTATTTCTACTCTTATTTTAATATGATTATTCTTTCTGCTTTATTTGTGCTCATTTTATTCTTCTTTTCTTACAACCTTAAGGTAGAAATTTAGATTGTTGATTTGAAACCTTTTTTCATTAATAGTAAAAACATTCAATGCTATTGTGTTCCCCTTAGACTGCTTTAGTAGCATGCTACATATTTCAGTATGTTGTATTTTCATTTTTGTTCAGTTCAAAATATTTTTTTAAATTTTCTTTTATGTTTTATCTTTGATTTATGGGTTGTTTAGAGGTGTGTTGTTTAATTTTCAACTGTCTAGGGATTTTCCTATTATCTCTCAGCTTTTGATTTCTAGTTGATTCCCTTATGATATGAGACCATAACTGTAAATTGCAATTCTTTTACATTTGTTTATGCTTATTTCATGACCAAGAATATGTTCTACCTGTATGAATGTTCCATTTGCATTTTAAAAGTATGTTTTCTGCTATAATATTGGATTTTGTCAAATTCTTTATTGTATTTATTGATAATTTCATATGATTTTTCTCCTTTAAACCATTAATATGGTGGATTATATTGATCAGTTTTCAAATATTGGACAAGCATTGAATATCTGTGATAAACTCTACTTGGTCAAGCTATATATACACATAACTGATTATTATAATTGAATTCTATTTGCTAATATTTTGTTAAGGATTTATGTTTCTATATTGATGAGATGTGGGGGTTCTACAAATGTCAGTTAGATCTAGTAGTTTGATAGTATTGTTCAATTTTCTACATCCTTGTTTATTTTCTTTCTACTTGTTCTATTGTTTATTAAGAGAGGATCGTTGGAGTCTCTTAGAAATTTTTCCCACCATATAGTTCCCTTTATCCTATTCCTTTGTATTTCTTTTTTCTTTTTATTTATTTTAATTTTTTTAGAGGTTTTTGCTACAGGGCACGTGTGCTTGCCAGACAGAGAGAGAGAGAGAGAGAGAGAGAGACAGAGAGATAGAAAGCGAGAAATCACCCCCCAGGGAGGATGGCCACACTGCAATCCCTTCTCCTCCATTCTCCTCTTGGGATCTTGGGCACGCACGCACACGCGCCCGGTGTGAGTTTAAGCCACCGGGTCCGGGACGTGAACTGCGGTCGACTACGTGGGAGTCCAGCGACATAGCCATTACGCTAAGTGCTGGTCCCCCTTTGTATTTCTTTATATTACATCCACATAAACAGAAAATCCCATGAGACCATGTAACAATTTGTACTTTCCTTTCTCAAACCTATTTAAAAAGAGTCAAAAAGACAGAATAATGTCTATTATATTTACCCAGATACTTATCATTTCTCTTATTCTTCCTTCATACTTGATATTCCGAGTTTCTTTCTATTAACATTTCTTTTCTGTATGAAGTATTTACTTTATAATCTTTCAGAGTAGGTCTACTGACATTAATTAAATTTTTTATTTGAAACTATGTTTATTTTGACTTCAGTGAATAATATTTTCAGTGGATATATACTTGCATAGGACTATGAGTTGATGTGTTATTTTTTCCCTTTGAGTTCATATAAATGTTGTATCACTTTATTAAAACTGCATAATTTCTGATAGGAAATCTAAAGTCATTCAAATAGTGGTTTTCATTTGGGTAATGTGTAGTTTTTGTCTGACTGGTTTCAGAATTTTTCTTGGTCTTTTCTTTTTAGTAGTCTGGTAATGATGTATCTGCCATGGATATCTCCGAGTTTATCATGTTTAAAATTCACTAAGCTTCTTGAATTAGTAGGTTTATCTATTTTTATAAACCTGGGAAGTTTTCAGCCATTATTTTTCATGCATTTTCAGCATAGCTCACTTTCTGTTCCCGGGAACTCAGATGAGTTGAATTTTACACTTTTTGTTATTATTCTGCAAGTATTTCAGATTCAATTCAATATTTTTCAACAGTTTTTTCTCTCTTGCTCAGATTTGAAAAATTCTATTGACCTAACTTCAAGTTCTCTGTCTTTTTCCTTTTTAATCTTCATTCATCTACTCAGGCCATTCAATGAGTTTTATATTTTGCCTATTATATTTTTAATTTTAAAATTTCTATTTGACTTCTTCCATGTATCTTTTACTTCCTTCCTGATAGTTTCCATTTTTGAGTTTGTTTTAAGATTACTCATGATAATTTCGTAGGAGCAATTTCATAATATCTATTTGAACATCTTATACAATCCCAGCAACTGCTTGATCTCATTTTGGCATTTGTTGATTATTGCATTTTTAATAGCTTTCTTGAGATATAATTTACTTACATTTTGCTATTCAAGTTGTATGATTAAGTAATTTTTAATATACTTACAGAATTGTGCTACCCAAAGTACTATATAATTTTAGGATATTTTTTATAACACGAAGAATGTACTCTATTATACCAATTCCCTGTTTTCCCCCTTTTCTGTTTTGTGCTATACAAACACTAATCTACTTTCTTCTTTTTTGAGTTTATTTATTTTTCCAGTAAGGAGATGGTGAGAGAGAGCCAGAAAGAGAGCAAAAGAGAGAGAGAGAGTAAGTGAGGGAGAGAACCACCTACAGAGTTGTGATGCTGCAATCCTCTTCCCCAGCCTTTAGCCAAGCCAGGTCATGGGCATGTGTGTGCTCAGTGTACTCAGGTACATATCTGGAGTTGAACTAGGAATATGGGATTGCCTTACACAATATTGTGTTTTACCCCTGTACTACCATATGATTTTTCTACTTTGTATGTATACATAGATTAGCTAATTCACTACATTTCATATAAATGGAATAATACAATATATGGTATACCATGAGTGATTTATTTCATTTACCATAAGTTATCAAGGTTTATTCATGTTGTAGCATAAGTAAATACTCCATTCTCTTTTTTTTACCAATAATATTTCAGTGCATGGATATGTCACATTTTATGTATTAATGTGTTAATTGATAGGAAATCAAAAGACATTCTAATAGTGGATTTTAAAAACCTTTATAAACAAAGCTACTATGAACATTTGCATAAAAATTTTTTGTTAATTGCATTTTGTTTATATATAACTTACTAGGTGAAGTATTATCTCACTATATGCTTTAAATTAATTAATTAATTAATTCATTCATTTTTAGAATTTTGCTATAGGGTACATGCACTCCTTGGAGAGAGACAGAGAGATAAGAAAAGTAATAAATCACCCCTTGGGAGGACAGTCAAGCTGCAATAACTTCTCCTCTTAGAATTTTGGGCACCCTTGCCTACATGCCCACCATGCTTTTTGAGGCTCTGGGCTCAAGACTTGAATCACGGAGTTGGCCATGTGGGATCCAGTGCTTTAACCACCACAGCACCTGCTGACCCTTTACTTTAGTTTTTTAGGTCATCTATAGTTTTATGGAAAAATGGAATAGAAATTCAGTAAAATTTTCACATATCCCATTCCCCTCACACAGTTTCCCCTATTATTAATCTATCGCATCAGTGTGGTACATTTATTATAATCGATGAGCCAATATTGATACATTATTAAATATAGTCCACAGTTTATTTACAACTTCACTGTGTTGTACAGTTCTGTGGGTTTTTGTAAATTTGTGATGTCATGTAGCCATCTCAACATCTTACAGAATAGTTTCACTGACCTAAAAATCTCTTGTATTCTACCTATTTATCTCTACCTCACTTCCTCTAAATGGTTGGCAATCATTGATCTTTTTGTTCTATCTCTATAGTTTTGTCATTTCCAGAGCATTATATATCTAAAATTATACTGCATAGAACATATTAAGTCTGGATTCTTTTACTTAACAATGTATTTAAGATCTCTCCATGTATTTTCATAGCCTGATAGCTCATTTATTTTTATTACTGAATAGCATTTATTGTATGACTATGCCACCATTTAATTATCCATTCACCTACTGAAGGACGTCTTGGTTGCTTCCGAGTTTTAGCAATTATGAATGAAGCTACTGTAAATACTCTTATGCAGGTGTATATGTAGACATGAATTTTCAACTAAATTGTGCAACTATCAAGAGCATGATTGTTGGATCATATGGTAAGAGTACATATATATAATTTTGTAAGAAACTAAAAATAGGACTTCCAAAGCGGCTAGACCATTTTACATTCTCATTAGCTGTGGTTGTGAGTTCTGGTTGCTCCACATCCTTGCTAGCATTTGATATTGTCAGTGTTTTCGGTTTTAACCATTCTTATAGGTGTGTAAGTTTTCCTTGCTGTTTTAATTTTCACTTCCCTAGTAGTAAAAGATGTTGAGAGTGATTTTTTTCCCAAATGATTATTTACCATCTGTTTCTGCTTAGTTAGGTGTCTGTTCAGATTCTTTGACAAAATTTTAATTGAATTGCTTGTTTTCTTATTTTTGAGCTTTCAAAGTATATATATTTTGGAAGAAGCCCTGTATCAAATATGTGTTTCACAAGATTTATTCCCAGTTCGTGGCTTGTCATTTCATTCTCATAACACCTTTTTTTTTTTTTTATCAGTGGGTGCATGCACTCACCAGAGAGACACAGAGACAGAATGACAGAAAAAGGGAGAAAGCGTCCCCCAAAGAGGCATGACCATGCCACAGTTTCTTCATCCTGCATTTCTCTAACCTGTCAGGACTTCAGACATACATGCACAGAAGTCTGGCATGCTTTTAGTCACTGGGGACATGATCCAAACCACAGAGTCAGCCATGTGAGATCTAGCTCTCTTAACCACTACACTATGAAGCTGACCCATAACTGCTTTTTAATGCGAGCAGATGTTTTTAGTTTTAATGAATTTCACACTATATATTTTTTATTTCATTCATTGGGTTTTTCATATTATGTCTAAAAAGTCATAATCAAACCCAAGTTAGCCTACATTTTCTCCTATAATTTTGTGATTTACATTGAGGTTCATGATCCATTTTCAATTAAATTGTTATGTATAGTGTAAGGTATGTCTAGATTCATTTATTTTGCATGTGAGTGTCCAATAATTTCAGCAAAATTTGTCAAAAGGACTATGATTTTTTCATTGAATTGCATTTACTTTTCATTAAAGATTAACTTACTATATTTATGTGGGTCAATTTCTGGCCTCTCTATTCTTTTTTTAAAAAAAATATTTAATTTTATTTGTTATTATGTTTTAATTTGATTAGAGAAGGGGAAAGAGAGAGAAGAGAGAGAGAGAGTGCAAGCTGCCAGGTCTGAGATTTGAATCATAGTCAACCATGTGGGAGTCCAGCACCTCAACCACCATGCCACCTGCCGGCCCCGTGGCCTCTACACTCTATTGCATTGGTATTTTTGTTTCTTCTTTCAGCATTACCACAATGACTTAATTATTCTCTATCAAGTCTTATAGAAGGGTAATATGAACCTTGACTTTGTTCTTTTTTTTTCAATTCTTTTTTCTTTTTTTAAAAAAATATTTTTAAGATATATGTTTAATTTTATTTATTATTATTATTGTTCAATTTGCCAGAGAAAGAGAGAGAGAGAGAGAAAGCTGATACATCCAAGACTCAAACTATGGTTGACCATGTGGGAATCCAGCTCTTTAACCACCACACCACTTGCTGGCCCTCTTCTTCAATATTGAGATGGCTATTTTAGGTCTTCTGCATTCCCGTGTACAATTAAGAATGTTTGCCAATTCCAAAGAGTAGCTACCTGGTAATTTCATTGGGATTGTGTTGAATGTAGGGATCAAGTGGGAGGAATTGACATCTAAACAATATTGCTTCTTTAGACCTACTTTGATTCTGTGATTAGAGTTTAGTAGTTTTGTGTCTATATTTCTTTTTTAAGAGTGATTTTTGCTTTAGGGCACATGCACTCACCGGAGAGACACAAAATGAAAAATCACCCCCTAGGAGAGATGGCCACGCCACAATCTCTTCTCCTCCATCCTCTTCTCAGGATCTTGGGCACACATGTACACGTGCCCAGAATGAGTTTTAACCACCACATCCATGACTCAAACCCCATTTGATCACATGGGAATCCAGTGATGTAACTATTATGCCATTTTCTAGTCCCTGCTCTTGTATTTCTTTTACATAATTTGTCTGATTTATACTTAAGTCTAATTTTTGCTGCTAATGTAAGTAAAGTTGTGTTTTTAAATATCATATTTCAATTGTTCATTGCTGGAATATGGGAAAGCAGCTAACTTTTATATATTAACCTTATTTCATGCAACTTTGCCATAACTGCTTACCAATTCAAGGAGTTCTTTGTTTGATTACTTGCGGTTTTTTGTTTGTTTATTTTAGAGAGAGATTTTTGCTATAGGGCATCTTTGCTTGCCAGAGAGACAGAGAGAGAGAAAACAAGAAATCAACCCCAGGGGCAATGGCCACACCGCAATCCATTCTTCTCCCTTCTCCTCTCAGGAGTTTGGGCACACACACAAATGCGCCTGGTGTGAGTTTTAAGCCACCAGGTCCAGAACTCAAACTGTGGTCAACTATGTGGCAGTTCAGCAACATAACCATTATACCCTCTGTCGGTCCTGATTATTTGGGATCTTTAACATAGTTACTTAAGTCCTCTACAAACAAAGATAGTTTTATATCTATCCTTTTATATCTATCCTTCCAATATGTATATATTGTATTTTCTTTTATTTTCTTATTGTGTTTGGTAGAGCTTCTGGTATGATGTTGATGATGAGTGGTAAGAGGAGCATTCTTACCCTTTCTCTGATTTTAGCAAGTGGATACTAATTTTCGCACCATTAAGTATAATGATAGCTGGAGGAAATTTGTTGATATTCTTAAGCAAGCTGAGGAAGTTCCTCTCTCTTCTTGTGTTGTTGAGAGTTTCATACATGAAAGATTATTGGATTTTATATTTTTCTGCATCTATTGATATGACCATATGATTTTTATTCTTTATCCTCTTGATATAACTGATTAATTGATTTTGTATGTTGATCTATCTTTGCATACTTGAAACACATCCTACTCAATCATGATGTAATTCTTTTTAGACATCACTGAATTTTATTTGCTAATATTTTGTTTATTAACTATATGTGAATTTGAAAAGCTAGAGATTATGGATAATTTCCTAGATACATGCAATCTGCCAAGAATGAATGAGAAAAAATGTGAAGTCTGAGGAGACCAATAACAAATGACAAGATTAAATCAGTAATAGTCTCCAAATAATAAAAAAGACAAATCTAGATTTTACAAATCTTAAAGAACTAATATAAACTATTTTCAAACTGTCACAAAAGGTCCAAGAGGAAGGAATCCACCATACTTATTTTATGAGGCTTTTATTACCTTTATATCAAAAGAAGACAAGGATATGAGAAAACAAAAATTCAGATAAATATCTGATGGATATAGATATAAAAATATTCAACAAATTATTAACAAACCAAATTCAACAGCACAACATAAAGACTATATACCATGATAAAGTAATATTTATCCATGAGAGACAGGGATGGTTCGGCATGCAGATCAGTAAATCTTATATATCACATCAAAAGAAGAAAGATATAAGAACCATATGATAGTATAAATTAATGCAGAAAAGACATTTATTGAAGTAGTACCATCTTTTGTGATTAAGATTCTCAACTAGGTAGAGAAGAAGAACGTATCAAAGTAATAAAGGCTATATGAGACAAACCCAGAATTAACATTATACTGGATGGGAAATAGTTGAAGATGTTTCCTCTAAGAACTGGGAAAAAACTAGGATGTCTCTATTCTGATTCAATATAGTACGGAAAGTTCTAACTAAAGTAATTGGGCAAGAGGAATTAAGAGCATTCAAATTGGAAAAGAGGAATTCAAATTATTCTTATTTCTAAATGACACAATATTATACATAGAAAGAAATCTGAAGAATTCACCGAAAAACTGAGAACTGATAAGTGAATTCAGTAAAGTTGCAAGATAAAAAAAAATACAAAAGTTGGAAACCATTTTATACACCAATAATCTAGCTGAAAAAAATGAAAAAAGCTATCTCATTTACAACCACTACAAAGAAAATATCTAGGAATAAATTTAACCAAGAAGGTGAAAGATCTCTATAAAACACTGATGGAAGAAATTGAAGAAGATAATAAACAATAGACACTCCATGCTCATGGTTTGAAAGAATCAATATTATAACAATGTCAATACTATTCAAAGTGATCTACAGATTCAGTAAAAGCCGTATTAGAAAACACTGCCATTCTTCACAGAAATAGAAATCATAACAAATTATATGGACTCACAAAGACTCTGATAGCTAAAGTAATCTTTGGAGTTATCACATTACCTGAACTCAAAATATATTACATCAAAATAACCAAAACTGCATGGCACAGGACAAAGCACATATAGCCCAATGGACCAGAATGTCGAATCCCAAAATAAATTCATAAGGGCAAATGATTTTTTTGATTAAGGTCTTAAGAATATTAAATGGGGAAAGAATAGTCTCTTCAATAAACGGTGCTGGGAAAAGTTGGATATACATATTTTATATATATATATATGTGTGTGTGTGTGTGTGTGTATATACACACACACATATTTTACTATGTATATATATGTGTGTTACTTTGGAGATATTATATATATGTAAAACATTATGAAGTGCCCAATCACTGATGAATTGATAAAGAAAATACATTACATATACATAAAATAATATTATTCAGCTATAAACACTATGAAATCCAGTCTTTTTTTTTTAATCCAGTCATTTGAGGCAACATGGATGAACCTGGAAAGAATAATGCTAAATTAAATAAATCAGGCACTGAAAGACAAATACCATATATTTTGACTTATCAGCGTATGCCAAAAGATTAAATTGTATAGAGTGAGGAATGTAATGGTGGATTATCAGAAGTAGGAATGGAGAAGGGGATGGTAGATGATGGGGAGAATTTGGTGAACAAATACAAGAGTGCAGGTGGATAAGTAGAATGAATTCAGAAGTACTATAGTATAGTAATGAGAGTTGGTGACAATTTAACATATACTTCAAAATAGTAGAAGAGTGGATTTTGAATGTGCATAACACAAATAAATGATAAATGTTTGAGATGGTGAATGTATTTATTGCCCTGATTTGATTATTAAACAATATATACATATTTTGAAAAAACAAACTATACCCCATAAATATGTACAACTACTACATATAGATAATAATTGAAGAAAAATGTTTTGTTCGGGACTTTAGTATCTACATTCGTAGTGATAGTGATCTGTAGTTTCCATTTCTTGTAATGTTTTTCTGATTTTTACATTGGGGTAATTCTGGCCTCATAGAATGAGTTAGGAAGTATTACTTTTGCTTCTGTTTTCTGGTAGAAATTTTAGAGTATTGGTATAATTTATTCTTTAAATGTGTGATAAAATTCATCAAATTAATTCAGGTTTGATGCTTTCTATTTTAGAAGATTATTTAGCATTGATTGAATTTCCTTGATAGATATGGTCTTGATCAGATTACATATATTTTTGTGTGTGAGTTTGGACAATATGTCTCATTTGACCTATGTTATCAAATTTGTAGTATACGGTTGTTTATAATATTCATTTATTATTTTAAAATGTTTATAGGTTTAGCTTTGATTTCTAATATTAGTAATTTATATCTTCTCTCACTTTTCTTAGTCAGCCTGACTAGAGGTTTATGAAATTATTGAACTTCTCAAAGTTTTTTTAAATTGATTTTTGTTTTCAATTTGTCTGAATTCTGTTCTTAATTTTATTATTAATTTTCTTTTGCTTTCTTTGGGTTTAATTTGATTATTTTTCATAGTTTCTTTAGGTGGAAGCTTGACTAATTGATTTTATCTCTTTCTTCATTATAATATATTCATGAAATTCTATATTTTTCATCTACCCAATGCATTTATTATATTCCATAAATTTTGATAAATTCTATTTTTATTTTCATTTTGTTCAAATATTTAAATACTTTCAATTTATTTTGAGACCTCTTAAAATAAAAAAAAACAGTATGTTATGTGAAAGTATGTTGTTTGATATCAACATATTAAAGTTTTCCATATATCTTCTCATTATTGATTTATAGTTTGATTTCATTGGAGTCTGAGAGCATATTTTTCTCTTTTAGATTTGTTATGGAAATTCATGGAGGTGTGTTTTTGGATGTAGATTGTGGTCAATCTTTGTAAATAATCCAAATGAGTTTAAGAAGAATCTGTATTCTGCTCTTCTTGGGTGAAAATTTTACAAATGTCAATTAGATCCAGTTGATTGATGATGCTGTTCACTTGAACTCTGTCCTAACTGATTTTCTGCCTGCCAGATCTGTCAATTACTAATAGATGGATGTTGAAGTGTCCAATTATAATAGTGGATTCTTTTTTTTTTTTCTCATTGAAGTTCTGACAGTTTTGGCTCATGTATCTTGATGCTGTGTTGTTAGGCACATTCACCTTGAGAATTGTTATATCTTTATGGAAAACTGACCCCTTTATTATTATATTATTTTTCTTTATCCCTGTTATAAAGTCTCCATTGTCTGAAATTAATGAAGCTACTCCAGTATCCTTTTGATTGGTGTAAGCATGATTTATGTTTGTCCTATTTATTTATTTTTATTCTATTTGTGTCTTTATAGTTAAAGTTGATTTCCTGTAGACAGCATAGAGATGGATGATATATTTGAATCCACGTGGACAACATCTGTCTTTTATTGAGTCTTTGGGAATATCATGACACATTTTTGTGTAGGAAAACATAGAAAAATATTTCATGACTTTCCCACAACCTAATAATTAATGTATGTATGTAGTCTGTTGTTGTATGTGGATTAATATCTGCCATATTTGTAATGATTCCTAATTTGCTGTCCTTATTTACTTTCCCTTTTCTCTTCCACTCCTTTTCTGCCTTCTCTGGTTTTAATTGAGCATTGTTTAGAATTGTGTTTTATTGCCTTTCTTAGCATACCAATTGTACTTCTTATTTTTCAATTTTTCTGGTTTCCCTAGGGATTGCAATGTAGTTTACAGCTAATTCAAGTTTATTTTCACATAACACTATCCTACTTAAAGTTAGTTCAGTTACTGTATAGCTAAACACTCTCAATTCCTCTCTCTTATTTCTTATAACACTGCTGTCATTCATTTCACTTATCCTGATGTTATAAATTACCAAATACATTTTTGATATGGTTATTTTGAACTTATTATTTATTAATAGATCAATTAAAATTAGTGAAATAAAAGACTTAATTTTACTTTAATTTATTCTTTTTCTAATGCTCTTTTTTCCCCCAAAGTTCAGATATATTATTCTCCATCTTTTGATATTTTTTGCACTGCTATTATGTAGGCAAAAACTACCATTCCCCCTTTTTAGACAAATAAAATTTTTGTTTCTCCTTTATTTTGAAGGATGTTATCAATAAAGAATTATAGATTAGTGTTTATTATTACTATTTGTCTTTCAGCACTTTACATATTTCACTCCACTTTGTTCTTGCTTCCATGGTTTTTGAAGAGATATTTGTTGTAAATCTTATTCTTGCATCTCTACAGGTATGTTATTTGTTCTTGTTGCTTCTCTCAAGGTTTTCTCTTTGACTTTGATTATCTGGAGTTTGAATACGATATGCATAAACGTAATTTTCTTGGGGGCAAGTATTTATCCTATTTGTTGTTCTCTGACTTCCTGGATCTGTAGTTTGGTAACTGCAATAATTTTGTAAAATTCTCAGTCATTGAACTTTAAATTTTTTTCTTCTGTTCCTGTCTCATTTTCTTCTCCTCTGATATTCCATTATGTATATGAAATTTTGAAAATTTCCCACAGTTCCTAGAAATTCTGTTCCACCTATTCATTTGTTTTTCTTTTTGATTTTAAGATTAAAAGTGTTGTCTATTTTCATGCTCACTGAGTCTCCCCCAACCCTACCCAGCTTTCTTAAGGTATAATTGATAAATATATATTATATATATATTTATGGTATAAAATATGATCTTTTGATATATGCATACATTATAAAATTATTAAATCAAAACTATGACAAATCAATAATTTCATATGCCATTTTTTGTAAAAACATGAACATTATTTGTCTGTATCCACCAAATAGATAATCTCATCATACTCATTATTTCTTAGTTTTATTTTTATACCAGAGGGCATGTGTACATATGTGTACATGAATACATGCATGCTAGCGGAGAGAGAAAGAGAGAAAGCACACCCCAGCAGGGCCTCATCATGCCACAATCCCTTTACTCTAATTCTCCACCCTGTCAGGATCCTGGACATGTACATTCAAGCCTGACATCAAGCCAGCAGGACTGGGATTTGAACCCTGGTTGACCATGTAGAATCTAGCTTCCTTTGCATAGCACCACTGTGCCACATGACCAGCCTCATTTTTTTAATATATCTAGTATTTCATTTTACTATTTCTTTTTTCTTTCTTTCTTTTTTTTTTTTTTTTTTTAGTTTGCTAGAGGGTACATGTACTCACAGAGAAAAGACAGAAAGAGAGAAAGTGAGAAAAAACACATATGGGGGATGGCCATGTCACAATCATTTCTCCTCTCAGGATTTTGGATTTTGGGCACAAATGCACATACGCTTTGTATGTTCTTCTAGCCACTGGGTCTAGGACTTGAACCTATAGTCAGTCATGTGGGATCCACATGCCCCAATCAATACACCAGTGGCTGGCCCTTCCTTTTTCATATTTTGTAGTGCTTCCTCTCTCTGCCTACACTATCCATCTTTTGTTGCATGTTGTCTATCTTTTTCACTAGTAATCTAGTGATTATAGTTATTTTTGATTCCTTATCTAATAACTCTAAAATCTCTGATATATCTGAGTTTGTTTCTAATACTTGCACTGTACTTTCAAACTGTTTTGTTTTGATTTGTCTTTTAGTTTGCTTTGTTATATTTTTTGAAAGCCAGACATGATATACTAGATAAAAAAAAACAAAACAAAAAAAAAAAAACAAAAAAAAAAACACTGAGGCAAATAGGCCTTTAACATGAGGTTTTATTTCAACCACTCTAGCTGTTAGATTGTGTTTAATTTTTGGTATTTCTGTGTGAACCTGTGTTAAAACTCCTAGAAGTACAGTGGGCTTACTAACATTGGTCCTTGCTAAAGTTTTTCACTCTCAAACTTGTTTTAGAGCCTTCAGTAATTTGTCAATTACAGTTTAAGTTTTTTCAATGATGGTACTGGTTCTCAAGGAAGACTTCTTTTCCTAGGCTTCTTCTCCTTTTGGCTGTAATTTATCCACTTGTCCTTGTAATAGTAAAGGCAGAGGTTCAATCGGTAACCTTAATTTTCTTGTGAATATATAAAAAAATTAATGCTTCGTGTGTTCAGATTTCCTTCTGTTGTTTAGATGGGAGTAATGACTTTCAGAATGTCTCTCATTGTGGTTTTAATTGCATTTCTCTGATGGCTACTAATGTCAGAACATGTTTCTATGCCTTTATTGGCCAGTTGTTTGTGATTAGTTGGATAAAGGTATATTCAAATCCTTTGCTAACTGTTTTTTAGAATTATTTTATTTTATTTATCCATTCATCATTTATATTTAATTTGACTCGGGAGAGACAGAGAGAGAGAGATTGAGAGAGAGAGGGAAAGTGAGAAAGCAAGTCACCAGGTCCGGGACTGTGGTCAGCCATGTGGGAGTGTCCAACTGCTAGCCTCCCTTTGACAACATTTTAATTGAGATATTTGACTTTTAATTTTTTAAATGTAAGAGATTTTTTTAAAACAAATACTGAATTTTATTTTATTTATTTATTGTTTAGACTTTTGCCATACGGCATGTGTGCTCAACGGAAAGAGGGATACAGAGACTGAGAGAGACAGAGAGAGAGGAAATGTGAGAAATCATCCCTCCAGGGAGATAGCCACATTGCAATCCCTTCTCCTTCATTCTCCTATTGGGATTTTGTACACATACAGCCACAAACCTAGTGAGATTTTCAAGCCGCCAGGTCTGGGACTTGAATATTGGAGTAGGCCATGTGGGATCCAGTGCCTAATCACATGCCACCTGCTGGTCCCAAGAACTGTAGTTTTTAGAGTATATGTTTTTATCTTCTCTTGTTAAATTTATTCATATACATTCTATTTATTTTGATGCTATTGTAAATTAAATTGTTCAGATAATTTCATATTGTGTTGTTCTTTGTAAATATATAGAAGTACAATTATCTTACATATTGAGTTTGTATTCTGTAATCATGTTGAATTAGTTTATCAATTGTAATATTGGGTTCTTTAGGATTTTATATATATGAAATCATGTCATCTGCAAATAAAGATAGTTTTCTTTACAATTTTTTAAAATTTCACTTATTTGCATAATTCCTGTAGCTAAAACCTCAAATACACTTTGACTAGAAATGGTCAGAATAGAAATTCTTTTTTTCCAATCTCAAGGGGCAAAGCATTCCATCTTTCTCCATTAACTGTGATATCTTATGAGTTTTCTGTGCATTATCTTTATTAGATTAAGTTTGTTTTTATTCCTGATTGTGGAGTGTTTTTACTAAAAAAGGGGGGCTAGATTTTTGTCAAAAGAATTTTGTTCCTATTGGGATCATAATGTGGATTTTTTTTCTATATATAATATGGATGCATTGTATTACTTAATTGATTTCAGATATTAAACCATTCTTGCATTGAGGAGATATTATAGGTCATAATTGGTCTTGGTTCATAATATTTTTAATATCTTGCTGGGTTTGATTTGCTAGGATTTTGTTGATGATTTTGCATTTAGATTTATAAGATATATTGTTCTGTAGTTTTCTTTTCTGGTGTTATCTTTGATTTTGGAATCAGGCTTTTATGAATCTCAGGAAGGTAAGATGCTTGCTCTTTTGTTTATTTATCAATTGATGAATATTCTGGTTATCCTCACCTTTTGACTATAAGTGCTGCTATGATCTTTTGTGTACAAGTGTTTTTATTTTTTTTATTTTTTGGAGAGGTTTTTGCTATAGGGCGCATGCGCTCGCCAGGCAGACAGAGAGAGACAGAGAGAAAGAAAGCGAGAAATCACCCCCCAGGGGGGATGGCCACGCCGCAATCCCTTCTCCTCCATTCTCCTCTCGGGATCTTGGGCACGCACGCACACGCGCCCGGCGTGAGTTTAAGCCACCGGGTCCGGGACTCGAACCGCGGTCGACTACGTGGGAGTCCAGCGAACATAGCCATTACGCTAACTGCTGGTTCCCAAGTGTTTGTTTTAATACCTGTTTTCAATTATTTTGAATATGTACCTAGGAAGGGAATTGCTAGGGTATGTGGTTATTTCCATATTTAAATTTTTCAGGGCCTACCAAACTTTTCTACAGTGATTACACCAATTTACATACTTACTAGCAATATATGATATCTAATTTTCTCTTTATCCTTGCTAACACTTATTTTCTGCTTTTTCATTGTGATCTTCCTAGTGGATATGCAGTATCTCATTTTGGTTTCAATTTATATTTTGTTGATGACTAATAATGTCCAGCATCTTTTTATGTTCTTGTTTGCCACTTGTATTTTTTCCTTTGGAAAAAATGACTATTCAACTATTTTGCTTATTATTTAAATAATTTCATTTATATTTTTGTATGTTTTTCATTTTTAAGAGTTCTTTTTCACATATTCTGAGTACTGGAATCTTATCAGATCTGAAATTTCTGAGTTCTTTCCCTTGATGTTACTTGTCTTTTTACTCTCTTGGTAGCATTGTTTGATAGACAAATTAAAAATTGTTCTTATTTTGATGCATTCCAATTTATCTACTTTTTCTTTTATTGTTTGTACTCTCAGTATCATATCTAAGAAATCATTGCAAAAATAAGATCATCACAATTTAACCTTGAAGTTTCTTCTAAGAGTTATAATTTTAGTTCTGGTTGTCCCAGCAACATTTGTTGAAGAGACAATTCTTTCCCAAGTGTTACCATTGTTGAAAAATCAACCCATAAAAGATGTGAAGAGTTTATTTTTGGATCCTCTATTCTATTCATTTGTTCAACACTGTCTTGATTAATGCAGCCTTGTAGTAAGTTTTGAAATTGGGAAGTTTGAGTTCGTCAATTTTTTTACAAGATGTTTTATCTATTTGGGGTTCCTTCCAGTTACATATGAATTTTAGGATTGAAATTTCCATTTCTGCACAAAAGACTGTTAAGATATTGATAGGGATTACATAGAATCTGTGGATTGCTTTGGGTACTATTGTTATTTTAACAATATTAAGTCTTCCAATGCATGAACACAGGATGCCTTTTTATATTCATTTTTACCATACTAATCGACATAGATAATTTCTCCCCTAAATATATCCTTAGCTACATTTCATACATTTTTGTATGTTGTTTCTTCATTAATCTCAAACTACTTTCTAGTTTCCCTCGTGATCTCATCTTTCACCTATTGATTATTTAAGTGTGTGTTTTTCAATTTCCTCATATCTGTGAATTCCTAAAATTTCTTTCTGTTTTAATTTCTAATTTCATTTTATTATGGTTAGATAATATATTTTGCATAGTTTCAGTTGTTTTAAATTTATTGAAATTTGGAACCAGCAGATGGCGTAATGGTTACGTTGCTGGACTCCCATGTAGTTTGCCATGGTTCGAGTCCTGGACCTAGCAACTTAAAACTCATGCCAAGCACATGTGTGTGCATGCTCAAGATCTTGAGAGAAGAATGAAAATGGAAGAGAAAGAATTGCCGCATGGCCATGTCCCCCTTAGGAGTGATTTCTCACTTTCTGTCTCTCTGTCTCCCTAGCAAGTGTATGTGCCCTAAACCAAAACGTCTCTTTTAAAAAATATATTGAAATTTGTTTTATTACATAACACATGACATCCTAGAGAACGTTCCTTGTACGTTTGGAAAGAATGTATTTTCTACTGGTTTTGAGTGGAGTAGTCTATAGATACCTTTTATGTCTAATTGCTTTGTCATATTGTCCAAAGTTGTTATTTCCTTGTTGATCTTTTGTGTGGTTGCTCTATCTGTTATTGTAAGTAGAGCTTTGAAGTCTCTGGCTATTAATTGGAATTGTTTATTTTTCCTTACATTTTTCAGGCTTTATGTTGTGATTTGGGGTTTCTATTTCTACATGTACTTATATTTTAATATATTTTCATGATGTATTGACCATTATGATTGTAAAATATCCCTTTTTAATATTGATAATCATTTTAATGTCTATTTTGTCTCTTCTTAGAGCATGCTGCTTTAGACATAAGTGTAGTCACCATGGGATGATAAGTTTTCAGCATGGTTCTCTCACTGTGACTATCTTTGATATCTCTGTTGAGCTGTTTGCCTCTGTTGATATCACACTCATTCCTGAGTTCCCAGTTAATATAATTATTCTACTTTTTAATAGTTAATATTATAAATTCCAATTTACACATAATAATTCTATATAACAGTGGTATATAATGTGGTTTTTCAAAATATGTATTTATTCATGTATTGATCCAATCAGAATGATAATCATATGCCTCATCCCAAGCATTTACCTTCACTGTGTGTTGTACATACCCTACTGTTTGTGACAATGCATTAAGGTATAATTGTTACGGAGTCTGATCCAGTCATATTCCAGCATCTTATTGGAGTGGTTTTATAGGCTAATCTTTGAGGTTTGTTTCAACCTCAGGAAGGATTTTCTTAATGATCTCTTTTCCATGTTTTTTTCTGGTTAACAAGCAGATCTGTGGTTTAGCTTCTTACTCTCATGTACCTACTAACCCCCTTTTCATTGCTTGTATTTAAAACCTCCGTTGTATTCAAGACAACCTTTAAGTTTGAACTTTCTATACTCTATTCAGAATAAACTCATTTCTGTTGGAGAGAACTTAGTTTTCTGTCATATGGCCCATCATTCTCTCTCTGGAAACATCCTTGGTCCATTGCTCTGGAGTTAGGGGCAAAGAGAGTGGCTTATTTCTTTCATAATAGAAAAGAGTAAGTTGTCTCTTTTCTATTTAGCTTGCCTTTCCTGGAATGGAACCTCTATTGGGACATGGGTGATCTGGGCCCCATTGTTCTTATCTTACCAAATATGATTGAAAGTATATACAAAATAATAATAATAATAATAATAATAAATAATGTGAAAAAATAAAATAAATAAATAAAAAAAACTTCTACTTTGTGATTTGTGGCTAAGTGAAGGAAGTAAACTCTCAGAGCTCTCACCCATGTTTGCCTGGAATAGAGGTTCTGTAATATGGTACTGAGGATGATGACACATAAGACATGTCTTGTATCTCCTAGATACTGTAACCCTTAGCTGGTAACTAGGGAAAAAGTAAGTTTTGTGGAGTTTTTATGGTGGTTGTTGTTGTTTGTCTGTTGTGTTTTTTTTTAATTTATTATTATTGTTATTATTTATGATGTTGACTCAGAATAGAGCTCCTGTCTTGTTAAATTGCGGCATATATGGGGAGAGAGAGAGAGCATTTATTGGTTCAAGTGTCACAGACTCTCGCTGTTCACATTAGGATTTAGAAGTTTTTGTTTGATAAGTGTTTCTTCCTTTGCTGCATATCATTACGACTACTTCCAGAGGATTATTTTTTCATTGTTTAAAAGTTACCTTCTTTCTTTTATGAGAGAGAGAGAAAGAGGGAGAGGAAAGTACCTTCGACAGAGCCTCATTCTGTGATTCTCACCAAGTCTTCTCAGCCAGTCAGGATCATGAGGGTGCATGCCCAGTGTGCACAGGTTGATGAGTGAATCAAACTCATGATACTCTGTATAAATCCATCATCAAATAAGGAACAGATTTCTGCTGCACCACTGAGCCTGACCTTCTTAGATCTTCCTGCTGGAATGGATTTTTCAGAGTTCTTAAATAGCTGCATCATGCATTTTCTCAAGTTATCATTGGGTTGAGTGTGGGAGAGACCCTGGCTTGTGTTTACGTCATTTTACCAAGAAACACCATCAGTTTTGTTACACTCAGTGTTTTGTCATTTCTCTGTAAGTCACGGTACTCCATCTCTTTACTGCTTTTCACTCATGTAGATCTTGATATAGGACTGCAATAGTCCCTGTTATAACAAAGGCCCTGAATTTTTACAAAATTTGATTTAAATTTACCCATTCATCTACCAGTTTACCCTGATAGTCATAAGGGAGGTAGTGTTGGAGGAAGTATATACTACTGCAATGTACAGTTAAACTCATAGCCCAATGCTTTACAACTGAGCTTTCTTGAAATTCATTTCATTTGCTTTTAGTAATATTTGTAAACTCTCGTGTGCATCTCAAATGTTTATTTTAATGCATATATTTATTTAAATAGACCCTGTTATTACTGATCTACATTAAAAACCTATAAGTGACATTATTATTACATTTTATTATCTTAGGATAATACTCTGAAAATGAAATAGTTCATATTTACTTTTAAATGTAAAGAATACTGATGTGTCAAGGGAGAACAGACAACTTTGCCTTCTGCTCAGATTGGCCAAATGGAAAGATGAAAATGAACAGCATGTTGTCATCTGAGAGTGACTGCAATTGGAAGTTATGATTGATACCAATAGAAACCCAGGCATACAGATTTTTCTTTTAAATTCCAACTTAATAAAATAAAAGCAGGCTATACATTGTCTAATTCCTATGATCCTTTATTTTTATGACTTCAAGTTTAGAGATATTTGATGTATGCCTTTGTCATGTATGCTTTTTTTTTGCCATAGAGCACATGTGCTCACTGGAGAGAGACAGAGACAGTGAGAGGTTAAAGTGAGAAATCACCCCCTGGGGTTATGGTCATGCTGCAATACCTTCTCCATTCTCCTCCTGAGATTTTGGGCACACATTTACATGTGCCCAGCATGATTTTCAAGCTACCAGGTCTGGGACTAGATACATGGTTGGCCATCTGGGAGTCCAATGCCTTAACTACCATGCCTCCTGCTAACTCCATAGTATTTTTTTTTTTTTGGAGAAGTTTTTGCTATAGGGCGTGTGCGCTTGCCAGACAGGCAGAGAGAGACAGAGAGACAGAAGGCGAGAAATCACGCCCCAGGGGAGATGGCCACGCCACAATCCCTTCTCCTCCATTCTCCTCTCTGAATCCTGGGCATGCACGCACACGTGCCCGGCGTGAGTTTAAGCCACCGGGTCCGGGACTCGAACTGCAGTCGACTACGTGGGAGTCCAGCGGCATAGCCATTACACTAACTGCTGGTCCCGATAGTATGGTTTTTTTTAAAGCATGCATACGGTGTATAATGGTCAAATCAAAGGTATACATATTCTTTTTCAACATTAAATATTGTATTATGCTATACATATTTGGTAATAGTTCTACTAGGTTGTTTATGAACTATGTATTATATTGTCAGTGTTTTATACTCTACTATGGTACACTGTTCCATGGCCTTTTTTCCTTATTTACATGCATTTTTGTGTGGCTTCTTTTTTATTTTCTTTTCAGTTTTGCCAGAGGGCTCATGCACTTGCCAGAGAAAGACAGAGAGAAAGAGGGAGAGGGAAAGTGAGAAGCACCCTCACACCCTCCCCCCCGGGCATGGTCATTCTGCAATCTTTTCTCCATTTCTCTCTGCTTTTGGTATTTTGGGAGAACAAGCACACTTGCCTAGAATGTTTTTCCAGCTGCCAGATCTAGGACTTGAGCCCCACCAACAGACATGTGGGATTCAGCCTTTTTAACCACCACACCACTGATCTTTCTTGTGTGATTTCTAGTTGGAGTTGTTTGCAATAGATTTACTGTTTTTACTGTAGTGTACATTCTTTGGAGATTCTGTACATTATTTGGAATGTTAAGATCATAATGTTAAGTTCTTCCAAATGAGAAGGATAGCTTATTTCCTTGAGAGAGGATGCTGCTGCTGCTGTTGCTGTTATTTTAAAATCTTGAATGTTTTTTGTTCTTATCTTTTTATATATTTGTCAAGGGTTATACACTTGCTGGAAAGAGACAGAAAGAATGAGAGAGGGAAAGTGACAAAATAACCCCCATGGAATGCCCATGCCACAACCTGTTCTCCTCCATTTCTTTCTCCTTTCAAGATTTTGACACATACACTACCATGCCCAGTATGTATTTCAAGCTGCTGGGTCTAGGATTCAAATGGTGCAGATGGTTATGTGGGAAACAGTGCTTTAACCACCATACCGTAGACTGATCCATTTTTCCCCCTCTTTATCTGTGAACAGTTAATATAGAGGACTATTTGGAATAAGATAAATGCCAACATCTAAAGACTATTTCAAAATGAATGGAGGGAATAAAATATCCTCTAGCTCTTTTATGTTGATAAAATTATAGGAATGCACTCTTGTCATTGAAGACATCCTGGATCCCCATTTGTCTTGGTTTATTGTTCTACCATCCTTCTCCTTTTCTTCATCTACTCTACAACTACTTGTTGCATATAAGTTCTTCTTTTATTCTCCAACATTTTTGGTAATGGCATTTTACACACACATACATACAGACATATGCACACACACACAATTACCGAATATATAATATTTTAATCAAAAGGCAATTCATCCGTATTTTAAAAGATTGTTTTGTGCAATCTAAAAATTGTCATTTTTCTAGTTGAGAATTGCAGCTGTCTGCATTTAGAAAAACAAGTATCTGATTTGCTGCCTTAAATAACATTTGCAAAATGGTGCTGTGCAGATGAATAAATAAAAATATACCTGCTGAGAAAATGCAAAACTGATATCCTCAGTGCATTTTCTAAGCCATACCAATGGGAAAACATATACCCAAACATAATTTTTATTTCTGAAAATTGAGGAAATTACTAGGTAATACAGAGATAGATATTTCTGACTTTCTATTGAGATAATTGGTTTAAGAAATTTGAAAATTTTTCTTTTCACTTTTTAAAATTTAATACAATTAATTACTGTGTATTGTTACAGCATACAAAATGAATTTTTCCATCATGAATACACTGCATATCAGTCCAGTCAAAGTTATTACCATAAACATTATAAACAACAGATTTCTGTTGTAGGCTGTTAAAAAAAAGTATACTTGGGGGAGGTAGGGGCAGCAAGTAGTGTGGTGGTTAAGGCATTGGACTTCCACGTGGCCAACCACAGTTTGAGCTCTGAACACTGCAGCTTAAAAATCATAACCCAAGCATTTGCATTCATGCCCAAAATCCCAAGAGGAGAATATAGGAGAAGGGTTGCACAATGGCCATCCCCCTTCGGAGCTGATTTCTCACTTTCCCTTTCTCTGTCTCTCCTGTCTCTCACTGACAGGTGCTAATGCCCTGTGGAACAAAGTTTAAAAAAAAGGGAAAAAATGATTATAAGAAAGGAAGTTACTGTCTTTATTACAACTTTATTCAACAAGGATTAACTTCATGTTTTTTATTGTCAAAATAATGTTCTAGTCTGTCATTTTACACTGGGACATTTTTTGATAATGGAAAAAAAATTTATGAGCTGGTCAATACAGTAGCCACTAGTCGCACATGGCCATTGAACAATAGAAATAAGGAAGTATAACTGAGGAAACAGCTAAAAACTATGATGTACAGCACAGTTTTAGACACTGCTTAAAATACAAATATAACTGCTAATAATGAGTTAGTAATTATTGTCTATTGCAAATTGTATTAACATTTTCTGTTTATTTATCTTGCCATTCATTATAAACTCCTTATCATTATACTGTTTATGACAGTAGTAACTGTGGTCCAGACAAGTAAAGTAATTTTTCCAAAGTCACACAGTTACGGAACAGCAAAATTTTACTTCATAGCCATGTATTTATTTAGGAACCATTTTTATAAGCTTCGCTATTTATTTTTTAAGTCAGGTATGTTAAAGTACAATTTACATACAGTAAAATTTACTATTTAGAGTAGGCCATTCTATAATTTTTTAATTAATTACTTTATTTATTGTCAATCACTGTACATCAAAACAGTATCCAAAATGAGATAATCTATACAGTATACATTATAAATTGACTCAGTAAAGGATATTACCATACATGTTATCATCAACACATAACTTTCTATTTTTTGTTTCATATATATTTTGCTTTTTATTTTTTCCTTCCTTGATTCCCTACCTCTCACCCTCTGTCAACTCCCCCCCCTTCTGCCACACTGTCTGGTACATACAGTTGTTTCCATGCATTTTTTTTTTCACATTTTATTAATTCACTAAACGTCTTAATTAATTTAAAGACTTTCAATAGTAAGCACAGCTAATATATACATATTTATGAATGCATGTCCGATTTTAGGCATAAGCTTCAGTGAGTAAAATGAACATACTATAAACTAGCACCTCACTGGGACTATTTAGCTTACTGCAGTCATTAAATAGGTATTAATAGGTGTTTTTAATACATTTTTTAATTTCAAAAAAGTTTTAGTTTTAATAAATAAAGATAAAAATATGTTAAGAGAAATTTGCTTAAAACTTAACGCCAGAAAAAAGGTTAGAATTCAGTTCAAATTGTAGGTAGATGAACCTACCAACAGTTCAAGAGTAGACAAAAGTCCTTAAATGTGGAAATCAAAGCATTGAAGAAAACCAGTAATGTTTTAGTATAAATTTTAAAAAGTCTATTTCACTAGTTCAGACTCACTTAATCTCTCTTCTATTGAATTTGCAGTGTTAATGTGGTCTGATCTTTCCATTTAAACTCCAAAAGTTAGCATTCAACTCTGGACTTGTCCCACCGTTAGGCAGGCAATTCTCTTGGTTGTTTCTTGTACTGTTATTTCTGTGTCCAACATTAGTTTTCCTGGTATAGCACTCCCTACAGCACTTCTTGAAGAGCTGGTCTGGTCTTGGTAAATACTTTCCAGTTTTGTTTATCTGAGAATGTCTTACTCTTTTTTTCCCATATGAAAGATAATCTTGCAGGGTATAATATTCTTGGTTGAAACTGTTTTTCACTTAACACTTTGAATATATTTTTCTTTCCTTGCTTGCAATATTTCTGATGAGAGGTCCGACGTTAGCCTGGTGGGATATCCCTCGAAAGTAACTTGACGTCGCTCTCTTTCCAATTTTAGTATATTGTCTCTGTGCATGGTTTTGGTCAATCTGGCTATGATGTGCCTAGGGGAAGATCTTCTTGGGTCAATTCCATGTGGGGTCCTTTGTATTTCTTGGTTCTGGATATTTGAATGTCTCTCTAGGTTTAGAAAGTTTTCTTCCAGTATTTCATGGAATAGTTTATCAGTGCCCTTATTAGTTTCTTCTGGGATACCAATGATCCATGTGTTTGGGTGTTTAATGGTATCTAGTATTACTCGTAAGTTATTCTCATTTTGGGGGGTTATTTTCTTGATCTTTTTGGTAAGTTTCTCTAGGTCAGAGGTTCTATCTTACACATGTGAGATTTGATCTTCTGCATGATCTAATCTACCTTTGGTATTTTCAAGGGAAGTTTTGATTTCCTGCATTACAACCTTCATCTCTAACAATTCCATTTGATTCTTTCTTATGATGTGTATTTCCTCTTTCAGATCATGCAAGAACTTCCTCACCTCCTGGTACTAGGTGTCTCTTCTGCATCTTCTGGAATTTGTTCTCTCTATTCTCTTGCACCTCTGTTAGCTTTGTCACTATGGATATTTTAAATTCTTTACCTGACATTCCCATGAATTCCTTTATATTCTTTGTGGAGGAAGAGAAGTTATTCTTTTCCATTAGAGGAGAGATATTTTCTTGTTTTCTCATATTTCTTGTACCTCTGCGGTGGTTTTTGGTCATCTGATGGATTACATTTTTTTTCTATTTTTTTGGAGCTGAATCTGAGCAATCAGAGGAATGCAGAAGGAGGTGACCTGCAGTATGGTTTTTCTCCCTTTGCACAACTGATTCAGTCAAAATTGAGAATTAATCTGACCCCAAAAGAATTCAGATATTTGGCTACTGAGCACCTAGGCCATCCTTTAAATTTTGATAAATGCATAAAGCTGTGCAACTGTCACTAGGAAAATAAACGTATAGAATATTTCCATCACTCAAAAATGTCATTCCTATCTCTTTGTAAACCTCTCCACTCATCCCCAGCAACTACTTATCTGTTCTTCTGTCCCTATAATTTTGAATATTCAGGAATGTCATATAAACAGAAATATATGTCACAGTAGCTTTTTTAAAATTTATTTTCAGGGAGTACATGCACTTTCCAGAGAGAGGGTGGCAAGAAAGAGAGAGTAAAAACCCCTCAGTGAGGAGCGGTTATTCCTCAATCTTCTTTTCTCCATTTCATCATCCCTCTGTGCTTGTCTTTATGCCAAAGTTCCCTTTTTATGAGGACACCAATCATACTGAATTAGGAATACACTCATTATCTCATTTTAAGTAGAATAGCTCTATAAAGACTCCATCTATAAACCAGGTTCATTTTCAGATACGGGAGGTTAGGATTCAATATAATATATTTTAGGATGACACAATTCAATTTATAACACTTAGCCCTCTGGTCTGCAGATTCATGTCCTTCTCACATGCAAAAATGTTCGATCATTCATAAATCAGCAAAAGTCAACTCATTTAGGTGTCACCTCTCCCTCCAAACTCTCATCTACATCAGCTGTGGAGTGAGTCTCTGGTTATGTTTCATCTCAAGGCAAATCTTCTCTTCAGCTGTGGACCTGTGAAACCAGACAAGTTACATTACCAGCTTACTAAGTTTATGGGTTTTTCAACTACTCTGCTGTTGGTGTCATTGTTTTTCTCTATTATTTCTCTGCTTTCATTTTTATTTAATTCTCTTCATCAGGGCCGGAAGGTGGCATGACAGTTAAGGCACTAGACTCCCATATTGTTGACCATGGTTTGAGTCCCAGACACAGTAGCTTGAAAATCATGGCAAATCTGTGTACATATGTGCCCAAAATCCTGAAAGGAGAATGAAGAAGGGATCGTAGTGTGGCCATAACCACTAGGGGGTGGTTTATCACTTCTCTCTCTGTGTCTATTTCTCTCTCTCTCCAGAGAGTGCATTTGCTCTATGACAAAAATCTTAAAAAAATTCTTTTCAACTTTGTTTTCTTTCTTTCTTCTTCTTCTACTTAAGTTTAATGTGCTCTTTTTCTTGAGCATTAAAGCAAAATAACTCGAATTGTCTCTTCTTTTAGTGTAGGCATTAGTGTTGTAAATTTTCTTATTACTGTTTTAATTGTTCCCTTTACATTTTCAATGTGTTAAAATATTTTTAATTTCCTACTTTCTCTTTGACTCATGTGTTATTCAGGAGCATGTGTTCATGCCCAAATATTGGTGGATTTTCTAGATATCTTTCTGTTGTTAGTTTCTAGCTGAATTCTGTTAGCAATCACACAGTATTTTGTCTGTGATTTTATTTATTCTACTTTTTTATATATATTTAAATTTATTATTATTTATACATCCAATCACTATACATCATTTAGATTGTAAAGATAGTTTACCCAGCATGATATACAACAGTTGAGAATACTATACACATCATCATCTACAGGTAATAAAACATATCTGTGTCTCACAAATGTCTTACCTCTCTATTTTTACCCCAAGTTACCTTTCCCACACTCATCTGCTCTCCTGATCTCCTTCTACTTTGTCCCTAGTGTCCATAACAATTTTGAATGTTTTTATGTCCTCCAGTCTTTCAATCTCTACCGTAGGGTGCAGACAGTTGGTATATGTGAAGCAGAGACATGCAGTATCTCTGTTTTGAAGCCATACTTGCTTCATTCAGTAATAAATCTTCCAAATTCATCCACTCTCTATCAAATTTCAGGGTCTTGTTTTTAAAATCGAGGTTTCTTTTATGGAATAGAATATGGTCAATTTTGGAAAATGTCCCCGTGTTCTTGAAAAGATAGTGTATTCTGGTGCTTTTAGATGGGTTTTCTATTAATGAGAATCAGGTGACTTTTTTGATAGGATTGTTTTCTTTTTTCATAGTATTAATAATTTTCTGTTTACTTCTCCAATTATTTACTAAGAGAGGAGACTGAAGTTTCTATCTATAACCATGAAATTTTCTATTTCACCTTTCATTTTTACCAGGTTAGTTTAAAATATTAGGAACCTTTTTGTTGGGTGCATAGCTACTTAAATTTTTTCATTTATTTATTTATTTTGAAATTTTCCCACAAACATTTACTTTACATATCAAAATTTTTTTCTCATATTCCATAGTTCTTGACAGTTAATAAACAACTTTCAAAATTTCAAAATACTGAATTTTAAAGATAATGTTCAAAATATTTCTTATAATTTTGTATAATTGTGTTTGTGACTCTATAACAGAGACAGTATGAGTTTAAATATTTTTGAGAAAATATTTACATGTCAATTATTCCAATTGTTGAAAAGCAAATGCCCAGCAGACAAGTCACACATAAACCTTCTCAACTCAGCCCTGCCTACCAAGTATTCTGTGATATACCAACTGCTAGCAAAGATCAGCCTCTTCATCTTCCTTCAAAGTCTTTCTCAAGATATTCGTCTGGTGTGGTTGCCATTTTGCAATCTCTACTGATTACAATGCTGGGCTGGAAATGTCCAGGTTATTTCATGTTATAAATTCTTTCATATATCTTTTTTTTTTTTGGAGATGTTTTTGCTATAGGGTGCGTGTGCTCGCTGGACAGAGAGAGACATAGAGACAGAAAGCGAGAAATCACCCCCCTGGGGGGATGGTCATGCTGCAATCCCTTCTCCTCCATTCTCCTCTTGGGATCTTGGGCACGCACGCACACGCTCCCGACATGAGTTTTAAGCCACCGGGTCTGGGACGCGAACCGCGGTCGACTACGTGGGAGTCCAGCGACATAGCCTTTACACTAACTGCTGGTTCCCTTTCATATATTTTTTCTAATCCTCTCTGCCAGACAGAACTATTTATGGTGCCAAGCCAGCTTTCTAAGAGCTTCTGTTAACTTGCTTGAGGTCCACTTTAATTCCATAGTTTTCTGATTAATCTTCAGATATGACATTCCAGTCAAAGCCCTGTCCAATAAAGAGTATTTCCAATTTCTGATTCAATGCAACAAACATTATTAAACTTATGCAAATAACCCTTCTGCCACAATATAAGAATACTCGTAAATATTTTCCAATTCCAGAGAGATCAAGAAGGAAAAAAAGTTTATGTTTCCATTTAAAGAAACAAACCAGAAAAATATTTTAACAAATTTCTGAACCTATCTATTATGTTTCCTTGGTCCTTTGACCTTTTTATTATTATGCAGTCTTCTTTATTCCCAGTAATATTTCTTTTTCTGAAGTCAACTCTTTCTGAAATTAATATAGCCACTTCAGCTTTCTTTTTCTCATTTTGTGTTATATTTTCCCCACTTAATATCTTTGTATACATATTTTAGATGAGTTTTTTGTAGATACTGTATATTTGATCATGCTTTTAAAAAAAAGAAATACAAGGGACCAGTGGATGCTGTAATGGTTACATCACTGGACTCCCACATAACTGGCCACAGTTCAAGTCCCAGACCTGATGGCTTAATGCTCATGTTGGGAGGTGTGTGTGCATGTGTGCCCAAAATCCCAAGAGTAGAATGGAGGAGAAGGGATTGTGGCATGGCTATTTCCCCTGGGGGATGATTTCTTGTTTTCTCAATTTCCCTCTTTCTATCTCTCCAGCAAGCACACTTGTCCTATAAAAACAAACAAATAAACAAACAAAAACTTTAAAAAAAACCAAACTTCTATTCTTTAATTTTTATATTTATATTATTTCATTGATATGGTCATTATTGATTTGGTTGGACTAAATCTAGCACCTTTTGACTTATTTTTTATTCATTATTTATTCCATATGTTCCTTGTGCCTTTATCCTTTTTTAAATATCTACATTTGAATTGAGTGTAATTCATCATTATGCTTTATCTTTGCTAATGATTTATTATGTTTAACTATTTTCTAATTATTCCAGTGCTTACCATAGAATCTACGGTGTATATACACAGTATACATCTAATTGCCTTATTTGATTGTTTGCTATATTGCTTTAGTATACTATGCTCTTGCATATGCTATAACTCAGATTACATTGTTAATATTTTTGCTTCAGGTAGTACAATTTAGAGTGATTAAATGGTGGAAATATATTTACCTTAAATTAACTAGAATTCTAAAAACTTCCCTCTCATGATTTCTGTTTTCTGATTATTTAAATACTCATCATCAAAATATGTACATCTAGATGAAGAGAATTAAATTCTTCAAGCAAGAGTTGAAATCTATAAAAACAATAAAGAATTGGAAAAATACAAGCAACTATATCTAGAAGCATCACAATTTAGAAAATTATTATCAGATAAACTGAACAAGACTAATGAGAAGTAGCAGAAGTCAGTGCCAAACTTCTTGTGGAGAAAGAACAGACTAGAGACTAGATCTTTACTCAACACTCTTACTACAAGACCAGTCCTAGAGTCACCTCATGTTGGAAATCTTAATAATATATGTTGCAAAACAGAAATCTTATTTCAAGAGAAATGTCAGTAACTCATAACTTAATCGCGAGGCTTTCAAATGACAGCATAGAGAACTACTTGTTCAGGATGTAGCAGAAGTTGGAATGAAGTATAATTAGATAACTAAAAGAAGCTGCTACTGAATTCGCATCTGCATACTGTAGAGATTGTCTAAGATCTACTGATGAGTAAAACTGAACTCAAGATACACTTTTGAGAGCATCACAAGAATATGTACAGATCTTGAAGAAAAAGTATATGATTGAAAGACAAAATTCTTTTGACAGTGTTTTTTTTTTTTTTTCCACGTTCTTAAGAAAAGCTACTGAAAAGGTGGTAACACTGCAGTTCTAAAGAAAGGGATGGTACTAAAATGTCTCCTTTTGAAACAGATATGACAGTGGAAACAGATGAAATAGGAAGGATTATCTATCATATGTACAGGAGCTTAAACACCTATGCTTAACGATAAAGAAAATAATATCAGAGCACTTTGAGTGTATCAGGAATTTAGAGAGTTATCAGAAATGTGCAAGGCAGACTGACTACAAAATTGAATTATTAAAGAAAATGCAAGACAAGAGAAATTTTCACAGAATGCTAAGAAAGGGAGGAAACTAAACCATGATAAGAGAAAAGAAGACAAGAACAGACCAAAAGATACAATCTACACATAATTGGAATACCTGGAACAGAGGATAAAATAAGAAGCTGAAATAATTATTAAGGAATTGATTGAAGAATATATCCCAGAGCAAATTTTTCTTGTCATTTTTTGATTTTCATTTATTAAAGCTAAAACTGCTTTTCTTGAAATTAAAAAAAATAAAAAATAAAAAAATAAAACAAGGACCAGCAGTTGGTGTAATGGCTCTGTCACTGGACTCCCATGTAGTCAACCGTGGCTCGAGTCCCAGACCTGGTAGCTTAAACTCATGCCAGGCACATGCGTATGCATGTCCAAGATCCCAAGGTATGCATGTCCAAGATCCCAAGAGGAGAATGGAGGAGAAGGGATTGTGGCGTGGCCTTCCCCTTAGGGGGTGATTTCTCACTTTCTGTCTCTCTCTGTCTTGCTGGCGAGTGTGTGCCCTACAGCAAAAACCTCTCCAAAAAATAAAATGAAAATAAATAATAAACATACCTACATAATGAGTGTAGTAGGCTATATAGCCTCAGCTAGGTGTTCATTCTACTCACTGAGTTTTATCCCTAAAGTCAGACATATGTTCATAGGTATGTTTATATCAACTATACTTACTATCAAAAGTATTTAGTTTAAGATATTTTTAAAATCAATAAATGTGAAAAAGAAATTAAAAAAATTATTTTAACTTTATTTATTATTTTCTAATTTGACCAGAGAGAGACAGAGAGATAGAGAGACACAGAGGAAGAGGGAAAGTGAGAAAGGAAGCCACCAGGTCCAGGACTTGAACTATGGTTGGCTATATGGGAGTCTAGTACCTTTAAACAACATGCCACCTGCCAGCCCCATATGTGAAAAAATTAAAAATAAGAACATGGAACACAGCTGTGGATACCAGAGAAAGTGTTGGAGGAGGGTGGGAAATGGCAGAGGATGAGAGGTAGGGAATCAAAGGGGAAATTTAAAAAAAAAGATAAAAGAGAAGTTAAATATATAAAAAATAATAAATGGAAAATTATTTGTTGAAGATAACATGTATGGTAATATCTTTGATTTAGCTAATATACAGTGTATTCTGGATGAAAAATCTCAGTTTGTATACTGCAATGATATACAGTAAATTAATGTAAAATAAATAAATAAAAAAAAAGAAAACTTCCCAGAGTTGAAGAATGAAGTAGAGGTACAAAAGGAAAAAGCTCACAGGGCACCTTTAAAATTTGATGAAAAGAAAGCAACAAGTAGAAAAATCCTGGAAACATTTTAAATTTCAAGGAAAAATAAAAATTTTAGAAATATCTAGACAGAAAATAAATAGGTTACCTATAAAGGGCAAAAGTCAGACTGATCTCAAATTTTTTCTTGCAGCTACAAATGCTGGAAGACAATGGAACAGTATTTTAATAGAGTCTTAAAGGAAAATAATTTTGAGACAGGAATTGTATATTTTGCTAAATTATTATTTCTCTGTGAAGGTAACAGGGATGCAGGATATGCAGGAATTCAGATATGCAGGGTTTAAGACAGTGTATCAACCAAGAACCTCTCCAAAAAAATCTGCTTGCGTGATTTACAGCAGCCAGTGAGAACATGAGTCAGAATATTCATAAATGGAGTATAGAGGCAACTGTATGAAAAACATTAAACCATTAAAAATAGTTAAGAAGCATTAAGTTTAAATTGTTATATACAAGGTGATAAAAATGAATACAAAATAGATTTGTAAGTTGGGTCTAAAATTTTAGTTTACATAGTATTAAACTGTGAAAAGGCATATCAAATGTTCAATATCTTGTGCAAATAGATACTATTTTATACTTAGCATGTAGTGTTGTAGAAAAAGATATACACATTCTTAGGCTAAACATAAGTACAATAGAAATGCTTTGTCATTGTGAACTTGACTAGAGAAGGCATTCCAAATGCCAATCTGATAAAACTGGAAAAAGCAACTGGTATAGTTTTATTTACCTTATTTTTAATTAAAGAGGGGAAAAAAGAAACAGCCAGATTTCCCATAATGCTAACACTGACAGTGTAAAAACAAAACTTCCAAATCATTGAATGTGCAGGGGAAGAACAAAAAAACCTTGTTTTATGTATATGTTGCATGGAGAAAAAGCATATTTACTGGGTCATCTAATAGTTCATACTTGAGCTATGTCTTAACAAAAATAGAATATATACATCTTATTTTGGATAGAGAGAAAGTGGTGAAAACACAAAATATAGTAAAATAAAAACATTAAGGAAGCATAAAATTAGCATAAAATAGAGTGACAGAGATACATCCAATATTCTTTCATTTTCCACCATAGAGTGCAGTCAGTATATACTAAGTGACATATGTAATATCTCTCTTTCACAGCCTGGCTTGGCTTGCTTCACTCGGCAGTAAATCTTTCATATTTGTCCACTTTCTATCAAACACCTCATTTTTTTATAGCTGAGTAGTATTCCATAGAATGTATGTGCCACACTTTTTCAGTCCATTCATCTGTTTAACATTTGGACTGGTTCCATTTCTTAGCAATTGTGAGTAATGCCTTGATAAACATAGATGTGCAAGTACTTTTCCAACTGAGCATTCACCTATCCTTTGGGTAGATACCCATGAGTGGAATTTCTTGGTCACATGGTAGTTTTATTTGAAGATCTCTGAGAAACTTCCATATTGTTTTCCACAGTGACTGGACCAATTTACATTCACACTAATAGTGTAGGAGAGTTCCCTTTTTTAAAATTTTATTTTTAATTTTTAATTTTTTTCATTTCATTTTCTTCCATACATTCAATCACATTATTATTTGTCTTACAAAATGGATATTTCAACAGGTGAACATTTCTCCCTAGTACTGTTGATAAAACTACGAAATATCTTCAACAGATAATACCACACCTCTTTGTGCCATTAATGCTTTTCCTCCCTGTCCCTCCCCCAAATGGATGAATGTGGAAGAGTTACTGCTGAGTGAAGCAAGCCATGCTATGAAGGAGAGGCATTGTATGTCCCCACTTAATATATACCGAGTGCACTCTATGACTGAAACTAATTGTCTAAAGGATATAGAAATGCAGTATATAGATGTAAATACCAGATATAGTGTGTGTGAAAGAGGAGGGTCTGAGAGTTCCCTTTTTACTACAGCCTCGTCAGCACTTAGCATTTTTTGCTTTTTAATCTTACCCATTCTCACTGAGGTTAGGTGGTATCTCATTGTGGGTATTTTTTTTTTTTTTCATTGTGGTTTTGATCTGAATCTCCCTTCTGATGAGGGATGCTGAACATTTTTTTTAATATGGTTTTTTGGTTGTTTGTATGTCTTCCTTAGAGAGTTGTCTGTTCAGCTCATTTTCAAACCTTTTAATAGGATTGATCTTTTTTTTTCAGGTAAGCTACTTTAGTTTCCTGTGTATTCTGGTTGTCAGTCCCTTACCAGAGGCATAGTTTACAGAAATATTCTCCCATTCTGAGAGTTGTTAATTCACACTAATTGCTATACCTTTTGCTGTGCAGAAACTTCTTTATTTTATGTAATCCCACTTGTCTATTTTCATGATTATGGCCTGTGCTTTGGGGGTTTTAAGAAGTCTTCGCTTACCCCAATGTCTCCCAGAGTTCCCCAGTGTTTGATCCACTTTGAGTTGAGTTTTGTTAATGGTGAGAGATAGGGGTCCAGGTTCATCATTCTGCAGGTGGATATTCATTTTTTTCCAGCAGCATTTGCTAAAATGTTTTCTTTTACCAGCTGGATTGATTAGTGTCCTTTGTCAAAAATCAGTTGGCTGTATGCTTTTGGGTTTATTTCTGGGGTTTCTATTCTATTCCATTGAGCCACATGTCTTTTTATGCCAATACCATACTATTTTATTTATCACTGTTCTGTAATATATTTGGGGGTCAGGGAGTCAGATGCCTCCTACTCCACTGTACTCTACTCTTATTGTACAGGATTGCTTTGATAATATGGGGTCTTTTATGATTCTAGACAAATTCTGTGATTGTCTTTTATCTAAATCTGTGAAGAATATCTCTGGTAATTTGAATGTAATTGCATTAAATATGTAGATTAATTTCGATGGAATTGCCATTTTGATTATATTAAATCTTCAATCTAGGAAACACATGAGATGTTTTTCCGCGTTTTTTTGTGTCATTTTCAATTTATTTTTTTAAATTTTTATGATTTTCCTTGTAGAGGTATTACTTTGCTTAGATTTAATCCTAGGTGTCTTATACTTTTTGTGGTTATGGTAAATGGGATTAATTTCCTCAATTCTACTTCTGTTTGCTGTTGTTCATATATAAAAATGCTATAATTTTTTATATGCTGATTTTGTATCCTGCTACTTTATTGCACTCATTTATTAATTCCAGAAGCTTTTTCATCGATACCTTTGGGTCTTCCATGTATACCATCATGTCAGCTGCAAATAGAGATATTTTCACCTCTTCTTTTCCTATTTGAATGCCTTTTATTCTATTCTCTTTTTTATTGCATTGGCTAGGACTTTCAGCACTATATTGGAAAGGTGTGGAGAAAGTGGGCAGTCTTGTCTTGTACCAGATTTTAGTGGTAAAGTTTTCAGCTTTCCCATTCAGTATGATGTTAACTATGGATTTTTCATAAAAAGCTTTTATTGTGTTGAAAAATGACACTTCTATGTCTATTTTGCTAAGAGTCTTAATCATGAAGGAATGATGCATTTTATTAAATGTTTTTTTTTCTGCATCAATTCATGTGATCATATGGTTTTTATCTTTCTTTCTGTTAATATGGTATACTACATTTATGGTTTTACCTATGTTGAACCACCCTTATATCCATAGAATAAAGCCTACTTGGTCATGATGTAATCTTTTTTATATGTTGTTGGTTAAAATTTGCTAGTATCTTGTTGTGAATTTTTGCATCTATATTCATCAGAGATAGTGGTCTGTAGTTTTCCTTCCTTGTCATGCCCTTGCCTATTTTGGGGATGAGGGTGATGGGGTCTTCATACAATGAATTAGGGAGGGTTTCTTCCTTTTGGATCATTAAAAATAACTTGAGTAGAATGAAGGAACTTTTCTTTAAAAGTTTTGTATAATGCAGAAGTGAAACTATTAGGACCAAGTCTTTTCTTTGTTGGGATGTTATTTATTACTGAATCAATCTTGTTGCTTGTTATGGGTCTGTTCTGGCTTCTTGGGTCCTCGTGTTTTAATTTTGGTAGATTATATGTGTCCAGGAATTTTTCTGTTTCCTTCAGATGTTCTTTGTTGGCATATAGTTGCTCATAGCATCCTCTAATGATGTTTTGTTATTTCTATTGTGTCTGTTATAATATTTTCTGTTTCACTGTAAATTTGATTTATCTGGTTTCTTTCTCTCTTCTTCTTAATTTGTCTAGTTAATAGTGTGTCAATCTTGTTTATATTTTCAAAGAGCCAACTTTTGGTTTCATTTATTTTCTGTATAGTTTATTTTATATTTTATTTATTTCTGCTTGAATCTTTATTATTTGTTTTCTCCTAGAATTTTTTGGATTTTCTTCCAGTTCTCTGAGGCATGAGTTATGTTGTCCATATTCAATCTTTCTATCTTTTTCTGATGCAAACTAATTGCTATGAACTTCTTATGACTACTTCGCTGTGTCTTGTGTACTCACTATTTTGGTTTCTGTGAATCACTTTATTTCAGTCTTAATTTCTTCAGTAGTTTTGATGTCATTCAGGAGTAGGTTATTTAGTTTCCATATGATTGTGCATATTCAAGATTTTTTTCTGAAATTAATGTGAAGTTTAATTCCATCATGGTTGGAGAAGATGCTGGATATGGTTTCTATTCTTTTGAATCCTTTATGCCCTGTCATGTGGTCAGTATTCTAAAAGGTTCCATTTAAGGGTGAGAAAAAAATGTATATTCGTTGTTTTGGGTGGAAAATTCTATAGATGTCTGTCAAATCCATCTGATTTATGGTATCCTTTAGATCCTGTATCTCTGCTTATATTTTTATCTAGATGATAAGTCATAAGGAGATAGTTTGGTGTTGAGATCCCCACGCCTTAGTGTATTGCAGTCTCTCCTTTTAGATCTAGCAGTCTTTCCTTTATGTATTTGAGTGCCCCTGAGTTGTGTGCATAGATATTTATAGCATTATATCTTCTTAGGAATTAACATTTTTACTACTATATAATGCTTTTGTCTTTCCTTACAGTTTTTGTCTTAAAGTCTATTTTGTCTGAAATCAGTGTTGTGACTGCAGCTTTTTTTCGTTTGTTTCTGTTTTCATGTAATGCCTTTTTCCCTCCCTTCACTTTTAGTCAATGTATGTCTATCCACGAGGTATGTTTCTTGTAGGCAACAGATGGAAGATTTCTGTTTTTTTTTTTTTTTTTTTTTTTTTTTTTTTTTTTCCATTCTGCACATCTGTGTCCTTTGACTGGAGAATTTAAACCATTAACATTCAATGATATTATCCATATATCCAGACTTGTCCCTACTATTAAGTTGGCCATTTTCTCAGTTCTTCGTTTTCTTATTTCTGATTGTCTTTTTTAGTTTTCCTGGTATAACACTCCCTTCAGAATTTCTTGAAAAGCTGGTGTGGTGTTGGTAAATTCTTTCAAGTTCTCTTTATCTGACAATTTTTTAAATCTTTTCTTCCCATTAGAAGGATTATCTACCAGATATAGTAATCTTGGTTGAAATTGTTTCTCTCTTAACATGTTGATTACTCTTCCCATTCTTTCCTTGTTTGCATTGTTTCTGATGAAAGATCCCATGTTAGCCTGATGGAATAACCTTTGTAAATAACTTGACATTTTTCTCTTGACAATTTTTGTATTTTGTCTTTGTCTTTGGTTTTGGCCTGTCTGGGTATGATGTGTCCTGGAGAGGATCTTCTTGAGTTGATTCTATTTGGGCTCCTTTGTTTTTTTGGTTCTGGATGTTTGAGTGCTTCTGTAGACTTGAAAATTTTCTTCCAGGGTTTCGTGCAATAGATTATCAATAATGTTATTAGTTTCTTTGCCTTCAGGGATACCAGTTATTTGGATGTTTGGATGTTTAATGGTATCTAGTATTTCTCGTATATTGTCCTCATTTTTTTTTTGAGAGGTGGTTATTTTCTCAGTCTTTTTGGTGATTTTTTCTATGTCAGAAGTTTTGTCTTCATCTGAGATTCAATCTTCTGCGTAATCTATTTTAATACTTTCAAGGGTCATTTTGACTTCCTATATTATAGCCTTCATCTCTAATAGTTCCATTTGATTATTTTTTATGGTGTCTAATTCTTCTATCAAATCATGGAAGTATTTCCTCATTTCTTGGAGTTCATTATCTCTATCCTCCTGTATTTTTGGGAGTTCATCACCTCTTTTTTCTTGCATCTCATTGAGCTTTGTCACTATGAATATTCTGAATTGTTTATATGACATTTCCACATGTTCCATTGTACTGTCGCTGGATGAAGAGAAATTGTTTTCTTCCCTTAGGAGAGAGATAGTTTCTTGGTTTCTCATATTTCTTATGCCTCTGTGCTGGTTTCTGGTCACCTATGGATTATATATTTCTTCCTAATTTATTGACTATTGTCACTGGAGCTAGATATTCCAATGGCCTCCTAGTTTCTCGAAAGTAGGTTCACCTGGGCTGAGCTGCATGGTTTAGGCTGGAACCAGTTGGGGGACAGTGGAGTTCCAAAGGCAATATTTATCCTCAGTCATTCTCACTGGCTTCCACAGCTGCTGCCACCATGCAGGAGCCAGGAATGATCATGGGGTGAGGGAACTGACTGTGGGGTGGGAGTGCTCTGGGCACCTGGAAGTAGTGGGGAGATTGTGGAATTCCTAAATCAATCTCTGGCTTTAGTTATTCTCATTCCATATTCATCTTCTTTCTATTAAATTCCATGGCCTCATTGTTATGCTTTATGGCTAGGTAGTACTTTGTAGTGTATATGTGCCAAGCAAGCCAGACTATAAAAAGAGAGGCATTGTATGTCCCTTCTTAATATATACCAAATGTCTGCACTCTATGGCAGACTGAAATATTAGATGTTATGAAAACATGGAGAGCAACTGTGGATACCAGAAACAGTGTGGGAGAAGGTGGGAAATGGCGGAGGGTGAGAGGAAGGGAATCAAGGGGAAACAAAAGAAGTGAAATATGTAAGAAACACAATAAATAAATAAACAAAAAGATTCATATTGGTTCAGAAACTAGGCTATAACTCAGGATGCTCTGATTCATATAAAACAGGACAAAAGCATTTAAAGATAATGAAAAATATAAGTCATAGAAATAGAGTGCAACTTTTTAATTAACATCCAAGCATATAACCAGGTATTTTTTATTTATAAAACAGGAAGTACAGGATATAATATTTAGAGACTTTATGTAGTAAGTAGTATAACATTCACATGTACAGTAAATGTTCCTATCTTGATGTAGGTGGTAGTTTTACTGATGTAGAAAGATACATGTGTATTTTAAACATTACACATTTAAAATGTATAAATTCTGTACCTCAAATTCCTAGAGCAGAGCAGTCCTTTAGTTTAAAAAAATACATATAGCAAAAACTACTAGATTATGACTTCAGCACTTACAGTCTTTGATGAACCAAGTAAATGTGAAGCTACAAGGTAAGTAAAGAGTAGTTAAGTAGTTAAGAATTGTGTGTGTGTGAATAATATATATTACTTTGTTACCTTATTTGCCTTGTTTTCAAATCCTAAAATACTTCTAAATGATTGCATTTTAAGATGCAGAAAGAACTTTGTTGTGTTTCTACAAAGGATAAATGAGCACATTGCAAAAAAAGTCTGGGAAAGTAGTAAAGCTTAAACACTGAAAAAAATAAATATGTATCTTTGTTCTTTATGTAATGTAACTATTTTTCTCTGAATTCTTTCAGTTTTCTTTTTATCTTCATTTGGTAATTTTCTCTTCAAAATTTTCTTCTATTCACTTTGTTGTCTCTTGTTCTTTTTTTCAGATTCCAATCATGCAAAGGTTAGGTGCTTCCATATTTTTTAATAGTTCTTGGATTCTCTGTTTTATTATTTTCTTTTCTTTCATTTTTTTCAATTTTTTTCTTGGTGTGTGTGTGGCTCAGTTGGGTGTTTTTATTAATCTACTTTAAGTTCACTGTTTTATTCCTTGACCATATTGAGTCTATTGGTATCATAGGTATTCTTCATCTTTTCTTTCCTTTTTTAAAAAATTTTGTTCTTTCCATTTTACTTTGTTTTACTCTCTTTCCATTGAAATTCCCCATTCTTTATGCATACTTCACCTTTTCTTCTAAAGACTTTAGTAAATTAACCATAGTTATTTCTAATTGTGTGATATTTTTAGCTTGTTGATTATCTCTGAATCTGTTTCTGTTGATTATTTTGTTTCTTTAAAGTGGCATATTTTTTCTTGCTTGTATGTGTGTCTTATAATTTTTATTGAATGTAAACCATGTCTTCTCTAACATAATATACTAAAGGGGCTGGGCTAATGTTTGCGTCTTAAAATGGGAATGCTTCTTTTTCCACTAAGTGTTAGCATGGAGCCGAATCAAATTTTTTAGAAGTTGAGCTGGGTTTGATTTGAATTATTTCTAATTTTACCTTCCCCCGGAGAACTGCTTTCATGTTTTTACAAATTCCCATTAACTTTCTGTTAAAACTAGAGTGATGGAAATTTTTCTTGCTCCACCCAAAGTTTTCAGCTTCCCTGTTTGCCCATGCCACAGGAAGATCTTTTCCATACTTTTGCCCTTCTCCCATGGATAGACAACTGTTTTTTGTTTCTTGGTGTTTGTTAGGCACATATTAGAGGCATATGAGTTCTATGCTGTCCCACTTCAGTTTCAATCTTTGGCAGGTACTATGTACCAGCATTCTGAAGATGGGACTTCCTATGATGCTATGCTTCCTCCCTATGGTAGTTAAATTCTCTTTATCTTTGGTCACTTGGCATATTAACTTCTCATAGGAAATGGTCAAATTCTCCTGGTACATACTACTTCTTGGATATTTCTCAAAATTCATTGATTCTGTCTGGTCTTTATGGAAATAATTTACTACTAAATGATCCAGTGGCACCTAGAAGAGTTAATATATTATTTAAATAGTCTAATTTATTACTAAGTGATCTCTTTTATACCTGAATAAAGAATAAGAGGAAGAAAGGAAACAGTTTATTGAGAGCATGCTGTATACCAGACTCTACTAGAGGTGCCAGAGCTTATATTACTTCCTTTTGAAAGATAGGTAATATTTTACCCATTGTTCTAGGACTTGAAATAGTTTCTTGTTTCTTTTCTTTTCTTTTCCTTTTTTTTTTTTTTTTTTTTTTTTTTTTTCGGTCATAGGGCATGTTTGCTAGCCAGAGAGAGACAGTGAGAGGGGAAGTGAGAAATCACCTCCCAGGGGAGTTGGCCATGCCACAGTCCCTTCTACTCCAATCTCCTGGGATTTTGGGCATGCATGCACATGTGCCCAGTGTGATTTTCAAGACACCAAATCCAGGACTACATTGTCAGTGGGCCATGTAGAAATTCAATGCTTTAACCACCACGCCACTACTGTCCTCTTGAAATAGTTTTTAAAATTTCACAGTATTTACTATCAGAAAAATCCTTATCAATAAATGATCTGGGAACCAACAGTTAGCGTAATGGCTATGTCGCTGGACTCCCACGTAGTCGACCGCGGTTTGCGTCCTGGACCCGGTGGCTTAAAACTCATGCTGGGCGCATATGCGTGCGTGCCCAAGATCCCAAGAGGAGAATGGAGGAGAAGGGATTGCAGTGTGACCATCCCCCCTGGGGGGTAATTTCTCGCTTTCTGTCTCTATGTCTCTCTCTGCCTGTCTGGCGAGTGCACGCGCCCTATAGTGAAAACCTCTCAAAAAAAAAAAAAAAAAAAAGAAAAGAAAAAAAATGATCTATTAAATTTGCTTTTCCGTGCTGTTTTTCTAGCTAAAAACCTAGACTTGTGTATCAAAAATTGAATACATATGAATGCATGTCAAGTAGTAGAATATATTTTTTTGGCACAAAACAATCCTAATTTGCAAGTTCTTTCACTTATATTATAGATAATTTGGGCTAATTTCTCACCTAAAATTATGAGCTTTATACTTTTTGTATCTTTCTGTTTTAAATAATCTATAACTTACTTGTGGCATTAAAAAAAGAGGAAAAATTGTGCCTGTTTCTTAGATGGAAGGCCCTCAGTGCTTTTTCAACTTCTCAGTTCCTGTCACTATTGGTATTCCTCTTTTACCATTATTTTTTTCCTTTCTATTTGAATAGCTTTTTACCTCTATTTTGTGCTACTACTTATGCTGTCCATTTCAGTGTTTATATATTTCTTTTTTTTAAATCTCCATTTTTATGTCTTTGCTTTTAAAATAGTTATCTTCTTACTAGCCACAATAACATCTATAATTAAAATTCTCAGTTAAGAATAAAATATCATGTTGTTTGGTCTCATCCATGGACAATGACTTCCCAGTGAATTACACAATAAGCTGGCCAGAGGATAACTTCTTGGATTTAAGAAAACAAACAAATTCTCTCCAGTTTTCTATTTTGTCTACCTTGTCAGAACCTCATAATTAAAAAAAATAAAAAAGCTTAATCATTGAGTATTGGATTTTCTGGATTCTGGTGTTTGCTGAGAATAAGGTATGATCATTGATGCCTTCTTGCCAGATGATCCCTTAACCTCTTTTAAAATATACTATCTAAGCATATGTATCAATAATTCAGGACTCATAGCATAAATCAGTCACATGATCTGTTCGAGCAGATGGGTCAGGTCCTTCTATTTTCATATTTAAAACCTTATTCACAAAACAATACTCAGGGTATTTCTGCATAATTCTCATATACTTCACAAAGGAAAATGCAAAATATACTTTTGGTATTAATGTTGAGCTTCTGACAATGTTATTACTGTGCATGTATAAAAATAATAAAGATGAGTTAACTGTATTAAAGAGAACAACATTTTACTCAAAGATGAACTATGGTAAAGTAAAGTATTCTTAAAGTAATTGGTTTATATTTTCAAGTGGGAAACCTGATCTGTTGAAGAAAATGTTTTAATTGTTGATTTTTATACAGGCTCCTTGACCAAATAACTGATTTAGATAGAAAAGAGAATATTCATAATTATTGGGCTATAATTATGTTAAGGTTCATTATCTTAGCTGGAACTTGATAATGTTTAAGGAATCTGGAGCTCTACTTCAAACACATAGGCTTGTTAATGAGGAACAAAATTCATTTATAATATTGTAGTCTGACTTCTGACTAGTGATTCCTAAAATTATATTAAAAAATAGAAAAAAGGAGAAAAATGTGATATTGGGATTATGTAAAAAGGCCTTGACTAAAACAACTCTCTTGGATATAGCACTTTATTTTTATTTTATTTTATTTTAAATTTTTATTTATTAATTTATTTATTTAACCTGTGAGAGGGAGGGAGGGAGACAGATAAAGAGAGAGAGAGAGAGAGAGAGAAACTGAGAAAGCAAGCCACCAGGTATGGGACTTGAACCGTGGTTAGCCATGTGGGTGTATCCAGCACCTTAACCACCATGCCACCTGTTTGTCCCTTTTTATTTTTTAAATTTTTGGATATAACACTTTAATGTCCAAAAAACTATTCTTCATACCATAATTTCACTAACGCCTTACAACAACTATACAGAGAATATATACCCATTTCACAGATGAAGAAATTGAAACTCAGAATTTACCAATATTCCCTTGATCATCACTGTTGAGTAACCTTTCTACCACCTTCACAACAATTTTTTTTTTAATAATTTGCTTTTGTTGAATTTCACAATGGATAGCAGGCCACTGCTATTTATGTTATAACACAGGGCTTAGGAAAGGTTGTGCAAAATTTCTACGAATCCAGCTACCTGGAAATTTTTGTTAAAGTTTATTTATTTCTTGCAAGGCGAGAGAGAAAGAGAGAGAGACACACACATATCCCAACAGGATCTCCACAACGTGATGCAACTCCAGTTTCACCCAGCCTAGATCATGGGCACACGTGTGCACATATGGCATGCTGTGGGATGTCCTGGGACATGAACCCAAGACCTTTCTCATGTTTCTCATGTAAGACCAGTTGTGTTACCAAGGTGGCACTTCCTGGCCCAGGTCAAAAAAAATTTAGAGGAATGTAGCCTAAGTGACCACTACTCAGTGGCAACAATAGGTTAATTCATATTCTCATTTAAGGCGAATTGTACCAAGAAGGTAATCTCAGCAAGCAGTTTAGAATACTCAATCTAAATAGTGAAAAAAATATACACGATTACTTTGATGTTCTTGATGTTCTCCATCCAATATTTAGTAAAGCATTACAAGTTTTCTTGAATGTCTGTTTCTTACAATTTTACATCATTTTGTCTCAAAGTCTTCTTTGTGAGAGGAACAAAATGAATTGGTTTGTAAAATATTAGATTGCCTTAAAAGCTTCTAAAACTTGATGTGCTTGATGTTACCCATTCTTGTTAATCCTTTCCAAAAGAGACCTCAAAGCAAATCAAAAGAGGAGAGTCTCTTCATTTGAAAAATGTCTAGCTCTGTTCCTATCAGAATGATTAGAGTTTCATGAAACTATTCAACTGTATTTTTAATTTATTTTCTCCTTTGAAGTGACAGTCCAATTTTTTTCTGTGACAAAATTAGCAGATGCAAATATATTATGAAGTATACTACTGTCTCCTCATCTTATTTAATTCTCACAACAACACTGTGTATATTGTTTGCCCATTTTATGTTTGAGGGAATTGGAGTTCTGACAGCAAAAGTGACTTAGCCAAAGGAGGTGATAAGGTTGCAGTTAAAATCCAGACTTATGTATCTCCAGATCACCATGGTCTAGTGGTGGAAATTGAACTTCATAGTTCAAAAATTAATAATAATAATCTGTTATATTTGTTTATGATCAATGTATACAAATGTTTTGTTGTTTTTCTTTCTTTTTTTTAGAGGATTTTGTCTTAGGGAGCTTGTGATTCCTGGGAAGAGAGACAGAGACAGTGAGAGGGAATCTGAGAAACCACCTCCACATAGGGATGGCTAGGTCATAATCCTTTATCCTGCATTCTCTTTCTGAGATCTTGGGCATGCATGCACACACATTTGGTGTGATTTTCAAGTCACTGGGTCCAAGAATGCGGTGTGGCCATCCCCTCTTGTGGGGAGGAGGGGTTATTTCTCACTTTGCCTCTCATTGTATCTTTTTGGCAAAATTTTTTAAATTTGTTTTCTATAAATTTTGGTAACATTTTCATCAACCTTCATATGGCACACATTAAGCACGCACATAGTGACCAAATATTATTAGAAAAAATAATTTTCTGTCATCAAAAATATCTCAAATAAAGGTATGATATAAACATGATTACTCAATGAAGAATAGGATTTTTCAGAATTTAAATAAACCAGGTTTGAACATGTATCCTGAAGGAGCTTGGAGTATTAAAATATTAGCATAATATGAGAGCCTATGCAGTGAATTCAGTTTTCATCATCACTTACTGCTATTAATGGACCAAGATATTTAACATTTCTTTGTTTCAGTTTCCTTATCTGGTAAAATTAAATAACAACTTTTAATCCTTTTAGAATTTTGGGGAGAACTAATTGAGATAATGTACATTAAAGAAACAATGGGATCAGCAGTTAGTGTAATGACTATGTCGCTGGATTCCCATGTAGTCGACCACGGTACGCATCCCAGACCTGGTGGTTAAAACTTATGCTGAGTGCGTGTGCGTGCGTGCCCAAGATCCTGAGAGGAGAATGGAGGAGAAGGGATTGCAGCATGGCCATCCCTGCTGGGGGGGGTGATTTCTTGCTTTCTATCTCTCTCTCTTGTCTGTCTGTCTGGCAAGCGCACGCCCCTATAGCAAAAAATAAAAATAAAAAAAATAAAATGAAATAAACCTCTCCCCCCCAAAAAAAAGAAGAAACAATCATATTGCCACTCAGTTTGTGGGCTCAATGCATATTATTCTGATGAATCAGTGCCAAACATTCTACTTTTGTTAATCATGGATGAAATCGAAAAATGGAAGAATGAGTCATGATTTTATGAAAACTTTTCTGTTATTTTTCTAGATAATTTCTATAGTAATAGCATTATAAGTATGTAGTGTGTTTTATAAATAATAGAAGTTCATAGGACAGATTTATTGACATGATATAAACCTATATTATAAAACTTTGTAGATATTCTCTGAGAATTAAATTATATATGCAAATATGTCTTATACATACTGTGAATCTATACATAGATGCAATTATTCACATTAATATTTTAAATTAGTAAATAAATATTTATGATAATGTACAATGTTAAAATATAATATTTTTAATTTCATATTTTTCATAGCAGTTTTATCTTCCTGTACTTAAGAACCACATTATATCTCATTTAACTCTCAACTATACTTGAGTTATTTGGAAACTGATACATTTTAAAATGGAAAGTTTTGAAAATTTTGGGAAGGAAGAAGAATTTACGTTTGCTTATTCATACAAATTACTTGGACACTTGGGTTGGCTTGCCAACCATGCTTTTTACTTATCGATATTTACATTATAGAATATCTAATCTACTTAGAATATTTTTACTTTACTTAGAAATGTCTTTTTTTAAGTATGTAGAACCATCTCTCATGATGACAAAGGTTTGATTCTAACTTGTAAACTATCACATTTTCTGTCATGTATTTTCTCCAATATAGTCTGGCTGTTCTTGTTGATTTTTAATTTTCTATGAAAATACACTTGGTAGCCTAAAATGAATTTTCTTCAACTGCAAATTTCTTTGTGAATGCTAGGAAGAAACTTGATTGTCAAATCTAACCAGGATCTTAAAAATAATTTTGTGGGGGCTGGACTGTAGTGCAGCAGTAATATGCGATACTCCGTGAGACTGACCACATGAGAAGGTTCTGGATTTGAATCTAGAATTGTCCCAGAATATGCTGGCCATGCATGTAGCCAATGACCTAGGCCTGGCTGAGGCTGGGCGTAGACTGCAGCATCAAGACCCTGTTTACTCCAACAACAACAACAGAGAAAAAAAAAAAAAACGTGTTTGGGGGTGTTGTCTATTGGTTTCTGACTCTGGCTATCTCTTTCATAGAAGACATAAACTTAAATTTTTGTGTGTGTGAAAAAAAAAATAAAAAGAAGGGACAGGAGATGGTGTAGTGGTTAAGTCATTGGATTCCCATATGGCACACTGAAGTTCAAGTTCTGGACATGGTGGCTTGAAAATCACACCAGGTGCATGTGCATGCATTCCCAAAATTCCAAGAGCAGAATGGAGGAGAAGGGATTTTCCCATGGCCATCTCCCTGGGAGATGATTTTTTACTTTACCTCTGTCTGTTTCTCTCTCCAGCAAGCACATGTGCCCTATAGCAAAACCTACTTTTTTAAAAAAAGAAGAGAAGGTGACATTTTACAATAATGATTGAGCAGATCTTTCAGGAGCCCTACCACATACAGGCATGAAATAACTGGGTAAAAATTTCCTTTGAAAAAGCCATGGCACTTACTTTAAATGTCTATTTTTAGACTTGGGAAATTGTCTCATGTAATATTTTACCTTGTATACTTTTTTCTTCTTTCAACTTAAAAAAAAATGTAATCAAAACATTTAGCCAAGAATTCCTGAAGCCAGGGAATACACCACAAGACCAATATTCTTTATGAATTTCTTCTTCTTCATCTTCTTTTCCTTTTAAGAGAATTTTTTGCTATAGAAAGTGTGCTCACCAGAGAGACAGAGAGAGACAGGGAGACAGAAAGCAAGAAATTCCTTAAGGGAGAGGGCCATGCCACAAACCATTTTCCTCCATTCTCCTCGTGGGATTTTGGGCACACACGCACACATGCCTGGCATGAGTTTTAAGCCTCTAAATCTGACACCTGAACTTTAGTCAACTACTTGGGAGTCCAGCGTCGTAAGGATTATGTCATCTGCTGGCATAAATTTCTTCTTACTGAAGTAATTGGGACAAGATAGAATATGGGAGAAACAGTTTTAACATAGTGTAAAATGCACAAATTTATTTACCCCAAGATTTTTTATCTATAAGAAAGAAACTGTTTTGAAATTATTCTATGTATTCTGTGTGGTTGACAATACACTTTTGAGATTTCCTCAAGCCATAAATCTTGAATGATAGTGCTATTAAATAAACCATGATCCTTAGGATTTCAGATGCTAAATCATACTCACCAATCATCTTTTACTCATACAAGCTGTGCAAATGAATTGTTGAATGAACAGGAGGATATAGTATCAGTTGCAATTGGGCTGATATTAGAATACTTGGGCTAAGTTACTGTACCATGAAATATTGCATTAAAATCATTCTGAAAGTTTAATCACATTGAAGAATGAACATGTATAGAGCTGTCCTAATATAGGCATGCATTAAATGTTTGCAATATCCAACATTATAAACAGAGAAACTACAAGGCATTAAGTTAGATGGGAGGAAAAAACAACCTTTTATTCATTAAGACTCTAGTGGCTAATACATAAAATGTTCCAATTAAATGCTGGTCAGGAAGACTTGTAAAGTCATGCTTATATCAGTCACAATTTTTTCACAAAATTAAGTATAAAATTTATATAAGACCACCCACAGAGTTCTGCATAAGCATGACTGATAAAATTTGCAAATTTTTTTTAATTAAAAAAATCTCATGAGGGACCAGCAGTTAGCATAATGGCTATGTCGCTGGACTCCCATGTAGTCGACTGCGGTTCAAGTCCCAGAACCAGTGACTTAAACTCACTCTGGGCACGTGTGCGTGCGTGCCCAAGATCCCAAGAGGAGAACGGAGGAGAAGGGATTGCGGCATGGCCAACACCTCTGGGGGTTGATTTCTCGCTTTCTATCTCGCCGTCTCTCTCTGTCTTTCTGGCAAGTGCAGGTGCCCAATAAGAAAAAAACCTCTCCAAAAAAAGAAAAAAAAAAATCTCATGAAAAAGATTTGAAATATATTTTCAATTACCATATTCATTTAGCCTTATTCTTAGAACAATTTGAAAACCTTTTTTTCTCTAAACAAATGAAACACACAAGGAAAATATAATTGACAATTTCCACAACTATCTTTACATGTATTCTTCAATACTAGTACATTTCAATGCATTTAACTACATAAACATGAAATCATGTATAACTGTGCACCAAAATTTAATTTAATTAGATCTTTCAAATGAAATGCAATTCCAGCTCACAAGTATTCAAGTACTGCTAATAAGTGTTCTCTTGTCTACAGAGGACTAAATGTTGATCATGAGTTATAATAGTCACAATTAAGAGGATCTCTTTCCCTTCTCTATGGTGAAGTGCTTTTTCTTTAAACTGTTTCCCCTATATCATAAGAACTAAAATAGTTCTTTGTGGAATTAAAAAAGCATTTTCTTACTAACTTGTCTTATTGTTTGTGGTTTTTCATACAGTAGGATAGCAGTTGGTAAAAATAAATTCCCCAAAGTCAAAAAATGGTAAAAATTAATAGCAAATATGTGTCAAAGAGAAAAAAAAATTAGAGATAGGAATATTAATTTATACAATTTCTCTGTTGAGAGTTCAGTACTATAATAGTTTATTTCATCATGGTAGAGAATCTGTGAATATTTCACATCTTCCCAATGATAAGAATTCTGGCTTCTACTTTGAACCAAAGTAATGAAATGCTATGAAGTTACTTGGCAGGTCACTATATAGCATAAGAGAAAATGAACAAAGTAGAAATTGTGTTTTTCTTTCTGCTAAGTTTTTCTTTAGGGGCGCTTCATGATTTCTTAGTAAATCAAGTATGACCATTCAGCTATATATCACAATGCACTATAATTTCAAAATTAATATATTTGTTGAACTAAAATGAACTTATTTTTGTCTTTGATATATGTAGCTATTGAGATTTCTTTTCTTTTTTTTCATAGTTTTTTTTTTCCCTATAAGGTGTGTATGATCACCAGAGAGACAGAGAGAGACAGAGAGACAGAAAGCAAGAAATCACCTCCCGGGGGGATGGCCATGCTTCAATCCCTTCTCCTCCACCATTCTTCTTTCGGGATCTTGGGCACACATGTACATACACCCAGCGTGAGTTTTAAGCCATTGGGTCCGGGACTCAAACCATGGTTGATTATGTGAGAGTCCAGCAACGTATCCATTCTGCTATCTACTGATACCAGATTTCTCTTGGTGAGTTTTATTGGGAAAAATTGCAACAAAGTTAAACTGTTTAAAAAAACATGTTTATTTTTATTCAATGACTATTCTATGTAGGTTGTCAACTTTAAATTAACTGATATGGGAAACATTGCTATGAATGAATTATGACTTTCCAAACTTGTTCTATTTACAGTTATCCACAGAATTAAAGTAGTTAAATTTTACTGTATCTAGGTCTATAGTTACTGACACATTCCATTTCTTCTTCCCCATCCCACTCTTTTACAATAAAGGTAAGATGATTCCAATGAAGTGTTAACTAGTCCTTATTAGTCATAACATTAAAAATGTTTGTTGTCTTTAAAAGTTTGTTATATACATACAAAAGACACAAGCTAGGTTTGCTCCTTCTCTTTAATCAGGTAACTGAGACTGTCAGTTGTGTTTGAGTCCCTGTCACTTTTAGGATTGGAGTTGGCTAATTGTTTTGAAACATAGACAATTCTTTCTTTTCCATGCCAATATGGGCTGCAGCTTTCTCTAGCTTCTTCACATTCACACTCATGAAGAAGGATCAGAGCAGATAACTACTAAATCTTAATGAGATGTGCTTTCTGTATTTTACATGCTTCTCTTTACAGAGCTTTTTCCCTTGAAAGATGTAAAAATAGCCTCAATATTTCCCTGACATACTGGTGTGTTTTTACCTTTGAAACTGGAATGCCAAACATGTTGTAAATCCTCTAGGTCTCAAAAGTATTTTAATCTAGGCCTTCTATCATCAGGACATTTAAGTTTTCATTTATTCCAGAGACCAGTCACAAAGTTTTCTTCTTATTTGCTCCACTGTGCCTTCTGTTTGTGATTGAGAAGGACTGTGAAAGGGCTATGGTGGGGGACTGAGCAGAGGGGGCAGTGCAAGGAGGAGTAAGGGAATAAATAGCACTAAAGAATCTTTTGACAAGCAAAGAAAAGAAAAGCAAAGAGAGAAAGAGGATATCCTAGGCTACCCCCACGTTTTTCAAAGACAAGTAGATTTGAAGGGATCTTCAATTCTGGGCAGCTGTCAGTTTTCAGTACAGAGAGTCCTTAATCTTTTTGATTGACGTCCCTCCTTTTAGAGGATACGGTGACATAAGAACTATGGGTCTGTCTTTTAATAAAGTTCCAATGTATAAGCTATGTTAAGAGGAGTCTGTTGTAAACGATGTTTCTTTTGACCTTTTTCTGTTTCCTTCTAAAAACATTTGCCAATTTATTATTTTGGGAACTGTAGCTTCTCATTGGGATCACTGAGCTTTGTGGTGATGACTTTCTTTAAAGAAAAAAAAATCACAGTAAAGCCTTTTGATAAATGATGTGGTGCTGTCCCCTAGAAAGTTCTTATTCTGTATTTTTTTTCCCAAATCATTACAAGACGTAGATGCTCTTAGCTTGCACCTGCAAAGAGAAGAGGCACGTTGAGACAATTATTAGGATAATTCATGAAGTAAACAATTCCCTGAACTTTCAAAGTGATAATCTGTAAACATTAGACAAAACATAATTTGGGGAGGCATCAATTTTCTAGACAAGTACTTGATAAATTAAAATAGTACAACTCTTCTGGCATATCTCAAACAATGCCACATGCTAGATATATAAGCCGAACTAAATTATTACTATAGTTTTGAGAAACTCTTAATTCGTGGAACTAAAAAATAACATTTTTGTTTCTAACTTTTTAATAATGAAAAATTATGAAAAGAATAGAACTTTGGAGTTAAGCTTGGTTCAAATCTCTACCTTATAACTTATTTAGTATGTGATCTTGCCCTTGCTATAATAGTAATCTCTTCAACTCTCAATTTCTTTATCTGTATAATTTGCATGATAGCTCTTGCATTTTCATAGAGTTATTTTGAAGATTAAATGAGACAATGTATGTAAAGTGTCTAAAGAGTGTTTGACATTTATTAGTGGGTGTTCAATATCAGTTCTCATTTTTTTTCTTTTACATCAGCCTTGCCATTGCTGCGCTGTGAAGTAACAACCAGACTGTTCTAGTTTATGGGAAATTCAAAATAATGTGGATTAAAATATGAAAAACCCTTTGCTACTTACACGTTGTAGTGATTTCAGTAATGCTTGGGTTTTTTTGAGGACATTTCACAGAAATTAGTTTTTGAGTTCCTTTTTAATTTTTTCAAAAGGTATCATGCCATAGCATATAATAGTGGTACTTTTAGATGAAGAAAAAACCTGTTCACAACTAATACTCCAATTCCAGTTCAGAAAGTAAGAATCTGTTTTACTAAACTTTGCTAAATGCCAAAGTAATATAGAGCTATTAAAGCCTCAAGAAGAAAGCCAATTCATTTTAGTCATGATATCACCTAAAACTCAAGTATTATATAAAAGCTAAACAAAGCCAAATGGATTTGACTGAGATCAAAAGCCAAACCTATTTCTTTTCTTTCATCTTCAGTGTTCCATTTCCTAGGAGTATGACCTTAGTCAAACATCTATTAAAGTTAGCTTTTGATCTCAACCCCCTTTTTGGGTAAAAAAAAAAAAAGAAAAAAAAAAGGTCAATCTTTAAATTTTTCTTCTAGAGACAATCACTCTATTGTGTTTTAATGCTCCAGTAGTGTGTGAGTAAATAGGATTCTCTGATATATGTGATAGAAGACTGGTTAAATGGGACAATCATTTTTGTGTCAGAGACAAGAATCAAAAGGAAGCATTCTTCAGAGGCTATTAACTGGGAAAAAAAAAATCCCCCCAGGTCAGTAGAAACATGTTAACTGGTCAGTGTGCTGCCTTTTTAGGTCTTTTGATGAAAATGCCCTGTAATTTAATAACAGGTAGCTTCTCATTTGTATTGCAATTTTCTCCTTAGTAGTCATAGGTGTTCAATGTTTAATCGGAGAAAAGACTTCTTCCAACTCATATTTAAAAACAAAAAATGAAAACTTTCTTTAAAAAATATCTTAATACCTTTAGGAAAGATTATACTGTTTTCATCTTCCTGTTATCAGTTAAGTATAGGAAATGTTTGTGATATATTAAAGGCATAAGAGATAACACATGATGATTAGTTGAATTAAAAGAAAAAATGGTATTTGATGTTGATGTATGTATATGTGAGTACTGTTTACCCATGTTTATGGCCATTTTTTAAGTATTGAAGATCTATTTATCCCCTTACTAAAACTTTATTTGATAAAACGGTAAATTTATTAGGTATATATTTGTCAAGTACCACATACCAAGAAACATTATTCTAGATCTTGTTGTGAGTACAAAACTGAGTAAGACTTAGTCAGAACCCTATAGCACATTTCACACCTTTTGTTTTAGGTGAGAAGGTGAGACCTACTTGTATTCATAAACATAATACAAGGCAGAAAGTGATAAATACATTCATGAAAACATGTCTATGTAAAGTTCTATGAGAAAGTTTAATGAAGATAACATTATATTCAGTTATAGGAATTAGAGAGAGCTGTTTGAAATTGATAGCTTTTAAATAGTGCCTCAAAGCTTTATTAAGCTTCAGTTGGCAAGACAGGAATAAAAGTAGTCCCGACAAAAGAGACAAATCAGCAAAGATGAGTAAGTACCAAGTTTGGAAATGGTGACAAAGTGTTCTGTCTATCTAGAGTACAAGGCAACTGATAGAAAAGAGTAGGGGCTCTGCCTATTAAGATGGGCAGGGGCAAATCAAAACAAAAAACAAGATGGGCAAAAACAAACAAACAAACAAACAAAAAACAAGTAGAGCGTAATAACTGGTTAAGAGGAAGAATAATTCAGCCAAAAGTTGAAAGGATTTCTTTACTAAGATAACCACCAAGAGGAATGGTGGTACAAATCTCCTTGAGATTATACTTTTGACTCTGAAAAGCCCATCGTTTATGACAATTTGTTTTTAAAAATTGCTACAGTTTTTCTGGAAATACGGCCCTTAAACAATATCAAAGAACTAGGAGAATAAAATGGGAAAAGGAACAAATCAACTGAAATGAAATAGAATAAAAGGCATATAGTTTGGTGAACTATCACCTGGGGCATTGCTTCTGATTTCATTTTATTGGTTCTGAACATATGCTATTTTATTTACTAAAAAGAATAGCCTAGGAGATTTGTAAAGTCACAAAAGATAAAGTTCCTTGTCTCATCATCAAGATGGTGCATTGTTCCTATGATTGTTTTGGGCCATTGCATCCTCATCTATCTCTCAGCTGTGTATGTTCATTTATCTCTAGCTACCGCAGTTTTGAGGTCAGACATATTATCACCAAAATGTTTGGAATTCTGACTGAAAAAAAGGTTAGAAAAGAGATAAATTTCTCATGGCCTGTTTTATTTGATCCGTTTGAGTTAGTGTGCCCCTTTAGCAACCTCAAGCTGTTGGTTGCAGGTAGAAAAAATGGTTTGTATAACTTTCTGAGTTTATTGTTAGTAAGACTGTGACAGAATTCTGGAAATCAGAAAAATATGAACTACCTTAAAAGTCATCCACCAGCACCTATCTCCATACAGAATCCGTCTTATACTGTGCATGTGTATAGTGTGTATACAGTATAGTGAGAGGATTGTTTCTAATTGATTAATGATCTGGCCTAATTATTTAATCTAAAACTGTTTTTCTATTACTTAAGCACTAACTCATATGTTAAGATAGTGATGCTTCTGAGCAGGATGGATAGGGGTCAAATTTTTCCTTTGCACCTATCTATTTTTTTTTTTCTTTTTTTTGGAGAGGTTTTTGCTATAGGGCACATGTGCTTGCCAGAAAGACAGAGAGAGACAGAGAGACAGAAAGTGAGAAATCACCCCCCAGGGGAGATGGCCACGCCGCAATCCATTCTCCTCCATTCTCCTCTCAGAATCTTGGGCATGCACGCACACGTACCCGGCGTGAGTTTAAGCCACTGGGTCCAGGATTCGAACTGCCGTTGACTACATGAGAGTCCAGAGACATAACCATTACACTAATTGCTGGTCCCTGCACCTATCTATTTTGCTGAGCTTTAATGAAATACTGTGTGTCTGTACTTCAAATATGTCATTAATTGATGGTTGTATTCTCCACAGCTGTTTTAGGATAAAATTGTGCCCATTAGATCGTTTTTAGTGTTGGAGGAAATAAAACCTGATCCCCTAAACGTCACACATATTGGAGATGATGCTGCTCTAAGAAAAGCAACTCTACTTAAAGTAACACTACATGGACTACATAATATAGAAGAATTTCTAGCCATGACACTCTGACAGATTTTCCTGGCTCTCTAAATTTAGAGAATATCAATATATTTTCTTTTAAAAATTATTTATTTTTTGGGTAAGACAGAGAGTTAGAGAAAGACAGACAGACTGGTACCTTTTACAGGGTCTCACCACACTTTGATCTTCCACTGTGCTTCCTAGCCAGCTGAGATCATATGTGTGCAGAGAGATATCTGGCATGTTCAGGTCAACATGGGATCAGATTGTGGGCTGTCTATGTGGCTCCAGTACTGTGCACTGGTTTCCTATTGCCTAAATTACTATAACTATGTTGGAAAGTACATTTCCGTATGGAATAAAATTTTAAAATTATATTTGAGTATTAAAATCTTGGTGGATTTTTAAACTGATGAAGATCTTCAGTTATCACACTATATTTTATGAGGCAAAGAAAAATAGACTTTGAAATAGAATTTTGTTACCAGCTAGTGGCATGGTGGTTAAGAGGGCTAGATCCTACATGGTTGACTGTGTGGTTCAAGTCTCATATCCAGAAGATTGGAAAACATGCCAGTCATGTGCAAGTATAAGCCCTAAATCTCAAGAGGAGAAAGGATTGAAGTTTGGTAATCCACCATGAAGGGTGCTCTCTCATTTTCTTTCTCTCCCTCTCTTTTTTTCTCTCTCTCTGTCTCTCTTCAGTGAGTGCATGTGCTCTACAGAATATTCAAAAAACTTTGTGAGGCTGGATAGTGATATAGCAGTAAAATACAATGCTCTGGGAGGCATCCCTATGTGGAAAGGCTCCTGCTTTGAGTCCAGAGACCTTCTTGAGTATGCTGAGCACACACTTGCCCATGATCCAGACATGACTAGGGCTGGGAGTGGATCATAGCATTAAGACCCTGTAGCGAGTGCTGTCTTTCTCTTTCTCTCCCTCCCACTCATGGAAGAAATTAATTAATTAATTAAAAAATAGAAAAATAATTTTGGAAGATTCTCATGGTATCTCTATTTTCCCTTGTAACTCACTTAAGAGTTGTTAGTGTTGTGTTGGTTGTTTTAGGTAGCTTCAAGTATATTAAGCATACATTCTGATAGTCAATAGAAACCAGAGTTCTAATTATCAATATTTATATTTCAAAACATATAGCAATGTATGCATAGAAAAGTTGAATATCCCTACTCTGAAAATATGAAATCTCAAATGCTCCAAAATCTGATACATTTTGAGCACTGACATAAGGCCAGAAGTGGAAAATTCCACACTTGACTTTATGTGATAGGTCATATCAGTGTTTTAATAGAACAATATTGTGTGGAATTATCTTCAGGTTATGTATATAAGGTGTGTATGAATCATACATGAATTTCTTGTTTAGATGTAGGTCTCATCCCTAAAACATGTAATTACATATGTAAATATTCTAACATCAGGGAAAAAAATACAACTGAAGCCCAAAATACTTCTGGTCCTCAGCATTTGGGGTAAGGGGAACATAAGCTGTAATTATATAGAATTATTTTAGTGGATATCGTTTAAACATTCTCCTAAATCTCTTATTTTCTGGAGGTAGACAATTAGTATCTGAAATACTTTAGATTTGAAATAATTGAAAATTATATTTCTTTGCATAGTGTACGAATAGAAGCCTCTGAGTTGTGACTATAAATCTACTCATATGTGTGTGTGTGTGTGTGTGTGTATATATATATGTATATATATATATATATATATATACATATATATATATATATGGACACACTTACATTAAAATTCTTCTACTCCTCATATTGATAAGTTCTGTAAGAAAGTTTTCTCATGATTATGTTCAATATAATGTATTTCTTTGTTTTCTAAAACAGGTGCGTGATGTGTACCGCTTTCAGTAAGCGCTAGCACAAGCTGATGATAAACAATGGAATCATCAGGCAGTCAAAAAGTAAAACAAAGTAGAACTATTGGCATTTTCAGTGTCTGAGAGAACCATCTTTTTCCTTGGCCACTTCTCACTTTTGTTGTTATGTCTCCATAGGAAGGTTACTTAGAATGTTATTGTGGAGAGGATGCAAAATAGATGTAATGTTGAGCTATTAGCCGTTTTCCTTCCTCCTAGTGTTGTCCCTTTTTAACATGAATTTGGTTTTTCTGCATTTACTGGGAATCACCATGGTCCCAGTTCTGTGTCAAAAACCAAGAAGTACAGAAATTAAGAATAATAACAGTTTCTGCCAGGGAAGAGCTTGTAGCTTGGGTAAGGGAGATAACATGACTAACATAAAATTAATAAATGAGAAGTTAGTGTGTGGTTATTTTGGAAATATTGCATTCCATGTAAACTCATTGAAGGTCAACAGTGGATTGAAACTCATTTTAAAGACATGAAAATTGATTCTTAATATAAAGTGATTTGGGACCAACAGATGGAGTAATAGTTATGTCACTAGACTCCCATGTAGTCAACCGTAGTTCAAATCCAGGACCCAGCAGCTTAAGCTTCACGCTGGGAGTATATGTATGTATGCTCAAAATTCTGAGAGGATAATGCAGGAGATGGGATTGTGGCATGGACATCCCCCTGGAGGGTGATTTCTTGCTTTCTGTCGCTCTGCCCCCTCTGTCTCTCTGGCAAGCACATGCGCTCTATAACAAAAATCTCTCTTTAAGAAAAAAAGTGACTCCAATAGGCATATTGCTAGCTATAGATAAATCCTGTTTTAATTTTAGCCCTTCTGATTCCTTTTGTGTATTCTTTATGCCACAATTGGGCCAGACAAGCACTATCCTGTTTTCTCAGGTCCTTCGTGTTTTTATAAATTACATATGTGATTATCATAAATATGAGGCAGAAAATATTAAAAATGCAGGTTTTTAAAAAACCAATCAACCTTTCTAGATATTTTACTGGATTTTTGGGTCTTTACTTAAGTGGTATGTAAATAGTTAGAATATAAAATTTTATAATGTTAAATGAAAATAGTGAAGAATCATAGTAGTAGCTCTCTGGGACAGCAGAGTATGACAGTGGTTGAGAACCGCTACTCTGAAGAGTGGCATTTGTATGGTATAGCCCAGAAACAGCTAAGAAGTGGATCATTATTATTTATTATTATTATTATTATTATTATTATTATTGCTATAGGACGCATGCACTCACCAGAAAGACAGAGAGAGACAGAGAGACAGAAAGCGAGAAATCACCCCCCAGGGGGGATGGCCACTCAGCAATCCCTTCTCCTCCTTTCTCCTCTCCGGTTCATGAGCACTCACGCACATGCACCCGAAGTGAGTTTAAGCCACCGGGTCCGAGACTTCAACTGCAGTCGACTACATGGGAGTCCAGCGACATAGCCATTACACTAACTGCTGGTCCCAGAAGTGGATCATTATTGATATTTAATATTCTCTATGGCAATTTAAATACTTTTAACAAATACAGAACACATTTGAATTTTCCTTAGTTGTTACACTGAAGTTAGCACTAGAGTTTAATTTTAGGCCAAAATACATTTTTTATTTGAGGCCAAATTTCTATTTATTCTATTTCTAAAGAGAAATGGATGGGTAGTTTTCTTACTGAATTTGTTTTCTTAAAAAAAGTGTTTTATTTTACTTTGTTCTAAAAAGTATTCCTTATTTTCTTAGTAACAAAACTGACTTTCAAACGAGCAGCAGGAGCGTGTCACTTTTTTTTTTTTTTTTTGAGAGGTTTTTTGCTATAGGGCACGTGCAGTTGCCAGAAAGACAGAGAGAGGCAGAGAGATAGAAAGTGAGAAATCACCCCCCTGGGGGGATGTCCATGCCACAATCCCTTCTCTATTCTCCTCATGGGGTCTTGGGCACATATGCACACGTGCCCATCGTGAGTTTTAAGCTGCCAGGTCTGGGACTCGAACCATGGTCGACTACATGGGATACATGGGAATTCACAGACAGAAGCATTATGCTATCTTCTGGTCCCAGGAATATGTCTCTTATAGCTGCGATGGGCAGGATAAACCATGTGGAGACAATGAAATTCCACAGAATACACTCACCACATATTTCAATCTCCTCAGTGGGAAATCTTGAAGTACATCTTTACAAAACATCTGATTTCCTGAAATGCATAGTTTAGATATATTTGTAATCAATGGAATTTCCTTTCCATTCTGGAAGTTATCTTAAGAAAAAGTTGATTTTTATTATATATTTGAATATTTGGCTAAGTTGTTTTCTCCTCCTTGTCCCTTTCTCTTCTGGTAATGCTATTAATGCTAATTTGTTGTATTTCTCTTTAATTTCTATCTGGTAGTGAAACAGTCTATAGAGCAAACACACATCAATCAAATGTAGTCACCACTTCAGTTAATTACTGTTATTATTGATTTGCAAATCCAAAGTGAATTGAGTTAATAGAGCAGTATTTTTTTTCAATTTCCTTTTATCACTGTATCTCTTTTCTGTAGGTGTCTATCTCTATAAGTATCATTGGTACAGTCAAGCAAATTTCAAAATATATTAATAAGTTACTTTTGGTTAACCTGCTTAAACTCAAACTTAAATATCTTCTTTGAGCAGCCATGGGAGAAAAACAGCTAAGAATTTAGCAAAGTACTAGAACCTAATACTCCTTTCCTCCCTTTACACTCTTGTTATTTATTTTGGATTATAGGTGATCACTGACTTGACCAAATATTGTTGGTCAATACTGTTATTGTGGGAAAAGATATCCTTTAGCCATTTTGAAGTATAGTCAATGGTATTAAATACATTCACATTATTGTGCAACCATTACAAAAATATGGAATGTATCACAAATTTTTGTGTTATCCTTATGCATATGCCATGTTTATTTTCTCTGTATTATTCCATTCTTTATATCTGCACTGCTGAAATGGGTATCCAAATAAGTTTTTTTTCTAAAGTTTCTGTAATATTTTTGAGAGAAAGACTAGGAAAAGTAAAACAAGATAACTAGTAGAATACTATTTAAATTCATTTAGATATGTGAAATGTGACCCTTTTACCTTTTCTCTGGTTCAGTGATTTTTTTAAAGAGGGTTTTGTCTTACTTAAGGTGTGTGCACTCACCAGACAGAGAAAGACAGAGGCAGTGAGAGGGAAAGTGAGAAATCACCCCTCAGGGTGGATGGGACACTGTAATTTCTTCTTCTCCATTCTCCTCCTGGGATCTTGGATACGCATGCACATGTGACTGGCTTGAGTTTCAAGCCACCAGGTCCCGGACTCAATTCATGGTCAGCTGTTTGGGAGTCCAGTGATGTAACCATTATGTGATCTGTGATCTGCTGGCCCTTCTGGTTCAGTGTATTTAATAGATGTTTTTGAGGGCATCTTTTATGGTAGACTTGCAAGTAGGTATCTTATCTAGTGGGCTGATCTTGTTGAAGGAATTCTGCTCTTGAGAATTGGAGAGCTGTGGAAGGAGTTGGCTGCTATGTTTCTGGGTGTCCTACATTTCAAGTAATTTTCCTGCATTTCTGAGCTAACTAAACCTAAGAAATGTCACAAATGGGGACCAGCACTTAGCGTAATGGCTATGTCACTGGACTCCCATGTAGTTGACCACAGTTCATGTCCCGGACCCGGTGGCTTAAAACTCACGCCGGGCACGTGTGCATGTGTGCCCAAGATCCCGAGAGGAGAATGGAGGAGAAGGGATTGCAGAGTGGCCGTTCCTCCTGGAGGGTGATTTCTCGCTTTCTGTCTCTCTGTCTCTGTCTTGCGAGCGCACGCGCCCTATAGCAAAAACCTCTCAAAAAAAAAAAAAAAAAGAAAAAGAAAGAAAAGTCACAAATGTTGTAAATTTGTGATGTTTTGTCACCCTTAATCCATATCTAATGCAAACTCTTTTAGATTTTCAGTGAAATTTAGTGGTCATGCCACTACTGTTTTAAAAATCATAGAGCTTTGGAAGTTCAGGGCCGAAAGGTCACTAAAAACAATTTTGATACATCTCATAATGCTGTTAAAATACTCAAATAAATCATCTTGGCAGGTGTATAACCTAGGAGAAAATATATGTACTACTAAAGGAGTTCATATGGCTCAAATGTTCTTTTTTTTTTTTTTGTGAAGTTTTTGCTAAAGGGCGCGTGCACTCACCAGAAAGACAGAGAGAGACAGAGAGACAGAAAGCGAGAAATCACCCCCGGGGGGATGGCCACACCACAATCCCTTCTCCTCCATTCTCCTCTCGGGATCTTGGGCACGCACACACATGCCCCCGACGTGAGTTTAAGCCACCAGGTCCAGGACTCGAGCCACGGTCGACTACATGGGAGCCCAACAACATAGCCATTACGCTAACTACTGGTCCTGTTCAAATTTTCTTAAACAAGGAAATTATTTGTTCAGTGGTACCAGCAAGACAATTAAAGATTCTTAGTGGTTATATATAAGAGGCTGGAACACTTCCAATATCAAGCGACATCACCAATCACAGGAATAACTAATGATTACTCAATAAGACAGTACATGAATATATTTAAATTGTGAGAATTCCTGATATATAAGTAGATCTTAAATTCAAATGTAAGGAAAAAAAGTATCTAAGCAGTTCAGGTTTAGCTTACATCCCAGTTTTCAAAAACATGATTTAAAATACCATTTCTTGGGAACCAGCAGTTAGCGTAATGGCTATGTCCCTGGACTCCCACGTAGTCGATCGCGGTTCGTGTCCTGGACCCGGTGGCTTAAAACACACGCCGGGCGCGTGTGCGTGCGTGCCCAAGATCCTGAGAGGAGAATGGAGGAGAAGGGATTGCAGCGTGGCCATCCCCCCTGGGGGGTGATTTCTCGCTTTCTGTCTCTATGTCTCTCTCTATCTGTCTGGCGAGCGCATGCGCCCTATAGTGAAAACCTCTCAAAAAAGAAAAAAAATACCATTTCTCAAATTGTGCTCCAAGGAGTAATGATATCTTTAAAGATAATAACAGATATTCTATTCTAAGACTTTTTTAAAATTTATAATATATATCACATATGAAAATCTTTGAAAAATCTACACTGAAAAAACCTGGGACTCGGGAACCAGCAGTTAGTGTAATGGCTATGTCTCTGGACTCCCACGTAGTCGACCGCGGTTCGCGTCCTGGACCCGGTGGCTTAAAACTCACGCCGGGCACGTGTGCGTACGTGCCCATGATCCCGACTGAGAAGAGAATGAAGGAGAAGGGATTGCGGCGTGACCATCCCCCCTGGGGGGTGATTTCTCGCTTTCTGTCTCTATATCTCTCTCTGTCTGCCTGGCGAGTGCATGCGCCCTATAGCGAAAACCTCTAAAAAAAAAAAACCAAAACAAAACAAAAAAAAACCTGGGACTACACAACATTTAAATCTCAACTTCAAAATTTATTAGTTGTGCGACATCCAACAGGTTAGCAGTTTCTGGGCCTCAGTTTCCTTATCTGAAAAAAGGGAGTAATAATGGTACTCCTTTCTTAAAGCTGTTGTGAATACTAAATGAGCTAATATGTGCAAAGGACTTGCAAGGTTGTGGCATAGAGTAAGTGCTGTAAAAGATTTTAGTTTGTTTGTTTGTTGGTTTGTTTTTCTTTCTTTCATTTTCTTACTTTTTCCTCCTTATATTTGATCACCGTATATCTTTATAGCATACAAAATGAATTTTCCAGCATAGGTACATTCTTTATTAGTGCAAAGATATTGCCATACACAGTATTATCTACCCAGATGTTGCTTAATTTGGCCTTAGAACTACATTACATCTCCCCACCTCTCTCCCATTTCTTTTTATAGACTTTTTAACATTTTGTGGGACAGGTATTCAAATAGAACGTAGTTAGGAAAATATTGATATAGGGCAGGTTCAATACTGTGTTTCTTTCTTGCTTTGAATATTTTAACAGTAGATGTAATAGGAGTATTTGAGGAAATTTTCAGAATTTTAAGCTTTTAAATGCCTAGGATGCATTTCTAGAACAGCCTACAAGAAAATGAACTATTGCTTTGCACTTTTGTTAAGCACTTCAAACTATGAAATAGCAGCTTGCTCGAAGCAGCAGCCAGCCTTCTCCTGAGCTCTACTTTTTTGTACTCTCTAGTATGCTCTGCTACTCGCCCTGCCAATTTATCCTAATGGTCATTTTCCTGTCTCTGGCTCCATTTTGAACTGCAAATTCACTGCTTTATTGTACATCCTCCAATCTGTTGTTTTTGTAGGACAAGCTGAACTTCAGCACAGATAGGTTCTATCTCCTCTTAATGTCTATCTTTAACTCAACCAAGTTTGCAAAATATCCACACCAATATAGTAAATTTCTAGTGCTCACATCATTTGATGTTTTCGATGATGTCTGGCCAAAGGCAACTGCTATCTAATGTTTTGAAAATTTCCTATCTCTGTATTTTTCAACTTTTCTTCACAACCATGGAACTGAACTGAGTAATTTTTAATGTGTGTCTGTCCCTGTATGGTTATTCCTAAGAAGCACCGTAATTTTTGTTCCTCATTTGGGTGGCCAATAACTATTTACATGTGTCTTTTCTATTCTTTCATTCTTTCACTCTTAGATCCTTCTGTTTTTCACCTTAGTTGCATTCTAAAAGTTTTAGAGTTCAAGTGTTTCTTCAAAATAGAAAACACTTTAAAAAATATTTTTGATCCCAAGTATGTTTCTGAATAGAGTTCACGGCATAAGCGTGAAAATATGCTTATATTATATGCTCATATCTTGAAAATGAACATGACTACTACTTCTGGCTGGAAAGATTTACATGTTCCCAGTTGATTTATAGAGAATTTCAAAACTGTTTCCACTAGATTCAATGTGGTATATCACATTAACATTTTATACCACCAGATGTTTCATTATTCATGTTTTAGTACATCATACTTGACCCAAAGTAGCTCTGAATGCAAATAACAAACAAGCCAACACACAGTACTTGACGGATAGACTGAAATAATGTGGCAGATCTAAACTGCTTTTCCTTTTTTGAGGGGATATTATTAATTGTGATGCCTTGACTGTTAATTTAATTAAATTTTATTTTTAAATGTAAAACCATATTGCAGTGAACTGACTCACCATTTCATTTAATTAATTCTAAACCTCAAGACTTGATTACTCATAGTTCCCTTTTAGTTAATTTACTTGTTCACAGTTTTGACAGAAAAGCTTTCAAACTAATATGAAAGGATGGGCACAGTATAACCAATTAAGAAACTATAAAATTGCCTTACTTTTTGCTCAGATCACTGTTGAGAACCCAAACTCACTAATTTTTAAAATTTATTTCCCCATCAATTTTATAACAAGTCATGGAGTCCTCCCAACCCCCATACTGCTAGATTAGTGACTATAGGTCACATAAAGTTTTTTTTTTTCTTTTTGAGAGGTTTTCGCTATAGGGCACGTGTGCTCGCCAGACAGACAGAGAGAGACAGAGAGACAGAAAGCGAGAAATCACCCCCCAGGGGGGATGGTCACGCCACAATCCCTTCTCCTCCATTCTCCTCTCGGGATCTTCGGCACGCACGCACACGTGCCTGGTGTGAGTTTTAAGCCACCGGGTCCAGGATGCGAACCGCGGTCAACTACGTGGGAGTCCAGCGACATAGCCCTTATGCTAACTGCTGGTTCCATAGATCACATAAAGTTTTAAATCTTATGTCTGTTTAATAGTGGGAAAGGAGTCAAGAAAAAAATCCATTTTAGAGCATCCACAGATAATAAAAAACAACAAGCATTTTATAAAACTATGTAGCACAAAGTAAAACTAAACAGAATCATTACTTCATAAAGAACTATAAGGACAATCTAGTTCAATTCCTTCATTTTGCATGTGAAAGAATTGAAGTCCAGAAAAGTTATATGAAAGAATTTTTCCTTTGGTCTCTCTTTGTAGTCAGTGACCTATAGTTCATCTCTGAAGATATATCTTAGAACATTAAAGAAGTTCAAAGCAAGATTATAAATGTGAGGATTAGTGGAAAAAACACTCAGGTGAAAATTCTGGAGATATGAATCCCCTCCCTTACCTTTTCTCTGTGGAACTCAAAACTCTTCATCTATAAAATAGAGGGATTGGTTTAGATATTCACTAAAATTTTTTTGTTGTAAGAACTTTTCTCAACACTTTAAGGTGAAGTTGAACCTTTTATATTTACTTACAATAATAATCAATCACACACATATCAAATTATGATATGTGGGCATTTTCATATTGTGTGGAAGTTTAAGTTCAGAAGAGAGTGTAGAAAGAATACTCAATGTAGGAGAGTTGGGCTCCTCAATACATGGTGTTAGGAAAACTGGTTGTCCATACATAGAAGAAAGAAATCAGACACTTATTTTCACCAAACACATGAATCAATCCAAAATGAATTACTGACTCAAACCTAACAACTGCAACCATCAAAGTCCTGAAGAAAACATAGGGAAATAGCTTCTTGACATTGCTCTTGGCAATGATTTATTGGATATTACACCAAAAGTACAGTAAATTAAAGCAAAAATTAAGTGGGACTATATTAAACTAAAACTTTTCTGCATAGTAAAGAAAACAACAGAGTGAAAAAGGCAACCCATGAAATAGGAAAAAATATTTTTCACACTATATTATCTGAAAAGGTGTTATTATCTGAAATACATAAAAAAAAATCCCTACAACTCAACAAAAATCAAATAACCTTATTTTAAAATGGGCAAATGACCTAAACAAACTTTTCTCAAAATAAAACATGCATATAGTTAACAGGTGTATTAAAAGGTGTTCAATATCACTAATCATTAGGGAAATACAGATCAAAACAATAAGATATCACCTAACACCTGTTAGGATGGCTATTGTTAAGAGAAACAGAGAGAGATAACAAGCATTGTCAAGGATGAGAAGAAATGAGAACCCTTGCACACTATTGGTGGGAATGTAAATTGGTGCAACCAGTATGAAAAACAATATGGAGATACCTCATAAAATTAAAAATAGAATTACCAAGTGATACAGGAATCTCATTTCTGGACATAAACAAAAGGAATTAAAATTAAATTTTTAATGAGATCTCTATATTCTACATTTTAATTAGATCTCTACATGTTCATTGCCGTGGTATCCACAATAGCCAAGACACAGAAAGAACCTAAATGTCTATTAAGGAATGAATGGATAAATAAAATATGATATATATTTGATATAAAATGGAGTATTATTCAGTCTTTAAATGTATCTTGCCATTTGTGATAAAATGGATGAACATTGAGTACATTACACAAATTAAAAAAAAAACAAACATAGAAGGACAAATACAATATAATACCAGTTATGTGATGTATCAGAAATCGTCAAACTCATAAGCAGAGTATAGAATGGTGGTTGCTATGGGCTGAAGAAAGGAAAAACATGGAGAGGGTACAAAGACATACATATACAAGATGAATACATATACAAGATAAATAAGACCTAAGTTGTACTTACTTCTCCTTTATACTTTTGAGAAAGACTCGCCCTCCCTCTAGACATCCACATCTCCTAATGGCAGTTATACTTTTCTTTGAAACTACAAATATATGCCTTATTTTCCTTCAGTCATGTGTGCATGGTGGAATGGATTTCACTGAATTCTAAAATACTACTTTAAAACCTGACAGAATTTTTTTTTTTTTTTACCATTTTGGCCCATGGCACCAGTACACTAGTAGATGGTTAAGTATTTGTGCATTATTTAACAATAATTAGTTGAATCTACTAGACTTTTTGGAGGATATTATTGGAGCATGGATTATTCTGCTATGTTTAGTACATTTTTATCTTACATATTTTTGTGGTGCCACCTGATACAAACTTTCTAAGAGAAATAATTTCAAAGTTATATACTCACTTTCTCTTTATGGATATTTCCCCTTTACTTCTTATACTGTATATCATTAAGTGGGAACTTAAATAAATAAAAATAAATCACACCACTTTTACATCCAGCCTTTTATTATAATTATATTATTTTATGTCAATATAAAATGTTTTTTTTTGATACCTCAAGTATGAGTTTAAGGAAGATAAAAGGGTAAAAGATTACCTGAAGTCTTTTCTTGCTCCTGTTTTTCCTTTCTAAGCTGATTCATAGGCAAGGCAGCCCATTGTTTAGTAGAAGTATTAATAATATTCAATAGAAAGAGATTATTTCTAGTATTTCAGAGTGCTTCCTCTGACAATGTTGTTTTATATGAAATTTAGTACATGGTGAGTTCTGTCTAAAACAACAGTCTAGAGCTCCTCATGGACATCAGAATACATTAGCCAGAGTCTTGGAAGTTTTCACACAATTTACATTTTACTATTTTTGTTTCCTCTGTGTTTTAAATTGGAAATCAGACCCATTTACAAAGCTTTTTTTTTTTTAGATTTTCAAACTTCCTATTATAAGATGAAGTAATTAAAATTAAAAGAGTTAAAGATTACCTTGTTAAAAAATATTTATAAATTTGAGGCCAGCAGGTGGCATGGTGGTTAAGGTGCTGAATCTCACATAACCCATCCTGTGGTTTGAGTACTGGACTTGGAGAACTGAAAAACACACCAGGCATGTGTGAGTGTGTGACCAAAATCCCTAGAGGATAATAGAGGAGAAGGGATTGTGGCATGGCCATCTCCCTTTGGGGTGATTTTGCAATTTCTCTCTCTCTGGAAAGCACATGCACTCTATGATAAAAAGTCTACTAAAACTTTTAAATATAACATTGATTTACTTTTGGTTTGTTCTGTGTGACCTAACCTTATCGAAAGAAATGTATCCAATCTTCTAACTCTCTATATCTCCACTCAATATGTACTGAATGTCTGCACTTTTTGGCAGAAATGTAAAGATTCTAAGATTATAATAGAGATGATAAGTGTAGATACCACAGACTCTAAGGAGAGGGAGTGGGTGAGAGAAGGTGGATGGGAGGGGAAAAGATAAGAAACATTTAACAAACAAAGGAATATAAATTTCTTTGAGGGAAAAATGTTTTGTAATTTTTGCTTTATAAAAATAAAAATTAGTGACCAGTGATTGGCATAATGGCTATGTTGCTGGACTCCCACATAGCCGACCACGGTTCAAGTCCTGGACCTGGTGGCTTAAACTCATGCTGTGTGCATGTGCATGCATGCTCAAGATCCCAAGAGGAGAACGGAGGAGAAGGGATTGTGGCATCGCCATCCCCCCACCAGGGGGGGTGATTTCTTGCTTTCTGTCTCTCTGTTTCTCTCCGTCTTTCTGGTGAATGTACACACCCTATAGCAAAAACCTCTCCAAAATAAATAAATAAATAAATAAAATAAATAAATAAATAAATAAAATTAAAATTATAAAAGAGAAATACATCCAGCTTTTAATTACATTGAGATATGCTGCCTATTTTAAAAGGGATGGTTATGGTTTTAGGTATAACAGCTGCAGCGATGGCTGAGGCAATGAAGCTACAGAAGATGAAGATTATGGCAATGAACACTCTTCAGGGAAATGGAAGCCAAAATGGGACTGAATCAGAGCCTGATGATCTTAATTCTAATACAGGTGAGTGTCTTCAGGAATCTTGGGCAGGTGACTCTTACTATTTTATTGTGTATTAAGAGAGAGGAAGAATGAAAGGGGAGAAGTGAATAATGTGTATGCTTTAATTATAAATAGATACTCCAGAAAATGCTTAAACCTATTGCTAACTTGTACACTGAAACTACAAAACCATTACAGGCCAGAATCACATTTTAGAAACATTTAGTTACATTTGTTGCAGTAGAATTAAGTTCTAATTCTTGAAATGAGAGCCACTGTACTCTCAGCCTGCTAAAGGTTGACCCCTTCCTGTTTTACCCCAGTCTTCTCATTCTATCCCTCTCTAAATACTAGGTTGTCAAAAAAGTTACGGTGCATTTTTCTGATTTTCCGTGCAAAAATGCATCATGACCTTTTCATCTACCCAATAATTTACCACTGAAAGACAATGCTGAGAACTCATACTGGCTGACTGCAATTGTGTCCGTTATAGTACTACCTCCTTAGCTAAATAAAGATGCTACTGCACTCCAGACATTATTGACAGGAACTGAAGAGAAGAGGTAGTACAGAGAGCAGACAAAAAAATAAAAATGGGAGAAACGGAGAGAAGAGAAAAATGACACTGGAGTGGAATGTCATCTCACATGATACTACTGTTTTTTTTCTCCTTTACCGTGTGATAATTTTCTCTTAGCCTTAATCACAAGACCTTTCAAATTTCTTTTCAAAGTAGGTGGAACTATAACTAAAACATCTATGAATTGATAATTAAAGAAATAAGGTTTAATTTTAGCAAAAAACAATAAATGACAACCAAAGATGGGCTTAGGAGCCACAGGGTTCCAAGCTAACTTTGCAGTTAAATTTAATATAATGTGATAGGCAGATTGGTAGCAGCCTTAACTTTCTTCTTCTAGAGGGCTCCTAGAAACTCAAGCATAATGGAACCTTATTTTGGAGAGAGGTATGGGGAAGAATTAAAGGAGGTAAATTATTTAATTAGGCAATTCTAACTTCACTACAGTATAGAACTCCTAATACCAAATTACAATATTCATGGTGAATTATGAGAACGCTTTTTAACCAGTACTCATAGTCATATTTTCTTTCTGTATAGCCTAGGTGCAATTTTTTTGAGGAGCCAATGGAAAATGCATACTTTTTACTGTATTCACAGTAACTGGAATCAATTCATAGATAGGACTAAAATTAACACTAAGCAAAGAAAAGTAACAGCAATAGTTAGAATAGTTTTCAGTTACAATGTACTAAGTGTCTCATATATAAACTAACCTTATTCTTTTTTCTTAAGAGAGATACTTGCCATAGGGCACTGCACTCACTGGAGAGACAGAGAGACTGAAAGAGAGAAATCACTCCCCCCAGGGGATATGGACACACTGCAGTCCCTTCTTCATTCTCCTCTTGGAATTTTGGGCATATACCCCCCGGCCTGGGATTTAAGCTGCTGGGTCCTGAACTTGAACTGTGGTCAACTCCGTGGGAGTCCAGTGATGTAACTATTATGCCATCTTGGGGTCTAAAACTATTTTAATTCTTACCAAAATTCCATGAAAAAGGCATTTGCAGGGACTAGCAGTTAGCATAATGGCTATGTCGCTGGACTCCCACGTAGTCGACCGAGGTTCGAGTCCCGGACCTGGAGGCTTAAACTCACACAGGGCGCATGTGCGTGCATGCCCAAGATCCTGAGAGGAGAATGGAGGAGAAGGGATTGCGGTGTGGCCATCCCCCCTGGGGGGTGATTTCTCATTTTCTGTCTCTCTGTCTCTCTCTGTCTGTCTGGTGAGCGCACACGTCCTATAGCAAAAAAAAAAAAAAAAAAAAAAAAAAAAAAAAAAAAAAAAAAAAAACTTCTCCAAAAAAGGAAAAAAAAAAGGCATTTCCAATACTCCCATTTTACTGATCAGGAAGTAGAGGCACAGAGTGATATAACTTGGCTCATAGTCATAAAGCTAATAAATTGCAGACATACATTTCAATTTCATGTCTGGTTAAATCCAAAATGTTTTCTCATTCTACATTCTGCCTCCTTTTGTTTGTTTGTTTTGCCGTAGCATGCATGCACTTGGCAGAGAGAGACAAAGAGAGAGAGAAAGTGAGTAATCACCTCCTAAGAAGACAACCACACCACAGTCCTGTCACCTCCATTCTCCTCTTGGGATTTAAGGCATGCACACATATGCACCTGACATGATTTTCAAGCAGCTGGGTCCAGGACTTGAACTGTGGTCAGCCACGTGGAATCCAGCACCCTACACTCCTTTCCCCTTGCCAGCTCTGCCTCTTCTTTAATGGTGTTTTGTAATGAGAATTTGACTTTATGAAATTCCTAGAATAAACCTTGTTAAAAATGAGTATACAGAGCCATCTAGTAGCCCAGGGGTTAAAAAAAGGCAGATCCCACACAGCTGACTGCAATTCAAATCTCAGCTCTAAGATCTGAAAAGCACACTGGGCAGGTGTGTATGAATGTGCCAAATCCTGACAGGGTTGATAAATGGAGGAGAAGGGCTTTTTACCATGTTCACACCCCAGTGGGGAGTGCTTTCTCTTTTTTTTTTTTCCTTTTGTCTCTCTGTTCCCGATAGAGAATGCACACACCCTCTGGAAATTTAAAAAAAAAAAAAAAAAAAAAAAAAAAAAACATGAAGATACAAGGAGAAAACAGTCTATCAGTTTTCTAGTCTTAATGCCCCTTAACTCAAAATGAATTTCACGTCTTAAAGTGCCTTGGAAGTGTCCAGTAATTGACAAGAAGTTTTTTGCAATCTGATGTTGAGTAAGAGTTGAAAGTATGGCTTGAGGAAATGTTACTAAAAAGTTTTGATTAATTGTGTTCTTGGGTTAGGTATGAAGTGCATGTTGCTTACAATCTTATTGACTTAGAGTTCTAAAATTAAAATTTAGAGTTCTTAGTGACTTGGGATAATTAAATCCAACCCTATCATACTACAGATGACTTTTCAAAGATGAGAAAGCTACACTGATTTCATAGTCCTTTGATCTTTCTGTTACATTATTATGCATCCAAAGTTTGAAAATATTTTCTAGCAAAATGTAAGGTATAGTGGAATTTGTTTCTTTGATATTGAGTTTCAGTCAGTAAGCCTAGACTAGAGATGGAGGAGAAGCTGATAAAGGAAATTGTCATCCATTTGCCCTGACCAAAGTTCTATTTATAAGGTAGGTCCTAACCTGACCTGACCTAAAGATCTACTCTTGTCATTACTATTTTAACTATATATCTATTAGGGTTTTTTCCTTGATATTCTTTTTTTCTTCTGTTTTTTTTTCTAACATTTAATAACTGTGTATTATTGCAGCATACCAAATGAATTTTTCCATCATGAATACACTGTATATTGGTTCAGTCAAAGATATTACTATATATATGATTATCAACAGACAATTTTCCATTTTTGTGTCCCTTAAAAGTTTTACTTCTTTCTTTGTTCCCTTGATTCCCTCCCTCTCACCTTCCCCCATTTTCCAAACTCCTCCCACACTGTTTTTAGTATCCACAATTGTTATCCATGACTTTTTACCTTCCAATCTTTTCATTTCTGCCATATGGTGCAAACATCCAGTATATATTGAGTGGGGGCATACAATGCCTTTCTTTCACAGTCTGGCTTACTTCATTTAGTGGTAAATCTTCCATATTCATTCACTTTCTATCAAATGCCAGGGTCTCTTTTTTTAATGGCTGAGTAGCAGTGCATAATGTATATGTGCTGCACTTTTTCAACCCATTTACCTGGTCGTTGACATTTGGATTGGTTTCATGTCTTAGCAATTATGAATAATGCTCTGATAAACATGGATGTGCAAGTGTTTTTCTGACTGAGTGCATTCTTATACTTTGAGAAGTTATCCAGGAGTGGAATTGCTGGATCATATGGTAGTTCTGTTTGTAAGTCTATGAGGAATCTCCATATTGTTCCAGCCAGTGGCTGTACTAATTTATATTCCCACTAACAGTGTAAAACAGTTAGTTCCCTTTTCTCCACAGCCTCTCCAGCACTTATTATATTTTATTTTTTTAATATTAGATATTCTAACTGGAGTTAGGTGGTATCTCATTGCAGTTTCGATTTGCATTTCCCTTATAATAAGAGATGTTGAGCATTCTTTTTCATAAGCTTTTTGACTATTGGTATGTCTTCCTTAGAGAGTTGTCTGTTCAACTCATTTGCCCATTTTTTAATTGGATTCATTATCATATACAGGTAAGCTGCTTGAGTTTCCTGTATATTCTGGCTATCAGTCCCTTGTCTGAGGCATAGTTTGCAAATATACTGTACCATTCTGATGGTTGTCAATTCACACTAATTATTGTTTCTTTTGATGTGCATAAGCTTTTTAACTAGATGTTATCCCCCTAGTCTATTTTTGGGATTATTGCCTGTGCTTTGGGGGTCTTATTTAAGAAGTCTTTGCCTACTGTGATGTCTCCAAGAGTTTCCACCACTAGTTTTACCTTTTTCTTCAATTAAGTAAGGTATAAAAAACATATGTTTCACTTAGATTTATGAATTTGTGTCCAATTAATCAAGCCTTAAAAATCATGCCAAATCCACAAAAATTCCAAATGATTAAATATAATTTAGAATTTTGAAAAATCATTTTAAAGTATAAGATAAATAAAGTAGATTTTATCTCTGAAATCAAGCTGAGTGAATATTTCTTTTTTTTTTTCTTCCCTTCATTGGCAATATTTGCTTTTGTAGGGCACAATTTTAAATAGAAATAAATGATTTATCTTCATCCCATTTATGAAGGTACCTCAAAACATTTTCAAACGGGCTAAGTGGTGGTGCAGTGGTAATTCAACTGGATCCACATGGTAAAGACTCTGGGTTCACATCTTTAGACCTCCCTCAGTGTGCTGGATACATGTATGTGTGCCTGTTATCCAGGCCAGTTGAGACTGGGGATGGACTGCAGCTTGAAAACATTTAGGGGCTACCTGTCTCTTTGTCTCTCTCTGTTTCTATAACACTCTCAAAGTAGAAAAATAAATAAAAACGTAAAGAGTTTGTGGAAAAATGGAATTAAATTGCAAGTTTATTTTGGTGCAAAACATTTTTAAAATGCATGCACAATTTCTTCATAATACACATTTTCTATGAACTTTTTGAGGACTCCTTCATGTTGTGGTCATATAAACACTTTACCTGAAAGAAAGATTTCTGGCTCTTATAAGTCAATTTGAAAAGATCTATGTAATGGGAAAATTTTTAAAAGGAGGAGTTTTTGTTGTTATTTTTAATTTCAGAAGGTACATATTCTGTTTTAAATGCAGTATTGTGGCAGGATTTCTATTCAATTTCATTGTTGTTATTAGTTGCTAAATCACCGGAAGGCAAAGTATGGCAGCTATAAATGATATCAAATATTCAATTAAAACTTTTTCTGTTGGTATTAATATGTTTCTCTATCTTGTCATTTCTGAAAAGATCACATTCTATTTTCTCTGCATGTTCTTTGTAAATTCTTATTCCAACCCTCCCATCCATTACCCATTGACTCCTGCCTCATAATTGTGGAAGTCCTAGCTTTTATTTTTTTCTGATAGGTTTTATCTAATGTGGATTGAAACATCACCTTCTTTACACTTGAACTCAACAGAAAAATGACCAGAAATGTACCATTTTCCTAGAGGGTATGAGATAAACCATTGTGTGTTTTGCTTGTTACAAAACTCAACTAGGTTAGTCTCAGAATGTATACTCTGTGATCAAAGGAAATTTCCAAATGTATCGGCGCATCCTGAAATACACAGGACACTGAACTAAAAATACAGGAAGCCTGTACTTAGTTCGGATGTTTGAAAGTGGATGGAAAATTATTTCCTTTTTTTGGTCTACCATCACCTCCTATTTTGCTTAAATTAATATTTTTGGATGATTCTTTAAGAGCAGAGGCAGGAGAGGATGAAAATAGAATGAATAGTATTAAGCGTAAAAAGGAAAATCAAACATAGACATTAGAAGATAGAAGATTCTTTGGCAGGAATAGCATTTTCTCATTTGAAGACAGATCTATAGTTTCCTTGATTTGAGGTTTTGTTTAACAGCTTTTATAATGGCTGCACCATGACTCTGCATCAAGATTTCAGCATGAATAACAACCTGTTCGTGTTTCATTTAGCTCCAAATGAGAAATTCTGTCTTTTATTGTTTTAGGAAATTAGTCTGTGTACTATTGCTCCTGGAGCTTTATAATTAATCACTAAAGGTTATGGCTGTGGAGAGTTTGTGGGAAATAGATGCCTGAACGATTATAATTGTAGCTGTCAAATCAGAAATATAGTTATACAGAAGCAGGCCCCTTTTTTAAAAAAAAAAAAACTATAACAAAGACTTCAAGGGTTGCCCATTTACTTGTAAAAATAAATGGAGTATTTTTTTTTAACTGTTGCTTATTTCAGGGAGAACTCTGCAGTGACTCTCTCTGGGGAATCTAAGAAGATAACCATGTAAATCTTTATCCTCTGAGTCCCTCATTGTTCTGACTTGTGCATTGGTTTAGCTTCGGTGGAGCAGATGTTGAATATTTTATCTTTTAGAAAATATAGTTTGTAGTGAAAAGAACCAAGTATATATAGTTTATTAACTTGCAAAGTTGAATTAGAAAATCCCAAGATTGCCTTCTTTCTTTATATTATCCAAACACCTCATTAGATATGGAGCAGGATGTTTCTAGAGAATCAAGAGAGGCATTCTTGTTTTTATTAGATCCTGATACTAAGAAATGTTTTTAGATGGTTTTCTCATAGAATTGTAAAATTTTACTACTCTATCCATCTTTCTTCTGTGGCTACGGCCCCTTAAAAAGGAATATGAGGCCAAAAAAACCTATTGCATTTTTCAAGAAAGTTCTAAAAACTTATTCTAGGTTACTTTTCTCTCACTACTAGAGAGTTGTTTATTATGTCTACTCTTCATACCTTATGTAGTGGATTAAGGACCTTTTGTTCTGTCAGTGTTTGTAAAATAGCACCTCAAAGTTAAACCTAAGTATCATCTCTTCTTCACAATGAATAATTTGAAATGATGTGATCTTTCTTTATAGATCTATTTGCAAACTTCTCATCATTCTGATCTTTCTTTATAATCCTTCACCTTTCTCTTGGCCCCAACTAGGATATAATTAGGTTGAAAGGCAGAACTTCACTTCTGAGGGAAGATCTAACTTGTATTTAATTTATTGTCTTGTTTCCTATATGTCATGCTCCTTGAGTGTTTTTTGTTTTTTATACATTAATGCTAAATACCTAGGTCTGCCACAATATGTTGTGATTTTCTTGACCATGCCTTCTACTCTCTTTGAGCCTTAGTTAAAGTAAAGGAATTTAGGATAATCATATTCCCTTTGACTTTAATCTTCATTTTTATGATTTGTTATCTTTAGTGTATCCCCATCTTCTGTTTGTATTGTTTTCACTTAATGAGTGCTCTCCTTAACCATATGCTCTCATAGTCCATACTAGTATTTATTTCTTACTGAGTCTTTTATGTAGTAATATCACTCAGACTCTAAACCTGTTCAGAAGTTTTTGGCTGGTGTCACATGACCAAAAGTGTCTGCATTCCATGTTCAGCAAACTGATAGAAATATTTTGCCTGCCTTTGGGATCTGGGATTTTGTTGTTGTTGTATTGTTTCTCCAAATTCACATTGACCCATGGGTGACCATTCTTTGACTGTCCTTTTCCTGCCTCCTGGGAACTCTCTTCAGATAGGTGACCTGCTTAGAGTTTCACAGTATATTGATGAGCCAATTGTTTAGACTGGTCTCAAAAACTTTAATAAAGTCAAAATAAATTACATCTACTGCTGGCCCTCTATCTCTCAGGCTGTCATTCTGTCACAAAAGGAGATTAGATTCACCTGACAAGACTTGATCTTTAGGAAGCCATTCTGGGTGTTACCCAGCATACTGCTCTCCTCGAAATATTTGCAAATTGATTTGCAGTATCTTTCAGAACACACGTGTTGTCCTTACAGATTAAATAAAAACAGGTACACAATAACAGAAAGAGAAAACGTAAGCAATGATACTTAAACTGGGCTAAGAAGTAGAGAATTTTAATTATTTTCTCTTAAACCTTTGGAGGCATTATTGTAAATGTGTTGTCACATCTATGGTAGTCGGGATTTACAATAAGCAACTATTGGTTTATTTTATCATTTTAAGAATGTTCATTTATGAATTAATGAGAACTTGACAAAAAATAAAATAGTAATTTGCTTACTACAGTGCCATATTTCAAACCTACAGTATATATTTTATAATATATATTTATAATTATATTTATATTAATTATACATTAATTATATATTATATATTATAAATATAATATAAAATAGTTTTATATTATATTTATAATATATTTAAATTATTACATATACATATAGATATATGTGTGTGTGTGTGTGTGTGTGTGTGTGTGTGTATATATATATATATATATATATATATATATATAGCCTATTTCTTCTATGAGTGAGAGAAATAGGGAGTGAGAGATAGAGAGACAGCTACTCCCAGCAGGGTTTTGACACTATGATCTACCACCAGGTTTATCCATTTCAAAATCGTGAACATATGTGTACCGGGTATGTTCAGGGGGGCTCTCTGAATATGAACTCAGAACCTTCTTATGTGGGTCAGCATCACAAGAGGTTCAGGTCCTACCATTGTACTGCCATTTGGCCTTTATAGCATATATTGAGTTTGAGTTTCTATTGTTAAATAAGTCTACATGTATTTAAAAATTAAAATAATAGCTATTATGCATGTTCATGGCTGTTTCTCTTTTATTTATAAAAGGAAGTTTAATAATAACATAATTTTATGTAGAGTTGAGCACATTATTTTTCCATTTAATGGATTCTACTTTATAGGACATATTACTGTAGGAGACTTAGAAATGATCACTATGTTTTCTAAATACAAATTCCTTATGGTTCTATGATATTTGAAAATTAATACCTAAGTCATGGATATGACCTGTGTATGCAATGAATCTGCTGCATGCATTGACCCAAGTTCAATAACTACTGTGCCTTTATGGAAATATTTGAAAGTTCTTTAGTATCCAAAGCAAAAATTTTATGTGTTTTATTGAGGTATAATTCACATGCCATAAAATTGACCCCTTTAAAAAAGTGACAATTCAGTGGTTTTAATATACTTACAAAAATATACAACTGTTGCCATTATTTAATTTTAGATTGTTTTTTTGTTACTCAAAAAGAAATGCCATACATTTCAGAACTCACTCCTTGTTTCTCCCCAGTATGCAGCCTCTGGAAATCCCTAATCTATTAATGCATTGTACTGTCTCTATGGATTTACCTACTTTGGATATTTCATATAAATGGAATCATACAATATGTGACCTATGGTGTTTGGCTTTTTTTCACTTTGCGTAATGTTTTCAAGGTTCATCCATTTTGCAGCAAGTATCAGAACTTCATTCCTTTTGATGCCTGAATAATATTTCATTGTATAAATATTCTACACGTAGTTTATCCATTCATCTTTTGATGGGCACTTGGGTTGTTTCTATTTATTGACTATTAGAAATAATGCTGTTATTAACATTCATATGCAATATTTTTATAAACATGTTTTCCTTTCTCTTGGGTATATCTGTCAGAAAAGAACAGTTATGGGATCAGCAGTTGGCGTAATGGCTATGTCACTGGACTCTGATGTAGCCGATAGCGGTTTGAGTCCCAGACCCAGTGGCTGAAACTCATGCCAGGTTCACGTACATGTGTACCCAAGATCCCAAGAGGAGATCAGAGGAGAAGGGATTGTGGCGTGGCCATACTTCCTGGGGGGTGATTTCTCGTTTTCTGTCTCTCTGTCTCTCTCTGTCTTTCTGGCAAGTGCATGCACCCTGTAGCAAAAATCTCTCAGAAAAAAAAAAAAAAGAAAGAAAGAAAAGAACTTTTATGTCAAATGATAATTCTATGTGTACCACTTAAAGTAAATGACAGTTTTCCAAAGTAGCTAAAACATTTTACATTTCCAGTGTATTTTTTTGATTTTATATTTGTGGATTGGTTTTTGATTCATCGTGCATTTTTCTGGAAACTTTACACTATTGTATTTTTTTGTGTGCAAATTTCACTACATTCCAACATTCAACATTCTATTTTCTCTTTCTATAAGCAGACTGATCCTGTGAAATAGCAGAAACTCCAGTCCCCCCAGAAATGTTAAGAAGAGCAAAAGTAGTGATTTTAAAGAAAATTTAAGGAGGAAAATATGGGTTCAGTTACAAGGCCTGATTGATGGTGAAGGCAGCTGGATCCCACATGGCTGACTGCACTATTTGAGTCTTGAACCTGGTGACTTCAGAAACACATGGAGCACTTGTGTGTGCATGTCCAAAATCCCAAAAGGAGGGAGATATGGAAGAAAAGGATTGTGGCATGATCATTTTCCATGGGCAGGGGCTGGGAGTGTGTGCCTTCTTCTTTCCCATTTTGTCTTTCTCTGGGAGTGCAGGCTCTCTCTAACAAAATAAAATGTGAAATATGACAGTTTAATTGATGATCTGACTTTTCCAAAGTTCATACATAATATAACAATACAGAGCAGAAAACAAATAGCATCACAAAGGGTTCATCATAGTAGTATTATCTTCCAAACCAATGCTTTCATAGGCACAATTTTCCTAAAGTAGTTATGGCATTCTAACTTTTGGCTAGTGATCACAAATAGGGGTAAGATTATTCAGAGGGAAGAAAGGGAGGAAAGAACGAGAAGTTATTGCCTGAGATAAAGGCATCTCTGTTTGACTCCATGAGGTGGTAAAGGGGTTGTGCAAGCTTTTCCTGCTGAAATAGCATGAATGTAGGCATAAGGATATAAGAAAAAGATCAAATCCTTGAAAAGGTTATCACTGGGTGAACTGTCTTACAGAACACCACTGATGGGTTCAGGTAAATCCTCAAAGGAGTTATCATAATATTTTAGGATTTATTTCCTTCTCTACTAGTTTACCATAGAGAATTAGTCTTGCATCTTAAACCTTAAAACAACGAAGAGTTCTTCCAAAGGAATTTTCACACTAAAATTACACACACGTAATTATACACACATACATAAATTATATCACACACACATATATTCTTTATCAGTTTATAAACACATCATGTTAATGATAAAATTATTACACATGTGATATATACTTATTTATCAAAAATACTCTCAATGTGTTTCTGCTTAAGTTGTATTAACAATCAGGCAGTAAAACAAAATAAAAAAATAAAGAAAAGCAGTAGTTCTCTATGAATAAAACAGTGTATGTTCTAGAAACCACTGTTAAAGGCCATTGACACTTAGGGTAAGAACTCAGGATAGAGGGGCCAGCAGATGATGTAGTGATTGAGGTGCTGGACTTCCATATGGTTGACTGACCGCAGTTCTAGTCCTGGACCTGAAGGCTTGAAAATCACGCAGGGTGTGTGTGTGTGTGTGTGGGTATGTGCCCAAAATTCCAAAAGGAAACTGGTGAAGAGGGGATTGCCATGTGGCCATCCCCCCTCTAGGTTGATTCCTCACTTTCTCTCTCTCTGTCTCTCTTCTGAGAGTGCATATGCCCTATGGCAAAACAAACAAAACCACACCTTAAAACAAACAAACAAACAAGCAAACAAACAAACAAAACCTCAGTATAGAAACAGTGTAGAAATTTACTGTGGAAATATTTATCTCAGTCAGGTGGGAGAGTTTGGTTTTTTAACTTAATGAAGGAAATTGATTAGGCACAGATTCTCAGAGTATGTTTCCTTTCCCAGAATTAGATACAATGAATCAAGTAATATAAGACACTTCCTCAGAGTTGGCCTTATATGTAAGTAATGAACTATGGGAAATTGCAGTGTTTCTACCTGTCCCAACTCTCCTAAGATGGTCTAATGCAGAGTATAAAGTTCATTTCAAAGCTCCCCAGAGTATTGTAATTTTCACACTTAACAGTTGTTTACATCTTAGTGTGAATGAATGTTTGAGAGCTAACACTAGGAAAGGAGGGAGTTCTTTGGTCAAAGCCTAAGGCATAGGGGTGGTATATAACCAGGAGAAAATACAACAAGAACAACAACAACAAAAAAAAAAAAATCCCTAAAGGTTAGGGAGCCATAACACAAACTGCCTGTTTCAATGTTTACTTCATTTCTTTTTTGAACTTGCAATATTTACTAAGGACTAGTCTTTCAAAATTTTATTGAAGATGCCTAACTTCTCTTTCTTGGAAAAAAAAATGAAAGGTTTCCATTCATGAAGATTATTCTCCATGTGCACATTGAGCCCATGTCTACTTTATCTAATGCAGTCACAGGCCAGGTCTCTTTTCCTATATGAATTAAATTGTCAAAACTCTCTAGCTGGGTCACGAATAGTTACAAGTGCCTCCTCTAGGTGATCATTATAAGATCCTAAAAATTATCTTAAATGGCTTTCAGAAATTTGCGAAGAAACCTCTAGAAACCCCCAGGACTTATTTGCCTCTAAGTCATTTTTAACCAGGAGGCAAAAGTTCTTTCCTGAAACTGCTCAAGGTTTGCATTTTATGGGACAGCAGTGTCTATGAAAAATATATACCTCATTATAAAAATAGAGCTCAAATGCTCTTCTTTGAAACTTTCTAGCTTTTACACTTGCTTTATCCTGCTGGGACACAATCAACAGAGCCTCAATGCATTGTACTAGAGACAGCACCTACTCCATAAAAGACTGTGCAAGGAACAACACATTTGTTTTCCTCGTGTAGACTCTGAAGTTAACATGCATGATTTAGTAAATGTGTTTTGGTTTTCCTAAGAGAGATATCAAGCAGTACTAAGTATTTCAGTGATATTTATTTAAGAAGTTTATGTGTTTTGAGTGTAGTGACTGGGTTTGTGTGTGTGTGTGTGTGTGTGTGTGTGTGTGGTGGGAGAAGGTGTAATTGAGGTTGTGGAAGGAATCAAGGAAATGCAGAAAAGTGGAGAAAAGGGTCCTCTTGTAAAGTTTTATTGTTGTACCTTTTTTCCGACTATACCTGCCATGGAGTTTTCTCATAAATGCAAACATTCTTCACAATCTGCTTAAAACCACAAATATATCACTCAGAGGAATATTTAAGGAACCATCAGGAGGGGAAAAACTCATTGGTTTAATGGAACGCTGTCAAGGCAAATCAACATCATGAACGACACTGGGGCAGAATTGATACTTTTGCACTGACATGTTAAAAGAAAAGCCCATGCATTATTTAGAAAACCCAGAAATCTGTCAACTGTATGATTGCCGAGTTAGCAGAAGCAGGAGGATGCTGCTCAAGTTGAAAAGAAATGCGTAGGCACAGATCCATATTGTAACCTTTCATGTTCTACACCCACCATGAATACTCAGCTATTACGCGGTCAGCATTTTTGAGTTTTTCTCTTTTAAATTTTCAAGTACTTCGAAAGGCAAAGAAGGTGGGTCTTTTATTCTAAAAAAGCAAAATGTCTAGGCTGTTGTTTTAGTGTTAGAGTAAAGATGACAAGACCAAATAAAGATTGTTTTTCATCTTTTTTGAGTTCTGTACAGGTTTTCCAAGGATTGATAAAGTAGTATTATTTTTATACATTGATCACATGAACAGAATGTTTTCTTAACCATTTTGCTTTCAACAAACAAATACTTTGTTTCAGTGATTTAATCATACTAGCATAACTTTATGAATGAATTTCATTCTTTACTAATTGAAAATGAGCATATAGACACTGTAAATGTCATCATTTTGAACAATTCTATTGAATGCATAAAGGTGCCATGTTCTAAAATTTTGGTGGCATCCCTATTCATTTGTATTATTTTCATGAAACAAGAAGCCTATATTCTTCTTATTATTATAGAAGAAATGAGAGACACAAACAAATTCAGTGCATTCCTTAAGGATACACTTAAAAAAATTGCTATAGGTTGCATGTATTTGTCAGAGAGAGACATAAAGAAATAGCAGAGTGAGGAAACACCCCTTGGGGGTGGTGGCTATGTTGTAATCCCTTCTCACTCATTTTTTTAAAGAATTTTTGCCATAGTGTGTGTGTGCATGCCACGAAAAAGACAGACAGAGACATTGACAGGGAAAGTGAGAAATCACCCCTCGGGGGGATGACCTTTCTGTAATTTCTCCTCCATTCTCTTCTCAGGATTCTGGGCACACACACGGGCTCAGTGTGGTTTTCATGCTACCAGGTCCAGGACTGCAGTTGAACATATGGCAGTCCAGCACCTCAACCACTGCTCCACCTGCTGTCCTCTGGTCTCCTCCATTCCTCTCTTGCAATTTTAGGCCAAGGAGGCATGCAGGCATCTAGTATGTTTTACAGGCCACTGGGTCTGGGACTCTAACTGCTCAGCCATGTGGGATCCAGCTAACTTAACCACTAGCTGGCCCAAAGTTACACTTTTTTTTTGTTAAAGTTTTTGCCATAGGGTGTGTGGGCTCACTGGAAAGGAGAGAGAAAGTGTGAGGGAAATCTCTGTCTTGGGGGGATGGCCATGCCACAATCCTTTCTCTATTCTCCTCTCCTCCTGGGATTTTGGGCACACAAGCACATGGTCCTGGCATGAGTTTCAAGCCGCCAGACCCAGAACTCAAACTCAGATTGGCTGTGTGGGAATCTAGTACCTTAACCATTATGCCACCTGCTAAACCCCAAAGTTACACATTTTAACAAAAGAAAATGAGTAGTAATAGACCCAGAGTCTTGTGTTTTTAATTTAGTGGCCCTAGTGTGTTTTTCATTCTCTTCTTGAATTCCACCTTTTCTATCAAGTCTCTATACATTTATGAATGATTGTCTTTAAGCTAGAGTACACTTACTCAAACTCTGTTTCCTAACAGCTGCTAATAAGGAAACATCACATAACTAGCCAATCAGGAGTAATTATATACAATGAAAAATAAAATTTTTGGTGTCATCTATATTTTGGAACAGTCTATCCAGATAGGTTGCAGAAGCACAATTGCTGATAAAGGGGGGTCCAATTAAAATTGCAACTTAATTTGATAGAAAACCGTAAACCTCCTGATAGGACCTCTGAGAAAAATGAATAGAAGTAATTTATAACATATACATTATTCCTTGATTTCTGGGTCCCTGGTCTTTCTGGGGAGAGAGCTGTGTGTACATTGACATATACACAGCTAAATTTTCTTTTTTATAAATTCTTGTGGATTTTGTATTACATACAAGACTAATTTGGGGAAAACTATCAATTTACCTTGTCTTACTTTCAGAAAACATCATCATTACCATTATTTGGTATTTTTTAATGACAAAATCATATTGAGTGAAAACCTCAGGGTGCTATGTTAATGTCTTCAGGTCACTGGAGAAATGGTTTGAGGTTTAAGTGACCTCTTTTGCCTATTACCTTTGCCTTTTGATGATGCTTTCCAGCTCTAACCTTTCCTTTCCTCTCCACAAACTACTTTTTAACCACTTCTGGGCTTTTATTTATTTATTTTTTTACCCAGTGGACTTATCAGCCAGATACACTAATACATTAATAAAAGTATTTAATATATTGTAGTAATGTTTCTGGAGGGTGTGCGTGTGTGTGTGTGTGTGTGTGTGTGTGTGTGCATGAGAGAGAGAAAGAGAAAGATACAGAAACAGAGATGGAGAAAAAACCAAAAGGAATGCATAAACGCATTTGAATGTGTGGACATCATTGCAGTCAGGTACCAGGAAAGATTCTGTCCTAGGCAAAGTTTTCCCAATAATTTATTCTTTTGAATAGTATCTTTTTTTTAAGAATTGTTTTATTTAACATTTATTTATTTATTTATTTATTTACTTATCTTACTTTGACCAGAAAGGGACAGAGCAAGAGAGACAGAAAGATAGAGAGAAAGTGAAAAAGCAAGCCACCAGGTCCAGGATTTAAACAACGGTCAGCCATGTGGAAGTCCAGTGCCCCTAACCACCACGCCACCTGCCGATGCAGAATAGTATCATTATTAATTGTTGCTATTTAAGAATCCATATTTGGTTTGTACTACACTTAATGAAGCAGTAGTATTGATTGGGAATACTGGATTACAACTTACCAGGCTGAAGCTCATGCAAGAAACATGTATTTCCAGGATGCTTTAAGAATGAGAAAAAAATAAGAGAATGCCCTTGAGATCGAATTGGGAAGTGGCAGAGGAAGCAAGCCTATATTAGGTGGTACCTTCTGAGTTCTTGAACCACCTCTGCCAAGAAGTAGCTGTGAGACTTTAGGAAGATTCTTTCTACACTTTGGTTTTTCAATATGTAAAATAGAAAATGGAATTAGATTACTTTTAAGGACAATTCCATATGTGGCAATTCTCCCTTTGTCTACAGGGTACGTGGTTGTCCCTGGCACTCTAGTGGCAGAGAAGTATATACACAGATAAGGTGACCATTTAGTTCAGGGACTACCTATAAGTAAATTTTAGAATATTAATAATCCAGATACAATTTTACTGTCAATTCTCCATTTTCTTCTAGAGTTCTAGAGTAACTAAGATATGTCTTTTTTATACATACTAGCAAATACTGAATTGCTATGTAATGTATCTCAATAGTGCATGATAAAAGGCAAAAGATTTATACAATCTGAAGAACAAATGTAATATTATCTGTTGAAGATAATTTTATAGTTTTATCAACTGGACTAGGGAGAAATGTTCACATGTTGTAATATCCACTTTGTAAGCTAATTGAATGTATAAAAGAAAATGAAATAAAAATATTTAAAATAAAAAAATTGTACATGGTAAAGAAAGTGGCCTTAGTTCTAATTTTCCTACTCTCCACAAAAAAAGGTAAAGTAATTAATGTAACACATTAGATTTGTTATTGATTTTAAGAGTTAAGACCCAAATAAGTAAGCTTTTTTCTCCTGTACCTGTAAGATCAGATCAATTATATTTATCGTCCTTTACTTTAGAATAGCTTTGATCTCCATGAGTGACGCAGCTTAAAATACTATGATCAACACTCTAAAGCTCTGTTTGGAATACTCAGAACTAACTTTTTTTTTTTGAGAGTTTTTTTTTTTTTTTTCCCCCGCTATAGGGCGTGTGCACTCGCCAGACAGACAGAGAGAGACATAGAGACAGAAAGTGATAAATCACCCCCCAGGGGGGATGGCCACGCCACAATCCTTTCTCCTCCATTCTGCTCTCAGGATCTTGGGCACGCACGCACACGCGCCCAGCGTGAATTTTAAGCCACAGGGTCCAGGACGCGAACTGCGGTCGACTACGTGGGAGTCCAGCGACATAGCCATTACGCTAACTGCTGGTTCCCAGAACCAACTTTTCAAAAGAAAAATTGTAACTAAATATAGTGCAAGTGACTGCATACTTTAGTCATTCAGCAGTGCGTCAGGGTACAGTCTTTCCTGGGTGCATCAATGTTAATGGGAACTGCTTACATTCATTGAAGAAAAATAATGCACTTTTTAGTATGTATTTCAGTCATTTAGGGATAGCAGATGATCTACTTGACTTGATTTATCTAATCTGCAGCCTTCCTTGCATTCTAAGAACTAGCACTGTGTCTTAATAGCAGGAAAAAAAAAAACAAACAAACTTTGTCTCATTGAATCAAAATTACCTACTTTCAAGTAATCTATTTTCTTATGTAAGATTTGCTGTAGCAAATTTACTTTCAAGTATAAGGAACATGTCTTTGTAGAACATAAGAAAATACCTCCAGGCACCTGTCAAGTAATAGGGAAGGAACTTTTCAGTCTCTTATTATATTTACTATAAGAACTAAATGCAACACAACAAAGACTAATGACAAAATGCAAGTAGCACAACTTAACTGTTCAGATTGAAGCATTTTCACATGTCTATCACTTTGCTGATCTTCTAAAAATTTATAGTCTCTGAGTACAGAGGTCTAAATCTTCAAAGCTTGAAAAACAGAGATGCAGCATGAACTAATCTTCATTTTCCCCCTATCTTCTTACAGCAGCACTAATGGAAATGTATTTTGTTTAATGACTCTGAAATCCTGTTTGTAATTAGATGTGGGAATTGGTCTTACTTTGTAACAGATGATACTGGAATAATAATATGAGAGATGCTACACTGAGACCACTATCCTCCTAAATCTATATCATTTTTCATTTTATTGACAGGAGATGTGTGCAAGGAACAAAGAAATTGATTTTTAAAAGGAGGAAAATAAGATCTAATAAAAACTTCCAATCCAAATATTTTAGTGTTACTTTCAATACATTGCAGTGGAGAAGGAAAGAGCATGCACCTTGTTTTTAATTTTAGGAAACAAGGGTTTTAGATTTGTTGCTTTGTTCCTGATAATGATCTTTGAATGTTATTGCAAAGACTAGGTAGAGAAGTTTAATTAAGTGACAGAGATCATATCAATGAAGCATGTCTTATAAGTTAGTATGATTATACAAAATAATTAATATTGCCTTTTAAAGAATAATTTTATATTCAGACAAAGAATTTGAAGAGTGAACAGACTGAATGCAACAGCTGTTCTGTTTATTATGTTCTTCATTGTGAGTGAATGCTACTGTCACAAATCATTCTGGTCACTAAAGATTTAGTAATGTTTGTAGGTCTTAGATTTTTTCCTGTTTAATACTTATGGACTTCAGGGGCCACAAAAAGTAGACTACAAAGAAATTATGTGCATTATGAATAGGTTTTATCTTCACTTCAAAATACGTGTTATTGTCTTCGATGGTAGTCAAAATGTTTGGATATACCAATGCATCTTGGTGGAGATTCTTATTCTGATTACGAGTACTTAATACTATGTAATGACCTGTTAAGGTATTATTACATTCCTTTACTTTATAATTTATGTTCTTAGTAGATACAAGACTTAGAAAAAGAGCAAAAATATTATTTGTTGGTCATTTTCTTGGAAACTCCTTGGAAACTCACGTTTGTTTGGTAATTTAGTTTATAAATCAGTTTGCATCTACTTATTTCCTTTCACTATCATGAAAATTCTGTAAAGTAGAGCAAGTATTAGCAACATCTCCCTTTGGTAGTAGATGAAACCAAAGACTGAAGAGTCTCAGTGACGTTGTAAGTTTCAAACAGATAATATATGGTCAAATGCACGACTTTTAATTCTATAGGCTACTTTTTTTTTCATGGAAAAATAACTCATTGCGAATAAATTAAATTGAGAACACATATGGTTCCATCAATGTACAGGTTAATGATTTTGGTGACATCATAATGGATAAGAACATAATATAATTAGAATGGAAATTTCCCCAAACCAAAGTTCATGACTCTGTTCACATTGCAGGCTGTGGAGTAGATTTCAATTTGATAATGGTGAACAGAATCTGTTATTTACTATGATAATTAGCATTACCTGTTTTCTTTTTTATAAAACATAGGATCACCACAGAATTCTCTTCTTTTTCCTTGCAAAAGAAATCAAAGATCATATTAGTGACAAAGCAACAATTATAAAATACTTGTTTCTTAAGATTAAAAACAAGGCATGTGCACTTTAACTCCTCTGTTGCAGTTTATTGAAAACACAAAAATATTTGTCTCGCAGGCTTTCAATAGCTTTCCTTTCCTTTCCTGCTTTTAAAATCAATTTCTTTGTTCTTGGAACACATAATCTGTTAGCTATAAGGGCTAATAAAAATGACCTGTTTGTGTTCAAATGTGTAAATCAACTGTAAAGATTCTATTTACTTTATTATGAAACACTAGAAAACTCCTCATACTTATGTAACAATATGATAATTTTCTAGTTTCCTTGTTTATATCCACTAGTATATAATAGTGTCTTATATAAAATTGGTATGATAAATATATAAAGGATAAATCAATTATGTAGTTTTTAACAGATGTTTCTGGCACAGAGCAGGTACTCAGTAAATATTTGATGAATGCTCATTGTGTAGCATGTCATTGTATTCTATCCATTATTCAGAGACTTCTATGGGTGACTATATTGTAAGATATATTCTAATTCTAGCTCTGTTTTTGTTATTGACAAAGATTTTTCGTCAATAAAACAATAAATTACATTTGTCTGCAAAGTCCAAAATAAATACATGAATGTAAATTTTATAACTAAAAGTGTTTTCTCAACATCCTATTGGAAAGTGTACTTAGAGGTAAATTAGTTATAATGAACATATCTGTGATAAGTTTCTACTTAGACACTTCAAAGAAAATCATTAAATTTGTTGCTGTGATTTACTACTGCAAAGTCCGTCACACAGTTCTTATCAACGGGTTACTTTGGATCACTTCCAACTTGAAAGATAAGCTTTGTCTCAGTGAAGGGACCATTAGTTCAGGAAAATTCAAGTATTAGGCATGGCAGTTAACATAAGTAGATGATCGTAGATAGTTTAGGTGATCATAGGGAATTTCGGGAAAATACAAACAACTGAAAACAGTAGAGTGTAAGATGTTTCGATGTACCAATAATAGTTTTGATAGCTTGTGTCAGAATAGGGTAATAATGGGTGTTTGATCTGTAGGTATAAAGGTAGAAGGAATCAGAGCAACATAAACCTAAACAACAGGGTCTAGATATCCCAAAAGCAAAAATCAAGTAATGGTTGAAATGGGTTCACTGGAAATATGTGGAAATTCATGATACTGAATGTAACAGAGGGTCAAATAAAATGAAATACAGGAATGCAGGAATAATGTGATCAATAAAATAAGCAAAGGGAAAAATACACAAAAATGAGTATAGATATATATACATTCCTCACTCATTTAGGGAAGTCCTTAGGGAATCTTGTGTCTGTGTTGAATTCAATTATACAAATTAAATCAAATTACAGTAGTCCTAAAGATAGTAATGCAAGATGACTTAAGGAAGAAAACAGCTCTAAAACTACAATACTAAAGAAAAATAAGGGCAATATTGTGCACTTAAGGATCCAAAATATTATTACAAATACAGAATTGTAGCAACAAGTTATTATAGATTTATTGCCCTAAAACACCCTAGGAATAAATACCAGATAGGGTGTATATTTTTTTCCATTCACACACTTACTAATATCCTATTTTTCATCATTTAATTCTTATATTCATTCAGTGAATATCGATTATATACTCCATGACAGCACTGTTTTTTTTTCTTTTTTTTGGAGAGGTTTTTACTATAGGGCGCATTCGCTCTCCAGACAGACAGAGAGAGACAGAGAGACAGAAAGGGAGAAATCACCCCCCAGGGGGGATGGCCACGCCACAATCCCTTCTCCTCCATTCTCCTCTCGGGATCTTGGGCACGCACGCACACACGCCCAGAGTGAGTTTAAGCCACTGGGTCCGGGACGCGAACCTCGGTCGACTAAGTGGGAGTCCAGCGACATAGCCATTACGCTAACTGCTGGCACTCCATGGCAGCACTGTTAAGGAGAAAAGAGACATGGTCCTTTCCATGGAGGTACTCAGAGAACCACTGTAAAAATAAAATAATGTTTAAGTAAATATTAGGATTCTTCTGTTTTTTTTTTTTCTCTTCTTAGGATAACATAAAATATCAAGTACAATGATATTTTTATTTTAGGATGAACACTTAATCTGATATTTATACTTTAATTTTATTTTGCTTGTGAATGCATTTTATTTATTTATTTATTTATCTATTTTGTGAGAGAGATATTTACTATAGGGCATGTGTGCTCACCAGAGAGACAGAAAGGGATAGATCATTGCCCAGGGGAATGGCCATACTGCAATCCCTTCTCCTCCATTCTCCTTTCAGGATTTTGGGCACTTACACACATGCACCCAGTGTGAGTTTCAAGTTGCTGGGTCTGGGACTTGAACTGCAGTCGACCATGTGGGAGTTCAGTATCTTAACCACTATGTCACCTGCTCGTCCCTATGGATGCTTTTTAAATTCAAATAGATACACTTTCAGAAAAAAAAGTTAGGGTTGGAAAAAATGATGATGAATTCAAAAATGTCTTCAAAAGCTGAAAGTAGGTTACCAATGCTGAGTGTTTTTTTCTTTTTTTGGAGAGGTTTTTGCTATAGGGCTTGTGTGCTTGCCAGACAGACAGAGAGAGTCAGAGAGAAAAAAAGCGAGAAATCACCCCCCAGAGGGGATGGCCACGCCGCAATCCCTTCTCCTTCATTCTCCTCTCGGGATCTTGGGCACGCACGCACATGCGCCCGGTGTGAGTTTAAGCCACTGGGTCCGGGACTCGAACCGCAGTTGACTATGTGGGAGTCCAGCAACATAGTCATTACGCTTACTGCTGGTCCCAATGCTGAGTGTTTTTACTGTAAGCTTCAGTTAGGTATGATGTTCATTTCATAAACTTGGATGGTATATATAGACAGTTCATTTGAATGAATTAGGTCTTATAACCATATTTTTTAAAAATTAGATAATTCTATGAAATATGTTTGGGAGGGGAAGTGATTAGCAATATTTTCCTTATAATTGCAATAATATTAGGTCATTGGAAAAGTCATGATGTATTTTTCTGTTTTTCTATGCCAAATGTGTCATGACTTTTTGGATGCCATGCCTCAATATATTAAAGTTATGCAGGTTATATGGAATATTTTTGTTTCAAAGCTGTTTTATACCCATTATTTTATTATTTCATGTAGTGAAAATGAGATTATGGACAATAAAATATCTTTTAAATTCTAACAGTTAAACATATGTGATAGGCGATTATTTAGATAATGTAAAAATGGACATTGTTGTTCTATACCCAGAGGAGAGAGAAGGTGCCTCATTCATATTCCCTATGGAAACTTCATACCAACTGTGGAATCTAACCCAGTTCTCAACCTAAGCTTAGTCACTATCCTGTCCCTGAGTCCTATGGCAGACACGCCTCTCAGTTTATCCTTTCAACTGATAAACAGAAACAGATTTTAACAGTAAACCGTTAAAATGGTCCAACCACTAGCTATCAGTGTGACTTTGATCTTCATCTGTGTGAATCTGTTTTTGTCATTTATAAAATGATCATTTAGAAAGTTCTTTTTGGCTGAGATATACTCTGTTACTCCAAGTACAAACTAGAATTTATTGGCTCTTTTCTAATTTATAACAGGAAAAGACAGTATATAGATAATGTTACAATAATCTTACTGACTAGCATATTTTAATTTATCCTTTATTGTAGCTCTATTATCTTTTCTGAGGAGTCATACTACATACCATTTGGGGTGATAGACAGAAATAAATGGGACAAGGTGTTTTCAATAAGATATATTCATAATCCAAATTCTTTATTTGTCTTCACTTGTGTTAAATTAAATTGTTTCCCTGTTTCAGTGACATAGCAATTAAATCACATTTGGTACAGTGACAACAACTCTGTATGTTATATCTAATACATGAGTATAAAACAGATTAGATAAATCTAGAAATAAATGCAATTACTTTCTAACACTACAGTTCTCAATGATACTCATTGTATACATGCAGTTCCTTCTAATCCAATTAGGATCAGCTATAGTCTATATTAGTCTGTTAAAATCCAAGTAGCAAACTGATAAAAATACATTAATTTGGTAGTATCAATTTAACTGGTTTTAATTTAGACTTGTTGGAACCCTTAGTTGTTCTCTGATTTTCTTTCTTCTCTTTGGCTTTAGTTAAAATTCATCATTGGTGGTTTTTCAAATGTACATTCAAAAGGCATAGTTTATTACTTTTGTCTGTAAGTCCCGTTTATAGATTCTCAGAAGAGAAACTTCAGGCAGGCAGGTGTTGTGGTGGTTAAGGCATTGGACTGCCACATGACTATCATTCGAGACCTGGACCTGGGGCCTTGCTTCCTCACTTTCCCTGTTTCCCTCTCTCTCTCTCTCTTGCTCTCTCTCTCTCTATCTCTCATCTTTCTCTGGTCAAATTTTGAAATAATAATAATAATAAGAAATAAAATTAAATAAGTCTTAAAGAAAAGAAGCCATTTGCATCTATTTACCTGTGGTCTCATTTGGTAACTCTAAAAACCACAATTCCTTGGACTTTATAAGCCACTGGGTTCAGGAAGCATGCAGTAATTGGAATGTGAGAAACCTTGAATGTCCAAAAGTTCTACCATCTTTTATCTTGAATTGATTTTTATCAGTGTGTGCATATGGTTGGTTTTGATTCCTTACAGCTGAATGGTTAAAAGAGCAGACTAGAATCATGTTCCATATAAATTGTGGCTCAAGACCTGTTCATTAAGATGTTTAACTTATTGAGGATAAATAACATCAATGTGAATAGAAATCTCTTTCGGTATCTAGTGTTCATCTTCTCTGACTTAAGAATGACTTATTACACAAATTATTAATTGGTTACCCATCTATATTTTTGTCATATTTAAAAAGTGAAGAAAATAATTTTTGCTTTATAAGGAAATATTTTTATTTTAGCCTAATTTGTACTTTCTGGGCAATCTGCACAAATCTACTCCTTTCTCATCAATAATTGTTTAAATGAAGTTTTGTCATATGCTTTCATGTAGTACATTTGAATATTAAATAACTTAATTCTAGATAGTCACAGACCATTGTGTACATTCTCTTGACTCTTTTTAAAAATTATTTAAAATAGATAAAATAATATGTAACATGCATATGAATTTTAAAGCATAATAATATGAATATTAGTGATCTCACTACACAAAAACTAAAACATTATCAAAATCTTGCATTTATTTATGTACTTATTTCTTTTCCCACCCCTCTGCCTCCCAATCAGAACTAACCACTACCCAGAATTTTTCCTTTAACATTGCACTCCTTTTTTTCACTATTTTTTAAGAAATGTTTATTTATAGAAACAACCAGTAGAAGCATAGAATACCAATGCTAGAAAGCTTCTTTGAGCTCATCCAGCTCAACTGCATTATTTTACATAAAAGAAAATTGAAACCTATAGGAGATGGGATGAGGATGTCTAGCCTTTTAGTAAGAAGTTAATCATCAGTTGAGAAATTGGAAAATTACCAATATAATTGAGTCTACTATCCAGTGATAATTGCAGCCTAATAATTTTATTTACTATTAAACAATAAAACTTTTCCCTGTAGTTTTCAGGTAAGAGATCTTTGTAACTTACAAATATAAAATTTATATAAGAACATATTTACAGAAAAATTGTTGATCGATTGAACTTGCATATGTGTATTATAAACTAACGTCTGAATTTTATTATAAACTCAGACCTTTAGTCCCATTGAAATATACTACACTTTGTTTTTTATTTTTTTTAATTTTTATTTATTTATTAATTTTTTTGGAGAGGTTTTCGCTATAGGGCGCGTGCACTTGCCAGAAAGACAGAGAGAGACAGAAAGCAAGAAATTACCCCCAAGGGGGGATGGCCATACTGCAATTCCTTCTCCTCCATTCTCCTCTCTGGATCTTGGGCATGCACACACACGTGCCCGGCATGAGTTTAAAACACCGGGTCCGAGACTCAAACCACAGTCGACTACATAGCCATTGCAGTGACATAGCCATTACGCCAACTGCTGGTCCCAAAATATACCACACTTTAATACACTCAAAATGCCATTTAAAATTATCTAGGCCTAGCAAGTACTGTAGTGGTTAAGGTGACTGGATCACACATGGTGGACTCAGGGTTCAAGTCCTGGACCCCATGGCTTGAAAACACTCTGGACACACATGTGTGCATGTCCAAAATCCCAAAAGGAGAATAGAGGAGAAGGGCTAATGGTGCGGCCATATCCCATGGGGTGATTTCTCACTCTCCCTATTCTCTCTTTCTCACTTTTAGTCTCTCTTTTGCGTACACACACATCCTATGGAAAAAGCTTTAAAACAATCATTTCAATAAAAAAAAATTCCTGATAAAAATATTAATTTCATCTGATATTCTATAGAGCCTTACTACTGCATACATTAAAATAGTATGATGAACTTGTGATTTAATGTCATAAGTTCAAGAGTGTATGTGGGGGGACCAGCAGTTAGCGTAATGGCTATGTCGCTGGACTCCCACGTAGTCGACCGTGGTTCGAGTCCCGGACCCGGTGGCTTAAACTCACGTCGGGCGCGTGTGCATGCGTGCCCAGGATCCCAAGAGGAGAATGGAGGAGAAGGTATTGCGGCGTGGCCATCCCCCCTGGGGGGTGATTTCCGGCTTTCTATCTCTCTGTCTCTCTCTGTCTGTCTGGCGAGCGCACGCGCCCTATAGCAAAAACCTCTAAAAAAAAAAAAAAAAAAGAGTGTATGTGGGGAACCAGCAGTTAGCGTAATGGCTATGTCGCTGGACTCCCACGTAGTTGACCACGGTTCGCGTCCTGGACCCGGTGGCTTAAAACTCACGCCAGGCGCGTGTGCGTACGTACCCAAGATCCCGAGAGGAGAATGGAGGAGAAGGGATTGTGGCGTGACCATCCCTCCTGGGGGGGTGATTTCTCGCTTTCTGTCTCTATGTCTCTCTCTGTCTGGCGAGCGCACGCGCCCTATAGTGAAAACCTCTCAATAAAAAAAAGAGTGTATGTGTACATGCATATGTGTGTATATGTAATATTTTCAAACAAGCTAAGCATAGTATATATGCTCCTATATTTACAATGGGTTATGTCCCAAAAACCCATTGTTAGTTGAAAATGCCATAAGTTGAGTATGCATTTAATACATCTAACCTACTAAAAACATCATAGTTTAGCCTAGACTACCTTAAATGAGCTCAGAACACTTACATTAGCTTAGAGTTGGGCAAACTCATCTAACACAAAGCTCATTTTATAATGAAGTTTGGACTATCTAATATAATTTATTAAATACTGAAAGTGATAAACAGAATGGTTGTATAGGTACTCAAAGTACAGTTTTTACTAAATCTATATCTCTCTTGCACCATTATAATGTAAAATATGAGTCAAACAGTCAGAAGTCATGGACTGTCTGTATTAATTTGAAAATTTTCAGAAATTGTCATAGTATTCTTTAGATTTCACGATCATCTTTCTTTTTTATTTTTTGAGAGAGACTTTTGCTATATAGTGCGTGTGCTCGCTGGAGAGACAGAAAGCAAGAAATCACCACCCCCCCAGGGGGCATGGCCACAGTGCAATCCCTTTCTCTCCATTCTCCTTTCAGGATCTTGGACAAGCATGCATACGTGGCTGGTGTGAAGTTTAAACCACTGGGTTACGTACTGGAACTGGGTCGACTACGTGGAGTCCAGCTACCTAGCCATTTTGCCATCTGCTGGTCCCCATGATCATTTTCTTATAGAATTAATAGCCTAAGATTTATGTATTATGACTTGCCATTGTCACACTTCATATTTCATCCACTGGGCTAATTTAAAGAGAATTCTGAGTAAAATATCAGTGTTTTAACTAAATAAAAAATTTTGGTAATTTTCCATAGTCTTAAAAATATGGTGCTTTGGGGTCAGCTGGTGGTATGGTGGTTAAGGTAACTGAATCGCACATGGCTGACTTCACAGTTCAAGTCATGGAACAAGTGGCTTGAAAATATGCTGGGAGCATGTACATGCACTCACTTTCCCCCCTCTCTGTCTCTCTCCAGCAAATACACGCATTCTTTAGCAAAACTAAAAAATAAATAAATAAGACAGAAAGAAAAAGAAAAAATAAGGTGCTTTATAGACACACCCATAATGTTTTTCTAATTGTTTATTGACTAAGGGTATTTTTTATTTGTTTAGTTTTCTATAGGGCACATATGCTTGCCAGAGAAGGACAGAGGTGAGAGAGAGGGAAATAGAGAAAGCACCCACCAGAGGCAATGATCATGTCACAATCCTTTCTCGGCTCTCTTCTTAAGATTTTGTGCCTCATATGTTTTTCAAGCTACTGGATTCAAGACTTGAACCACAGTTGGCCAGTGAGATCCAACTGTCTAAACCACCATGCCACTGGTTCTTCCTGAGTATGCCATTTGAACTAGAACTTCTTGCATTCTAACCAAGGAAATTAAAAAAATAAATGAATCTCTTTGTAAATTGGATAAATAAAACAATATTATCCAATTCTATTTATTTTTTCTTTTATCTGTTCTTTTTAAAAAGTGTATATATATATTTTTTTTTTCATGAGTCAGAAAGAGAGAGCACCCCCCAGGAGAGTTCCAATGCTACAAACCACCCCCAGCACCCAGCCAGCAAGTGTATGTCCAATGTCTTCAGGGAGGTCTCCAGACATGAACTTTCCCATGTGTATCAGCCTTGCACAGCTTTGTGCTATTACTGTGCTTCCATCTAATCTCAATATTTACCTATTCTTGAATTCATAGGTTGCCCATAGTTCAACCTCACTAATTTTTTATTAACTGGAGGTAGTAAATTTGAAATAGACCAGCACTGATCAATAGAACATTCCATGCAGACAGAAATGTTTTTCTATGCTCTCCAGCATAGTAGCCACTAGCTATATATTACTATCCATGTAGCACTTGAAATGTACCTACTGCAATTCAGGAACTGAATTTTAAATTTTACTTATTTCATTTAAATTTAAACAGCCACACATGTCCAGAGGCTACCAGATTGCACAACACAGATAAAAAGTATTAAAATATTAATTTGGTAATTTTCAAAATATAAGGATGTAAACATAAAGAGTTGCCTTACTGGGCGTGTTTGCATAAGTTGATAAACATTTTTAAATAGCACATTCTTTTGAAATCATTTTAAGCAGGTTTCTTAGGTGAATGAAATATATCAAAAATGGAAAAAGCAGATATCTGCTTGTCACGCTCCTTATCACAGAGTGGGCAAAAACATCCACCACCCCACATTTTACTAGTACAGTTTACATATTCTCAATTTGTTAATGTAGTTTTATTGTTTTATCACAAGGAGTAACAATGGCAAGGCACGCGGTGATACTATTTTCACTAAACACAAGAGATAAATAAAATAATTTTCACATGGAAAAGTAGATGAGTCACCCATGCATGAGGTACTGAGCCCCAAGGTATTTTAATTACTATGATAGCATCCTTAACTTTAATAAACACCAAGCATAACCTCTCCTGTGGCTAGGAAAAGGGATCTTAGGTTTAAGTAAGTCTGTACTTGAACATGTTAGTCCTTAACTTTTTACTGAGTAGTCATTTACATTTAGGAAGAAGCATAATAATAATGGTAATAATAACTTGAGTAGGAACATGTAAATTTTATCCTTGAAAATATTTGTTTTGCCAATTTCTAAAGATGCTTTCGAGCTTGTTTATAAAGCTGGCCCTGCTTTTTCATTGCAAACTATCAAAAAGAATGCTGTTTTCAGACTACTCTAAAATTAAAAGAGAAGCCTCTTTTCACTGACTCTAAAAGAGTTTTGTTGGCTTCTAATCATGTGAAAATGAAAGCATTGCCAATCTGTCCTAAACACTGGACCACAATTAAGGTAAAAGAGGCTTTGAATCCTCAGTGTACTCTGGTTGTAAACAGTTGCCTGACATCAGCAGAAAGCAAGAAGGTGGAGTGTGTTGGGGGAGATTATTCCTGAAGTACAGCAGGTGCTGCAGTCCTGTATGATGAGTTTATTAGAAGAGCATATAAAAAACCAACTTTACCAAACAACTAGCTCAGTTATCAGAAGCAAAAGAGTGAATTCTCAAGTTTTACAAAGTATGAGAGCTTTGGGAAGTGTGTATTTGTCATTATGGTTAATTTGCACATACCTCACTGAAGAAAAGGCCAGGGGAGCTAGGCCGAGAACACAGCTGTACAGGCGGCTCAACTAATTGCCTCTCCATCCTCAACCTCATTTATCTTCATTTCTTCCCAATTATACCAAATTATCAATAGTCTCTGTTGCATCAGAGTCTTAATCCCCTTTATTCAGGCAGCATTAGATAGTGGCAGATGAATTCTTGGAGGGAGTCAGGGTAAACAGCCATGAAATGCCACCTCTGGCAGATGGCATTGCTCACAAGAAATGTGACAAAACATTTGGAATTTGTAACTGGGCATTGGTATGAAGATGCAAGCTGTTAATATTTTTTTAAAAGATAATCAAGGTGGTGCATGGTAAAAATGTAACCCTTATTTTAAAGAAAAATACAAATGTGCAGGTGTTCACATAAACTCAAAAGATTAATATATTTTTAGATGGTATATTCCCACTGAGCACTGCAGCCATGAAAATCCTTTCAGGTCATGATATTTTATGATAATAAGTAGCCTATTTCCATTTGAAGCAGGTACACATGTTTTGTATTCAAAGACAAAATATCATTTTTTTTTCAAATAACAGACTGCAATATTTATTGTGTCTATTGCCAAATTGGAAATATGCTTCAAAATTGGAAAGAAAACTGAACAGCAAAAAGAAAACATATTACTGAGAAAATAATTTTTGAAAACATTCATAATTATTAATTTTTTTACTTGGTAAAAATAAGGCAGAAGGAGAATTCATTTTTGTATCATTTGTAAAATATTAATAATACAAATAAAAAGTTTCTTTCAGTCAATTAACCAATTTTATTATTTTGTAGAAATAACCATATAACCTAAATGTGTTTTTATGAATTTAAGAAGTGTACAAGCTTTAGAGTTTTTCTGCATAAATGCAATGGGCGAATAAATAAATACATAAATAAGAGAAAGCTTTAAAAAGAAATATAATAAAATAGGTCACCTATGTGTATTTTATTATCAAGTCAAAAATACTTTTAAAAGAGTTGGTTGAGGTCAACAGATGATGTACTGGTTAAGGCACTGGACTCCCACATGGCTGAGCACTGTACAAGTCCCAGACCTGGTGGCTTGAAAGTTATGCCAGGCACACGTGCATGCATGCTCAAAATCCTGAGAGAAGAATGGAAGAGAAGGGATTGCGGAGTGGCCACCTTCTCTTGGGTGATTTCTTGCAGTCTGTCTCTGCCTCTCCAATGAGTTCACAGGCCCAATAGCACAAATCTCAAAAAATAAAAAAGATGGTCAATTTACCTTTGACCTTTTCTGTAATAGAGAGAGCCCTGCTTTAAAGAGTGGGTATCTTTTTTTCTTTGGCATTTACCAGGTGCTGAATTTAATTGTATGACCACAAATTAGACCCCTGTGGTCAGTAACAGAGAAGAGAAATGGTGGACAAAACTCCCTTGGCATCCAGGTTCCAGATCTCTGTGTCCTTTTCTCCTCTCCTTGTCAGGCTACACCTCAGCAGCATGTATCTTATATTGTTCCTACCTCTTCTACACAGTCTTACACAAGTTACGTATAGGAATTATTCATTCCCATCTGTTTTTAGAACAATTTAGAACAATTTCATGTTTTATAAAATGTAGTCGAACACTCTAGACTGCATGGACGGAATGTGTATGCGTTGAGTCATTCATCAAACGTAGAAAGTAATCATTTCTAATATTTTTTCCAACCTTTTTTGAAGATTCTTTAATTTAAAATACAATTTTCTGAGCTACCATGTATATGGCCTTAAAAAGTTCGTCAAAAGAAGTTTTCAAACAGTTGTGGAAGGTGCATATTATAAAAAAAAAAAGCACCGATTTCTAAATTATTTTGCTACAAAATAAACTTGTACTTTAATTCTATTTTTGCATGAACTTTATGAATCATCCTTGTATTCTGCAGTGTTAAGATTGGCTGAATTAAATAAATTTGTGTGCTTGCCTAAATATGAAATATCTCTAGACAGATCTAACAAAAGCTTATCACACTTTTATTTAGAGGTTAGATCTGTGTAGTTTACTGTTCTACAGTTTCTGAAAAAATATTACTTAAGACTGTTGCCAAGTTAGTGCAAAAACACTGTAAACAAATTCAAATTTTTAAGGTGCTTATAGTTTTATAATCATCAACTTTGAAGCTACTATAATTTTGCAAAACTTATTTAGCATACAAACTTTGCTTTCAGTGTCAGGCAAAGGTAATGTTTTTTTGCTACTGCAATGTATTCCTCATGACAGATTGTCAGCCTTGGAAATGAAAGTCTGTAAATTGGCCAAAAGCACCAAATATTCTTTGGCTATAAGTCTTTGTTACCTTTGCTGTACCACCACCCCTAATAAATTGAGCCTGCTTGGTGTGCTGGTGCCTATTTAACCTCTTATCTTCACAGGAATAGCTGAGCTTAATTGTGGTTATGCCCTGGGATTTGGGAGCTTGTGTATAATAAATAGAGAATCTCATACTAAATTATATTGTACAACTGAATCATCAGTTGTATGTGAAAGGATGTGTAGCTTATTAAAAATTTGCAAGGTTAAAAAATGCATGTTTAAGCAAAATAGACTCATTTGTTTAAATCCTATTCCTTTGTCTTCTGAGCATACCATATGTAACATAAAGAGATCAATTCATGAACCAGCAGTTGGAGTAATAGCTATGTTGCTGAACTCTCATGTAGTCGACCACAGTTCGAGTCCCGGACCCAGTGGCTTAAACTCATGCCGGGCACATGTGCGTGAGTGCCCAAGATCCCGAGCGGATAATGGAAGAGAAGGGATTGCGGTGTGGCCGTCTCTCCTGGGGGGAGATTTTTCACTTTTTTTCTCTCTGTCTCTCTCTGTCTTTCTGGAGGGCACAAGCATCCTATAGCAGAAAACTCTCCAAAAAAGAGAGAGAGAGAGAGAGAGAGAGAGAGAGAGATCAATTAAAATAATTTAATAATGTCAGAATATTAAATTTTTAAATATCAAACATCTTAAATTGTGTTATTGCTATTTTAAGGACAATATATTTTGAATGAATTTTGCTGAATTTTGAAATTTAATTTTTAACTAGAACTGAATGAGTCTAAAATTTTTTAAATGATTACAACTGCGTCTGAAAAACTAAAAGCTGTGAAAGATAACTAAGGACCATCCAGCCATTAGTGCATAATATGTCATTATATTTTGGAAACATCTGCCTATTGAGTGTGTATTAACGTATTTTGTAAAAACAAATTGCAGCTGAACTATCAATGTAATGAATACTTTTATGCAATGTTTGAGTTTTTTCTTTGAAAAGTGTATTCAAAGAAACAATCTGGAGTTGGAACAAATTATCAGACAGTACATTTTTCTTACTATCCTGCCTGTGGGATATTGAATTTCAAGCTTCTCCTTGATCGCTTGAAAATTTAGTGTATTATCTTAAAACTTATACTATTATTTTCTTTAAAAAGATTTCATGATTTTGGGACTGGCAGTTGGCATAATGGTTATGTCACTGGATTCACATGTAGTTGACCGTGGTTTGAATCCCGGACCCGGTGGCATAAACTCACGCCGGGTACATGTGCATGTGTGCCCAAGATCCTGAGAGGAGAAACGAGGAGAAGGGATTACGGCATGGCCATCCCCCCTGGGAGGTGATTTCTCGCTTTCTGTCTCTCTGTCTCTCTCTGTCTTTCTGGCAAGCACACACGCCCTATAGCAAAAACTTCTCCTAAAAAAGAAAAAAAAAAAAAGATTTCATGGTTTTTTCAATCAGTTAATTTCTTTTAATTACTGGATCTATAATGACTCATTTCCCTTGGATTAAAAACAAGACTTTTTAAAATTTAGTATCAGTTCACAGTATGTGCAGACATATCTTTCATGTGCATAAATCTGTATGTAAGTCTAACTCCATTCTGTCAGGCTTCATATAATTTTCTTGAATGTGTTCCTTTATGATATAGTAAGTATACCATAGCAAATGCCTGCAACAATGTAAAGAATGTGTTCTTTTATCTTGTCAAGCAAAGCAGACAAAAAATAGACTTATTTATAGTGTCCATCTAGCACAGTACTTGAAAAATAACTCTAGTTGGTTAAGAAGAGGGTTGAGTTTAAAAAAACTTATAAATAGTTCTATTTATGGCACTTTTATTGTATTGTGAGTTAGATATATTTTCATTACTTTAAGCCCATTTTTTTGTATTATTTTCTGATGATTAAATAAGTGTTGCCAGTCATATTGGATGAAGTAATACTGGCTTTCACATTTAAATTATTCTTTTCAGTTGTGGCAGTTGGTCTTGTGTACCCTGTCCTCTCTTTTAGTGATTGACTTCCAAGAAATTCCATTATTTCTACACTATTTTTTTTTTCTCTTCAGACATCAACTTAATTGCTTTCTGTCTACCTCTTTGCTATCCTTTTTTACTGATTAAAGAGAAAATACTACCCACGTATGGCCCCATATAAATTTTAGTTTTTAACAACCTCCTTTGAAAAGTGACCTAATACAAAAGTAACCTTCCTTCCTATTTACAATTAAAGTCTTCCCAATCTTTAATCAGGTCTGCTCACTACAGATCTCATCCCAGTGTAGCAAGTCTGTCTTTGAAACTATCACTCTCGGGACCAGCAGATGGCGTAATGTCTACATCGCTGAACTTTCACATAGTTGATGTGGTTAGAATCCTGGACCAGGCAGCCTAAAACTGATGCCAGGTGAGTGTGTGTGCGTGCTCAAAATCCAGAGAGGAGAATGGAAGAGAAGTGATTGTGGCATGGTCATTCCCCCTGGTGGGTGATTTTTTCTTTCTTTGCTCTCTGGTCTCTGGCAAGTGTACATGCCCTATAGAAAAAAAAAAAAAAAAACTAAAACAAAACACATACACACACACACACACACACACACACACACCAAAAACACACAAAAAAACTCTCAAGAAAAAAAGAAAAGAAAAGAAACTATCACTCTCTTGGTTCCCTTCAGTAGACTGCCTCTTGTTACAGTCTAACTAGCTTACATATTTACAATCAAAGCCTTAGTAAAAAAATACTTATAGTGGCATGTATTGTATAAGCAAAAGTCGAAGGTAGTGGTTTAGCATGTACATTCTAGAGCCTTTCTTGGTTCGATTCATTACTGGTGGTATAAGCTTATGCAAATTATGTAATGTTTCTGAACCTCAGTTTTCTGTAAAATATGTGGCTTATTACAGTACCTACCATATAAGGATTTTCTGAAGATTGAATGAATAGTTTCTGGCTTATATCAAGTGCTCAAGGTGCTTCAAACATTTCTCTGAAATATAGTAAATGTTCAATGAATGTGATTCTCACAGTTATTAGACTTATATATTGCAAATCTTTTTTTAAATAAGTAGTGACCTATAACTGATCAATATAGTTTTAGTTACTCAACATAACTTATAAGTCTCAGTGTAACAGAAATGAAAGAAACATTCCCTATATTTGTAGATACTATGAAATTAGACCTATGCTTCATGTCATACCTATAATTGCTACATATTGCTACTTTTGTGCTATCATTATAATTTTCCATTCTTCCCAATTTCTTTATTTCTTTTCATTTTTTTAATACTATATTCCCTTACCTTCTCGCTTTTCCATCTAGAAGATACTTTGTTGCATTCACTCTAATGTATTAGCTTAATACAATATGTTTCTTACTCCTTTGGATGTTATTCTAGCTCTGCCTTGCATTTTAATTTATCATATTTTGCTCAGTTTTATACCTTTTTGTAAAGATGGAATTTGTCCTTATTTGGGTAAAATGATATATATTTTTTTCCTACTGAAATTCTTCTTTCCTCTTTGATTCTTACCCTTTCACATAGCTTCATTCCTCTCCTTTCTTTTATTCTATTTTGTAATTATCTTACAGTTTCAGGAAAATTATTTGAGAAAGTTACCCTTCATTATTTCCAGCAATATTATTCTCATATCACTATTTATTCCATTTTATTAAATATGTTGTTCTTTCTTATGGCTCTTGTTTTAAGAAGTCCTAGGATTAATAACCTTTGTCTGCCAGCCAAACCCAGTATCCTTTGTATAGACAGAGAGAAAAAGAACCATCTGCCTCTGCTTTCCCATGAGGAGACCAGGTCATACATTGTTATGTAGATCTCACTTACTCTACTTAATACACCCAGTTGTTTTATGCGCCCAGTGTTTTGTTTTATATATGTGTATACACACACACACATATGCACACACACACACACACACACACACACACACACATATACATTTGATAATAAAATTTTTCTGGTGCTTTACATTTTCAGTATCTGCTTTTGAGACACAGTTTGGTTTAGCTAATATGATTTATTTTAAAAAGAATTTTGGAATTCCTGTTTATATATTCAAAGGAACTTTACTGTATAATTATCAATAGACTCCTTCACCTATATTGTGACAGGCATATTTTTTAAATATGACTGAGTGATGGACAGATTGGGAATTGCTGAATTAATGGGCATATTTCAAATCCTTGGCATGGCTTAGCAGTAATTACATCTGCTGAACCACTTGATATGTTGTTGGAAGTAGCCCAGTAAAGCTGTATCTGGAATTTTCCTTTTTCAGTGCCTTAATATACCTTATTATGAAATTCACTTTAAGAGCAACATGTTAAAATGCATATGGTCATGGAAATAAATGTGCTAACTGCAGAAAATAATGAAGTTTTACATTTGTGAATTATTTATTTAATTCTTGGTGTCGCCAGTGGTATTAGTTATTTTACACTGGTACTATCATTAGAAAGATAGCTTGTAGACAAACTAATGGAGTTAATAACTGAAAACACTGTATTTTGCCTTTAAATTATAAAACAATCAAATGACAATTGTTTACACTTATTTAGTGCTTAATATATCCAGTTATTGTGCTAAATGTTTTGCATATTTTATCTCACTTAGTTCCTATAGTGACTATGGGAGAGGTAGATATTATTATACCTATGAGATACTAAGAAACTGAGACTCGAAGAGCTTTACTGTCTTTCTGAAGCACGGTTCAAATAAGTGAAGGGGCCAGAATTTAACTGCAGGTCTGACTGATGCTCTCTCCACCGTGATATTATTATTTTGGAAAAATATAGTCCCTTCTTCTCTATTTTGCATCTGTCTGTATCTGCTACTTTATTTCATAGATCTTTGTCAGGCAACCAGGGGTCAAGCAAGATCACTCTGACTTCAGCACTCCAAGGCATAAAAATAGGCAGGCTAAAATTCCAATAAGAAAAGTTGTCATGTGAGCAATTAATTTCACAACTTGCTCCTAAAGATCATAATGGCTTCATTTCAGTTTATTGAGCAAAATCTGTTATATTGCCAAAGACCACTTTAAGGAGTCCCTGTATAATTTTTTGATACTTATAAAGATTACACAGACAGGAAAGTATTTATACTTATAGATATGATATCAATGTAAGTATTATATTCACAAAGTGACAAAAAAAAAGCAGACATGATGAATTATTCTGTCTCATTATGTTGGCCAGTCTTGTCATTTGCTTTTAGGTCTAACTCATTAGCTTAGAAAGCATGGCTTATTTGTTAAATTAACAGTGTAATAGAAAAAGTACTTACATTATGCAGTTGGTAGGTTTGTAGAGCATAGATTTTTATGAGTAAGAAATGAAAAATGAGGGCTGTGAAAGTGTAAAATTATGAATGTGAATTATTTTTTGAGAGATTTTTTGCTATAGGGTCCATGCACTCACCAGAGAGATAGAAAGCAAAAAATCACTCCCTAAGGGAGATGGCCAACTGCAATCCCTTCTTCTCCGTTCTCCTCTTGGGATTTTAGACGTGCACACCCATGCACCCAACATGAGTTTCAAGGTGTCAGGTCTGGGACTTGAACTGTGGCCAACTACATGATAGTCTAGCACCTTAACCACTATGGAATCTGCTGGTTCCATGAATGAATTTTTAAAGAATTTCTGATTGATTGTGAAAAGAAATTTAGACTTATGCCCCTCTTTACTTTTTTAAAAATTTAAGGTAGTTTTCTAAACCTTGTGTTCATGCACCACCTCAGGTAAACAATGAGCATGCTCCATTAGCATGCATAGGTTGAATTGTCAACTATATACACATACTGACATAGATAGAACTTAAATGGTGAGACCAAGATTAAAAACGAGATTTTAACTAATACATTATACTTACGAAAGATATATAACCTATAAAATATTGTATATTATTAGTATGAATGAGAGCAATGTGATGAATTGGTCCAAATCAAATGACCTTTACAATATTTTTACCTCTTATTGAAGATGACAAAGAGTTCCAATAAAGAGTAGAAGTAGTAGCTCCACTATTTTATTGCTTTTTTTTCCTGTGCTTGAATTACTCTTTTCAGTCTGAGGTTGTGCTGCATTGTTTATGTAGTTAAGAGCTGATTTAATTAAAATAAATAACTTAGCCTATAAATTTACTCAATTAGGCATACATAGTTAACATTACAATGAGGTCAGCGTAAATAAAATTCTGGGGTTTCCTATGCCCAGCCACGTGCTCTGTTGAGAACTCCCACTTGTCTTTAGGATTCCTCTAATAGTTGACTGGGAAGGGTGATGATCCAAATGTGAAATATTAGGGAATCATATTATTGTACTTTTTAGTGTAAATACAAAATAGAAATTGAAACTTGAATATCATGCTGTATCTTCATGGATATTTCTCTCTGTCTGTCTCTCTCTCATCTTTTTTATTTTCTGGGATATGCATTCCTCAGTTTAAAGACCTCCAATTTAAGGTACATTTCACAAGAGTATATGTCACAGCTTATGAACTATAGCAACAAGCTATTTAAAATAAATCCTTAGCATGTATTCTCACCAGTTGATGTTCAATATTTCAGAAATATGACAAAAACTGAGAAGATAGATGATGGTATTATATGATTATTTATTGCAAAGTGACTTGATAATATGTTTGTCATTTAGATAGACCACATGCTATTAAGGATGACAGAAGGAACTCAAATTCAAATAAGAAAATGCTGTTTCTGGCTTGAACTTATATTAGTTTTCCATGATTTTTAAACTTGTAATACTTACACTGGCAAGAAATGAATTCAAACTTCAAAAACGTGTCTTGTCACACACCACAGAAGTCTTCAGTACTAGCCACAGTACATAGCTAATATGGAATTGAAGGATATTAAAAGGAAAAAAAAAAAACACTGTTCCAAGAAACACAACATAATACCAAGATAAATACAAGGATTATTTAAAAATCTGTGGGGTTCACAAGAGAGTGATTAAGATAAGTTTATCACTTGGAATTGTAAAATAATGGCAGGCAAAACTCCATTTTCTTCCAATGTACAGAAGGAAAAATTCCTTTTAACCAGAGTCTTTTTTGAGATATGCAAACTAATAGTTTGTGAGAGGTTTTCCAACTCCGTCATCACACTCAGCAGGTCTTATAGGAAAGCACTGTGCCTTCATTACATGTGATTTAATTCCCTATATAGCCAAACTAATCTTTGAAACTCTGTAATGTGATGTTCAGGTTTTAGCCACTCTGCCTTAAAGTGGCACACAGGGAATACTTACATCTTACAGCATTTTAATTTAGGAACAAATGTTCTGGGACTTTGTTGGAGTTTTAAATTTACTTAGTGAAACATGTCAGCCTAATTCTTAGAAAGATGTATATGGCAGGTGTAATTTATTTGAGTAACCCTGTGGTGAATATGTAATTTATAATTATTAAGTATACTGCTAAGCAATGAGCTTCTATTAGATCCAGAAACAAACTTATTCAGTAATGCAAGTCAAACTTTGGACTTGATTCCAGATCTTTTAGGATAACGGCAATGATAAAAGTATAGAGTTGTGTGTTTTCCTGTTTGCCTATTAGGGTGATGCTGATGCAATGATACCACATCTGCAGAGCATGTGTGTCCATCAGAGTCAGAGTCTTAGCACATTTGTTGAAATCCTTTGACTAGTGTTTATTGTACCTAAGTATTCTGATCATGGAACCAAGATATTCCTTTTGTGCTTACTGGATACTGCTTAGTTCAGTTATTTTCCTAGTTTCCTGTTGTCCTTTCTGACACTTTACCTTCTTTAGTTTTGTTTTTGATAGCTTGATTTGGCAGCAATGGCATGAGTCCATTGGAGAAAAGCCTAGTGGTAGGAAGCCAGTTAAGAGGTTCTTGATATGTATAAATGAGAGAGTTATGAGGCTCCAAATGAAGGCAGTGGAAGTGAGAATGGAAAGGAAACCAATGTAAAGTCAATTCTAGAGAATTTGATCACTTTAGTTGAGAGTTGAGAGATGGTGGCAAAAATACCTACTGGACTGAGAGATCTTTAAGGGAAAGTGAGCTCTTTTCTTTTTTCTTTCTTTCTTTTTAATTTTTTTTTTATTTTTTTATAAACAGGGTCTTACCATGTCAGGATTCTCTTGCTTCAACCTCCTGAGTCTCTGTGATTACAGGTGCATGCCCCCATGACCATCTCTTAGGTTGGATGGCAATAGAAGCTAGTCACTCCATGTAATCCTATTCTGTAAAGCACATCTTCTTCGCACTGTGCACCACAGCAGCTGGGCCTGGGATCTTTTATCTCTGTATTCTCAGTACCCAAGAAGAGCACTGGACACATTTTTTTTTTTTTGAGAGGTTTTCGCTATAGGGCGCGTGCGCTCGCCAGACAGAGAGAGACAGAGAGACAGAAAGCGAGAAATCACCCCCCAGGGGGGATGGCCACGCTGCAATCCCTTCTCCTCCATTCTCCTCTCGGGATCTTGGGCACGCACGCACACGCGCCTGGCGTGAATTTTAAGCCACCGGGTCCCGGACGCAAACTGCGGTCGACTACGTGGGAGTCCAGCGACATAGCCATTATGCTAACTGCCGGTTCCCACACTGGACACATATTAAGAACTCAAAAAACAATTGAATTACACCACTAACACATACAGGAAATAGAGCAGCAAAGTCTCTTTCATTGAATGATACTCCATTTAGTTTTAAATACATTCAGTCAGAGACACTATGTATAGTTGTGTTTTAAACTGTATAACACAAGCTAAACTGTGACTAGTTATATTCAAGAACAGCACTATCTAATATAAATTCCTGAAAGGAAGGACATATTCAATATCTGTATTTTCCAATATGGTAATAACTAGCTATATGTGGCTTTTTTGCTTTTTATTTATTTGTTGTTTGTTTATTTACTTTGACATAGGACACTTATGCTTGTTGGAAAGAGAAAGAGAGAAGGAAAATGAGAAATCATTCCCCAGGAGAGATCATGTCACAATCCCTTCTCCTCCATTCTTCTCTCAGGATTTTGGGCATGCTCATACATGTTCAATGTGATTTTCAAGATGCTGGGTCTAGGACTTGAATGGTTATTGGCCTTGTGGGAAGCCATTTAGTGCCTTAACCACTGTGCCACCTGCTGTCCCTGCTATATATGGCTTTTGCACACTTGAAATGTGACTGGTGCAACTGAGAAACTGCATTTTTCATTTTCTTCTATTTTAATTAATTAAAATTTGAATTCAAGTAGCCATATGTGATGAGTGGCTGCTTTGTGGGAAAGAGCAACCCCAGATGCTCATCAATGAACTACTAGTGTACATTTTATTAAACTTGAGACTCCTAACCTGTTGCCCTATTCTTAGGCAACATTTCAAAGCAAAGAGAGGAAAAACTAGGTAAAAAGACCTCTTCCACATTTTTAGATGAATAATTGTTATCTATTTTCTGTTGGGATCAGTTCAAATTTCAGATACAATGTATGTATTATATTACTGATTTGAGCCATTCGAGAATGTTGCTAAATATCCTCTTATGAATGCATATAAGAAAACCAAAAAAAATACAGTTTGTAGATTGTAGCCCTTCTGCACACATCACTCTAATTTTCCATTCATATGTTAGCATTTTACAACGTATGAAATCCTGAATTGATGTCTATATGTGTGTGTGGGTGTGTGTGTGTGCATCTCCAAAACATACACATATTATATTGTTATATAGAAAAACAATGACACTTTTAATAGTTCAATTATGACGTATAATATTTTTCTACTACAAAAAGCAACATACTGATGGGACCAGCAGTTAGCGTAATGGCTATGTCGGCTATGTCGCTGGACTCCCACGTAGTTGACTGAGGTTCGAGTCCCAGACCCGGTGGCTTAAACTCATGCTGGGCACATGTGTGTGCGTGTCCAAGATCCCAAGAGGAGAATGGAGGAGAAGGGATTGCCGTGTGGCCATGCCCCCTCGGGGGTGATTTCTTGCTTTCTGTCTCTCTGTCTCTGTCTGTCTGGCAAGCGCATGTGCCCTATAGCAAAAACCTCTCCCCCCAAAAAAAAGAAAAGAAAAAAAAAGCAACATGCTGTTCAGATACATCGAAGAATTTGCATTCTTTTGGATTCTAGCAAAATAAAGTATTCTATGACTGAGAGAAAAAACTTGATTTAGGCCATAAGCTACATAAACTACTGATCATTTGGCTCCTTGCTCTTTGCCTTATGTATTATTGGAAACATGATCAATTTAGATTCATATTTTTAAATAATCTGACTTATGTGTTTTGTTGTAACTACGAAAAGTTCAAAGTAAGGACAGTTTGTTATAAACATTTACATTTTTTATATCCATATATGAAGTCCATATTTTTTACTTTAATAATTACCTTACATATTTCTTTTAGTAGGTAGCTTTTAAATTTATTCTTTCCGATATATAATAGCAACTCCTACTATACTCTTCTTCTAAAAATTCAAAAGACATACCAAACTTGATCTCAGAAGACAGAGATCTTTTTGAAAATGTGAAACCCAGGACCAGCATATGGTGTAATGGCTATGTTGCTGTGGTTTGAGTCCCGGACCTGGTGCCTTAAACTCACACTGGGCGCGTGTGCATGCGTGCCCAAGATCTCGAGAGGAGAATGGAGGAGAAGGGACTGTGGCGTGGCCATGCCCCCAGGGGATGATTTCTCTCTTTCTGTCTCTGTCTTTCTGGCGAACACACGTGCCCTATAGCAAAAACCTCTCCAAAAAAAGAAAACATGAAACTCTTTCATATGACTCACTTAAACCTAATAGTCCTAGAAACTCAAATCCATGGAAATTGTATCTTATGCATTTATAAAGAGGATCAAGCTTGATGATGAAGACTGATTACTGTATTATCCTGATACCCTTCACTATGGTTTCAATGTGGTTTTTTTTCCTCCCTTCACTCATTCTTTTCACTTATTTATTTATTTTTCAGAGAGTTTTTGCTATAGGGGACATGCAGTAGCTGGAAAGACAGAGAGAGACAGAGAAGCTGAATGTGAGAAATCACCCCTCAGGGGGGATGGCCATGCTACGCTGCTATCCCTTCTCCTCTGTTCTCCTCTCGGGATCTTGGGCACACACGCACATGTGCTTGGAGTGAGTTTAAGCTACCAGATCTGGGACTGAAGGTGCAGTTGACTATGTGGGAGCCCAGTGATGCAACAATTATGGCATCTGCTGGTCCCCCCCCCCTTCACTCATTCTTAATAGCAAAGTACATTAAGTAGGTGAGGAACAGTAGTCTGATAAAATGAAAGTGCTAAGGTTGAGGATAATATTTAGCATTTGTATTCAGACTATTACTATTGGACTTGAGATTTATTTTATATATGTACATATATATGTATATATACATATATATATGTATATATATATATATATATATATTTATATTTAAATGCTTTGACATTTTAGTTAGCACATTAGCAGATTTATGGTAATTTTTTGAAGTATACCATAATGATATCTGTAATTGTTTTCGTAAACTTGCCCAAGTAAAAATTCTGTTATTAAATATTTCGTCAAAATGGGAGTAAAGAATGCTAGTTTGGCAAAAGTTTGTAAATTAAAACATTAAAATATTGCTTTGAGTCTTACCCATATTATGTTCCTTCTCCATTTAGGTAAATATTCTTATTAGCTTCTAATTGCTAGAGGGCATGCGTGTTTACCAGAGAGAGACAGGGAGGGAGAGAGAGGAATAACGCCCCCCTCCCTAAATGGAGCATGTTCAAGCTACAGTCCCTTCTCCTCTGTTTTTCCATCTTGTTGGGATTGGTATAATCCCTTTTTGCTAGAGGGTGTGTGTGCTCACTAGAAAGACAGAGAGAGACATAGAGACATAAAGTGAGAAATCGCTTTATGGCACATTTGTACACGTCTGGCATGTTCTTCAAGCCATCAGGGCTCAAATTAGAATTACAGTTGTCAGTGTTGGATCTGGCTCCCTTAACCACTAATCTATGGAACCAGACATAACATTTTTTTTAAGTAAATGGGTGTAATGTACATCTCATATCTGAAATTCTACTGTTCTATGAAGAAGCAGCAGCAAAATTAAAAGCTTTCTGGGAACTCAAACATTTTACAAAGGATTTTAAAGAATAATTTTAAACTGCACAAATAAGAGACTTTAACCAAGGTAATAGAAGTTTGTTAGATGCTTTGTCAAACTGATATTTCATCATTTTATTTTCCTTACACTAATTCTAACTAAGAATCTATATTTCTACTTGGTACAGGCTTATCAAAAATGTACTTTTTAAATTTCTCATTGGTGAGATTGGGTTTAAAATAATTAACTACAGTATTGATGTAGGAAAAATTTATTGTCATACTGTTTATTGCCATATCTTTATTTTCTCTAAATATTGAGCCAAAATAGTGATAAGTATTAATTGCTGGTATGAAAGAAGTCAAGTCACTCGTTCAATTCTTGAGAACTTCCTGAATTTCTTTTTTTACTTTTTTGCTAGAGGTTTGCATATGCTCACCAGAGAAAGACAGAGGGACAGAGAAAAAGAGGGAGAGAAGAATATACCTTTTGTGGGGAATGGTCATATCCAAATCCATTCTCCTCCATCTCTGTCTCTCTTTTGGAATTTTTGGGAACACATGCATATGCACACATAGTGTTTCTCAAGCTCCAGGGTCTGGGATTCAAACTATGCAGTTGGCTATGTGGGATCTACCTGCCCTTACTACACTACCATAGAGCAAGCCCCAATTTTCTTTTTTTTTAATTTAAATTAATTTTTTTGAGAGGTTTTTGCTATAGGGTGTGTGTGCTCACCAGAAAGACAGAGAGAGACATAGAGACATAAAGTGAGAAATTGTCCCCCCCAGAGGGGATGGCCATGCCAGAATCCCTGCTCCTCCATTCTCCTCTTGGGATCTTAGGCACACACACACAGATGTCTAGTGTGAGCTTAAGCCACTGGATCCAGGAGTTGAACCATGGTCGACTACATGGGAGTCCAGTGACATAGCCATTACGCCAACTGCTGGTCCCAATTTTACTTTATTTTATACATTCAATCACATGCATCACTTAGAGTGTAAAGTGAATTTTCGAACAAGAATACATTTCTCACCAGTCCAGTCAGGGATACTGTACACATTATCATCAACAGATAATAATCCATTTCTCTGTCCCATAAATGTCTTGCCTCTCTATTTTTCTCCTTAAATTCTTTCTTCAGATTCTCCTCCTTTTCCCACACTCTTCCCACACTTTGTCCAGTATCTATAATCATTTTCTATGTTTCTATGTCCTCTAGTTTTTCAGTTTCAGCCATAAAGTGTGGACAGTCTGTATATATTAGGTAGAGATATACAATGTCTCTCCTTTGTAGCCTGGCTTGCTTCATTCAGCAATAAATCTTCTATATTCATCCACTTTCTATCAAAAGCCAGGTTATATAAATATATATCTGAATAGTATTCCATGGTATGTGTGCCACACTTTTTCAATCCATTCTTCTGTTTGTGGGGAGTTGGGTTGGTTCCTTGTCTTAGCAATTGTGAATAATGCCATAATAAACATAGGGTTAGATTTATATTTGCTATAAATTTTCCTAAAGTAAGGATTTAATGTTTTATTAATTTTATCAAATGAACTGTCTGCTCATCCTCTTAGACATAGCTGATTGAAAATGCTATCCAGTTTCTCTCCTCTTTACTGGAAGAATTCCACACAAAACTATTGTGGTATGGTGGTGAGGTTCAATGAAAGGAACACAATCTGGTCTTATAAGCTGAATTACGTTCCCCTTAAATTTATGTGTTTTTTTTAAATTAAAAAATAAATTCAAAGTCTTGCTGTGCTGTCATCCTCCTGCCTCAGCCAGTCAACTAAAACTACAGGCATATGCCAACACACCCCAATCTTTTCTTGGACAGGGTCTCTCCTTGCTACCCAGGTCAGGCTTGATCTCATGATCCTCTTGCCTCAACCTTTCAAGTCACCGGGATTACAGATGCAGGTCACTGCTCTCTCTCTTTAGTTTGGACTGATAATCAAGATGCTTTGTCAAACTGATATTTCCACATAGTTTATCACTTTATTTTTCTTACTCTGATTCTAACTAAAAATCTATATTTCTACTTGGTATAGGCTTATCAAAAATGTATTTCTTTATAACTTTCTCATTGGTGAGAATGGGATTAAAATAATTAACTATAATATTGATGTAGGAACAATTTATCCTGGGCTTCACATATGTTCCCAGCTTGTGTAGCATAGTGTCTTTTTTTTTTTTTTTTTTTGAGAGGTTTTCGCTATAGGGCGCGTGCTCTTGCCAGACAGAGAGAGACATAGAGACAGAAAGCGAGAAATCACCCCCCAGGGGGGATGGTCACGCCGCAATCCCTTCTCCTCCATTCTCCTCTCGGGATCTTGGGCATGCACGCACACGTGCCCTGCGTGAGTTTTAAGCCACCGGGTCTGGAACGTGAACCGCGGTCGACTACGTGGGAGTCCAGCGACATAGCCACTACGCTAACTGCTGGTTCCCAAGCATAGTGTCTTATATGTACACACCACCACAACTGGACCCCAAATTGCATATATTGAGGCCCTAGTTCCCAGTCACTTGAAAATATGGCTGTATTTGAAGATAAGGCCTTTAAGTAGGGAAATAAGTTAAAATGAGGCTTAGGGTAGGTCAAAACCCAATTTGACTGAAAGTCTTATTAAAAGAGGAAATTTGAACATACAAGACAACAAGAGTGAGTTCAAACAGAGAAAAGATCAGTGAGGACAGAGGGGAGAAGGCTGCTATTTGAAAATGAAGCAAAGTTTCTTCAGGGAAACAAACCCTGCTAAAACCTTTATTTTGGAGTTTAGAACCTCCAGAACTGTTGGAAAATATTTTTTGTTGTTGTTTAAGCCACACCGTGTATAGTATTTTGTTATGGTAACCCTAGAAAGTGAAAGCTTTTATAGATATAGATGATAAATAGATTATAGGTAAGACAAGGAAGCTGAACACCAAAGCCTTCTACATAGTGGCTTTAAAAAAAGCTGACACCTGATTAGATTTGGAGAAAAAGAAAACAAAAAACAAAAAACAAAAAACAAACAAACCTTTGTTAGTATGGACAATGCAAAGTCTGAAACCATGAAGTACTCCAGATTGAGTCACATCAATCTGTGTGCACTTCAAAATAGTACGAGTTCCAGGTTAAAAGACAAAAATGTGTCCAGAATATTAAGAGCTCCTAGTCCGAAATCAAGAATGTCCTATACTCCTCCATCACTTGCTTCATAGATAGTTGTCTAAAGTGCAGGATGCATCTTATAACCACACTCAGTGAAGATAGGAATAAAAGGAAACCACCTTCATTTTATCATTAGCATACTAGTTAACAAAGATGAGAGTTGCTGGAAAAAGTTCATCCCAAGCTCTCACCAAAGCACACAGAAAAAACTTTGGAACCCTTTAATACAATTTTTAAAAATACTTCTATTTAAGTTTATTTATAATATATGATGTATAAAACATTAGATGAATCACCTAATGTACCATTTAATGCTGAATGTATGCTAAAAGGTTTTCAGTTTATAAAACAAACATTGACAGTCTCAGCCTTAGTATTGCTATAGGCTACTGTTGCTGTGATTATGTGATACCATATTAACATCATATGGTGGGATTTAGTGTTTTCTTTTTTCTTTTTTTATGTACATTCCATCACATTGTTTAGCTTACAATGTGAGCATCTCAACATTTCTCCCCAGTATAGGCTACTGTTGCTGTGATTGTGTAATACCATATTAACATCATATGGTGGGATTTAGTGTTTTCTTTTTTCTTTTTTTATGTACATTCCATCACATTGTTTAGCTTACAATGTGAGCATCTCAACATTTCTCCCCAGTCCTGTTGATCAAAATATCTTCAACCGATAACACCACACCTCTCCATCCTGTCAATGCTCTACCTCCATATCCCTTCTCCAAATGTCCTTCCTTAGGCCCCACTCCTTTCTAAATGTATCTTTCTTTGTTAATATTTTGCTCATCATTTTACAAATTACTGTTCCATAACAGTGAAGTGATTCATATCTTGAACATAGTATTAAAATTAAACAGTGGTTCCATTTTTGCTCAGCAATTGATCTTTCAAATTTTCACATTTTCTGGGATTAATCATGTTTATTGGCCCAGTGTTATTATGAAAAATTCTCAGTGTTCCAATGCGGTTACTTTTGTCATTTATTAAGTTACTCTTTCCTTCCATCATCCCTCTTCATTACAGCATAAAAATGTCTTATCGATTTTAGTTGGAATTTTTAAATTTGTGAATGCTAAATTATGTCACTATACCAAAACATAAATTAACTCCCTGCTCTTTGGCAGTGACTTTCAACAACAGCAAACATCTAGACCAAAGAGAAACAACAGGGGTAATCATGGGAATGTTGCATGTTCTTAATAAGCGTATTAACATGATCAAGGAAATGACTCAAATCCATTAAGCCAGTCTATTAAATTCAAGCAAATTTTCTACCTTCTAAGCTTCCATGCATGTTAACGGAATGGCTTATAGCTAGAACAGAGCAATTAGCTACTATGTCTTCCCCATTTGATTAGAAAAACCTTGTCCATATAGGCAGAGCCAGATAGCCCTCAACTTTATGTACACTGATAAAGAACTGGTGTTTCTTTGTCATATGGTTGGAGATTGATCCAGGTTCCCACTTTGGCATTTGAGATTAACTTTAGCCACAAATAAACTAGAAAGAGTACAGAAGAGGAAATAAGTTCTCAAACCTGAAATAAGAGTAGATGGGTGAATATAAAGATTAAAGAATACTCTCAGAGATTCTAGTAAGCAATTTGTTTAAATGAATTTTAAATCTTGAGGGGAAATAGCACTTGGTCCTGTATATTTCCTTGAAAAGTCTGCAACTCTGAAAACTGCTTTCGCAAATATGTTTAAAGCAAATGTATAAAAATGTTTGTCACTTTTTACCTAGAAATCTCACTTCAGGGAATTAACTGACCATAAGGAAATAATTCAAATGACTGTTTTTTTTTTTTTACAATATAATTTTTTAAAGTGACAAATTTGAAACAAAGTCCAATGTTTAATGAATTGCTGTACATTAACTTAGTAGACTACTATGTAGTCATTATGCTTTGTAAATATGATACCTGAAGCAACATAGCAGAGTGTTTACAATTTAAAAATGAGTAAGAATAGAACAAAGCCTGGGAGGGAACTCAAAGAAGGGCAAGTAATTACAATATTGAATGTTGGCAATATGAGCATGTCAATTTTTTTCCTGCCCTTTCTCTTAAAGCACTAAATGTACATATTCCAGAGGGTGTCCAAGGGTCTCAATCCTAAACCATACACAAAATAGGGTTAGAGTTCAGGCAATATATGGGATGGTGCCAGCCAGGTGAAGATGCTAATGTCACAATCCCAGCATGGGAATAAAAACAGAACCACTGACTGCAGAATGAATGAAGCACACTCTGCAAATATTAAATAGATGGAACTGCTCATACAAGAGTTTTGGTTTCTAAAACGAGATTATCTGCCATTGCAGTGATTGGAGTTCAACTCTTCACCCCTCTAATTAAAGTATTATCTTTAAAATCATTTTGTAGAAATCATTTTTTGGTTGTTTCCTGTATGTTTTTAAGCAGTAGTTTTGCTCCCACAGTAGACTAAGTGCCAGACAAAATAGCAATGCCACTGTAGACCATATTAATATAGTAACCTGCACTTTTATGCACTTTATTCTCTAGCATGAATGATCAAAGTAAAGTAAAATTTCAAATTGGAAGCCATGGTTTCATGTTTCATCTAGTTCATTCTGTACAAAAGTTCACTGTGTGAGAATAGATTTGTTTCTTAGAGAGTTGTATCAGAGTTGTATCTGAGATCATTCTGTTTCTTATTATGTATTTTTTAATCACATCATGCTCTTAGAAATGAGTGTATTCTTTTTGAGTGAATAGTTGCTCTTCTTTAAGATATAGCATGTATATGTTAGAAATTTGGAATGGAAAGCATTGGTAGTTCAAACTATAAGTGCTTCCAAAAGCTTTTCATTGTGATTCTAGGTTTATTGAGAATACTCATAGGGCAAGAGAGCCTATATTATTAGTGAGAAGTGTTTAGTCTTCTCCAAGGTGGCTTAAATTCCTGACTATTGAATGTTCTTGAAACTGTCATAAAAACAAGTTACCTAATAATAATTTTCTAAGACATAGTATTAATGATTATAATTCTGAAAATATTCAAAAAGCCTTATGGAAAGTTGTCAAATTGCAATCTGTTCATATGAATATTTTTCAGGTGGAAGTGAATCATCCTGGGATAAGGATAAGATGCAGTCTCCTCTTGCTGCTCCTGGACCTCAACACGGAATTGCTCACGCAGCCCTGGCTGGCCAGCCAGGCCTTGGGGGTGCTCCTACCCTCAATCCACTGCAGCAGAACCACTTGCTAACTAATAGTATGTATAATGTCCTCCACAAACTTAGTATGTTGGGAAAATGATCATTCAAGTCTTACTAGATACCTTGAGTTGTCAGGGCTTAGTTGATTTCTCTTTAGTAAGGTTTAACAATTTGAAATCAGAGGAGGAGGTAAAGAGGAACTTATTTTAAAGTACAGGATTTCTAGATTTGAGGTAACTTGGGAGACCACATAGGAAAGTAGAGGTATATGGAAAGTTATGTAGCAGAATAGTTAAAAATGTCGGCTGCAGTCACATAAACTTGAATTTGAATTCCCTATCTCTTGAGTTCCAAGTCACTGTTTAACTTTGGAATAGTCACCTACTTTTCCAAGTCTCAGTTTCCACAACTACAAAGGGGAGGAGGAGTTAGAATTCACTCTCTTAACATTATTGTAAGGGCTTAAAATGATAAAGTGAAAATACTATTAACAATGAAATGTATATAGTAAGTACTGTATAAATTATAATTATTAGTAGTACTTAGTAAGAAACTATAGCTAATATATACATATTGAGCTTTACATGGTTTTCTCAGGACTTCAAAGACTCAGAAGTCTTCCTGCAGCAAAACATGCCTTGCATATATTACTTGCTTGAAATCTTTCAAACAGAAAACATGTGAGAAGAGTTCCCTTATTCCTTCCCTTAAGGCTTTAATTCTTCCATTAAACCTTAATGCTGCAGGATTTATGAGTTGTCCAAGTTTTTGTCTTGCAATCATGAAGAATTAGAAGTGTGTACAAAAGGAGATGTTAGCAAAGCAGAATTTACTGAAAGAGGAAAACTCCCACAATGGGAGGGGTCCTAAAAGAGGGTTGCCGACTTGTAGATCTCGTCTGGGAATTTTATCCTAGCTAGAAGGAAATTGTCCATGCATTTTCCTCGTGGAGGTCACATAGTAGTCATCAGGTTCTTCCTTTAGATAACTGGCAGAGAGCCTGCAACCATGCTGTGCAGTGGGAGGAGGTGAGGCTCAGGTTTGTGTACTTAACCGTTCACTGATCTGGAATCTGGCAATGGCGTCTCCACCGGGATGAGTCAGCTGCTAACCTGGGTGACCAGAGGTGGCCCCCAGCATGCTCCAACCACAGAGCTGATGGCCCCCACTGGAATGGACAATTAGGATAATCTAGGCATGTCTCAACCCCTTTCTGACCTTTTGGCTTGAGCGTCGCCAGTGCCGCACTGCACCCACCATGTCTGGGGTGAAAGTTCGTGCAGGGTCATTGTGACCCCAGGGAACTCCTGCTTGGTCCATGCTCTCCCTGAGTTCCAAGGGGTGGCTTTAATAATTATCTCACTATGTGGACCATTCACAAAACCTGAAGACCTGTTACAATGGCCCACAGATTTCTAACCCTCACCACAGAACAGAAAGAAGAGCTCTTAGATTTTGCCCAGTACATTGTTGCCAATGAAAAGGAAATCCTGGCTACACAAGAATCTGTAGAAACCATGGGAAACTGCCTGCAGAGGATCAAGATGGAAAACACCTAAGAGAACCACTGGCACTTCCAAGAAACCCTCCTCTCTGTGTACAATTCCATCAACCGGCGCATCGGGGATGTGATCTTCTTTCACAAGACCTACTACCAGAAAGACAGCCAGGGAAAACTGTTCAGAAACATCCTCAAAGAAAAAGGGATTGTGGTGGGAATCAAGTTAGACTAAGCAGGTGCCCACCTTCCAAGAACAAAGAAAAAAGCCACAGTTCAAGGGCTTGATGCTCTCTCCTAGTGCTGTGCTCAGTACAGGAAGGTGATGTTGACTTTGGGAAGTGGTGTGCTGTACGGGGATTACTGACCAGTGTCCATAAAGCCTTGCTATCCAGGAAAATGCCAGAACTATGACCCACTATGCCAACATCTGTCAGCAGAATGAACTGGTACCTATTATTGAACCAGAGGTAATTCCTAATGGAGACCAGGAACCAGCACACTACCAGTACGTTACTGAGAAGGTCCAGGCTGCTGTGTGCAAGGCCTTGAATGACCATCATGTTTACCTGGAAGGTACACTGCTAAAGTACAACATGGTGACTGCTAGACATGCCTGCACCAAGAAGTACACTCCAAACAAGTGGCCTTGGCCACTGTCCCAGCTCTTCACCATACCATTGCTGTAGCTGTACCTAGCATCTCCTTTTTGTCTGGTGACCTGAGAGAAGAAGATTGCTATTCTCAATCCCAATGCTATCAACCTTTGCCCTCTACCAAAGCCCTGGAAACTTATTTTTTCTTATGGATGGACCCTGAAGGTAAGTGCACTGGCTGCCTAGAGTAGCAAAGTTGGAAACAAGAAGGCAACCCAGGAGGGTTTTATGGAGTGGGCTGTGACTACCTGCCAGGTAACCAAAGGACAGTATGTTCCCATTGGCTCTTCTGGGGCTGCTTCCACCCCGTTGCTCTTCACAGCCTGCTACACCTATTAGAACCTGATGCCTTCCAGCCTGGATCTAGCATTTCTGGGCATCTTAGTAAGAAGGCTGCAGAAGAATGACCTTTATACCAATACTGGAAATTAGGCAAAATTAGATTGGTACTGCTGGAAACACAATAAATGCTAAATATTAAGCACAAGGATAAAAAAACAAATTAATTTTTGAAACATAAATATGAATATCAAAAATCTGGCATAATTTTATGGAACAATTTCCTTGATGTACTTCTAGACTATTTACCAAAGAAAATATAAGGCTTGAAAACAAAATCAGCTCTTTACCCAAATAGCAATTACCAAATAAAGCATCACAAAAAATTGAGTACAAAACACATCATATGAAACAATTTTAGCATTGGAACGCTATAAAGGAGACAGCTGCAACCAAAAAAGAAATGAAATGCTCTATTAAAAAACAAACAAACAAACAAAAACAACTTGTGGAGAGGGGCCAGCAGATGGCATAGTGTTTATGTTCCTAGACTCTTACATGGTCTACTGTGGTTTGAATCCTGGACTCAGTGTCATGAAAATCACACTAGGCACATATGCATGTATGTGCAAGATCCTAGGAAGAGAATGGAGGAGAAGGGATTGTAGCATGGTCATTCTCCCAGACGGGTGGTGATTTCTCACTTTCCCTCTCTCATTGTCTCTGTCTCTCTCTCTCTCTCTCTCTCTCTCTTTGGTCAGCACACATCCCCTAAGGCAAAAACCCCTAAAAAGATAAAAAAGAAATGAAAACTAGTGGAGGGGCTAGCAGGTGGCATAGTGGTTAAGGTGTTGGAGTCCCATGTTGCCAACCATGGTTTGAGTGACAAACCCAGTGGCTTGAAATTCACGCAGGACACGTGTGCATGCATGCTCAAAATCCCAAGAGGATAGTGGAAGAGATTATAGAGTGGCAATCTCCCTGGCAGGTGATTTTTCACTTTCTGTCTTTTTCTCAGGCTAGTGCATGTGCCACAGCAAAAATCTCTCAAAGAGAAAGAGAGAAGAAGAAAGGAAGACAAGGAAATAAAGAAATAAAGAAAAATGAACCTAGTGGAAAATGACTGCTCAAGTCTTTTTCTGATAGATTAGGTTTTAGAGACAATTACCTAGTTAACAATTATTGTTCAAATTTTGTCTGAGAGTTTTGGGCCCTAAAGACCATACCACGTTCTGGAATGTAGTGGGGACATAGAAAAAGCCATAATTGCTATACTTGAAGTCATACTATCTACTGTTGTAAGCTCTGCTTCAAGTTGTTACTGTGTACAAGCATTTCCTAGTGAAAGCTGGACTATCCTGCCTCTATCTTTGGGACTTATGTCCTTATTACCTGTTTTTTAAGAGTTCCATAGTCTATCTCACTAAGATTAAGGCAACAGAGGAATCCTGACATTTTTTTATATGATGCTCCAAATCTTAAGGAAGTTAATCAGTTACTAAGCATACATAAATAAGATATGCTCTCTTATTTTAAAGATATATAATCCTAAGGGTAAATTGTCCCATATGCAATGAAATGTTAATTGAAGGCAAATAAAATGAATGCAATAAAAGTTGTAAATACAGCAATACGGTATGTTAGAAAAGGAGTGATTGAGGTTGATTTATATTCTAAAGGTGGGTGACTTCAGGGAAAAGTAATCAGTGTTACACTCTATTCACCCTAACTAAGGCTGGCCCTTAAAGGAAACTATTTTATTAGAATTTATACTACTTGGGGACCAGCAGTTAGCATAATGGCTATGTCGCTGGACTCCCAGTTAGTCGACCACGGTTCAAGTCCCGGACCAGGTGGCTTAAACTCACGCCAGGCGCGTGTGCATGCGTGCCCAAGTTCCTGAGAGGAGAATGGAAGAGAAGGGGTTGTGGTGTGGCCATCCCCCCTGTGGGGTGATTTCTCGCTTTCTGTCTCTCTGTCTCTCTCTGCCTGTCTGGCGAACGCAGGCGCCCTATGGCAAAAATCCTCTCCAAAAAAAAAGAAAAAAAAGGAATTTATACTACTTGTCTTTACCACTTTACCAGAGCCTAACTGACAAGGGGGAAGGGATATTCTAATCTCCAGTTCCTTCCAATCTTTGATATGAGGGAAGCGAAAAATACAACTGAACCTTCTTGAATTTTTCTGTCTCACATAAAGTAGGGTGGGGGCTAAAAGGCACTTGGGAAACTCACAGCCCAAGGATACAGGTTCACTAATGATTCGAGACTTATAATTACAAATTTTGCCCCCTCCATATTTTACCACAATCACAGTAGGGCTCTTATATAATAAAAGGGTTTACAGCTAAGAAAATTGAAAGACTCATGAAGATGGGTTCTCTAGGAAGAAGTGAAATATAGTCTGAAAGGGCAGAGCAAGTGTCAGAACCAAATTCAGATATAGTAGATATTATGGAATTAGCAGAGTAGGATTTTTAAAAAAATTTTTTAGAGGTTTTTGCTATAGGGCGTGTGCGCTCACCAGAAATACAGAGAGAGACAGAGAGACAGAAAGTGAGAAATCACCCCCCAGGGGGAATGGCCACCCCACAGTCCCTTCTCCTCCATTCTCCTCTCAGGATCTTGGACACACATGCACACGCACCTGGCATGAGTTTAAGCCACCAGGTCCGGGACTCAAACTGCGATTGACTACATGGGAGTCCAGCAATATAGCATTACACTAACTGCTGGTCCCTTCAGAGTAGGAATTTAAAGCAGCTGATTAATATACTAAAAGAATAGGAAAAATTGACATAATACAAGAATACATAAGAGATATTAACATAAATATGGAAATTTTATGAAAGAACCAAAAGGAAATGTTAGAAATCAGAAACACTGCAACAAAAAGAAGAATTCCTTTTATGGAATCATCTGTAGAATGGGTACAGCTGAGAAAAGAGTCAGAGAACTTGAACATATTTAAATATAAACTTCCCAAGCAGAGAAGTATAGTGAAAAACAAAAACATAATAAAACAAAACAAAATTCAACCTAAGGCAGGCATAAGAACTGGATGGCAATTATAAAAGGTGCACTGTACATGTAATGGAAATACCAGAAGGATCTGAAAAACAGACAGGAAGGGAAGGCATATTTGAAGGAACGATGACTGAAAATTTTCCAAAATTTATGAGACACTAAACCACAGATCCAAGAAGCACAGAAACCACTAAGTAGGATAAATGCAAAAGCATCTACAACTGCGCTTATCATATTCAAATGGCAAAAGCAAAAAAAAATCAATGACAAATAGAAAATATTTCTTGTTTTATTTATTTTATTTAGGAGACAGAGCATGTGTGCATGCATGAAAGAGAGGAGAGGGGCCAGCAGATGACATAATGGTTTCATCTCTGGCCTCCCACATGACCGACCACAGTTTAAGTCCCAGACTCAGTGGCTTGAAAAGCAAACTGGGTGCTGTGTGTACATGCCCAAGATCCAAGGAGAAGAAGGGATTGTGGCTTGAGCATCCCCCCTGAAGAGTGATTTTTCACTTTCCCTCTCACTGTCTCTGTCTTCTCTCTCTAGTGAACACATGTGCCCTATGGCAAAAGTCTTTTTAAAAATGGAGAGAGATGGGATCAGCAGTTAAGAGTAATGGCTATGTTGCTGGACTTCCATGTAGTTGACCGCGGTTTGTGTCCCGGACCTGGTGGCTTAAAACTCATGCCGGGCGTGTGTGCGTGTGTGCCCAAGATCCCGAGAGGAGAATGGAGGAGAAGGGATTGCAGTGTGGCCATCCTCCCTGAGGGGTGATTTCTCGCCTTTCTCTCTGTCTCTCTCTGTCTGGTGAGTGCACACGCCCTATAGCAAAAACCTCTCCAAAAAAAAAAATATAGAGAGAGAGAGAAGAGAGAGAGAGAGACAGAGAGATATTAAGGCCCTCTGACAGGTTCTCATTATGGGGTGATCCTTTTCCCACTGCCCTCCAGCTTGTCAGGATTTTATGTACATGTGTACCCAGTGTGATGTAGTGTGATCATCCCCCCTGGGGGTGATTTCTTACTTTCCCTCTCTTTGTTTCTGTCCCTCTCTAGCAAGCGCATGTGCCCAATGGCAGAAACCTACATACATATGTGTGTGTGCGCATATATATATATATTTTCTTAATTAATAATATGAAATATATGTATATGCACACACATATACATATATATCATATTATTAATTAAGAAAAATATAATAGCAACAATAATGTATTGAATACCTTATGAATAAGTTAAATAAATTACAACAATGTTATAGGAGATGAAAGGGAGGGATTGAGAATACTTTGTTATAAGGTACTTGTATTATCCACGAAGAAGTATAATAGTATTTTAGAGTAGATTTAAACTAATTGTAAATGTATATTGAAAACTTTAAAGCCACTACTAAAAATGTAAAATTGAATTTAATACGTATGCTTAGAGGAGAGAAAACAGGATAATGTAGACTGTTCAGTTAAAAACAGAGAAGGCACCAGAAGAATGGCAGATAAGAAAAAATACATAGAAAAAAAAACAGAACAACATCAACAAATAGAAAACAATACCAATTATGGGAGCTATTTATCCAACTATAACAACAATCATTTAAAATGTGAATGGTCTAAATTCACCAATTAAAAGACAGATAATTGTTCACATATTCTAGTGACCTTAGATGTCAATGATTTTTGTGTTTACTTAAATGTCAAAGCATTTCCTATGAAATCACATAGAGCAAAGCAAAGCAAGACAAAACAGTAACAGAAAACATCAGAAGCTGCCAAAATGGATAACAAAACAAGACTCAACTATATGTCATCTATGAGAAACTTGGGGACCAGCAGTTAGCGTAATGGCTATGTCGCTGGATTCCCACGTAGTCGACCGCAGTTCGAGTCCCAGACCCGAAGGCTTAAACTCACACCAGGTGTGCGTGCGTGCCCAAGATCCCGAGAGGAGAATGGAGGAGATGGGATTGCGGCGTGGCCATCCCCCCCTGGAGGGTAATTTCTCGCTTTCTATCTCTCTATATCTCTCTGTCTCTCTGTCTTTCTGGTGAGCACACGCGCCCTATAGCAAAAAAAAAAAAAAAAAAAAAAAAAGAGAAACTCACTTTTCATATAAAGACAAAGATTGGTCAAAAGTATAAGGACAGAAAAAATATATTATGCTAATCTAATTAAAACTAGAATAGCAATATTAATTTTAAATAAAACAAACTTCAGAGCAACCAAAAGGTATCAGGAATAAAGAAGCACATTACATGATGACAAAAGATCAGTTCTCCAAGAAGACATAACAAATGTTAATATATTTGCACCTAACAGCAGAGTGCCAAAACATGTAGGCAAAAGTGAAAAAAACTGCAAGGAAAAATTGATGAATCCATTAATATGGTCATAGACTTCAATATCCATCTATTAGTAATTGACATATCTAGCAAGTAATAAATTAGGAAAGGTATAGTAGAATTGAACAGCATCGTCAATCAACAGAATCTAGTGGGCATTTTAGAATATTTCATCCAAAAATAGAAGAATACACATTTTTTTAAATTCATATAGAACATTCACCAAGATAAATACATTATGGGCTATAAAACACACTTTAATAAATTTAGAAGAATAGAAATTATGCAAAGTATGCTCTCACTCATAATGGAATTAAACTACATATCAATAGTAGAAACAGAGCAGTAAAATAAAAGAAAAATACTTTGAGATTAAATAACACATTTTTGAGTTGCCTTCATGGTGCAGTGGTATTGTGCTACTAAAGAGATGCTGGAATCCACAAGATGACTGCGCTTCAACTTCCTGGCCTGATCCACCAAAACTTGCCAGAAATGTTCATGATTGCTCAGGATCCCATGGGCTAGAGGATTAGAGGAAGAGGATCATAACATGACTAGACCCTGTGGAGGGTACTCACTTCTCTTTCTCTCTCTCTCTTTCTTATGTGTGCACACATGCTCTATCATGAATAAAAAAATACACTTATAAATAACATGGATTAAAAAAAGAACTCTCAGAGGAAATTAGTAATTATTTTAAAGTAAATAAAAATTAAAATATAACTAATCAAAATTTATGGGATGCCGGAAAAGCAGTGCTTAGAGAAAAATTTGTATCAATGAATTAATACATTTAAGAAATGAAAGAAATTCAATCAGTAACCTAAATTTCTACTTTAGGAAATTTAAAAGGTGAGCAAATTAAATATAAAGTAAGCAGAAAAAAACTATTGTAGAAATCAGTGAAATTAAGAAAAAGGAAATGAATAAAGAAAATTCATGAAATCAAAGACTGGCTCCTTGACAGGATCAATGAAGCTGATAGCCTTCTAGTCAGGCTAATCAAGAAAAAGGTAGAAGACAAAAATTACTAACCTCAGAAATGAAAGAAGGGCTGTGAGTACTGATACTGTGGTTAATAAAAGTATAATAGAGGATTATTTCGAACAATTTTCTGCACACAAACTTGATAACCTGCATGAAATGGGCCAATTTCTTGAAAGAAACCATCTATCAATATTCATATAAGAAGTTGATAATCTGAGAAATTCTAGACATATTAAAGAAATGTAACCTAAAATGAACCTTTCAAAACATAAAGCACCAGGCGTATATGGGTTCACTGGTGACTTCTTCCCAACACTGAAGGAAGAGATCACGTCAGTTATCTGAAATCTTTTCCAGATGACAGATGCAGAGAGAATACTTCCTAATGCATTCTATGAGGCCAGCATTACTAGAAGCCAAAATAAGACAAAGACATCACAAGAAAGAGAAACTACAGATCAGTATCTCTCATGAACATAATGTAAAAATCTTCAACCAAATATCAAGAAATTAAATTCTGGGCCAATCCTGTAGCCCAATTGTTAAACGATCCAGAATTCACATGGTAGAGTGCAGTTCCAAGCCCAGCTCTGACTGCTTAAAAAATATCCTGTGTCCCAAATCCTGATGGGTTGGAGGAATAAAGGAAAAAGGATTGCAACGTGACCATGCTCCTTGCGCTCTGTCTCTCTCTCTCTCAAAATGCACGTGCTCTCTGTCAATTAAAAAATAAGAAATTTGATTCAATAGAATGTAACAAGAATTACAAACCGTGATGAAGTAGGCTTTATTCCAGGGATACAAGGTTGGTTCGACATATGCAAAACAGTAAATGTTATACATCACATTAACAGAAGGAAATATTAAAACGACACAGTCCTATCAATCAATAAAGAAACAGAATTTAATAAAATACTACATCTCTTCATGATTAAGCCTCTCAGCAAAATCAACATAGAAGGGACATTCCTCAACACAATAAAAGCCATCTATGATAAACTTGTAGCTAGCATCATACTGAATGGACAAAAGCTGAAAACTTTTCTGCTAAAAACTAGAGCAAGACAAGTCTGCCCACTTTCTCCACTCCTTTTCAGCATAGTGCTGGAACTTCTAGCCAATGCAATAGACAAGACAATAAAATAAAAAATATTTAAATAGGAAAAGAAGTCAAATTATCTCTATTTGCAAATGATATGGTTATATACATAGAAACCTCCTGGAAGTGATAAATGAATACAGTAAAGAGGCAGGATACAAAACTGACAAACAAAAATCTGTAACATTTCTATACACCAACAATGAACAAATTGTGGTAGAATTGAAGAAAGCAATGGCATTTACAACAACCACAAAAAATATAAGAGACCTAGGAATAAACTTAACCAAACAAGTCAAAGACCTGTACAAGGGAAACTATGAAAAACTTAAAAAACGAAAAATGACACAAAAAATGTCAATCCTACCCAAATTAAGCTACAAATTCAATGCAATTTCAATAACACTACCAGAGATATTCCTCACGGAAATAGAAAAAACAATCATAAAATTTGCCTGGAATCATAAAACACCCCATATCACCAAAGCAATACTGTGCAAAAAGAATAAAGTAGGAGACCTGTCACTTCTTGACCTCAAAATATATTATTCAGTTGTAGTGATCAAAACATTATGGTATTCACACAAAGACAGGCATGTAGACAAATGGAACAGGATAAAGAATCCAGAAAATAACCTCAAAACACAAAACCGACTGATTTGACAAAGGGCACATGAGAATCAAGTAGGGTAAAAGAAAATCACTTCAAATGGTTCTGGAAAAAAAAACTGGATATCCACCTGCAGAAAAATTAAACAGAACCCTCTCTCTCACCATTAACAAAAGTTAACTCAAAATGGATCAATAAAGTCTTAAACTATAAAACTACTGGTGAAAAATCAGGGTAAACTCTTGGGAACATTGAAATAGGCAAAGACTTCTTAAATAAGACCCCCAAAGCATAGGCAATAATCTTGAAAATAGACAAGTGAGACTACATCAGGCTAAAAGGGTTCTGCACAAGAAAAGAAACATTAGGGTGAGGAGACAACTCTCAGACTACATATTTGCAAACTGTGCTTCAGATAAGGGACTGATAACCATAATATACAGGGAACTCAAGCAGCTCACCTGTTAAAAAAAAAAAAAAAAAAAAAAAACAAAAAAAAAAAAACAATGAATTCAATTAAAAGATGAGCAAATAAACTGAACAGAAAACTCTCTAAGTAAGACATACGAAGAGCCAAAAACCATATGAAAAAATGCTCAACATCTCTTCTCATAAGGGAAATGCAAATCAAAACCACAATGAGATACCATTTAGCCCTGATCAGAATGGGTAAGATTAAAAAATAAAGATGATAAGTGCTGGTGAGGTTTCAGTGAAATGAAAACACTCATATTGTTAGTGGGAATGTAAATTAGTACAACCACTGTGGAGAACAATATGGAGGCCCCTCAAAAATCTACAAATAGAACTAATAATCCTGATCTTAGATATCTACCCAAAGGATAGGAAAACTCTCAGTTGGAAAAACATTTGCACATCTTTGTTTACTGCAGCAGCATTCACAATGTCTAGGACAAAGAATCAACTGAAACGTCAAAGAACTGATGAGTGGATTAAAAAATATGGCATATGCATTCTATGGAATACTACTCAGTCATTAAAAAAAAAGAGACCCTGACATTTGATATAAAGTGGATGAATATGGAAGATTTAATGATGAGCAAAGTAAGCCTCAATATGACAGACAGGCATTTTATGTCCCTGTTCAATATATACCAAATGTCTGCACTCTATGTCAAAACTGAAAGATTGGAAAATATAAGAGCAGGGAGGGCAACTTTAGATACTAGAGACAGTATAGGAGGGGGTGGGTAATAGGAGGTGGATAATGCTGGTGGCAGGGAGGGGTTCAGCAAATAAACAAAAATATTTAATAGACACAAAAATGAAAAGTTGTGGGAACCAGCAGTTAGCGTAATGGCTATGTCGCCGGACTCCCACATAGTCGACCGCAGTTCGCGTCCCAGACCCAGTGGCTTAAAACTCACGCAGGGCACGTGTGCGTGTGTTTCCAAGATCCCGAGAGGAGAATGGAGGAGAAGGGACTGCGGCGTGACCATTCCCCCTGGGGGGTGATTTCTCGCTTTCTGTCTCTATGTCTCTCTCTGTCTGGCGAGCGCATGCGCCCTATAGCGAAAAAACCTCTCCAAAAAAAAAAAAAAAATTGTCTGTTGATGATAATGTATATGGTAATGTCTTTGATTTGACTAATATGAACCATATTTATATTGGGAAAGACCATGTTGTACACTATAAAGATGTATAGTCATTGAATGTAAATAAAATAATAAATGTAATAATAAATGTAAAAAAAGAAATCAATTACAACTGACCATTGAATAACACGAGTTTGAAATGCGTCAGTCCATTTCTATGCAGAATTTTTTCAATACATACTGTTAATTTATTTGTCCTTACTTATGTTTTCTTAGTTACATTTTTCCTCTAGCTTCTTCATTGTAACAATACAATATATAACACATATAGCATAGAAGATATATGTTAAATTAAATATTTATGTTATTAGTAAGTCATCCAATAGATGACTTACTAGTATCCCTTTAGGAGTCAAAATTATATACAGATACTTATTAGTATCTAAGTTTTAGGAGTCTAAATTATATTCAGATTTTTGGCTACATGAAGGGGTAGGTGCTTCTAATTTCTGCATTGTTTAAGTGTCAACTCTAATGTTATCTTTCACATCAGCTGCCTAAATAAGAAAAATCATATGATCCTAACTATAGATGCCTTAAAATTTGTCAGACAAAATAAAATCTCCATTCATAACAACAACTCTTAGAAAAATAAGAATATAGGAGAACTTTCTCAAGTTAATCAAGAACATCTACAAAAGCTTAATGCTTCCATTATACTTAATAGTAAAAAACTAGATCTCCCCCGACATCAGGAAAAAGGCAAATGCCCCTTCTCACCATTCCTATTCACAATTGTAATGCAATCTCTAGCTAACAAAATGATAGAAAAATGAAATATAAGTTATGGATTGAGGAAGAAGAAACCATCATTTTTTTAAAAAATTATTCATTTCATGAATGAGAGAGATGACACAGAAAGAGAGAAAACAGCACTTATGACAAGGTCATAATGTAGCAATTCACCCGACTCCTCTCAGCTTCAACTAGCTGAATTCATGGGCAAACTGTTGCAGCATAAAAAATATAATTTTCAATGTCAAGTAGTATGAATGTCTATATCTTTTACTTGATTATTACACACAATATACATGCTTTGAAAAAATATACTTTATTCCACAAAGATGTAAAATTATTGTATGTAAACTAGAAATCATAAAAAATAAAAATCAATATAAAAATAAATTACTTTCTCATATACCAGCAATAAACAATTGCAATTTGATTAAGAACACATTATTCTTATCAGCAACAGAAATTGAAATACTCAGACATAAACTTAACAAAATATCTATAGAAGGAATACTATACAACTGTGCTGAAAGAAATAAAAGAATATATAAATAAATGGAGAGATATTCTATGGACATCAATAAAAAGACTAAATGTTATTATGTCAGTTCTTTCTGACTTGATCTCTACATTCCAGGAAATCCCAATCAAAATCCAAGGTAGCTGTGGACCAGCAGTTGGCGTAATGGCTATGTTGCTGGACTCCCATGTAGTCAACCAGGGTTCGAGTCCCAGATTCAGTGGATTAAACTCACGCTGGGTGCGTGTGTGTGTGTGCCCAAGATCCTGAGAGGAGAATGGAGTAGAAGGGATTGTGGCATGGTTATCCCCCCCTGGGGAGTGAGTTCTTGCTTTCTGTCTCTCTGTCTCTTTCTGGAGAGTGCACTCACACTGTAACAAAAAAATGTCTCAAAAAAAAAAAAATCCAAGGTAGCTATTGTGTGGATAGTGAAAAACTGATTTTAATATTTATATGGAAAGCAAGAGACCCAAAATAGCCAGCTCAATATTGAAGAAAAAATCAGTGGCTTGATACTACTGTACTCCATGATTTACTTTTATAAAGCTAAAGTAATCAAGACAGCGTGTTATTGGCAAAAGAAAAGGCAAATACAATAAATCAGTAGAACAGAATAGAGAGCCCAGATATAGATATACACAAATATAGTCTTAATATTTAATGAACGAGCAAAGAGAAGTCAATGAAGAGATCATAATATTTTCAACAAATCACAATGAAACAACTGGGAATCTATGTACAAAAAAGGAACTTAGACATAGACCTTTAAACCTTTATAAAAGCTAACTCAAAATGGATCATGAACCTAAATATAAATTGCAAGACCCTAAAACTATCAGAAAATAACAACAGAGAAAGTCTAGGGATCTTGGGTCTGACAATGAGTTTTTAGATCCAATATTAATTGAATGACCCTCAAAAGAAAACAAAAATAAGTAAATTGGACTTTATTAAAATTAAAAACTGCTTGGTGAAGCATATTATCTAGAGAATGAATATACAAGCCATTGAATGGCAGAAAATCTTTGAAAAACATGTATATGACAAAAAACAGATGGAATATATACAAAGAACTCTTAAAACTCAATAAGAAATGAAGAAACTTTGGCTATAGCCCAGTAGTTAAGAGAGCCATCTCTGCATGACTGATGCCTGTTTGAATACTGGCCGAGTGGCTTGAAAAACACATCTGCTGTGTGTGTATGCATACCCAGAATACCAGCAGGATGAAGAAATGAAGGAGAAGGGGTTGTGACATAACCACGCCCATCTTGGGGGTGCTTTCTCTCTCTGCCTTTTCCTTTCTGTTTCTGTCTTTCTCTCTCTTTAGTGAGCACACACACTCTCTGACAACTTAAAAAAGTGAAATGGGGACCATCAGTTGGTGTAACGGCTATGTTGCTGGACTCCCATGTAGTAAACCACAGTTCAAGTCCCAGACCCGGTGGCTTAAACTCACACCGGGCGCTTGTGCTTGCGTGCCCAAGATCCCAAGAGGAGAATGGAGGAGAAGGGATTGTGGCATGGCCATCCCCCTGAGGGGGTGATTTCTCTCTTTCTGTCTCTCTCTGTTTTTCTGATGAGCACCCTATAGAAAAAAAAAAAAGTGAAATGAAGAACCCATTTAAAATTAGGCCAAAAAATTGGGTATATGGATGGCAAAAAATTAGCATGAAAATACTCTCAACATTATATGTCATCAGAAATTGCAAATTAAAACAATACTGCATTCTATTGGAATAGCTAAAATGCTAAAGTCTGTCAATATTAATTATAAGCAAAGATTTGGAACAAAAGGAACTTTCAATTCAGTGCTGGTGGGAATGCAAAACACTACAGTCCCCTTGGAGGACATGTTAGTCATGTTTGCCAAATAAGCATAGACTTCCTTATTTATCCAAATGAATTGAAAATTTAAGTCCTCATAAAATCTTGTACACTATAGCAACTTTGTTGTTCTTAATTGTTAAAAATTGGAAGCAACCAGGCCAGCATGTGACATTGATGCAGGAAAATTATGATGCAGGAAGTTGAATTGAATTGGCCCAATACCCAGTGCAGGAACAGCAGTGAACCTGATTCTTTTTCTAATGCTCCTGAAGAATTAGAGAGATGGATACAGAGAAGGAATAGCAAAGTTCAGAGCTTATTAAGAGAGGCAAAGAATATCCTAGCTCCCAAATAGGGATTGGATCCCAGAAAATGGGACCCAATGCCAATGAAAAACTGAGATGAGGGGTTTTTGTCTGTGTCAGAGGGGCTTTGTTCCAGCTTCTTGCTTTTATTTAGGCTTGTTCAGTCTTTGAGAAGCTGACTTTGTGTGAGAGGATGGAATCAGCTTGTAGAAAGACAGGCTATCATATTAAGGAGAAATGTCAGCTCATTGGCAAGCTTAGTGATGTTCAAAAGGAGCTTGCAAGGAGTGAGTTGCTTGCAGGGAGTGTTGCTAAAGGATGGGGGAGTGGAGCGTCAGGGTGTAAAATCCTAAATACTTTAGGTCCAGGTCTCTAAGATTAGAAACCTGTCCTAAGATGCAGAATGAAAAATCACAAATACATATAAAGTGGGAGAAGATAAGTTTTTGGACCAGCAGATGGTGTAATGGTTACATTATTGAACTCCCACATAGTCAACCGCAATTCTAGTCCTGGACCCGACAGTTTAAAACTCACACCAGGTGTGTGTGTGTGTGCATGCCCAAGATCCTGAGAGGAGAATGGAAGAGAAGGGATTGCAGTGTGGCCATCCCCCCTAGGGGGGAGGGTGATTTCTCTCTGTTTCTCTCTGTCTTTCTGTCTCTCTGGCGAGTTAACATGCGCTATAGGAAAAAAATATATTAAAAAAAGTAAAGGAGGAAAAAGAAAGGATTTCTAAGAGGAAGGAAATACACCCCCATACCTGAAAGGCATGAGAGTAGGCAGCTGCCAGAGAAGGACAGCTACACTGGGCATGAGGTTAGGAGTTACTTTTATCCTGATGTTTGGTAATTAATATTTAGCAAGAGGAGATCTGTCCTGGTATCTGGATTCTTTATTTAGTTCCCAAGCTCTTTCCTGAGCTTGCACATTTCTCTCAGGGGAGGATTTTAATTATCTCATCACATATGCCCAGGGTGGTCCTTAAAGGAATTAGCATCCATATATGGATGCACTGCCCAGATGTTGACTAAGTGTCCCATCCCAGTGGTGAATTTCTGTGTGTATGTCTGGAATGGCAAAAGGAAAATAACAACCTTCCTGGTTCCAAGAGCCAGGTAGGAATGGTTGGAGGAAGGAATCTTCAAAGAGAGTCTGGTTGCATTTCCTGAGGCTGTGACTGATCAAGCAAGCTGTAAAAGGTCCCCGGTTGTAAGAAAATCACTAGGTGAGCAAGTATTCTGAGCTAATATCTGACTTTTAGTGAGAGCAGTGAACAATCCTCAAAAGCTTGACAAGATAACTCTGTTTTCTAAGTTGCTTCTATCTAATATATGTGTGAGTCCATTTTATATCATAGTAACTCTTCCTTGGGGATTCTTGCCCTATTTACCTACTCATTGGGTCTAAATCCCCTGTGTCAGCATTATGGTTAAGGTGCTGAATCCCACATGGCTGACCCTGCAGTTCAGGTCCTGGACTCAATTGGCGTGGAAATCACACTAGGTACATGTGCATGTGTGCCAAAACTCCTGAGAGGAGAATGGAGAAGAAGGGATGGCAGCTTGTCCTTTCCCCCTAGGGAATGATTTTTCAATTTCCCTCTCTCTTGTCTATTTCTGGGGAGTGCAAAATAAATAAATAAATAAAATGGAAGCAACCAAGGTGTCCTTCAATATGTGAATGAATAAATCAACTGTGGTGAATCCATGTCATGGAACAGTGTTTAGCAATACATATAAATGAAGTATTAAACTTTGAAAAGACTTGGATGAACCTTAAGTGCATTTTGTTATGTGAAAAAAAGCAAGCTTGATAAAGTTAAAGAGTTTATTATTCCAACTTCAGGGTATTTAGGAAAAGGTAAATTTGCAGAGAAAATAAAGAGATTACTGATGGGACTAGCAGATGGCATAATGGTTACTTCACTGGACTCCCAAGTAGTTGACCATGGTTCAAGTCCCTGGCCTGGTGGCTTAAAACTCATGCCAGATGCATGTGCATGTGTGACCAAAATCTCAAGAGAAAAATGGAAGAGAAGGAATTGTGGTATGGCCATCTCCCCTGGGGGGTGATTTCTCGTTTTCTGTCTCGCTGTCTCTCCAGTGAGTGCACATGCCCTATAGCAAAACTCTTGCTCTAAAAAAATGATCAGTGATTTTTGGAAGTTAAGAAGGAGGGAGGGTTAATAGGCAGAGTACAGAGGATTTTTAGCATTGTAAAACTACCCTGTATGATACTAAATTTGTAGACACATATTATGAGACGTTTACAAAAAACTTAGATGTGTATGTACAACCTGAAGTGAACTTCATTGCTAAGTAAGGACTGTAGTTACTTCTAGTTATGAATATTTACTTGTCAGTTGTAAAAATATGTCACATTAATGTAAGATATTAATAAGAAGGACATGTGTATGCAAGCAGAGTTGTGGTGCAAGCAGAGTTGGGTATAAGGAAATTCTCTGTAATATTTGCTCATTTATTTCTTTAGACCTAAAACTGCTCTAAAAATAAAGAGTATCACATTTTTAAAAAGAAAGGAGACTTTTTTTAGAGTTATTTTATTTAATTTTATTCATTCATTCATTTTAATTTGACCAGACACACACACACACACACACACACACACACAGAGGCCCCCAGGTCTGGGACTTGAACCGTGGTTAGCCATGTGGGAGTGTCCAGCACCTTAACCGACACACCACCTGCTGGTGCCAGGAAGGAAACTTTTTGGTTTTTTTTGGAGAGGTTTTTGCTATAGGGCACGTGCGCTCGCCAGACAGAAAGAGAGACAGAAAGCGAGAAATCACTCCCCAGGGGGATGGCCACGCTGCAATCCCTTCTCCTCCATTCTCCTCTCAGGATCTTGGGCATGCATGCACACGTGCCCGGCATGAGTTTAAGCCACTGGGTCTAGGACTTGAACCGTGGTCGACTACATGGGAGTCCAGCGACATAGCCATTATTCTAACTGCTGGTCCCACCAGGAAGGAAACTTTTACCATAGGCAAACATTTAGGTTAGAAAGACAGACTCCAGAAAAATGCATCAACATATGTAAAGGCTAAGGTGAACTAAAATTGTAGAGAACTGCAAATAGTTGAATGTGGAAAGAATAGAGCATACACCAAGTAATATGAGATATTCAAATTAGGAAGTCAATTTCATATGAAATCAAGGAGCGTACATTTTATTCCAGAGGCAGGAAGTAGTCAATGGAAATCTTAAAATTAGCCTAGAAAGGTAAATGAAAGACATAAGAAGTCCAGTCACGGAGACAGGATTCTGGTATGAAGGGAGTCATGCCTGGCAGTCACTGTAGCAATAGCAAGATAGTACAAAGGTCAATGTAACTTGGAAACAATCAGTGTGAGATATAATGGGAAAATTAGAGAATTATTGAAGTGTGTACTCTTCATGTCTAGGAGGAGGTGGTCCCAAGCACTTAAGTAAAAATGACAGAAGTTACTGAACTGCCAAGATGCATTAGAAATGGTGCTCATTGGATTACATGATGTCTTGGAGGTTGACAGGAAAGAGATGACCTATTTTTTTGATTTTTAAAAAGAGATTTGTCTTCATTCCCATACTATTAAAAGTTTATGTCTATATCTAGCATGTGACTAAGTGAGCCAGATCGCTAGAGTGCTGTGTACTATCAGTGATTTTTACTTTTATGTTTTGAGCTTTGGGAAAAGGTTGACTTACATAATTCAGTGTTTGCATATGCTTCGCATGTGAAAGTCATGTGGCAGTAACTGTTAAACTGGCCTATAAATATAAATATTAGCTTAGAGTCAAGGGCATTATAGTCAATTGGTGGTTAGTTATTACAGGTCATGATCTGAAAGTGTGACTTTTATGTCCTTCATAGCCATTTGAAATATTTGATGCATTATATATTTTAAAATTGTCAATGGGCTGTTAAATTCTGTTTGTAGTTTGCATGTCAATTGGACTTTAAGTAGGCATATTTCTTGATATGGCCAGATGGTGTCTGGGTGATGCTGAAAATCTTTGGAGAGTGAGGAAAGATTATTACACTGTTAAGGAAGTGTAAATTAAACAAAGGCTTACTTAAGCATTTGAATGGTAAAGGAAGTCACTGATAGCTACTTTTCACCTACGAAGTGATCAATTTTTGACTAAAGCACTGTGTACACAAAGAATTGGAGTCTATAGTTGTTTTGGATTTGTGGTAAAAAAAGAGCCACGTCAAGAAACCAAGAAACCTATTTAGGTCATTCACAGTGTCCAGCTTGCTGAGCATAATATGAAGGTTTTAAGGAAAAAATAAACTGATTAATTTAATATACATTATAAAATATCACTTATTATAGTATAAACTATATGACGAGAAAGGTACAAAAACGCAGATTCATCTAAGTAATTTTGAAAGCCTAGATGAAAACAGACTTCTAGTTTGAAAGGCGTGGTTTCCACATGTAAGTGAGATCATATGGTATCTGTCTTTCTGTGCCTGGCTTGTGTCAATTAGCATAATGTCTTCCAGAATAAGTGTTTTAGGTTATGGATATGTTAATAAGTTTAACCATTCCATATTGTGTGTGTGTGTGTGTGTATATATATATATATATATATATATCATAACAACACTTTGTATCTCATAAATATGCATAACTATTATTTGTAAATTTACAATAAAATTTAAAATATAAAATAAACAAAAGGGGTGAGGAAGGCCATTTTGAATCCAATTTTGTAAGCCTCCTGTCAAGGCTTCTATGATAAATTAGTAATACCAGGAAAAATGTTTCATAGCTAATAAGTTTGATTCAATAGATAGCTTCTAAAAGGAATTTAGAGATAGTGAATCATAAGTGAACACTGATAAGGGTAACATTTAACATACTTTATTAAGAGACCAGCAGTTGGCATAAATGGCTATGTTGCTGGGCTCCCATGTAGTTTACTGCGGTTCAAGTCCTGGACCCGGTGGCTGAAACTCATGCTGGGCATGTGTGCATGCGTGTCCAAGAACCCGAGAGGAGAATGGAGGAGAAGGGATTGCAGCGTGGCCATCCCCCCTGGGTGGTGATTTCTCACTTTCTATCTCTCTGTCTCTCTCTGTCTTTCTGGCGTGCACATGCGCCCTATAGCAAAAACCTCTCAAGAAAAAAAAAAAAAGAAAGAAACATATTTCACTGATATTCTCTGGTATATGGAGTCTTAGAGCTCATGTAGTATGTTAATTCTCTTGAATTCCATGTAGAATATGAGTTTCTAGGTTTGTTTTATTCCTTGTGTCATTCTGATAACAGTACATTTTGTATCTGTCTTTATCAGAAACATTGATGACCAGTACATCCTTTTTTTTAGAAATCCCTGTAATCGAGATGATCACGTTACTGTTGTATGAGATCTGTCCTTTCTGGAAGCATATTTTACTGCATTGTGCTGCCTTTGTATTCTTTTGTTAACTGCTTGAAATCAACCATCATCGCTGAAGTCAGAAGATGGTCCTCAAATAAATTAATAACAGGAGACTTATTTCTAACCTCCATTAATATTGTACTTCATTAAAATAGAAAACTTCTCTGTGAAACACACTGTTAGGAGAATGATAAAGACAAATTACAGAATGGGAGAAAATCTTGGTCCTAAAAAATATGTTTTTGAGTATCTGTATTACTGACACTGTTGTTTTGAAAACTGAGACTTAAGTGTCCTTTGAATATATTTACTATAGATTTTGCTGTTCTTTCTCTGTTGTGACTTGGGAAGCAAGAAAAAGTGAAAGGAAGGCAAGGAGGAATAAAAGATGTTATTAACAGTCGATAATCATGTGTAGAATCAACATAAACATTGCCCATCATAGAATTTCTGTAGTCTGTAATAATTTAGACAAATTACAAGCAAAAATGTTTTAGAACATCTGTTAAAAGTTACTGTTTTCTGGGCTTCAGTCCAAAATATGGGAAAATTACTATAGATGTAGTAGTTTAAAATATGTTGTAAAGTGCTGTGGTTTATTTGTAGTCATTTTAATATCTGGAATATTAGGCTAACTTTCTCTAGCCTTTGCTCAAAGACTTTTCCTCTAACAAATCCCAACCTGAACGGGGTAAGTAGACAACTATTTCAATTTCTTACATTCTACATGATGGCATATCTGGCTACCACAAGTGGAATATGGATCTTACCTGAGAGCGATTCTTTGAGAGATTTAAATAGGTGAAAATTATTTCAACTAGCATAAGACAGCAAACATGATTCCTTACACTAGTCAATGATGTTGGTATTTGTTATTATACCAGAAAACAGGTTGATATTTTGATAGGGAAGTTTTTATTTGTTGATGTAGAATTCAAATTAGAGATGTAAGTGTTCACTTAGAGATTGATGTATAAAAGGGTATAACGTATTCCAACTGTTTTTTTTTCTTAATAATTCTGAAGCTTGGCAATTCTGCATTCTGCCTTACCAGTATCCCTACTAAGTCTCTTTAAAATAGTGCTAAGTAAGAAACTAGCAACACATCAATATATTATAAAGGTTAAAATAAGGTTACTTCTTATTTGTTACATACAATGATGTTTGGCTTAAAGATTTTTGCTTGTTACTGTGGGTAAAAAAAGATGGAATGTTATAAATATTTTAGGAGTAAAAGCAAGAACAAAGCATATTTTTCAATAAAAGTCTGTGGTTATATGAACACTTAAAAATGTCAAACAGTATAAAATTCCATACTTACTATTAATAGTCCAGAGAGATACTGTGATATACTAAAACTTGATGTAAAAACAAATGCCAACAAGAATGAATTTAGATACTTTAAAAATACTATTTCATAGCAGCCTACTATAGCAAGTTTAACATACACTGTCTCTTTTAGGACTGGATCTGCCATTTATGATGATGCCTCATCCCCTACTTCCAGTCAGCTTACCTCCTGCATCAGTTGCCATGGCAATGAATCAGATGAACCATCTCAATACTATTGCCAACATGGCTGCTGCAGCCCAGATTCACAGTCCACTCTCCAGAGCTGGTGCCTCTGTTATAAAGGTAAGAATTATGATTTAGAAGAGGACAAAGGTGCTAATTACATGCAATTTTTGGTAAAATATTAGCAATATCACTGGATATTCAATAGTAACACTCAGCTCATTGACTCAGTTGGTACAGTATTATACATTATACAGTATTAACGAGTTTGGTTTCTGACTAGGCCTGTGAGATTTGTTGCTGCTGTTTGTTTTCTTTCCATGGCCACTGATCTCACTTTAATTTCTAGCTTCCTGTCTTGCAATCAAGTACACAGTGTGTGAGAGACATGACCAGAGTAATGACAGAGTAGCATAATATGCAATAATCCATTCCCATAGCTTGGGTAAAAAAGTAAACACTGTGTATCTTTCAGGAGTTTGGGAGGCAGTTGTGAGGTATGATATAACATTCACGACTTATAGTCAGACAGCTTCAGATTCCAATTCTGATTTGCCACTTACAAGCTGAATGACTTTGGGCATGATACATAACCCTTCTGAACATGTTTCCTTACCTGTAAAATGAAGATCATAGTAATAATCTATTCCATTTATTTCATTGGCTCTCTGGAGACAATGTGATTAATATATTTGTTAAAAATCTGTGAAAAGTCAAACAGATGTTTATGGTAATTTATCATATACTCATCATTAGAATATTATTTTTCAATTATTTATGGCCATTGGTTAATGAATCACAAAATGTATTTTGTAATTCCTCCTCCTACTTCCTATTAGTTTAGAACATGGTCTCTCTGCCCTCTTTTCAAGTAGCATATAAGCTAGAATTTGAACATCTTTTTTTCTTTGGTGAGGAGTTAACATAAATGTTAATGGGATCCTAAGAGTAAGTTAATCACAGTGACCCATCAATTTGTTCCTTTCTTACTTCATTTATTCAACAAATATTATATCCTTGATATATGCATGTCATTGTAGTCTGTAATATGATAAATTTGGGACCAGCAGTTGGTGTAATGGCTATGTCACTGGACTTCCATGTATTTGACTGCAGTTTGAGTCCCGGACCCAGTGGCTTAAACTCACGCCAGGCACATGTGTGTGCGTGCCCAAGATCCCTAGAGGAGAATGGAGGTAAAAGGGGTTGTGGCGTGGTCATCCCTCCTGGGGGTTGATGTCTCATTTTCTGTCTCTCTGTCTCTCCGTCTGCCTTTCTGGCAAGTGTACAAGCCCTGTAGCAAAAACCTCTTTCCCCCCGGGCCTCCCCAAAAAAGATAAATTGATAAATAAAGCACACTCCCTGACTTCCAGGCGTTCACAAAATAATTGTGAGACAAGCAGATACCCATCTAACTTGTAATAACAAGATAGACTATGACAGATAACATAAGAGAATGACCAACTATTATAGGAATTTACAGGAGGGAAAGATCATAACTAGCTTGGAAAATAGGAGGAAAAAGAGTCAAGAAAGGCATTACATTTAATGGATTTGAATTGAGCCTTGCAATATTGATATGATTGTAATAGATAGATATGAAGTGAAAGAAGTGAAGGCAGAGGAAATATGACATTCTGGACATTTTTGGTCCATTTGAAAATTAGATTCTAGTTTGGCGGGGTGATAACACAGAAGAAAGTTTAAAACACAAACTTTGTAGGAAAAAAAAAGAAATATTGACCACTTTTATAAAGCTATGTACATATTTCTTTTTTTGAGAGAAAGAGGTTTTTGCCGTTGGTCACGTCCACTCACTAGAGAGACAGAAAGTGAGAAATTACCCTCCATGAGGCATGGCCATGCCCCAATTCCTTCTCCTCCATTCTCCTCTCAGGATCTTGGGCACGCATGCAAATGCGCCTGTTGTGAGTTTAAGCCGTCAAGTCCAGGAGTAGAACCACAGTTGACATAATCATTACACCTTCTGCTGGTCCCAAGCTCTGTAGATATTTCTTTTTTTTTTTTTTTTTTTTTGAGAGGTTTTTGCTATAGGGCACGTGCACTCGCCAGGCAGACAGAGAGAGACAGAGAGACAGAAAGCGAGAAATCACCCCCCAAGGGGGATGGCCATGCCGCAATCCTTTCTCCTCCATTCTCCTCTCGGGATGTTGGGCATGCACGCACACGCGCCCAGCGTGAGTTTTAAGCCACCAGGTCTGGGACTCGAACCGCGGTCAACTACATGGGAATCCAGCAACATAGCCATTACACTAACTGCTGGTCCCCTGTAGATATTTCAATAGCAAGTAGAAGTATACCTCCTGTAAAGATCGTGGCTATTAATGGATTAGTCTAGCCTAGCAAATAAGAGCCCCATTGTTTAAATACTTGACCAGAGTTCAAATTGGATTGTGTTGTTTTTGAGAATGAAATTATCCACAAGGATTATTTGAAAGCAATGGAATAAGTTTTCCATAAATTTGAAACTGCATGATTATTAAGAATATATGGGACTGGCCCCTTAGGGGAGTGGTTAACAGTGCCGAAGGAGTTGATCCTATATGGCTAAGAATGCTTTGAGTCCTGGCCCTGATTACTTAAAAAACATGTCAGTTGCATATGTTTATGTGCCCAGGATACTGACAAAATGGAGAAGTGGTAGAAAAAGGAATTGTGACATGATGAGGCCTCATTAGGGGACAGCTCATCTCTTTTACTCTCTGGTGCACACATGTGCCTTCTGGCATTAAAAAAAAAAAAATAGAAGGAAAGGAAGAAAATATGGTTCCACACAGAAATTGGGAAATTCTATTTAGAAATAAAAGTTAATTTCAAAGTAGTGGGCTTTTTTTTTTCTTTTCCTAGAGGGCATGTGCACTGGTCAGAGAGAGAGAGAGAGAGGAGAAAATAGTCCCTCATGGGGAATAGCCACACTGAAATCCCTTCTTCTCCATCTCTCTCTCCTTCCTGAAGTTTGGGCATGTTCACACATGTTCCTGACATGTTCCTAAAGCCATCGGGTCCAGGACTTGAACTGTGTGGTTGGCCTTGTGAGATACAGTTGCCTTAACCACTGTACTACATAGCCAATTTTTTTTTTTTTATACTTTCTTTCCAGTGATGGAAGAATACTCTTAATAGAGGCATTCTTATTACTCTTCAAAAGTACACTTGGTTAGGCTTCATAAGGACCACTACTTAGACTGAGTTTGCTACATTTAGGTTGAATGTTTGAGACTGGAAAATTTTGTGAAGTATTTGGAACCAAGAGTCCCATGAGAATGGCGCTCATGACTACCATTTGGTCACTCATGGGGATGCTTATGGTCATGCAAATGGAAAAGATAATTTTCTTTTCTTTAAAATAAATGTTATTTTATTATTAACCTATTAAAGCAACATAGCTATAATTTTGTACTGCTGATTAGTCTATTTTATTTGCAACCTTTTAAATAAGAAAGAACAATCATAGCCATATAACTTTACATTGCTTTTTAAAAGTTGACATTAGATCATATACTTATTTAACTCCTTCCAAATATACAGAAACCATTTGATACAAAAGATAAGTTGGATCAATTTCATATAGACTAAGTAGATTGAAAGGGATACATTTAATCCATGCCCTTCAATATAATTTATTTACAAACATTCAGAAGTATAATCCATTTCCACTGGAGGATGGTAAATTAAGAAAAAAATGATAAAAATATTTCAATGACTAGTGTGAAGCTTTTAATAAAGCTGTCAAATTTTATTTGATTTTTGTAAAATTTCTACTGTATAATAATAACATTATTAGCTTTAAAATAGTAATTCACAGGAAATGCCATAATAAAAATCTTCTAAGCAATTAACAAATGAATTTTTTTATGTTAAACCTTCACCCTCCTTTCAAGAAGTTATCAATATGATACCAGCCATATGATACCCAATTATAAAAGTAAATTTTACACCTATATGGATCTATAGTTCAACATAATTTGTTTTCAGTGTGTCTCTTATTGAAGCACAATTCAATCTATTAAAATCCCTCAGGCATTGGGCAAACCTCTGTATTGTGAATTCATTATATAGTGTTCCCTGGAAGATATAGGAACTATCAAAACAAAAACACATTTATTCTTTTTACCTAACAAATTTTCTCTCCTAGCAACTTGACATAAGAAAGCAAATATTACTCAACTTTTTACAAAATATCTGAATTGAAGTCATCAGTCTTTATATCATATTTACCATTTAGAGTTAAACTGTCCTTACAAAATATGCAAGATCAGAACATTTGACATTTAATATCTAGAATTAAGTGTAATAATGAAACTTGATTTCTTTCTGAAAAATTCACTATAAATTAGGGAAAATCATAATCGACTTATTCACAAAACCCTTTTGCTATGTATAATACAGTAAATTGAAAACACATCTGCTATAAAATAAATCAGAAGTTGATATATGCAGTAAGAGTTTAGAACACGTTACAATGAGAGTCCAGGACTCTGACATAATCAACCTCAGTTCGAATCCCAGGCCCAGCAACTTAAAACTCATGACAGTTGTGTGTGTGTGTACCTTCCCATGATCCCCAGAGGAGAATGGAGAAGAGACTGTGGCGTGGATGTCCCCCTGGGGGTGATTTCTTGCTTTCTGTCTCTCTGGTGAGGGCACATGCCCTTTAGCAAAAGTCTCTCTAAAAAAAATTTGTTTTTCCTTGATAGCATTTTTTCTTTCAAATAAAAGTTTATTTTCTCATATACTTTCTTAAAAATCCCTGAAGCTGCAAACAATGAGGTGTGATATTAAAACAAGTTTTCAGGGACCAGCAGTTAGCGTAATGGCTATGTCGCTGGACTCCCATGTAGTCAACTGCGGTTCGCATCCTGGACCCGGTGGCTTAAAACTCACGTCGGGCACGTGTGCGTGTGTGCCCAAGATCCCGAGAGGAGAATGGAGGAGAAGGGATTGCAGTGTGACCATCCCCCTGGGGGGTGATTTCTCGCTTTCTGTCTCTCTGTCTCTCTCTGGCGAGCGCACGCGTCCTTTAGCAAAAACCTCTCCACACACACACACACACACACACACACACACACAGAGAGGGAAAGTGAGAAAGTAAGCCAACGGATCTGGGACTCGAACTGTGGTCAGCCATGTGGGAGTGTCCAGCACCTTTACCATCGTGCCGCCTGCTGGTCCTTCAAATGTATGTTTTTAAAGTGGATCTATTTCTTCCATAAAAGACAGAAGAAGAGGGGGAAAGAGAAGAAAAGTGTACCCCCAGCAGGTTCTTCGCACCATGATCTACCCTAAGTCTCAGCCAGCTCATATTGTGTGTACACACACATCTGACATGCTTAGGGTGGTCTTAGAGAGATCCAAGACCATCTTAGGGTGGTCTTTGGCAGTACATAGGACCCTTTCCATGTGGGTACAGTTGCATTACCACTAGCCACCACTGTACCCCAATCTTTTTAACATGATTTGGGTTAAGCTAATGCCTGTGCTAATGCTTATCACTTATGACATGAGATTCTGGGCTGCAATTTCCGCTGGAAACTGGTATTGCGATCTTTTAGATTATACAATATAGAGAGGATATAAAGTTAGTGAATGACTGGTATACAAACTATATTTATTTCCGGCCTTTAGCATTACTTCCTTTATTTATTTATTTATTTATTTATTTATTCATTCATTCATTCATTCATTCATTCTTTTTTTTTTTTTTTTTTGAGAGGTTTTTTGCTATAGGGCGCGTGCGCTCGCCAGACAGACAGAGAGAGACAGAGAGACAGAAAGCGAGAAATCACCCCCCAGGGGGGATGGTCACGCTGCAATTCCTTCTGCTCCATTCTCCTCTCGCGATCTTGGGCACGCACGCACAGGCGCCCGGCGTGAGTTGAAAGCCACCGGGTCCGAGACGCGAACCGCGGTCGACTACGTGGGAGTCCAGCGACATAGCCGTTACGCTAACTGCTGGTTCCCGATTCATTTATTTTTGACAGAGGGTATGTGCTTGTGTTTGTATGTGTGTGAGAGAGAGAAATTAAGAAGCATCCCTATGTAACATGGTCATGCAACAATTCTTTCTTCATTTCTTCTGTTTTTCAGGATTTGGGGCACATACACACATGTAGTAAGAATGTTTTTTTATTTATTTTTAAATAATTATTTATTTAATTGTATTTATTATTGTTTTTCAAATTTGACTGTGGCGGGGGGGGGGGGAGAAAAAAGCAAGCTGCCAGGTCCAGGACTCAAACCACATTTAGACACGTGAGGGACTAGCACCTTAACCACCATGCCATCTGTCAGCACCCTCCAGGCATGTTTTCCAAGCTGCCACATATGGGACTTAAACTGCACAGTTGGTCATTTGGGATCTGTTTTCCTTAAACATCCCCATGACTATGTGGCCCAATAGCATTTAGTATTTCTAATAACAGGGCTTAGGAACAACTATTAATCTTTCTGTGCTTCAGTTTTCCTTTCTGCAAAATGGATTTTACTTCCTGTATAACTTATTTCTACAGTTACTTTTATAATTTATATTTACATTGTATATAGAGTCTACATCTTAAAACTGGTTAGGCTAATTGATAAACCATGGTAACTCTACTTTTTAATTCAGGTTAGCCCTCTTGGCATTTATTAGCAAGCACAGTTTTTAACAGCTAATTGAGTCAGAGGAAGTCACTGATTTAAAGGTTTGTTGATTTATCCACAGCTTTTGTTTTTCATAATAAAGTCCTTATTATGTATTAAGTTGTTGTCAAGGTTTACAATTTAATTGGGATGGGCAAACAATAAACAGAATAAATAATAATATAATTCCTAATTAAAAATTTAGCTAGCCAGAGGTGACCCATGGACTAGGAGTTAAGAAAGCCAGATTTTACATGGCTGAATGTGGTTTGAGTCTCAGTTCCAACAGCTTAAAAACACTCTGAGTACATATATGTGCATGCCCCAAATCCCAACAAAAAGTTGAAATGGGGAACCAGCAGTTAACATAACGGCTATGTCGCTGGACTCCCACGTAGTCGACCACAGTTCACGTCCCGGACCCGGTGGCTTAGAACTCTCGCCAGGTGCGTGTGCGTGCGTGCCCAAGATCCCGAGAGGAGAATGGAGGAGAAGGGATTGAGGCGTGACCATCCCCCCTGGGGGGGGGGTGATTTCTCGCTTTCTGTCTCTGTGTTTCTCTCTGTCTGTCTGGCGAGCACACGCGCCCTATAGCGAAAACCGCTCCAAAAAAAGAAAAAAAATAAATAAAAAAAGAAGAAGTTGAAATGGAGGATTGCGGCATGACCACACTCCATTGAGAGATACTTTCTCCCTCTCCCTGTCTCTCGGTCTTTCTGGCAAGTACACATGCCTACTGACAAAAAAAAAAAAAAAAAAAAAAAAAAATTAGATAAGTGAAATGAATTCATATGCATTATTTTGAAAACAGTATAGATTTTGCTTTTATGGCCTATCAGATGAGGGTTTGAGACATACCATGATAGGAAATAACACATAATGATTTAAATTTTCCTGCTTTCTGTCCTTAAAATTTTACTAGTAGATAATTTGTGACCATGATGTGTTTGTCTCTGATTTTTCAAGTTCTTTACAAGGAAATATGTGGCATGCAAATAACTTGATCGAATGCATGTTCAGAGAACATCTACATTTTTTAATAATGTGAGAGCTAGCTCTGTTTGAATGTTCATACACTCAGATGAACATAGCACATATTGTACTTATTCATAACTGTAATAGTTTATTAATCAGATAATATTGAATCTTAGAATTAAATACAAACCTCAGATTTCTATAGTGGACTTACAGGTTCAGGTTTTTTTTTTTTTAATGAGGTTTTTATGCCTTAGGGTACATGAGAGAGAGAGAAAGAGACAGACAGACAGACAGAAACAGGAGAGGGAAAGTGAGAAATCACCCATCAGATGAGATAGACATGACACAATCCCTTCTCCATGCTCCTTCTGGGATCTTGGGCACATACACACATGCACCCAGTGTGATGAAGCCACTGTGTCCAGGACTCAAACCACAGTCAGTCTTGTGGGAATACAGCAATGTAAGTGCTATGCCATCTGCTGGTCGGTCTCCAGCAGATGGGTATTATTATTATTATTATTTTTAGAGAGTTTTTTACTATAGGACGTGTGCGCTTACCGGAGACAGAGAGACAGAAAGCGAGAAATCAACCGCCGGAGGAATGGCCTTGTGACAATCCCTTCTCTTCTAATCTCTTCTGGGGATTTTGGGCACATATGCTCATGCATCCAGTGTGATTTTTAAGCTGCTGGGTCCGGGGCTCAAACCACGGTCTACTATGTGGGAGTCCAGCAACATAACCATTATGCCATCTGCTGGTCCCCAGATGGAGATATTTTAATTGTGGACCATCATCTGTTGATGTGTTTGTAAACCAACTCTCCAAAAATAAGATAAAGCAAAAGAAAAATGAAAAATGTTTGATTTACATTTGTCAATTTCCTTGGTGTAAATATACTCACCATGGCTGATGTCAGGTTATCAACAGTTTAACAAATGACTCACAAAATTACTGAATTTTTAGCAATTCAGTAGGCTATTAGATTAAGTAGGCTATTAGATAACTTTCACATTTTAAAGTGTTATACCAAATATGAAATGTTTATCAAGTCAAACTCTCCATGCCAATCTGCATCCATATCTATTAAACAAAATAAACAACACAAACTTTTTCAACCACTTTACCTTTCAATTTATATTATTTCAAAAAAGCACAGCAAATTAATTAAAAGTCTGAGAAATCTATAAAACTGAGTGAAAAAGCACCTTGTTTTCCAATTTGAATTATACCGTTGTAATACAAACTGATATCAAATGGGAACATAGTTGAGCATAATTGCATGTGAACTATTTTCTTTGATCAGTGTATAAATATTTCTACCCTAGTGTGACAAAGGATGGTGATTAAAGGTGTTGATGCCTGAAAATGTTCTTAAATAGTGAAATTTACCACAAAGGAGGACAGATCTGGCTGGCATAGCCTCAACTACTATGATCTTCTCCCACCCACTCCCCCCCACAGCAGGTAGGAGAGCAAAACTATAGCTTTGTAGGGCTCTGAAAGTGATATGACTTTTAGAAGCTTAGACTTCTAAAGGAAATATATGTTTATTATAGTTTAATAGATTCCTTCATCTCTATGGATTTGTTTTTCTTTTTAAAAATATCTTTATGGATTTAAACATTTAAGAATAAACCTTTGATGCATAAAATATACCTACTATAGCAGTGCTAATACTCTAATCACTACCCACATGTGTCAACTTCAATTTACATTAATTAAATAAAAAATTCCAGTTTCTCAGTTGTTGAGTGGTCACATTTGAAATATTCAATAGCCACATGTTACTTGTGGCTATTATACTTGACCTCACATATGTAGAATATTTCCATTATTTTTATATTGGATAGCACTACATTAATAGGGTGTATGAAATGTCCAGAACCATCAGTCATCTTTGGCAGGAAAAAAGATAATATAAATTAAAATAATCAGTAAGTGTGTTGCAATTAGCATTGTAGTTTCCAGAAAGGATAGTTATTGCTGAATATTGGATTACCATATTATTACTATCATCATTTTCCTTTAGAAAACAGAGACAGAGAACATAGAATTCAGTGATTTATTAAATGTTTAATGTCCAAAGAAATATGGTACATTGCCTTTTCAAAAAACACTGAAATGGAGCAAATATAGGCCCTACTCCAAAAACGATTTATGTCATTTGTAATTATGTAACATTTCTAGATGGAGCCATCATAATTTATTAGCTAAATAAAATGCATTCAGAAATTGTTTGTTTGTTTGTATGTTTGTTTTTGCTAGAGGGCATGTGTACTTGCCACAGAAATAGAGACATAGAGGGGGAGAGGGAGAAAGTACCCTCCCATGGGAAATGGTTATGTTGCAATCCTCTCTCCTTCATTTCTCCCTCCTTTGTAAATTTTGGGCATGCACACACATGCACTCCACATGTTTCTCAAGCCACTGGGCCTGGGACTGGAACTGCATAATCGGCCATGTGGAATCTGGTTGTCTTAACTATCAAGCCATGAACCTGCCCAGAAGTCTATTTTGTGCGAAGCAGGTATGGCACAATAGTTGTCTGCTCGGATTTGAATTCTGATTTTACCATTCCTTGTTATGTGATTTAATTATCTGTGTCTCCATTTACCTCATCTCTCATGGAAATAGGGATGATAACTGTATTTACCTTATAGAATTAACATAAAGCTAAACGAGGTAGAGCTTGTTAGCAAATTTAGGAAATGTTTAGTAGATAATAAGTACTCAACATATAGTAGTTAATCTTATTTATGTTTTACACTCAAGAATTCATACAGAAATGAGAATAAGTAGGAATCAAAGTCATGCTCAAGAACTAGCCTGATATAGAATTAACTTCCCCTGTATAGGTTTGTTGGTGTACTCTCTTATCAGTACCAGGACGAAAGATGCCCTCACTGTTAGATTCATCTACAGGTATTGACCCCTCTCTCTAGAGAACATTCATTTGCCTCTAATGCCTGCTTTTATCTTGATACCACAAAGGAAGGATTAGAGGCCTAGGGGGGGCTGAAGAGAAGTGCCCATTCCAAAATCTATGATTTGTAGTTTATTCTAAATAATCTTTGAATGTTTACAGTGGATTATTTAGTCTTTAGCTTGACTATGGGCATCAACAGGCTATATGAAAACGTGCGTAGATCTTCCTTTCGTCCCAATGGAGTACATTAGACAGACAATAAATACTTGTTTCATGAATGAATGAAAGCTAAAGATTCATTGGATGTTAAACTTCGATGATTGTTCCAAAAAGCAATATTGGCTTTAATTCCAAAAATGGAAAAGACATTGTAAGTTGTTGTTTTGCCAGAATCTAGTTTGGAAATTTTGCTATGCCAGGCACATAGTACCTTTTATTTCTGGCTCAGACCCTATTAATGTTGGTTCAGTTATTAGGATTTGTAGCTAATAACTAATATAGCTATAACATGAATTGAAAATTGCAGTATAATCATTAGGCTTTTAAGACTACTTATCCTTCAGTTGTGTCATTGGATGTGGCAAAATCCTGAAGGCAAAAATAGGTAAAATATCTGAATGGATTAAGTCTGATCCCTACATGACATTCAAGTGTCTTATAATACATTTTTTTTGTATTTTTGGGAAACTTAGTAATGTCAGTGTGCCATAGTTTTCTCTGATAACGAATTTAAGAAATTTAAGTAGGAAGCTGTTATTTGGCTGTTTACCAATACCATCTGATTAGCTGTGTTTCTTGTTTGGCTGAGCAGCTGGCAATTAATGAATTGATAGGAAATGGTCACAAGGCAGTGGCATTAGCATGTGAACATCTGGTATTAAAATTAGTCAACAACGAGAGGGGCTTTTTGGGTTATAATTCAAATTCACTGAAAAATCACTACTTGAATCTTATTCTAAGTGCTCTATAGAAAGACAGAGTTATCACTATCTTTTAAAACATGAGATTAAGATGTATTAAATGGGCATTTAGGGTTGTTTATGTTTGTTAGTTTGGGTTGGGGGGATGGCAGAGTTTCAAACCCCCCAAATAATTTGGAAACCATGCATTTTGTCACTGAACTATCCCTTCTCTCAGTTGAGGGTATTTACATGCTATGAGCTGATATTATGGCTGATCCCCTTAATCCATCAGTCTTTTCCAGGACAAGTTGACCACATTGAAGAGGTGAGAGGGTCTTTTGTCCAGAACTCACATAGTTCACTTATGACTTCTGGTCATGATTATGGACTCTTTCTCGGTAACATGTTTCAGCTCCATCCCCAGTCTGGCATCATTTTTTGTGCACAACATTATATTGCCTCTTTGAATTCAAAATAGATATATGATGCCTTGAAAACCAGTGCAGAGTGGAAATTCCCATTACCTAGAGTATTTTTTCTGAGAGGTAAGTTACTCAACTACTCTTGGAGATAAAACCTAAGAGTATTATGGATTAGCTGTTGTATAGGCTAATTAGATACTTACATGACAATAGCTCCTAGCCTGTAATAAGGACAATAACAATTAATAAATTGCATTCCCCCCCCTTTAACCTCAAGAGCTTCCTTGTCTGTTTTTCAGTAAGTTCATGAAACTCTACTATTTTTATCTATGTTAACTTAAAGGTGTTAGTAATTGGTAGGTGTGGAACACAGAATAATTCTTAAATTGGTTCATAAAGCTCCATATAGTGACACAGTTGAAATAGTATTCAGTGATACTAAATTTGTATATGAAATTCTTCCCCAGAATTTGTGGTAAGCCAAGTTAGTAGCAACAATGAACAAATTTTATTTTCCTATCCTTGGTTTTACTATTAAAGTCTGTGAAGTTACAATCTGTTCTGTTTCTGCAGAACTCTGGTGACAGTACAGAAGGAGCCCATCAATTAAATATGAAATATCAAGAAAATACATGAATAAAATATCTAGCATTCAGATAAACTTCTAAAAGCCACTCCTCAGCAGTGAAATGCCATTAAATCCTTTAGGAACTCATTAATAGATTAACATTTGGAAGAGTAATTACAGGGAGAGTTTAATTCAAATTAAATAAAAATAAAAAGACAAACCACATATTACATAATCCCACTGAATGCTTGATAAAAGTCAATATAATAAAATACCAGAGGCAACAAGTCAACAATGAGGTGGTTGTTATTAAAAGGCAACAAAACACATGTGCATATCCGTATGACAACATGGTAGAGATATTTAACATACATAATAAGTACTTCATAAATTCTGTGTATACTGCCATATTCCCAGGGGTATAAAAAATACATTAAGATGAAATAAATTATCTCCATGAAAATGGTCAGAGTTGATATTTAGTGCCAACCGACTAAATGGAAAACCAAATTGACTGTTAACTTTGTAAAAAGATGAATTTTCTAAGCTTTTTCTTACTTTATTATGAAGATTCAAATATATTTTCAAATGGTTTATTATGATGAATATCTCCTTTACCATTTGTGATTTACCTGAAAAAGGAAAAAGGATGGTTTAATGGTGGGGGGTATGTACTAATTAATTACAATTTTTATAATGACTTTTTAAAGGCCTAAACCTTGAATTGTACAAGTACACATTAGACTGAGTTATTATTAAAGATAAGTTTACTAATTGCAGAGAAAAATAAGGGTTTGGTGTGTAAGACTATTTCAAGTTTAGAAATCTCCCTCCTTTGCCAGTTTGAATCTGGAGATTTCTGCAGTGCTTCAGAGGAGCTACAGCTGTTTTTGATGTGGTGGGAATAAAATACATGAAGAATAACAGGGTTGTAAAAGTCATAAATGCCACATAAAATGAAGTCATCAATGAGTAAAAATGATTGGGGTTTTAGATTTGCAATTTTCCTTTTTAAATGCCCTTATTGATTTGTTACGAATACTGTTAACCCTGTATTTGGCAAATGGTGAGGACATTATCACTTGTGTTCTCATTTGTAATAAAACAGATTAACTTGCTGTGAAATTTTAACTAGGCTGAGACACAACAGTAGCCACCTAATGAACCAAAGCACATTGCAGTTAAGTAGCTAAATAGATGCATACTGATTACAGGACTGAAAAATTGATCTGTACACTTGCAAAGAAGATAATGTTCATAGGACTATTTATTATTTTAGTAGAAATCAGACATTCCAGTTCAACATAGGTATATTTTTAAAACTCACCTAATTCTTAATCAGTGTAAGGCACTGGATCTATCTAATATGGTTTACATGGTGAAAAAAGTCTGACCTTAGTGCTGCCGTAGGAAAATAATGCAAATATTGATTGAGTTTGGAAAGTGCAAGCTTTAAAATCTTAAAGTGGAAATACTGTTTTATGCAAACTATTACTGTCACTCTTAATATTTACCCTTTAAATCATGTTCTCAAAGTTAGTTTATTGTTTCACATGACATGCAGTTGACAATGGCAAAGGAGTTTATGAGTCAATTATTTGAGTTCATATTATTTGATCATATGCTAATTTTAAACATAAGAGAATGCCTTATTACAGCATTATTCTTCCTTATTATTCATAGCAATTTTTATTTGCTTAGATATGCTTCCTTTTTTTTATTCAGAATAAGTTTTCACTTATTTATTTTTAGGTTTTTGCCATAAGGTGTGTGCACTTGCCAGAGAGAGACAGAGAGAGAGAAAGTGAGAAATTATCCCCTATGAGGGATGGCCATGCTACAACTCCATTCTCCTTTTAGGATTTTGAGTACACAGGCACAAATGCCAGCATCATTTTCAGGCAGCCAGGTCGTGGACTCAAACTGCTTAGTTGACTATGAGTAATGCTTTAACCACCAAGCCACCTGTTGGCCCCAAGAACAAACTTTTAAAAAATATTATTCTAAACAATTTTTATTTATTATTATTATTTAATTTGATATAGGGCATTTAACTCATGAGAGAGGGAGTGAGAGACATGAGAAAATAAGCCATCAGGGGGAGGCCACGTGGGAGTCTAGTGCACAACTACCATGCCACCTGCTGGCCTCAAGCTTTTATTGTTCATTAGACAGAGTAGGCAAAATGAAGTATCATTGTCATTTGGATTCTCTTGTTTTTCCAAAGCCATCAACTGTATTAATCACTCAAAAATCTTCTGTTTTTATTGTGGCAGCATATATTGTTATATGCGTGATTTATGTTCGCCACTACACAGTGATTTTGTTTCTTCATTTCTATTTTTGCAAAGAAACTGCCATACTTTGTTCCTGTTCATTCATTTAGAAGGCTATTAGTGATAAATGAATTACACATGTTTTTCCAGCAAATTTCCAATATTAGAATTCAAAGACTAATGCAGAATGCTCTACACTTTTGGCAAAGTATCAGTGAGACTATACAACAGTGAGAGGCAAAAAATATTTTGGCCTCATATATGAAATTCCTTTCAATGATGTGTATGTGTGTGTTCATGCATACTATTTAGAGAATACATTTTTAAACATGACAGTTTTGGTCAAATTTCACAATTGATTAAGTCAGCTGTCTTTTCAAAAAGTGAAATGATGTGGTGTAAGGGCTATCTACAATAGATTTTGCTGTCCATCCCCATACTATCCCTCCAAAGTATAGGTAGAATTATTGGTAGAATTACTGTGTGTGTGTGTGTATACACACACACACACACACACACACACACATATATACATATATATAATTTATATATATATATAATTTATGCACACACACATGCACACACACACACACACAGATATATATATATATATATATATATATATATATATATATATATGTTGTTGAAAAAAAGGCACCATATCATTTCTTTGGAGAGTTTTTTTTTTTTTTTTTTTTTTTTTTTTTTGCTATAGGCTCATGCACTCGCCAGACAGACAGAGACAGAGAGATAGAAAGTGGTGAGAAATCACTCCCCAGGGGGGATGGCCAAGCCGTAATCCCTTCTCCTCCATTCTCCTCTCGGGATCTTGGGCACGCACGCGCACGTGCCCGGCGTGAGTTTAAGCCACTGGGTCCGGGACGTGAACTGCGGTCCGCTATGTGGGAGTCCAGCAACATAGTCATTACGCTAACTGCTGGTCCCAGGCACGATATCTTTTCTATGCAAAAATGCATCACAACTTTTCTGACACCCAATATTTGTGTGCCTTGCACAACCTGTGTTATATGTAGATATTTTCCTGAATAGTAAATGTAAATGAAATATATTAGTTTATTATTTAGTTTTAAAATATTGTTTCTGAGGCATGACCACAGTTATAAAATTTTTCATTTTAATATATACTTAGAATTATAGCTATTTAACTAGTATACAATATTGTAGCTAATATATTCAAAATATACTATTCATCTCAGTAAAGTGATTGAATGTTAATTAAAAGCTAAGCAATAATATAAAATATTATTTTAAAAATGAATATAGTATATTGATGATTGTATTAGTGCTCTAATGCTGCTGTAATAAATTACTGCAAATTTAGTGAATTCAAACAATGCAAATTTATTATCTTATGGTTCTGTAGGTTAGAAGTTGGATCTAGGCCTCATGATGCTGAAAGCAAAGTGTTGGAACCTCTTTCTGTGGGTTCCAGAGAAGAATGTGTTCTTGCTTATCCAAGTTTTCAGGGGTCTCACAAATTTCTTGGCTCCTGGTCCCCTTCTTCCATCTTCAAAGTCAGCAATGATGCCTTTCTCTGATCCTCCTTTTGCAGTTATATCTACCATTAACTCTCTTTTTCTGCCTGTATCTCCCACTTTTAAGACCTTGTGGGGAACTGACAGGTGGTGTGGTAGTTAGGCCACTGGACTCCCATATTGTCATCTGTGGTTCGAATCCTGGACCTGGCAACTTGCTTTCTCACTTTCCCTTTCTATCTCTCTGTCCCAGTCAAATTAAATAGAAATAATAAATAAATAAATAAATAAATAAATAAATAAAATGAAATATATAATTCTAAAAAGACCTCACCAAACCATTGTGATCAGATTGGGCCAACCAAGATAATACAGTATAATTTTCCTATCTCATGGTTCTCAGTCATACCTGTGAAGTCCCTTAACTACGTAAGTTAACGTATTCACAAGTACCAGTGATGAGGATGTGGACTGGACATCTTTTGTGGATTTGTGGTTGGCCTCATTCTGCTTGTCACAATGACAGGCATTGCATACTTTTAACCACTACTAATGAAATAACTCATGTGTCATTACTTTTGCATTAAACAAATGTTTTTCTTTAGGGAATTTATAAATTCCAAGCTTCTCATGTGAAATCGGTGTAAAACATACAAACACATATCTGGCAAAGTAATTCTTAATGTTATGATGATTAGAATACAGATATTGTGATTACAGATAATTAGAACATTTAATTTAAGAAATTTATTATGGATGAATTAAATACTTTACAGAACAAATATCCTGTGTCCCAACATGTCTATCACTAGTGACATTTATCACATATGTGCATAAACACTGTAATTTGTTTATTTTATTGATCAGATTAACTGAATGATTAAGATTTACTCAATTTATGATGCATCATCATAGTGAATAACTTCAATGTTTTATAGCTATTTTGATAATTATAAAAGTGTTTAAATTTACTGTAGGAATATGTAAAATATTTGATTTTTATTCGTGTTCATTATTTAAAACTATACAAATCTCAACAATACTAAGTTATTGACATTGATAGGTCTTAATGTTTGTTTTAAAAAAACCATTATTGTGTCCTATTATTCACAAAACGATTTGTTGGCAAAATTCAATTTAAGTTCTTATAGTCTCGTGGATTACAGGCATATTATTTCCAGTTTTTGTCTATGCAGAAGATCTCAACATGTACCAGGTGCCACCATTTGTGTGTTTTATCCCAGGGCTCTAAAGTCTTTATATTTGAGCGACCTCCTATTTCTTCTTTTTTCTTTTATTTTCTTCTTCCTCTTTTTCTTAATTTCCAGAGGGCACATGTGCTTGCTAGAGAGAGAGAAAGAAGAAAGATAGAGGGAGAGAAAAAAAAATAAACATCCTCTAATGGAACATAGTCATGCTGTAATTATTTCCACTTTTCCATTCTATTGGGATTTGGGGCATGTACACACATATGCCGAGAATGTTTTTCTTTCTTTTCTTTTCTTTTTTTTTTTTTAAAGTTTTACCTTAGGGCACATGTGCTTGCTGGGGAAAGAAAGAGACACACACACAGAGACAGTAAGAGGGAAAGTGAGAAATCATTCCCCAGGGAGGATGGCCACACTGTAATCCTTTCTCCTCCATTCTCCTCCTGGGACTTGGACACACATGCACACTCACCTAGCATGACTTTCAAGCTACCAGGTCTGGGACTTGAATTGATAGTCAGTTATGTAAGAGTCCAGCGATGTAACCAGTACTCCATCTCTTGGTCCCAAACTCCAGCATGTTTTTCAAGCTGTCAGGACCAGAATTTGAACTGCTGAGGACTATAGGTGTCTAGCACCCTTAACTGTTAGGCTACAGGTATGACCAGGAGAGCTCCTTCTTAATCAGAAAGTATTATAAAAAAATACATAAATAAATAGAATCAGAAAATATTATCACCCTCCAGGCCTTGGCATGAACTTTACATCAACTTAGAAGCTTACAATAACTATCACCATACACCTGTATTTATGAACATTCATGAATTTACTAGGAAAGAAAATAGAAACTACTTTTGAGCCTCTATTATATGTCGAGAATGGCTTTGGTCCCTTTTACCTTCTTCTCTTATTTAACTCTTGCAACATCTCATTAATTTTTTTTTTTTTTTTGGAGAGGTTTTTGCTATAGGGCGCATGCGCTCGCCAGACAGACAGAGAGAGACATAGAGACAGAAAGCGAGAAATCACCCCCCAGGGGGGATGGTCACGCCGCAATCCCTTCTCCTCCATTCTCCTCTCGGGATCTTGGGCACGCACGCACACGCGCCCGGCGTGAGTTGTAAGCCACCGGGTCCGAGACGCGAACAGCGATCGACTACGTGGGAGTCCAGCGACATAGCCATTATGCTAACTGCTGGTTCCCATCTCATTAATTTTGAAAAACAAAATCAAAACTAGGTTTTTGTCTAAAGATATGCATTTAAAACTAGGTATTGTGAATGTGCACACTTTCAACATAAGTGATAAGTCAAAATTTCAAATATTATGGACCAACCAACATGAAAAACTTGACACGGAGATGGTTTTATTTTGCATTTTCTTTTGTGTTAGGAGCGGATCCCAGAGAGTCCTTCTCCTGCTCCCTCTCTAGAAGACAGTCATCGCCCCGGGAGCCAGACCTCTTCCCACCCCAGCAGCAGTGTGTCCAGCTCTCCCTCTCAGATGGATCACCATTCAGAGAGAATGGGTGAGTATCTTGCCTAAAACAAGTAATCTGAAGACATTCTTTTAGGAAATTACTCATTAGGTAATAAGGGAGAAAGTAACTAGGGAAGCTTATGCTTCCTTAATCTAAATGACTTTTGAAGTACTTTTATTATTTTTATTTTTTTTAAATTGTTAATGCAATGTGACCAAGAAAATGAAATGAGTTTGTTCCCTACAAAGGTCTTCCTTTACTGTATCACTGTCTCTTGTAGGAGCTGTATCATAGCATTAAAAAGAGTGTATGTTAGTTCCATATGTTACATAGCAGCTAGTATGATGCAATACATTTGTTCCATTCACAGCATCCTTTTGAATAAAAGATGGTAAAATATTAAGTAGTTTATCATTAAGAGTGATTAGTAAGAGAATCAATATAAAATTTTCCACAATCTCAAGAATTTAGATTACAGATATTTAATATGCATTTCCCTATGTGTGTGTATGCATATATGTGTGTGTATGTGTGTGTGTGTGTGTGTATATATATATATATATATATATATATATATATATAATTGTGTAATTGTCTCAGAAATCTTACGCATAGACACTATGATAGAACTTGGTGATGCATGATGCAGCATATTGGAAACTTGAATCTAGCCATAGATTCAACTGGCACTAACTAGTTATAACATCTTGAATATGTCACTTAAAACCATGATTTTCTTTACCTATTATTGCATGGAAATAATTATTGCCCAGCCTAATCAACTGGGTTATTGTGAAAGCCAAATGAAATAATATGCATAGAAACACTTGAGAAGTAAGGACTAGAGGAATAGTCACTGCTTTTCTCCATGTGACTTCACTTTGCTTATTACATCTGATTCTACTCAGGTTTACAGAAGTTACCAGGTACATTGAGAATAACAAATTCCCATTCAGTACTGTATATAATAATGATAGATTCAATTGAGCTAAGTAAAGTCTTCATTAACTTTCTATCCCTACACAGTTTAATTTCCTATGTATCCATTTCTTTTATGGAAAATGATTTCTGTTGTTCTTTCAGTTTTACTATTGAGATGTTCTTTATGTGAACTCTGAATTTTTACTGCTCATAATAATGATTGCTTCCAGTTTCTTTAAAATATTGTGCTTTTGTTGAAGGAGGAGAGAGATTTCAGGAATTAGAGAAAGTCTTAGATTCTGGATTATTTTTCTGGGTAAGGATGGAGACTATTTTTTTCCTTGTGGAAATTCTTCCAAGACTCAATCAATATTTATATACTGGTTGTGGCTCTTTAGCTTCAAAGCTTCAGAGTGAGCTAAGCAAGTCTGAAATCTGGTTCCACGTTATAATAACCTGAGAAGTTTTTATAAATGGATGTCCAGGCTTCACAATCTGAGTTTGACTTATTTTGTCTAGGATAGAGCCCGGGAAGGGGTGTTTTGTTTTGCTTTTCAGTATTTCCTTAGAAGGTTCTAAAGCTCAGCTAGGGTTAAGAATCAGAAAGTTAGAGCTTGAGGCTAATGGCCCTGAGGGAGTAAATTTAATTCAGGGCCAAAGTGACAGAGGTCTTATAGCTTTACAATGTTCTATGAACACAGACTCCCTGATTGTAAAAACATTGTGTACAAATGATTCAAGGGAGTCTGAGCAAGACAAGAGATCGATGATCATTAATGAATCAAGAAACTAAAGCACACATTATTCTGTTGGAATAATCTTTGCATTGATGAGGGTAGAGGAGGGAGATTGAGAGGAGGGAGGTATATAGAGAGAAAAAATTATTTTTTGAGTTCTAGGTAAAAGCAGAGCATATAGGGAAATACACTTGGTAATAAGTATAAGAGAATGAATAACTTACATCTTAAAATAAAATATTTCCAAAATAGTGTAATATCCTCAGCAAAATTCTTGATAACATAGTATATTTCTAATTCCACTGAAAGTAATTAGGCTCAGTATATACATTCAGTAATAGTCCAAGTAAGATAGTGTCCATAAATGAATAAAAATATTTGTTGGTTTTAGCTTTTCAAAGACCATATTTTATATAAAGCTATAAAATGTTTTAATAAAATATGAGTAAAGACAATGAAATTATAAACTCTAAAAATCAAGATGTTTTCCCTCTTTCAATAAAACTGTTTTGTAAAGAATCGCAGTAATTACCAGAAAGTTATTTTTTATCAACTAATCTTGCTGTATACAATATTTGGAAAAGCCTCCATGAAGTGAGTTAAATGCACAGTTATTTTAAACTCGTAATCTAATAAGTGGTAAATTATTTTGTGAAGCATTTTGGGAAATATGCTATTAATTATGGAGGCAAATAACTAATTTGCATATGTATTTTGAAGGAGAAATATTTAAAATGCTTAAAAGAAAATATATTGGCAATTATCTATGTAGTATATATTAATTATACTTTACAATCTGCACAGTTAAATAGCCTATTGAGTTTTAAATTATATGATCATCAGACAAACAAAAATCTTTCTACTGTTTTAGAAGTGGAAGTATATAAAATTCATGTTAGCTGTTATTAGAGACTATTAGTCATTTATATGATGCTTTCTGACTTTCTTTTGGGTTTTTTGCATAGAAAATTACTGTTCCATCTTTTATTTATAGTTATGATGCCCAACAATAGAGAGGAACTTATTGTTGATCAGGATAATGGACCAACCATCAAAAAATTCCAAAGGGATAATAAAGGTAAAATTATTTTTGCTTATTTAATATACATATAAAGACAGATACTAACCCAGTTAACATCCCAGTGTTGTATATTGCATCTACATTTTCCTAAATTAGAATAGATCCATACTGGTTTAGATATATTATTTTAGTAGTAAAAAAAACAAATTGTTTACCTGAAGCATGTTTATTTGGTGTTTTAGATTACATAACAACCTGAAATTTGCGCATATGGTTGGAAGCTCACTTTAAGCCTTTTTATTATACCCGTTCAGAGTCATCAGGCTCTCTTTGTATTCTATATGTATTTTACTAACTATGTTTAATGGCTTACTATTTAAAGGCTGTGTTTACAAAATCTGAGTTGTTTGTCATGGAGGAGAGCTGCTCCCCTCAACCCTGAATTTTTTGAAATGTATGGTAATTTAAACATTTCAAATGAAAGCTTAGAAAGTTAAACCATCAAGTATTTACTTGTATTACTGATAGATATGATCTCCACTTAGCTTTTGATCTGCCAAGGTATATATACCACATATGTACAGTATCCATTTTTTTGTCTTAGTATATTAGTTTAAAAAAAGGTAGGTTGAAAAATAATTTCAAGTGATTGTCTCCTCATATAAAAACTGAGGGCAACTTTGTTTAAAATGCTAAAAAGGTAAGAGAAAAGATAAATACATAATCATATGTTATCACCTATGCATTATTGCTGTTACCATGAATCCAACGGTAGCTAACATGTAATTTGTCAGATCATTAGATGGCCTGTATTTCCCCATAAGGTACATTTTTTCTGTCTCTACTAAAGACCTTTACAGTATAGAGAAAAAAGACTCCATGATCTGAAGAGTTAATGGACAATTTTTTCTTTCTTCTCTAGACTGAACTTGTTTCATAATTACCTCGTTGAGCATTTTAGTTGGAATTTGGAATAATGTATGATTTTAATTTCATTGATCCATGGTTGGTTTCCTTGCCACATGTTTAGTCTTTTCCTAGCCAGACACTGAAAGGCTATACCCTCTGGGGCTCCAAGATGGAAATGATTTATTTCAGAAGAGTTGTCAGTACGGAAGAAGTCAGGTTCAGTATATTAAACTGCCTAAATTCTTACACAGGTAAGGAGATTATATTTAAAAGATGAAGCTTCATTCACAACGCAGCAATAATTTGTTCCTGAGACCTCTTTCCCCACATCCCAGCTATTTGAAGGACAACCTGGGACTAAAAGCATCTTTTCTAGAAAAATCTCTAGCTGTACATGCCACATGTGATTCCATTGGAACTGCAAGCCCTATAAGTCAAAATGGCATTTAGGACTGGCCTGTGTGCTGCTGCGCTCAAGTATACACTGCTGTGTCTTATGAAAAATCAGCTGGAGCACTAGTACAGATGTACAGTAACTGATTTTCATAAAATACTCAGTGGTATGTACTGACATTTCTGAATCTCTTGCTGTGGAATGGCACAGTTTTATTCATTTCAATCAAATAGATTGGTCATACATCCTGATGAGGCCATTAATAAACAGGAGTGGCATATTGTTAAACTGTACCCTAATTATAGTAGAAAGTTTTCTTTAAAACAGGATTTTCTATGGCAGGTTCTACCAGTGATATTTGGGATAGTAAGACAAAATATGTTTTCCTCATCCAGATTTTAGTTATTAAAAGGGAACAAGTTGAAGTATAAGTCTCAACATTTATTCAGTATGACAAGTAAGCAGTTTACAGAACTTTGGCAAACATATGTTTTCACATCTGTCTTGAGTAATATCACCATGATTTTTAAAATGATTTATAGCTCTGGAAATTATAAAATGCCAACTTTGCTATTATGAGGAAATTTTCAGAAAATGAAGAAATAATATTAGAGTATGCTTCATATAGCCCACTCTTCCCTGCACCTTGAAAAATTGGGTGACAGTACAATGCATGTTTCAAATCACAACTTGCAATTTGCATTGGATTTGAATATGTGGGCATGTAAAAGTCTATATGATTGGGATCAGCAGATGACATAGCAATTATGTTAGTGGACTCCCAAGTGGCTGGCTGTGGTTATAGTCCCAGACTGGTGGCTTGAAAATCACATGGAGTGTGTGTACATGTGTGCCCAAGAACTCAGGAGGAGAAAAGAGGGAAAGAAATTGCAGGGTGGCCATCCCCCCAGGGGGTGATTTCTCACTTTCCCTCTCATTATGTCTGTCTGTCTGACTGTCTAGTGAGTGCATGTGCCCTAGGGCAAAAACTTCTCATTAAAAAGAAAAAGTCTTTATGATTTTAGTTTTTCTAAAAGTGATGTCCATTTAGACTATGTCCAGAATGAATGATTTACCACAAGTATTTTAATTAAACTGGTTAGTCATATCAAGACTTTGAGACTTTGACTCTATTTTTCTACAGATTTTTGTCAAACAATTGATTAGATGAATTGTTGAATTGTATGTTACAACAGCATGTTACATTTTTTGAGTGATTTTTGCTATAGGGTGTGTACTTATCAGAGAGAGAGAGAGAGACAGAAAGTGAAAAATCACCCCCTGTGGGGATGACCACACCACCATCTCTTCTCCTCCATTCTCCTCTCAGGATTTTGGATATGCATGCATACACGCATGGTGTGTTTCAAGTCTCCAGGCCCAGAACTCGAATTGTGGTTGACCATGTGGGAGTCCAGTGATTTAACCATGATGCCATCTGCTGGTTCGGTGTCACATGGTTTTAAACAGTAAATTTTGGGCTTCTTTAGAGCAGTTGAGAAGATCCACTATACTTTACCCATGTGGAAACAAAGGCTTAAAGCAAAACCCTGTTCCTTAGGCAGCCACTAGTTTCTCCAGTTACTGGCAGAAACAGGGATCTTTTGATATTGTGTATTTAGTGTTAAATGTATTTATTGAAAGTTTTCCATGTGTACAATGCTGAAAACAAACTGATATCAAATCTGGTCTGCTATAGAAACAGTGGAATAATAAATTTATCATCCAACCCAGCTTGAGTCCATCATGATCAATTTTAGATTTTAATTTTAATCCAATCCAAAGGCTATAAATGAACAGCTAATAGTTTTAACTCTCTTCAATAATAGAAATCTGAAGTATAGGTCACCTGTAATAAAGTATTATCATATTTCTATTTATGAAACAGGAATGAATTTCAGTTTAGGGGAAGATTTATGCTATATATTGTCACTGTAGTAATGTAAATATTCTCTTGTTAAATAGAAGTATCTTTTTGTTCCTCTATTTCACAGTCTTAGATATTGCATGAAATCTATCAGATCTAATGACACTTTAAGCTATTCAGACGTTTGGAAGTGATTATTAACCCTGGTTAAAATGGGAAATATATCTCCTATATGTCAAATACGTTTAACTTAGAAAGACTAATTTATTGGAACAATTAAAATACAAACATTACAAATAATCTTTATGATAAAATATAAAAAGAAATATAATACATTCGATTTTGTAGATTTTATGCGTTTCAGTAATTTTAAATTAAAATGAAACCAGGACCGTATCTTACTGGAGATTTTCTTTGAATTACTTTCATTATCAAACTTTTTATTTAGAAACAATTGTAAATTAGCAATAAGTTGCAAAATGAATTCAAGGAGACCCCTTGTGTTCTTCACCCACTTTCTCTCAGTGACATGAACGTAGTTCAATGTCAAAATCAGTAAATTTACATTGGTACAATCCACAGGCCTTATTTAAATTTCACCAGTTTTATACATGCTCACTAGTATACATTTTTCCTTTAAATTTTATTTTTTTGCTCTAGAGCATGTGCACAAGAAAGGAAGAGAGAGAAAGTGAGAAAGCATCCTCACAAGGGGTATGACGATACCACAATCCCTTCTCCTGTCAGGATTCAAGGCTTGCATGTACACTCGTATATTTTTCTTTTCCTTTCCTTTCCTTTCCTTTCCTTTCCTTTCCTTTCCTTTCCTTTCCTTTCCTTTCCTTTCCTTTCCTCTCCTCTCCTCTCCTTTCCCCTCTCCCCTCTCCTTTCCCCTCTCCCCTCCCCTTTCCCCTCTCCCCTCCCCTCCCCCCTTTCCCCTCACCCCTCCCCTCTCCCCTCTCCCCTCTCTTCCCTTCCCTTCCCTTTCCTTTCTCTTTTCTTTTCTTCTATAGCCAGCAACTTTTTTTTTGAATGTTACATATACTATTTAAATGTTACGTATACTATTCTCAAGGAACATCTGATGATATACTTTACAACACAGTAGGTGTCAAAGTATGTTTAACACATAATTTCTTCAGATACCTCCCCTTTCTAAATTCCAAATGGAAGAAATGAAAGTGCGATATAAAGACTGGCAAATGCATATTCTATCTTTGGCAAGCTTGTACAAGCCCTATTGTAAATGTAATGTAAAAGAATTGTAAAATAGGAACGTCTTCAATTTATGAAGCACGATTCAGAACTGCTGCTTCTTGAGTGTGTTCTTCTTTTAAGGTATTAATCTTTTCTTTTCCTGGAGGACTCTGTAGCTTAGAAATTTCATCGTCAGAAGCACTAATTGGGCCATTTATTGTCTTTTCTGAAGGAACATACTCTTTAATCGTATCTTTTGCCAGTGTATTTTTCAAGCCACTGTTTCTGGGACTTGAACCACAAAGTTGACCACATAGGATCCAACTGCCCTAACTGCCACGCCATAAGCTGGCTCTGTATTTTATCACATGTGTAAATTTATGAAATTATCACCATAATCAAGATGTAGGATCATTCAATAATCACAGGATTATCTCTCCTGCTATTCTTTTCTTGTTTCACCCATTCTCTCCCCTTCATGGTCCATAATCCTTGAGAATCACTAATCTGTTATCCATTTCTACTAATTCCATTATGCATTACAAAAATATTCTATACATGGAAACATTTCTTTGGAGATTGACTTTTTTTACTGAGCATAATTCCCTTAATATTTGTTCAAATCGTAGTATAAGTCAGGCTTTCTTTTTATTTTCTTTTTTTGTTGAGTGTTACTCCACACTATATACCATATAGGCAAGAACTACATGGTATATAACCATTTATCCATTGTAGGACATCTCATTGTTTCCTGTTTCTGCCTTTTATGAATAAAAGCTCTGTGAACAGTCAGTTACAGGTTTTTTTTTTTTTTTTTTTTTTTTTTTTGTGAATATAAATTTACTTTTTTTTTGGAGAGGTTTTTTTTGCTATAGGGCGCATGCGCTCACCAGACAGACAGAAAGAGACATAGAGACAGAAAGCGAGAAATCACCCCCCAGGGGGGATGGTCACACCGCAATCCCTTCTCCTCCATTCTCCTCTTGGGATCTTGGGCACGCACGCACACGCGCCCGGCGTGAGTTTTAAGCCACCGGGTCTGGGACGCGAACCGCGGTGGACTACGTGGGAGTCCAGTGACATAGCCATTACACTAACTGCTGGTTCCCCTAAATTTACATTTTTGAAACAAGAATATAGTTGCTGGGTCATATGGTAAATGTGTGTTTTGACTGATAACAGAGTGTCAAACTATTTTTCAGTGTGACTACCATTTTCTTATTCCCAATATCCATATATGAGTAGTCCAATTTCTCCACATTCTTGCCAGCATTTTGTTCTGTCCCTATTTAATTTTTAATTTTACTTGTTCTCATAGGTGTGAGTTTTTATTTGTGGTGTATACTTTCTTTGATGAAATGTTTCTCATGTTTTTTTTTTTTTTTTTTTTTTTTTTTTTTGCCCAGTTTCTAACTGATTTCTTTTTTTTTATTATTATTGAATATTGAGAGCTCTTTATATGTTCTAGAAACATGTCTTTTTTCATATATGTGGCTTACATATATTTTTCTCACTCCTTAACTTGTTTTTAAATTTCCTTGAAAGGGTCTTATGCAGAGTAAATTTTTAAAAATTTTAATGAAATCCAATTTATCATTTTTTATGAGACATTTAGTATCAAGTATATCTCTTCACCTATCCCTAGACCCTGAAGATTTCCTTCTATGTTTTTCAGTAAGTTTTACATTTTACATTTATGGCCATGTTATCATGGTTAAGAGGGTGTTTTCTCTTTCCCCTCCATAACCATCTGTTGGAAAGGCTGTACTTCTGCTTTAAGTACTTTTCTCAAAACTCAGTAATGTGTTCTTGTGCAGGGCTATTTCTGGGTTCTTTATTATGCTTAATTATTTATATAACTATTCCTCCACCAATACTCCAGACTTAATTACTGAAAGTCTATAACAAGCTTTAATATCAGGTAGTTATTCTTCCTTTTCTAGCCTTATTTTTAAAGGTTCATTTGTGCCAGTCCTAGAACTTGTGCCTTTCCATGTATGCTAGAATAAGCTACTCAATGTTCACAGAAATTATTGCTGGGATTTTAACAGAAATTCCATCAAATCTATTGATTAGTTAGAAGACATTTGACATCTTTCCTATGTTGTCTTACAATCCATTGAACACAGTTCATCTTTCCATTTGTTTATTATTATTTTTTCAATTTTTTTCCATTAGCAAATTTAACTTTTGGCATACAAGTCTTTACAAGTTTTGTTAGACTTATATGTAAGTATCTCATTTTATGAATAAAAATGGTTTTCTATTTTAGTTACCTCCTTTCTTAACATATAGAAATATTAATTTTGATGGCCGACAGGTGCTCTGGTGGTTAAGGGCTCTGGACTCCTACATGGCTGACTGTGGTTCAAGTCCTGTACCTGGTGGCTTACTTTCTCTCTCTCTCTCTCTCTCTCTCTCTCTCTCTCTCTCTCTCTCACACACACACACACACAGACACACACTGTCCCTCTCTGGTCAAATAAAATTAAATAAATAAAGTTCAATAAAATAATTCTTTAAAAAAGAAATATCATAAATTTTTATATGTTAATCTTATAAACTACAATTTTACTGAACCTTATTTGTTAGGTTTGGGAGAGTTTTGTTTGTTTTTTAATCCTTGAGATTTTCTACATTTTCTTCATGGTCAATTAGTCCATGCCATTTGCAAATAGAGACAGTTTTATTTCTCTTTTTTAAAAATATGTATGCCTTTTCTTTCTCTTTCTTGCATTATTTTGCTGGCTAGGACATTCAATCCTATGTTGAGCAAGAGTGGTGAAAGTAAAAATCCTTGACTCATTTCTGATTTTAAGAGGAAAATATTCAGCTATAAATTATTTTGCATATATTCTTTGTAATATTGAGAAAATTTTTTTATTGCTAACTTGCTGATTATTTTTCCTCTCTATGTATTGGCTTTTATCAAATGCATTTTCTGCATCTATTGATAGGATATGATTTTTCTTTTCTAGCACATCAATTTGATACAGTTCGTTGACTATTTTCCAGTGTTAAATCAGTCTTGAATACCTGGAATAAATCACATTTAATAATTTAATATAATTTTTAATAGATTGTTGGATTTCATTTGTTAATTTTTTGGGGGAGTTTTACACCTATGCTTAGAAGGAATATCGGCCTGCTGCCCTGGTTTTGCAATGGCATATTTAATAATAGAGTAACATTGGCCTTATAAAATAAAATGGGAAGTGTTCTATTTTCTATTTTCAGGAAGATATTATAAATAATTGGTACTAATTCCTTTTATTTTTAAAAAAATTTTATTTCTTTCTTTTTCAATTTCTTTTATACATTCAATCACATGTTACTTAGTTTACAAAGAGAATATTCCAACATGTGTACATTTCTTTTCTTTCTTTTTTTCTGTTTTTTGAGAGGTTTTTCGCTATAGGGCGCTTGCGCTCGCCAGACAGACAGAGAGAGACACAGAGACAGAAAGCGAGAAATCACCCCCCAGGGGGGATGGTCACGCCGCAATCCCTTCTCCTCCATTCTCTTCTTGGGATTTTGGGCACGCACACACACGCACTCGGCGTGTTTTAAGCCACCGGGTCCAGGATGCGAACCGTGGTCGACTACGTGGGAGTCCAGCGACATAGCCATTATGCTAACTGCTGGTTCCCAACATGTGTACATTTCTTACCAGTCCAGTTGATAATACTATAAAGTTATCTTCGATAGATAATAATCCATTTCTTTGCCCCATAAATGACTTGCCTCTCTATTTTTCTCCTTAATGTCTTTCCTCAGACTCTACTCCTTCACCTGCCTTCTTCCCACACTGTATCTGGTATTCACAACCATTTACTACGTTGCTATAACCTTTAGTCATTCAGTTTCAGCCACAGACTGTGGACACTTGGTATATGTTAAGTGGTGATATACGATATCTCTCCTTCATAGTTTGTCTTGCTTGACTCAGCAGTAAATTTTCCATATTCATCTACTCTCTGTCAAAAGCCAGGATCTTGTTTTTTATGGCTGAGCAGTATTCCATAGAGTTTATGTGCCACAGTTTTTCAATCCATTCATCTGTTTGTGGACATTTGGGTTGGTTCCATGGCTTGGCAATTGTGAATAATGCTGCAATAAACATTGATGTGCAAGCACTTTTCCAGTTAAGAATTCTTCTGTCCTTTGGGGAGATACCAAGGAGTGGGACTGCAGTATTATATGGTAGTTCTATGTATAAATCTTTGAGAAATCTCCAAATGGTTCTCCACAGTGGCTGGACTAATTTCCATTCCCACCAGCAGTGTAGGATAGTTCCCCTTTCACCACACTCTGGCCAGCACTTAATCTTTTATTTATTTTTTTATCTTAGTCATTCTGACTGGGCTTAGGTGGTATCTCATTGTGGTTTTGATCTGCATTTCCCTTACAATGAGGGGTATTGACCATTTTTTTTCATTTGCCTTTTGGCTATTCATATGTCTTCCTTAGAGAGTGGTTTATTCAACTCGTTCTCCCATCTTCTAATAGGGTTGATCATATTTTTTTGGAACAGCTGCTTGAGTTCCTTGTGTATTCTGGTTATCAGTCCCTTATCTGACTCATAGTTTACAGAAATATTTTCCCATTCTGAGGGATGTCTATTCACACTAATTACTGTGTATTTTGCTATGCAGAAACTTAGTTCCACTTGTAATTCCACTTGTCTATTTTTAGGATTATTAACTGTGCTTTGGGAGGTTTTATTTAAGAAGTCTTTGCCTACCCCAATGTCTCCCAGAGTTTCCCCAGTGGTTTCCAGCAGCAATTTTATAGTTTGAGATCTTAGGTTTAGATCTTTGATCCACCTTGAGTTGATTTTTGTCAACAGTGAGAGGTAGGGGTTCAGATTAATCTTTCTGCAGGTGGATATCCAGTTTTTCCAGTACCATTTGCTAAAGAGGTTTTCCTTTCCCCACTGGATTGTCTGGTACCCTTTGTCAAAGATCACTTGGCTGTATGTCTGGGAGTTTATTTGTGGGAATTCCATTTGTTCCATTGGTCCACCTATCTATTTCTGTGCCAATGCCATTCTATTTTAATTACCACAGCTTTGTAGTGTATTTTGTGGTTAGGGAGTGAGATACCACCCACTCCACTCTTCTTGTGCAGGATTGCTTTGGCAATACGAGGTATTTCATGATTCCAGAAAAATTGTATGATATTTTTTTCTAGGTCTGTGAAGAATGTTCTGGCACTTTGATTGGAATTCTGTTAAATATGTAGATTAATTTGTATATAATTGCCATTTTGATTATATTAATTCTTCTAATCCAGGAACAAGGGATGTCCTTCCACTTTTTTATGTCATTTTCAGTTTCTTTTTTTAGTTTCTCATAGTTCTCCTTGTGGAAGTATTTAACTTCTTTGGCTAGATTTATTTCTAGGTATCTTATACTTTTTGTGACAATAGTAAGTGGAATTTATTTTTTCAGTTCTGTCTCAGTCTGCCTGCTGTTCGTATATAGAAGTGCTATAGATTTCTGTTTGTTGATTTTGTATCCTGCAACTTTACTGTATTCATGTATTAATTCCAGGAATTTTTTTTTTTTGAGAGTTGTTTTTTTTTTTTTTTTTTTGCTATAGAGCGCATGCGCTCGCCAGACAGACAGAGAGAGACAGAGAGATAGAAAACGAGAAATCACCCCCCAGGGGGAATGGCCACGCCGCAATCCCTTCTCCTCCATTCTCCTCTCGGGATCCTGGGCATGCACGCACATGCGCCCGGCGTAAGTTTAAGCCACTGGGTCCGGGACGCGAACTGCAGTTGATTACGTGGGAGTCCAGCGACATAGCCATTACGCTAACTGCTGGTCCCAATTCCAGCAATTTTTAAATGGATACCATTGGGTTTCTATGTATACCATCATGTCATCTGCAAATAGAGATAGTTTAATCTCTTCTTTTTTTATTTAAATGCCTTTTATTCTGTTCTCTTTTCTGATTGTATTGGCAAAGACATCCACTACTATATTGAAAAGGAGTGGAGAAAGTGGGCATCCTTGTCTTGTACCAGTTTTTAGTGGGAAAGCTTTCAGCTTTTCTCCATTTAGAATGATGTTAGCTATGAGTTTTTCATAGATAGCTTTTATTGTGTTGAGAAATGATCTTTTTATGCTGATTTTGCTGAGAGTCTTGATCATGAAGGGACGTTGTCTCTTATCAAATGCTTTTTCTGCATCAGTTGATATGACCATATGATTTTTATCTTTCTTCCTGTTAATATGGTGCATTACATTTATGGTTTTACGCATGTTGAACCAAGCTTGCATCCCTGGAATAAAGGCTACCTGGTCATGATGTATAATCTTTTTTATATGTTATTGGATACGATTTGTTAGTATCTTGTTGAGAATCTTTTCATCTCTATTCATCAGAGATATTGGCCTATAGTTTTCCTTCCTTGTCTTGTACTTACTTGTTTTAAGAATAAGAGTGATGGAGGCTTCATAAAATGAATTCGGGAGATTATTGCCCTTTTTGATCTTTAGAAATAACTTGAGAAGAATAGGGGTTAACTCTTCTTGCAAAGTTTTGTAGAATTTAGAGGTGAAGCCATTAGGGCCAGGGCTTTTCTTTGTTGGGAGGTTATTTATTACTGATGCGATCTCCTGGCTTGCTATGGGCCTATTCAGACTTTCTATATCCTCCTGGCTCAATCTTGGTGGATTATATGTGTCCAGGAATTTGTCCATCTCATCAAGATTTTCTCTTTATTTGGCATATAGTTGTTCATGTTATCCTCAAATGATGTTTTGAATTTCTATTATGTCTGTTGTTATATTGCCAATCTCATTGCAAATTTTATTTACCTGGTTCCTTTCTCTCTTCTTCATAAGTCTCTCTAGTGGGGTATCGATTTTGTTTCTCTTTTCAAAGAACCAGCTTTCATTTATTTTCTGTATAGTTCACTTGTTTTCTATTTCATTTATTTCTGCTCAGATCTTTATTATTTCTTTTCTCTGGGAGTTTTTTGGATTTTTTTGCTGTTGCTTTTCCAGTTCTCTGAGGCATGATGTTAGGTAATCCATTTGCCTTCTTTCCATCTTCTTCTTATATGCACTAATTGCTATGAACTTCCCTTTTTTGATTGGTTTTGCAGTGTCCCAAAGATTATGGAGACTCCTTTCTTCATTGTCATTGGCCTCCATGAATCATTTTATCTCAGTCTTAATTTCTTTAGTAGTTGTGACATCATTCAAGAGTAGTTTATTTAGTTTCCATGTATTTGTGTATTTTTGAGAATTTCTCTTGAAATTAAAATCAAGTTTAATTCCATCGTGGTCAGAGCAGATGCTGGACATAGTTTCTATGCCTTTGAATCTGTAGAGGCTTGCTTTGTGCCCTATCATGTGGTCAATCTTCAAAAAGGTTCCATGTGGGGATGAAAAAAAGTGTATCTCATAGTTTTTAGGTTGAAAGTTCTATAGACGTCTGTTAAGTCCATTTGATTTATGGTACCATTTAGATCCTTTTTCTTTTTACTTATTTTTTGTCTAGATGATTTGTCCAGAGGAGATAGTGGGGTGTTGAGGTCTCCAGCAATTAGTGTGTTGCAGTCTATCTCTCCTTCTAGATCTAACAGTCTTTTCTTCACATATTTGGGTGCTCCTGTGTTATGTGCACAGATATTTATAATCGTGATATCTTCTTGATGAATTAACCCTTTTACTACAATATAGTGCCCTTCTTTGTCTCTTAGAACAGTTTTTGTTTTAAAGCCTATTTTGTCAGAAATTAGTATTGTGACTTCAGCTCTTTTTTGGTTCCCATTTTTGTGGAATAAGTTTGTCCAGCTCTTCACTTTCATTCTATGTGTTTTAATCCACGAGATGTGCTTCTTGTTGGCAACAGATAGAGGGTTTCTGTTTTTTTTATCCATTCAGCTAGTCTGTGTCTCTTGTTTGGAAAATTGAATCCATTAACATTCAATGTTATTATCGATATTACCAGCCTTGTCCCTACCTTTAAGCTGGCCATTGTCTTGCTTGTCTCTAATTCCCTTACTTCTGGCTGTTAATTCTTTAGTTTTCCTGGAACAGGACTCTCTTCAGAGTTTCTTGAAGAGTTGTTCTGGTGTTGACAAATTCTTTCAGGTTTTGTTTGTTTGAGAAGACATTAATCTCTTTTTTCCCATATGAAGGATAATCTTACTGGATATAATAATCTTGGGTGAAATTGCTTCTCTCTTAACACTTTTAATATGTCTTCCTATTCTTTCCTTGCTTGCACTGTTTTTGTTGAAAGGTCCAGTGTTAACCTGATGGGATGACCTTTTAAGTCACTTGTTGTTTCTCTCTTGCCAATTTTAGTACCTTGTCTTTATCTGTGGTTTTGGCCAGTCTGGCAAAGATGTGCCTTAGGGAAGATCTTCTTGGCTTGATTCTATTTGTAATCCTTTGTATTTCTTGGGTCTTGATGTGCGAGTGCTTCTTTAGACTTGGGAAGGTTTTTTCCAGGATTTCATGGAATACATTTCCCATGCCCTTATTAGTTCCTTCACCTTCTGAGATACCAATTATTTTGATGTTTGGACTTTTAATGGAATCTAGTATTTCTCATGTATTATCCTCATTTTTTTTTGTCATCTTCACTATCATTTTGGTAGTTTTTTCTAGGTCAAACGTTTTATTTTCAGCATAGTCTAATTGACTTATAATACTTTCGAGAGAGTTTTTGATTTCCCGTATTATAAACTTCATCTCTATTAGTTCCATGTGATTCTTTCTTATAGTGTCCATTTCTTCTTTCATATCATGGAAGGCTTCCTAATCTTCTGTAATTTGTTGTCTCTTTTCTGTTCCAACTTATACAATTTTGTCATCATGAATGTTCTAAATTCTTCCTCTGACATTTTGGTAACATCTGTTTTTTTCAAGATATAGAGGGGAGTTATTGTGTTCTTTTGATGGGGACATATTTCCTGGTTTATTCAGACCTGAGACTCTTCTACTTCTAGTCATTGGTAGATGTATTCACTTTTGGATATGCTTTTGGAGAATGTTCTTTGACTGGGAACAAGTGTGCTTCCCTTTTGCTGTGGACTGATATGTGCTGACCTCTCTCTTCTGCTGTGTTTAGTAGTGTGGTCTCCATGGGAAGAGTTCTCTATTCAGGTGTCTGAAGAGAAGTTTGTTAAGTAAAAGGGAGAATTCCAGGGAGCCTCACAATACTAGGGTATTTGAAAACTGTGACTCTAGACCTTTCTAGCCCCTTTTGGTATATGAAGGATAAGCAGGAGATGATAATATAAGAGGGAAGACAAAAGAGTATGAAAGAGAATAAAGAAAAATCACGCACCACACACTAGAGGCACGCAATTTTGCCAGGGGGCTGGAGATAGAAGTGGGCTCTGCTGGAGAGCTGGGGGCAGTCTTGTGTGGTAAGGAGAAGTAGGAAATTAACCAAAGAAAGAAGAGGAGGAGAAAAGCAAGCCTACCTTGCTGACACTGGGGGCTATGTGCTTGGGGAAGCTGGAACTGGGGTCAGGGGCCAGTGATAGGCCCTGCTTCAGTGTTCTTTAGGCCAGGGTGCTGGAGATGGAAGTAGGCTCTGCGGGAGAGCTGGGGGCAGTCCTTGCTGATGGAGAGGCTCTGGGATTGGGGGAGCTGGAGCTGGGGCGGGGGCCAGTGACAGGCCCTGCCTCAGTGTCCTTTAGGCCAGGGCGCTAGAGATAGAATTAGGCTCTGCTGAAGATCTGGGGGCAGCCCTGTAGAGTAAGGCTAAGTAGGAAATTAACAAAAGAAAGAAGAAGAGAAGAAAAACAAGCCCACCTTGCTGACACTGGGGGCTCTGGGGTTGGGGAGCTGAAGCTGGAGCTGGGGGCAATTGACAAGCCCTGCCTCAGTGTTCTTTCAGCCCAGGGGGCTGGAGAGGGAAGTGGGCTTTGCTGGAGAGCTGGGGGCAATCCTTGCTAACAAGGAAGTGCTCTAGGCTTTTGGGAGCTGGAGCTGGGGCCAGGGGCCAGTGACAGGCCCTGCCTCAGTTTCCTTCAGGCCAGGGAGCTGGAGATGGAAGTGGGCTCTGCTCACTAATTTCTTTTATATTCTTGGTGGAATTATTCGATGAAACCACCTATGCACAAATATTTCATTTTTGGGAATTTTTATTATCCTGAATTTAATTTCCTTAATAGTTATATGAATATTAAGAATATTTTTTTAAGGTTGGGCAAGTATCAGTAATTTGCACTTTTTAAAGAATTGCTCTATTTCACTTAACTTGCTGAATTTATGTGTTTATTATTGATTATGCTATTCTCTTATCATTTTAATGTAGTAGCATCTACTATTTGAATACCAGTATTATTAATAGTAAATTGTGTTTCTCTTTGTTTTTGTCATTCTAGCTATAGGTTAATATTTTATTATTCTTTTCATAGAAATATCTTTGTCTCTGTGTGTAAATTTTTCATTATTTTATCCACTCACAATTTTATTTATTTCTGCCATTATATTTATTATTTCCTTTTTATAATATTGGTTTCATTTTGCTCTTTTTTTCCTACCTTTTTAAGGTGAAAGCTTAGAAAATTGATTTGATCAGTTTCCTTTTTTCTCCTAATGCAAGTGTTTAGTACCATACAATTTCTTCTCAATACTATTTTACTCAGGCCAATAACTTTAATATGGTGTATTTTAATTTTCATTCATTTCAAAGTATTTCATAAATATTTATTTATACATTTTCTCTTTGTTGTTTCCCTCTCTTCCATATAGTCAAAGGTTCCTTCTTTTTTTCTAAACCTTATTTATTTATCTATTTATTTTATGAGAGAGAGAGAAGCAGACATCCTCAACAGTGTCACATTCCTTCTCAGCCAGCCAAGATCACAGGCATGCACATGCACCCAATATGAACAAGTTGACCTCAGAACTAAATCCTGTTTTTTCACTAGGCTTCCAGCACTGCAGAAAGGTGTGCATGCTATTGCTGTGCCACCACAGCTGAGACAACATTTCCTTTTTGTTTAGATACTTTTTTTAAAAGCCATTCTTTTAGGTTAGGTCTGCTGGCTGCAAATTCTCTTAGTTTTCATTCATCTGAGAATATTTTCATTTCCTCCTGTTTCTTGAAGGATATTTTCACTGAATGCAAAATATTGATTTAATATACCTTTTTTTAGTACTTGAACATTTGTACCATTTCTCTCTGGTCTCCATGATTTCTAAGGAGAAATCCACTGTTATTCGAATACTTTTTTTCCCTGATAGCCATTGTGTTGCTTCTCTGGCTGATTTCAAGATTTAAAAATTCATATTTAGTTTTAAAAGTTTGCTTTGATATGTCTTACTGAAGATTTATTTGAATATTTTCTGTTTGGGATTTACTTAGCCTCTTGAATCTGTAAGTTATAAAATATTATGTTTGCTGTGTTTTTTATTGGGTTGTCTGACAAGTCATAATGCAATGTCAGCAGATGGTCCTGGATTCTCCCATGGTCAACTGCTGTTTGAGTCCTGGACCTGGTGGCGTGAAATTCACTCAGGCGTATGTGCACGTGTGTGTGAGTGTGTGTGTGTGTGTGTGTGTGTGCACCCAAAATCCAGAGAGGATTGTGGAGTGGCCATCGCCACTTGGGGGTGATTTCTTGCTTTCTGTCTCTCTGTGTCTCTGGATAGTACACGCACCCTATAGCAAAAATCTCTCTCTCAAAAAAAAAGTCATGATGTATTTTTGCATAGAAAAAATAAGTCATGACTTTTCTGAAAATCCAATATTTTTATTTAGTTTTTGACAAATTTGGGAAGGTTTCAGGCCTTATTTCTTTTAATATATTTTTCAACCTTACTCTCTCATCTCGTTCTGGGACTGTAATATGACACAAAAGTCTTATCTTGTGTCATTGTTACACACACATCTGTGACTCTTTGTCTTTCTGTTTTTCAAGTACATTTTCTTCCTGCTTTTCAAACTGAGTAATTTCTAGTTTTCTGTCTTTAAATTTACTGATTCTTTTCTTTGCCTTCTCCAGTCTTCTGTTGAGGCTACCCACTATGTTTTGAAATTTTTTATTGTGGTTTTCAGTTATAAAATTTTTGTTTGTTTCCTCCTCACTGTATTTCTTTGCTGTGACTTTCTATTCTTTCACTCATTTCATACATCATTGTAATTGCTCATTGAAGCATGCTTATGAGGGCTGCTTTAAAATACTTTTAGATAATTCCAGTATCTGTGGAAAATTGGTGTTGGTGGCTGCTTGTTGTCATTTGTCATTCAAATTAAGATATTCCTGATTCCTGGTTTAACAACTGACTTTTGATTGAAACCTCGACATTTCAGTTGTTGTGAGACTTTGGCTCTTATTTAAATTATGGATTTTTTTTCAGACTTTTGGTACAATCACAGTGGTCAGACTTCTCTTCTTTCTTCTTCTCCTTTTATAAAATTTGTCAGAGAGCATGTGCATTCTCCAGAGATGTAGAAAGAAATAGAGACAATGAGACACCTTCTTTGGGGCATGGTCACACTGCAATCCTTTCTCTTCCATTTCTCACCCCTTTAAGGACTTTTGACACACATGCAATCATGCCCAGCATGTTTCTAAAGCCATCAGGACTAGGATTCAACCCACAGTTAACTATGTGTCCTCTGGCTTCCTTAACAGCTGAACTAGGAGGTGTGCCCAGAATAATTTTGAATATTCTTGGTCTTTTTCATTTCCATAAAAATTTTAGGATCCATTTCTACTAGTCAACTGGAAATCTGATAGGGGTTATATTGAGTGTTGAGATGAATTTAGGAAGTATCTCCATGTTAACAATATTAAATATTTTGATCTGAGCCTTTAACACAAGATGTTTTTAGCTTTATTTAGGTTCACTTTAATTTTCTTCTAAAAACGTTTTATGGTTTTCAGAGTATACATTTTGCAGTTCTCTTTAGTTTATTCCTGCTTTTATTTTTAAATGCTTTTTAATTCAGTTTTAAATATAATCATTTTGTTAATTTTTATTTCAGATTCTTCATTACTAGTTATATAAATACAATTAATTTCTCTATATTTATCTTGTGTTCTTCAACCTTACTGAACTAGCTTATTAGCTCCAATACTGTTTCTGTAGATTCTTTAAGATATTTTTCTATGCATATGATCATGTAATCTGCAAGGAGAGATAGTTTTTTATTTCTCTTTACCAATCTATACTTTTTAAGTTTTTATTTCTTGCCTAGTTCTGTGGCTAACGCTTCAGGACAGTGTTGAATAGAAGAGTTTTACCTTTCTAAGTGGGCATCCTTGGATTTTTTTTTTTTTTTTTGAGAGAGAGATTTTTGCTATGGGGTACATGTTCTCACTAGAGAGACAGAAAGTGAAAAATCACTCCCCAAGTGGGATGACCACACCACAATCCCTTTTCTTCCATTCTCCTCTTGGGATCATGGGCATGCATGCACATGCACCCAGCATGAAGTTTAAACGGCTAGATCTGGTCAGCTACATGGGAGTTCAGCAACATAACCATCATGCCATTTGCTGGTCCCAGGAGACTTTTGTTTTATTCATGATCTTAGGAAAACTTTCAGTTTTCACTTTTAAATATGATGTCACCAGTAAGTTTTACATAGATACCTTTTATCAGGTTGAGGAAGTTCCCTTTCATGCCTACTTTGTTTTGTGATTTTACTATGAAAGTGCATTGGATTCCATCCTATTTTTTAGCTGCTTCTATTGAAACGATCGTGTGGATTTCGTCTTTTATTGTATTAGTGTGGTATATTATATTGATTGGTTTTTAAGTTTAAAAGTAAATTCTATTTTGATTATTATTTTTATCATGTATGAGAAGAATATGAGAGTTTTATTCTCTTAACCAATTTTGAAGTGCCAAAGTATTTGAACTATGGGCACAGTGTTGTATAGGTGATCTCTAGAACTTATTCAGCTTATATAACTGAATCTTTATACCAGTTGCAGAACAACTCTCCATTTCCTTTTCCCCTCAGCCTCTGGTAACTGCTGTTCTACTCTCTGAATATTTTAGATACTTTATCTAAATGGAATCATATAGTATTTGTCATTCTTTGTCTAACTTATTTTACTTAACCTAATATTTTCCAACTTTATTCATTGTGTCTGATATGATAACATTTTCTTCTTTTGTTATGACTGAATACGGTTTCACTGTTTGTGCGGACCACATTTTCTTTCCAATTATCCACTGATGAACATTTAATTTTTTCCTATATCTTGGTTATTATGAATACCACTATAAATATTGGAGTGCAAATATTGAATTCATGTCCTTACTTTCAGGATTATTTTTGGTATATACCCAGAGTGAGATTACTTATATGTTTAATATTTTGAAGTATAATCATACTGTATTTCATAGTGACTGCACCATTTTATATTCCTATCAATAGTGCAAATGGAACTTAAATTTTTTTATTAAATTTATTTCTTCTGTGAGAAAGAAAAACAGACATTCCCAACAGAGTCTTCATACTGCAATCCATTTGGACCCTTACATATTCATGATCACAAGCACACATGCACATATCCGTCAAGTGCAGGGAGACCTTGATATGGAGACTCATAACTTTCTCATATGATTTCAGCATTGCAAAGCATTATGTTACTGCTGTACTACAGTAGGAGGCTCAAAACTCTATAACTCTTAAATACTGACATGATGCCACACATGAAAAATTCCACACCTAACCTTATGTGATGGATTGTAGTCAAAACATGACAATACAAAAACATTTAATAAAGTAGGCTGTGTGTATAAAGTTTATATAAAACATAAACAAATTTCTTGCTTATGCTTGTGTTCCATTGCCAAAATATTTCATTACATAAATGTAAATATTTCAAGATTCCCCAAAAATCTGAAACACTTCTGATCTCAAGCATTTCAGATAAGGAATAATCAAGGTGCGTTTTTAACTATTTCCTTAGTATCTTGGTGGTAGGTATTTTCTACAGTAAAATTTTGCATTAATGTGTTTAAATGTATAGTGAGCTCAAACACATAGTAACAGAACATTTATTCTTTAACAAATATATTTTGAAAATTCTGTTTTTAACATTATGTCAAATTAGATAAACAAATGGACCTTCCTCATACAATACAGTTAGAGATTAGTTAAATTAATATACTTTATTCATGCATTGTAGGACTCAAAAAAGGTAAATACTCGTGATCCCCCCTTCAAAAAAAAGAAGAAAGAGAATAAAACAGACAGAAGAGAGACAAACTGACAGAGAGGAAAGAAAAAAAGGAAGAAAGAAAGGAAGGTAGAAAAGAAAATGTAAAGATAAAAAGAGTATGCATTGTATTGAAATCCAGAAGTTTAAGAAAGTTCTATAAAAGGTAATATATGAGTAGGAAGTTGAAGAAAGAGAAAAATATCCAAAGTGGTAGTGAGATCAAGAGGTAAGGCCTCGAGCCCACAGCAAGGTGAAGAGCCAAACTTGGAACTCTTTCATTAAATGAGGATCCTCAAGTCAGTAGCATACCCTGGCTTTGAGCATAAATGGATGTCATTTTTCTCTAAAGGAAAGAATCCTCATTTTAGGTCCTTCATATTCCCACAATTATATTTATTAGCTCACAAGAAAAATAATACTCAAATACCCAAACCACCACGAGAGAGTCACAAAAGCAACAAATCATAAATCTAGATACTTTAGATTTCAGATACATATATATATATATATATATATATATATATATATATAGTTATTTTATATTTTATGTGAACTGTCTAGTTAATTAAAGATGTGGTTAAATTAATGAGCACAAAATTATAGGTTGAAATATTGCAAGAAATATTTTTTGAAGTATCAAATATAATTATCATAAATAACATAAGCTTTGAAATGAAAGGGTTAAATGACAGATTAGACAAAACTGAAGAGAGTTAGTGAACTGGAAGATAGATCAGAAGAAATGATCTAGGATGTAGGCTAGGTCTGAAGAAATTATCTATGATTTAGTACAGATAGACAAGGAGATAGAATGCATGAGAGTTGAAGATAAAAGACAATAGGGAAAAAGAAGTAAGGATTGGGTGAGGAGTTCTAACATCTATCTATGGGGAGTTACAGAAGGGAGTAGAGAGTATGAAAGAGAAATAATATTGAAAGAGAAAAGAGTTAAGAAATTTTCCAAATCTTTTTGTATCTCTGGAGCCAGAATTAAAGTAATTAAAAAACTATGTTGTCGAAAGTGGAAACAACATGAGTAGGCTACTTTTCAAAAGGTTTGGCAGTCATGAAGGAGAGAATAAATCATGGCATGAAGGACTTACAAACATGAGAGAAAGCTTTCTTTAAAAAAAAGAATGGATACTTATTACTTATTGATTAGGTTATAAACCATTTTAAAGAAATAGTATATATCAAAGCATCTAGCTAATGTACTTGTGTACAGTAACTATTTCCTGCACCCAAATTCTAGGTAGAAAAAGAATCCCACAGTTTCTTAGTGTGTAGCTGGATTCAGCTACATGAGGTGAGAATCCAATGTTTTTGTATCAGTGCATTAATTCTACATTGCATTTAGAATTTTGGGTGCATTCAGTAACCTTGACATGGTAAGTGTATTACTTCTGTGAACATATGTTATTAGACACTTTTTCTCTTGTATTTACTTATTTAAGCCATTAAAAAATAGGCAAATATGGAAAATGATGCAAAATGGAAAAGTAGATGAAAAATAAATTTTTACTGTTTTGAAAAAGATGTAGAAACAGTCACTGAAGAGCAAAGCTAAAGTGCCAATTGCTATTTCAACTACTTTAATATCTAACACACTATTTTGATCAATTCTGTACTCAGTATGTTGCTCTGAAAACACTATCTAATTTGTTTACTTCTTTTGCTATTTTCGTCTATAGAGGAATGTAGTCACAATTTTCTGTTTGACAGAGTGCATTTTCTTTCATGGAAAACACTCGGTAATTTAATAAGTAAAAAGTTAATAAAGACATGAACAGCTTTAAACATGGACTTCAACCAAGCAACTTTTTTTTTTTTTTCAGAGAGAGAGATGTTTGCTATTGGACAAATGTGCATGTGTGCTCTGCAGAGAGACAGAGAGACACAGAAAGACCCAAAGAGAGAAATCACCCTCCAGGGTGGATGGCCACACTTAAATCCCTTCTCCTCAGGTCTCCTCTGAGGATTTGGGGAATGTATGCACAAGTGCCCAGAGTGAGTTTTAAGCAGCTAGGTCCCAACCTCTAACTGAGGTCAACTACTGACTGGGAGACCAGACCAGCTATGCAACCACTATGTCATCTGCTGGTCCCAACCAACCAAGCTATTGTTATTTGAAGATGTAAGCTGTCATGGGAAAAGAATGTTCATTTAGATGCTTTTTGATAAAATGCATTGGTAAACTGGATATCTTTTCCTTTATATTGATATCTGCATATCTACTATTCTGCCTTCTGAGCAAAAGAAAAGGAAAATAAACACATTTAAAGATAAAAGCAATTTGCTTTTTATCTTTTGACATATTTGTCATCATTCTTCAGGCATTATAGATTAAAATGGACTTTGATGGAGGAGAAATATAAGAAATTATTTTTACATGCTTCTAAAATTTTTTGAACACATACTTGTTAAACATGAACAAACAAAAGATTTAAATAGTCATGGACATTTAACTGCAAATGGATCAAAAGGGAGAAGTGACTATGTCAGTTTATGAACTATCCTTCAAAAGCCCTCTTAAACAACTGCATCCTAAAAGCCATTACTTAGATTACTAAAAAAAATAAGAACTGAAAGATCTTGTATCTCATAACTGGTATTTACTAGCACTTATTTTCAAATAATTATTTAGAACTATTTTTTGTGTAATTTCTCATAATTTTGTGCTAATCAGTGGATCTAGAAATGAGAAGAGAAAGGCAATTTTTTTTTTATCTATTTTTTTATTACATTGAATTACATACAACTTTACAGTGTATTACATTGCTTTTTCAAAAGGGAATGCCATGCATGTCAGTCAGTACAGAGACATTAATCTCCCCGCTTCAACATTCAATATCTTTCCTATGTTTCCCCCAATCATTATTATTATTATTCTAATTATTTTTTATGATAAACATGATTTTTTTTTTCCAATTATCAGATCATAAAGTTCCCAACAATAGGAAACGTAGACTGCACTCAGGGCTGGACCAAGGGTGGGTCTCGTGCAGCCCCGCAAATGTAGGTGAATCTCCATGGAACACAGTTTCAGGAACGCGGCTCAGGAAAGCAGAGACGGCCATCAGCGGTTGCGGCACGCGGGGCAGATCCCGGCCACGGCCCGCGGGGGCAGAGCCCCGGCCACGGCACGCGGGGCAGACCCCGGCCACGGCACGCGGGGCAGAGCCCCAGCCATGGCACGCGGGGACAGAACCCGGCCACGGCACGTGGGGCAGAACCCCGGACACGGCACACAGGGCAGAGTCCCGGCCACGGCACGCGGGGCAGACCCCGGCCACGGCACGCGGGGCAGAACCCCGGCCACGGCACGCGGGGGCAGACCCCGGCCACGGCACGCGGGGCAGAGTCCCGGCCACGGCACGCGGGGCAGAGTCCCGGCCACGGCACGCGGGGGCAGACCCCGGCCACGGCACGCGGGGCAGAACCCCGGCCACGGCACGCGGGACAGGGCCCCGGCCACGGCACGAGGGGGCAGACCCCGGCCACGGCACACGGGGACAGAACCAGGCCACGGCACGCGGGGGCAGAACCCCGGCCACGGCACGCGGGGACAGGACCACGGCCACGGCACGCGGGGGCAGGCCTCGGCCACGGCACGCAGGGCAGAATCCCGGCCACGGCACGCGGGGCAGAACCCGGGCCACGGCACGCGGGACAGGGCCCCGGCCACGGCACGCGGGGCAGACCCGGGCCACGGCACGCGGGGACAGGACCACGGCCACGGCACGCGGGGCAGAGTCCCGGCCACGGCACGCGGGGGCAGACCCCGGCCACGGCACGCGGGGCAGACCCGGGCCACGGCACGCGGGGACAGACCCCGGCCACGGCACGCGGGGGCAGACCCCGGCCACGGCACTCGGGGCAGAGTCCCGGCCAAGGCACGTGGGGGCAGAGTTCCGGCCACGGCACGCGGGACAGGGCCCCGGCCACGGCACGTGGGGCAGAACCCGGCCACGGCACGAGGGGGCAGACCCCGGCCACGGCACACGGGGGCAGACCCCGGCCACGGCACGCGGGGACAGGACCACGGCCCGGCACGCGGGGGCAGGCCCCGGCCACGGCACGCGGGGCAGAGTCCCGGCCACGGCACGCGGTGCAGAGTCTCGGCCACGGCACGCGGTGCAGAACCCGGCCACGGCACGAGGGGGCAGACCCCGGCCACGGCACGAGGGGGCAGACCCCGGCCACGGCACGTGGGCACAGGACCACGGCCACGGCACGTGGGGGCAGACCCCGGCCACGGCACGCGGGGCAGAGCCCGGCCACGGCACGCGGGGCAGAGCCCCGGTCGGGCCGGACCTCCGGATAGGGCATGCGGAGCAGAGCCCCGGCCACGGCACACGGGGCAGACCCCGGCCAAGGCACGCGGGGCAGACCCCGGCCACGGCACGTGGGGACAGGACCACGGCCACGGCACGCGGGGGCAGACCCCGGCCATGGCACACGGGGCAGACCCCGGCCACGGCACGCGGGGACAGGACCACGGCCACGGCACGCGGGGGCAGGCCCCGGCCACGGCACGCGGGGCAGAGTCCCGGCCACGGCACGCGGGACAGGGCCCCGGCCACGGCACGCGGGGCAGAATCTGGCCACGGCACGCGGGGGCATACCCCGGCCACGGCACGCGAGGCAGAGCCCCGCCACGGCACGCGGGGCAGAGCCCCGGTCGGGTCGGACCTCCAGATAGGGCATGCGGAGCAGAGCCCCGGTCACGGCACACGGGGCAGACCCCGGCCAAGGCACGCGGGGCAGACCCCGGCCATGTCACGCGGGGCAGAGTCCCGGCCACGGCACGCGGGGCAGACCCCGGCCACGGCACGCGGGACAGGGCCCCGGCCACGGCACGTGGGGCAGATCCCGGCCACGGCACGCGGAGCAGTGCCCCGGCCACGGCACACGGGGCAGACCCCGGCCACGGCACGCGGGGTCAGAGCCCCGGCCACGGCACGCGGGGTCAGAGCCCCGGCCACGGCACGCGGGGCAGAATCTGGCCACGGCACGCGGGGGCATACCCCGGCCACGGCACGCGAGGCAGAGCCCCGCCACGGCACGCGGGGCAGAGCCCCGGTCGGGTCGGACCTCCAGATAGGGCATGCGGAGCAGAGCCCCGGTCATGGCACACGGGGCAGACCCCGGCCAAGGCACGCGGGGCAGACCCCGGCCATGTCACGCGGGGCAGAGTCCCGGCCACGGCACGCGGGGCAGACCCCGGCCACGGCACGCGGGACAGGGCCCCGGCCACGGCACGTGGGGCAGATCCCGGCCACGGCACGCGGAGCAGTGCTCCGGCCACGGCACACGGGGCAGACCCCGGCCACGGCACGCGGGGTCAGAGCCCCGGCCACGGCACGCGGGGTCAGAGCCCCGGCCAAGGCACGCGGGGTCAGAGCCCCGGCCACGGCACACGGGTCAGAGCCCCGGCCACGGCACGCGGGACAGACCCCGACCAAGGCACGCGGGGCAGACCCCGGCCACGGCACGCGGGGCAGACCCCGGCCATGGCACACAGGACAGAGCCCCGGCCACGGCACGTGGGGCAGAGCCCGTCGGGCCAGACCTCCAGACAGGGCACGTGGAGCGGAGCCCCCGCGCCCTGACCCCGCACCCCAGCACGTGGATTGGAGCCCCCGCGCCCGCCTCCCCACCCCCACGCGCCGGCACGCGGAGCGGAGCCCCCGCCTGCCGCCCCTGCACGTTTAATTGTATCTAGTACTTCTTGCATATTATTCTCGAAGTTTTGGGCCATTTTCTCAGTCTTTATGGTGGACCTTTCTAAGCCAGCCATTTTCTCTTCTACATTAGAGATTCCATTTTCTGAATGATCTAGTCTGCTTTTAATACTTTCAAGGGAGATTTTGACTTCTTGTATTATAGCCTTCCTCTCTAACAGCTCCATCTGATTCTTTTGTAAAGTGTGAAACTCCTCTTTTAGATCTTGCATGAATTTCCTCACCTCCTAGAACTCTTCAACTCCTTTCTCCTTCCCCTTCAGCAGTTCCTTGTCTCTCTTCTCTTCGATCTCTGTTAGCTTTGCCATTATGAATGATCTGAATTGTTTATCAGACATTTCCATGAATTCCCTTGAACTGTGTGTGGATGAAGAGGAGCTATCCGTTTCAACTGGAGGAGGGGCATTTTCCTGCTTCTCCATATTTCTTGTGGTCCTGCAGCGATTTCTAGTCATCTGGTGGATGGTTGGTTTCTTCCCAAACTTTTGAAGTTTAATATGACGGTTGGGAAGTGTGCAGAAAAGGAAGCAGAGAGAGGGAAACAATACCAACAACAACAAAAAAAAAACAGACAAGAAACAGAAAAAAAAAAAGAGAAAAGCTTTGGAATAAATCTAAAAAAGAAAAATTAATATTAAAAAAATTTCAATAAAAATAAAAAATTAGAAAACCGCGCGGCGTGCTAGCGCGCCGCGCGAAATGTCTACATCTCAGGAGCCATTGAGCAGGCTTTCTCTTGAAGAAGGGCTGTTCTGGGAGGAGCAGAGGGGATTATTAACAAAACAAAGGCCTAGGAGGGAGGGGCCAAAGGGCCCTGTAAGAAGCCTCATCTTAAAAAATTCTAAAAAGCAAAAATTAAAAAAAAGACACACAGACAGACAGACAGAGAGAGAGAGAGAGTGAGAGGTAGAGAGAGACAAAGATTGATTCAGAGACAGGAGATATGAAAGGGGTTTTCCTACCACGTGGGTTTTGTATGATGGAGGCCCAGTTAGGAGTGGGTCATCTTCATTTCTCCCAGCATGTCTACATCTCAGGAGCCATTGAGCAGGCTTTCTCTTGAAGAAGGGCTGTTCACGTGGGTTTTGTATGATGGAGGCCCAGTTAGGAGTGGGACATCTTCATTTCTCCCAGCATGTCTACATCTCAGGAGCCATTGAGCAGGCTTTCTCTTGAAGAAGGGCTGTTCTGGGAGGAGCAGAGGGGATTATTAACAAAACAAAGGCCTAGGAGGGAGGGGCCAAAGGGCCCTGTAAGAAGCCTCATCTTAAAAAATTCTAAAAAGCAAAAATTAAAAAAAAAGACACACAGACAGACAGACAGAGAGAGAGAGAGAGTGAGAGGTAGAGAGAGACAAAGATTGATTCAGAGACAGGAGATATGAAAGGGGTTTTCCTACCACGTGGGTTTTGTATGATGGAGGCCCAGTTAGGAGTGGGTCATCTTCATTTCTCCCAGCATGTCTACATCTCAGGAGCCATTGAGCAGGCTTTCTCTTGAAGAAGGGCTGTTCACGTGGGTTTTGTATGATGGAGGCCCAGTTAGGAGTGGGACATCTTCATTTCTCCCAGCATGTCTACATCTCAGGAGCCATTGAGCAGGCTTTCTCTTGAAGAAGGGCTGTTCTGGGAGGAGCAGAGGGGATTATTAACAAAACAAAGGCCTAGGAGGGAGGGGCCAAAGGGCCCTGTAAGAAGCCTCATCTTAAAAAATTCTAAAAAGCAAAAATTAAAAAAAAAGACACACAGACAGACAGACAGAGAGAGAGAGAGAGTGAGAGGTAGAGAGAGACAAAGATTGATTCAGAGACAGGAGATATGAAAGGGGTTTTCCTACCACGTGGGTTTTGTATGATGGAGGCCCAGTTAGGAGTGGGTCATCTTCATTTCTCCCAGCATGTCTACATCTCAGGAGCCATTGAGCAGGCTTTCTCTTGAAGAAGGGCTGTTCACGTGGGTTTTGTATGATGGAGGCCCAGTTAGGAGTGGGACATCTTCATTTCTCCCAGCCTGTCTACATCTCAGGAGCCATTGAGCAGGCTTTCTCTTGAAGAAGGGCTGTTCACGTGGGTTTTGTATGATGGAGGCCCAGTTAGGAGTGGGACATCTTCATTTCTCCCAGCATGTCTACATCTCAGGAGCCATTGAGCAGGCTTTCTCTTGAAGAAGGGCTGTTCACGTGGGTTTTGTATGATGGAGGCCCAGTTAGGAGTGGGACATCTTCATTTCTCCCAGCATGTCTACATCTCAGGAGCCATTGAGCAGGCTTTCTCTTGAAGAAGGGCTGTTCACGTGGGTTTTGTATGATGGAGGCCCAGTTAGGAGTGGGACATCTTCATTTCTCCCAGCATGTCTACATCTCAGGAGCCATTGAGCAGGCTTTCTCTTGAAGAAGGGCTGTTCACGTGGGTTTTGTATGATGGAGGCCCAGTTAGGAGTGGGACATCTTCATTTCTCCCAGCATGTCTCAGAAAGGCAATTTCATTACCTACTCCTACATATTCTGTCTTGGAGGGCCTTTTATTTTTAAGGCACTTTGCTAGTCCTTGGACTGATGCATCTAACTCTCAGAAAACTGGAAAAATTGGGTATTTTCTATTCTCAATAAAGAGTAGAAAGATCAGAGATAAATCTGCATATGGCTAATACAGAGTAAGAAAAGGATAATCTTTGTCAAGCATGTAATCAAGGCAAATAAGATATGAAATGGTATATCACAACAGAGTAAAAAACTGGGCATTGCCAATCTTATGTATCTATCTCTCAAAAACCAAAAACCAAAACAACTAGTAGAACGAAAAATAGAAAAAGATGCACAACGTTGTATAATGTTCTTTGTGGAAGATGATGAATATCATAATCTCCTTGATTTTTTTAATCACACCTTACATGCATACTCTGAAAACCATATTGAACCCCACAAAGATGTACAATTAAGTAAATAAAAATGATAAAATCTGGGGCCAGCTACTGGCATCGTGGTTAAGGTGACTAGATCCCACATGGCTGACTTTGTTGTTAGAGCCCCAGACCCAGTGGCTTAAAAACAAGCTGAGCTGGGACCAGCAGTTGGTGTAATGGCTATGTTGTTGTACTCCCATGTAGTTGACAGTGGTTTGAGTCCCGGACCCGGTGGCTTAAACTCATGCCAGGCGTGTGTGTGTGCGTGCCCAAGGTCCCAAGAGGAGAATAGAAGAGGAGAAGGGATTGTGGTGTGGCCCATCTCCCTTGAGGGTGATTTCTCACATCTTTCTGTCTCTCTCTGTCTTTCTGGTGAGCACACGCACCTTATAGCAAAAACAACAACAAACTGAGCTGCCGCTGGCATAATGGATATATTACTAGACTCCCACAGTCGACCACAGTTCAAGTCCTGGACCCAGTGGCTTAAAACTCATGCTGGATGTGTCTGTGTCCATGCCCAAAATCTTCAGAGGAGAATGGAGAAGAAGGGATTGCAGCATGCCCATACCCCCTACACACACCCTGGGGGTGATTTCTTGCTTTCTGTCTCTCTGTCCCTGTTTCTTTAGTGAGTGCATGCACCCTATAGCAAAAATCTCTCTCTCTAAGAAAAAACAAACAAACAGAAAAACAAGTTGGACTGTGTGCATGCATGCCCAAAATCCTGAGAGGAGAATGGAGTAGTAGGGATATTAGAAATAGCAATTATCCCTGGGTGACGATTTCTCACTTTCCCTGTCTCTTTCTGTTGTCTCTCTCTGGTGAGTGCTATAGCCAATAAGTAAGCAAAGAAAATTATTAAATCTAAAAAATAATATGTTAACCTTCCATTTCAAAAGTATCATTAGAGAAAACTAGCAGAGTAGAAAACGTAATCATTTGAAATTTTAAATTCTGATTCTTTGTCATTGTTTTCCTACCTACTAGATATTGTATCTGGCACATATTTGGCCCTGGATGATGTAGAGTGAGTCATTTAAGTGATTAATTAATGATGCAGTAGAAAAATTCTTTAATCTTTCTGAAACTTTGTTTCTTTCTTTTTTTTTTTACTATCACATTCAATCATATATCTTTACAGTGTATAACATTTCTTTTTCCAGCACAATTATCATGCATATTAGCCAAGACAATGGCATTACTATACACATCATCAGCCTTTGTTTCTTAATCTGTTAAATTGGAATAATGTGTGTAGAGTTGGTCTGAAAATGTATTGGAAAGATGCTAATAGGACTATTTTTCAAATGGTCAATGTAGAATTATTTATATACAGAATAGTATTATTCTTTGAGATTTAAAGATGAAAATGTTATAGGTAAGATTTCTCCATAACTATTATTATTAAGCAAGCAAGCAAACAAGCTTCTATTATAAAATAAACTGCTAAAATCAGATTTTTTGCACAGTAAGAAACAAGTAGAAATAGATTTATATCCTTTAAGATCACCTTCCACCTCTCAAGTGCTTTTTACATCAGTCCATTTGAACAGCCTCAGTACCTAGTCAGTTGAACTTGTTCTGTTTCATAACACTTAGTTAAAACACCCTTTCCAGTTATGTAACCAAAATTTAATTTCATGCAAAAGGAAAGACCTTTATACTTAGATGTGTGGATTAGAGTCTAGCTTAACTTGAAATATCTGTTGTTTCATTTATTTTATTTGGCTTATCTCATATAAGTGTATATGGAATTTACTTCAGCAAAACATAAAAAATAAGAATGGCTGGATGATTTATCATTACATATTACAAAGAGATGATCTCTTATAGGTTCAAGTGTTATTTCTCTTTATCTATATTTTAAAAGAAAAGTAAAGCAAAATATTTAGAGATTAATTTCTGCATAAAATAATTAATAAATAACATGTTTTTTATTGCTGCAATTAAAAAGTACCTCACATTCAGTAGTTTAAAATAATCCACATTTCTTGGGAACCAGCAGTTAGTGTAATGGCTATGTCGCTGGACTCCCACGTAGTCGACCGTGGTTCGCATCCTGGACCCAGTGGCTTAGAACTCACTCCGGGCGTGTGTGCGTGCGTGCCCAAGATCCTGAGAGGAGAATGGAGGAGAAGGGATTGCGGTGTGACCATCCCCCCTGGGGGGTGATTTCTCGCTTTCTATCTCTCTGTCTCTCTCTGTCTGGCGAGCGCACGCGCCCTATAGCGAAAACCTCTCCAAAAAAAAAAAAAAATCCACATTTCTTTTCACATACTTCTATAAGCCAAAAGTCTGGTATATTTCTCACTAGATTAAAATAAAAAGATTGGCCTTCTGTCTTTCTTTCTGGAGGTTCTAGGAGAGGATCCATTTCCTTTCACACGGATCATTCACAGAATTCAGTTCATTGTTGTTATAGGATAAAGGTTCCTGTATTTTGTTGGCTGTCATCCGATGGCTGTTCCAAGTCTAGAAGTCGCCTATATTTCTTGGCTTAAATTCTCCTTCCTTCATTTTCAAAGCCAGCAAGCATCTCTCTGATTCACTCTTCTGCCTTCTGATTTAAAGATTCATGTAATTACACTGGGCTCATGTGATAATCCAGGATGATCTCCTTATTCAAATCCTTAAAGTTGATAGCATATACAGAATCCCTTTACCACATAAGATAACATAGAGAAGTTTCAGGAATTCGGATCCAGGCATCTTTGGATTAAGGCATTATTGAGAGAGAGAGAAAGAAAGAGAAACAGAGATTGATTCTTAGTTTCAAAAATATGGTAAAAATGAACAGCAACCACTTCTAACATTAGATTGGACATCTGAAAGCAAAGACAAATCATGCTGCAATGTGAAGGTAACTACAAAATAAGGAGTAGAAAATAGAAAATTAAAAAATAAAGGAGTTATTGTTTTTCTTCAATTCATTGAGTCCTTTTATGTGTTACATACACAGGTAAAAAATAACACCTAATAGCATTTAATCTTCTATGTTACCCAATGAGCCATGCAGAAATGATTAAGAATAGTTTATAATGATTTCTGAAAGATGTGGCTAACATTAAATGGGTTTTGAGATAAGAAAATTTTACATTTTGAAAAATGTAAAAAATTGATGTAAAACTGAGGCTAGCAGGTAGCATAATGGTTAAGGTGCTAGACTTCCACACAGCCTACCATGGTTCGAGTCCTGGACCTAGTGACTTGAAACTCATGCCAGGCATGTGTGCTTGTGTGCCTAAAATTCCGAGAGGAGAATGGAGAAGTGATTGTGGAATGTCCATCCTCATTGCGGAGTGATTTCTCACTCTCTCTCTCTCTCTCTATCTCTCTGGCTAGTTCACACAGCCTGTAGCAAAATTCTTTCTCTCAAAGAAAAAAAAAAGAATTAATGCAAAACTGTTTTTGAAAAGGGACGAGATCAACATTCTGTATATTGTGCGTCAGGAATCATGCATTTCCACTGTTAGTAGTATTTTGGAATACTTTCAAAAATAATAAATAATGATGTTTTCTGTAAAAATAACTTTATTAAAAATAATATAAAAGGACTGCTTTCTATTTTTTTAATAAGGGCTATATTTAACTTATTGAAAAATTGTTATATACATAAAAATAGCTCTAATTGCATCCGTAAAACAGTTTTAAAATTATTCTAACGTACCTATGTCTACAAAGGACTCCTATTTTGATTTGAGGTTTTATTTGTTTTTGTGGTTTCTAGTTGTAATTTAAGTTATTGTGACAACTGTTACAGCTGTTTCAGATGCCTGTGGACACTGTTTTTTAAATGATTAGTCCCATCACTTTTTGACTTTTTGACTAAGATCAAGTGTAGTATTTGTTCTTAGTTTAAATGACAGGCCTTTATAAAGGGAAATTATTTACATTTAAGTAAGGGAAAAACATAATAAGATGACCTATTAGGTCACTGATTTACTCTCAAGGAATGGTTTTGTGTAATTCTAATACCTATTTATCAGAGTACCATCAATCCAGGAAGATCTCAGCCCCATACCATCAATAAACTTAATTGAAGTATCAGCAAATGCTCCATCCTTTCCAGGATGCAATAATACAAGTAGCTGATATTTATTGAGAATTTACTATCAACCATGCATTATTTTATGTAATTTATATGAATTATCTTATTCAATTTTCACAATGACTTTTTGAGGTAGGTAGGGACTAATGGTATTCCTATTTACATATGAGAACACTGAGGCTCCTAAAGGTAAAATATTTTGCCCAAAGTCATATACAAGAAGAGTCTGCTTTCATAGCCGGGATAGAATGGACTCATACTATGCAACATGTCTCAGTCATTTCTAATATGTCAAGAAGTTATTTCAAATCATCCAATTTAGGTGTCAATTAGATGGAAGGCCATAGCCCCTACAGTTTAGTAATTCCTAAGATAAAGGTGAAGATAAGAAATAGCATATTATAGGAGAAATCATTCTAGACTTAGAATCAGAAGGCTTGGGTTCCAGTCCCATATTCTTTACTTGTCAAATGTGTGACCTCGGATAAAACATTTACTATTCCTTAGCCTTGGCTACCTCATTGATAAAATGTGAATATTATCTCCTAGTCTCATATGTTGTTAGGAAGCTTAATGAAATGATGCATATTAAAGTATTTTGCACTATACACATGTTAGATATGAATAATGACCTTTAAAAATCTTGGATGGGGATCTCTGTCATTGTTAGAATATTTGTGATAAAAAGAATTACTCTAGGACAAATCCACAGCAATACTGTATTTATGCATGTATTTAACATGATGGTACCAAACCATTAAGGTTTCCCTTTACTTTGATATAAGAATTGGTACTGAAAATTAGATTATTATAGACTTTGATTTCATTTTAGAAAAACACATTTTCTGCTTGATCTACAGTAATCTTTTGGTTTTCAATATTTTAAATATATGCATAACAGTGTTATATAAGAAATGTACAGAAACCAAATGGCCTATGTAACTCATAGCATGCCATTTTGCTTATATTTTTTAATAGTGCCTTTTCTAAATATTGAAGATGATTGAAAGCTAATGTCTTTTACCATTTGCACTTCATTATTGAAACTTATTTCCTTCCTCTATAACTTGGACCTATCCTAATTCTTTTTTCTGTGTACCCTTTATCTGTATTTCATTGGTAGGCTTCTTTCCCTCCATCTACAAATCTAAATGTTTCCCCAACATTCTTTCTTCTGAACTTTTCTGTCTGTAAATACTTACTCTCTTGTAAATTCTATCCATGCCCATAACTTTAACTTCCAGCTCTAGGTAAATGGTTCCGAAATTATATTATTTCTCTGATAAAAATTCTTCAATGGCTCCTAATTGTTTCCTAAGATCAATCTTTCCTTGACACTGGCATTCAAAATTTTAAACCCTGTGAATGTGCTAAAAAGTTTTATGTACTGGTTCTCCCCCCAAAAAGTAAATACATGAAAAACTATAATCCTGAATTCCGTAGTATAAATTCTCCAATTTTATGGCATAAATTCTCCTACTATAGTCAATTTCAAGTTGATAGCATGATGTCACTGAATGCAGACACAGGAAGAGATGTTAATTGTGAGCTCTTAAAAACAGGTGATAACCAGTTCCAACACAACACTGTCTTTGCCATATCTTCAAATTCTATTTCCAGCTTTTTATTTTCTTTCTGCACCAAACTAGACTGAAAACTATTGAATATACCTGACACATGCATTGCTATTTTGTTCTTTCTATTGACAAAATTTAGAAAAGCTCCACACACCATCTTTACTTACTGATATTCTAATCAATTTTCCTTTTCTAAAAAGTGGAAGATGGAGAGGCAGAGAGATAGAGAGAGATTTGATAGGGTCTTACTATGCCATGGTCCCCCTGCCCCAGCTTCTCAGTTAACTAGGATTAGAGACGTGTACCAACATACTTGGTTTGTTTAGATTGGTCCAAGAACTAAACCTGAGGTTTCCATGCAGCCCCCCAGCTTCTTGCAATAGCACCCTACCACTTATTCCATTGTGGCTGGGCTTCTGATCAGTTTTTCAATGCCTAATTTCTTTCTTTCTTTTTTTTTGGAGAGGTTTTTGCTATAGGGCGTGTGTGCTCGCCAGACACACACAGAGAGACAGAGAGATAGAAAGTGAGAAATCACCCCCCCAGGGGGGATGGCCACCCCACAATCCCTTCTCCTCCATTCTCATTCTCCTCTCGGGATCTTGGGCACACATGCACACGTGCCCAGCGTGAGTTAAAGCCACCGGGTCCAGGACTCGAACCACGGTCGACTACATGGGAGTCCAGCGACATAGCCATTATGCGAACTGCTGGTCCCTAATGCCTAATTTCTTAAAGATTTTCCAGGTCTCCATACCGATTTACTGCGTATTCTATTCTTCTGTAAACTGGACTTATTAATTCCAAACTTCCCTATATTTTTCTAATAACAAGGGTTTAAAAAAATAATCTTGAGTCCAAGAATTTGTTCTTCCTTTCAGCAGCACTCAAGCCACTCTTGCTTATATCCTTAATACCTACGTTTGAAACAGATTTATAGCTGATAGGTCTGACCTGCTATCCTAGTGGTTAAGGGAGCTGGATCCCACATTGCCAGCAACAGTTTGAATTCTGGCCCTGGTGACTTGAAAAATCTCCAGATATGTACATGTGCATGCTCAAAATCCTGACAGGATGGGAAAATGGCAGAGAAAGGATTGAGGCATGACTACATCCCATTGGGTGGTGCTTTCTCCCTATCCCTCTCTCGCTTTCTATCTTTCTGTCTTTCTCTGGCAAGTACGCATGCTTTCTGATAAAAATTATTGATAGCTGATAGGGAAACCAATATCTCACTTGTGGCTGGTCAGTATATAGATGGATACACTCTAATGAAACATTTAAACTCCTTACCTCCCCAGTTTGTAAAATAGCAGAAACAAGTTTTCCTGAAACTATCAACCATATCCAAAAGACCAGTTGTTTCTGCTTGTGTAGACCTGATATACATCCTATGAATCATTTCAGGGAACAGTTGTCTTTAATAATTAATTTAGCATTAAGAATTTAATTGACCATAGAATGTTGCTATTATGGGAAAATCAATATCACTAAAGCTTGAACTCCCATGTTTTTTCAACTTATGTGCTGCATGAGATGTGAATATGAGTTTACTTCATTGGTTAGAACCTTTGAAGAAGTATTTCTTTTCTATAATTCTGCTAAACTGTATTTTATTCATGGAATTATTTGAATATGTTTCTCTCTTTATTCCTCAATTTAAGCAAAATATCACAAAGAAAGAAATGTCCCTTAAGTATTCAAATGATATGAGCATATTTTTTAGAAAGTCAAGGAAGTAGAGCACCTACCAGAAATGTGGACGAGTGAGTACTCTGAGGATCTATTCGCATGAAGAATTAGAGGGCAGGTTTTTAGAGTTTTCTCCTCGAGATACTATTAACTGAATTATAGAGTGATGTATACTCTTAATTTGACATGTTCTGCCATTTGCCACTCTGTCAATTCTCTTTCTTAAATTTATATATCTGGCCATTCCAGGAGGTCTAGGTTATCTTTATCTATGCTGAATAAATTAACAGTCAACAATGCATATAAAATATTTAGTGTGTGGGTCCGGTTTAAAGAACCAATTGAGAAAATTGGGGGACAGATAGGTTAAGGAATTTGGCCACTTTGTTTTGTTTTTGACTTATAAAGAAAGAGAAGTTTATTGACATGATTCTGGAGGCTGGGAGGTGACTGACAGAAGAAGAGGAAGATGAGTTCAAGTAAAGAGGATGATGATTGCAAGCAGAGAGGAAGTGAGCTCTGGGCAGCTCTCTCTTTTATAATAACCTGCTCTCATGAGAACTAACCCCTTCTCCCTCCCCTTTTTATTATTATTTTACATGTAATTACTGAACATCTTTACAGTATACAAACTAACCCCTTTTTATGAGAACTATTAGGTCGTTGGGAAAGTCATGACATATTTTTCTATGTTCATTGTGACTTTCCCTAAAACCCAATAAAACACACTTAGTTCTCTCATGAGACATGGTCAATGGGAAATTGTCCATTTTGACATGGCTAATATGCATAACAACAGAATTCTAATCCAGATGCTTCACTCTCTTTCTCCTATAATATACTGCCTGGTCAGCTCCAAAAAAAATTTATGTGGACAGTGAGACTATTTTTTATATTTCTGTAAAAAATTATTTGTTCATTAATTATTTGTAGATGAAATGACAGGAAAAGTCAGGAGGATCCAGTTCTAATGTGTCAGGATGGTCAGGATAAAGGGGAATATTTTATTTTACAAGTTTTAGAGTCATGTGATCACACTTATTTGAAAGTAAAATTATTAGTAATTTGAAGGATGAAACAGAAAATTAGCCTGAATTTACTTAGAAAATTAAATTTTTTAGTATGTTCTCGTTTAAGTGAAGTAATTACAAAGGAAATTCCCTTAAAATCAGATGCTATATTCCACAATCAAAATAATTCATTGTTTTGCTTAATCCCTGTGTTAGATTTAATTTTCATTGCCATCTTTCCTTTGTGTTGATAATTAATAATCAGCCTATAAGAAAGCATAACAAATATTTTCCCTACAGGTTAGTATAAGTCATAGTATTTTTTTTTTTTTTTTGAAGAGGTTTTTTGCTATAGGGCGCGTGCGCTCGCCAGACAGAGAGAGAGAGACATAGAGACAGAAAGCGAGAAATCACCCCCCAGGGGGGATGGTCACGCCGCAATCCCTTCTCCTCCATTCTCCTCTCGGGATCTTGGGCACGCACGCACATGCGCCCGGCGTGAGTTGTAAGCCACCGGGTCCGAGACGCGAACCGCGGTCGACTACGTGGGAGTCCAGCGACATAGCCATTATGCTAACTGCTGGTTCCCAAGTCGTAGTATTTTTAAGTAACACAGCATTCACAGCTTTACGCAAAATTCTATCATGAATTCTCTTATCACATTTTCATATTTCTAAAGTGATTAATAAATTATTTTTTAAAGCCACAAAATTATCAATAAACAGCAAGGAGAGATTTTGTGCTCCACAGAACTTCATGATGCCAGCTTCTCAAAGTAATCATATGTACCTTTTATAGGGTTGAAAGTTTTTTAGATTTGCTCTAGGTAAAACACTGAAAACTATCAGTGATATTTAAATCAAAGTAGAGTACTTTTTTATCTTTGAGAGATTTTTGCTATAGAGCATATGCGCTTGCTGGAAAGACAGAGAGATACAGAGAGACAGAAAGTGAGAAGTAACTCCTCAGGTGGGATGGCCATGCCACAATACCTTCTTCTCCAGTCTCCTTTCAAGATTTTGGACATGCACGGACATGAATCTAGTGTGTTTCAAGTCGTGGGATCCAGGACTCGAACCACTGTTGACAGTGTGGGAGTTCAGAACCTTAAACATTATGTCACCTACTGACCCCAGTATAGTACTTTTTTGTGTGTGAGTGGAGATTTTTCCCTCTGGGTGTGTGTGCTGACCGGAGAGATAGACACATTGGGAGGGAAAGTGAGAAATCACCCCCAGGAGGGATGGCCACACCGCAATCCCTTTTTCTCCATTCTCCTCCTTGGATCTTGGGTACACACACGCATGTGCCCGGCGTGAGTTTTGAGCCACTGGGTCCAGGACTTGAACCGTGGTCAGCCATGTGGGAGTCCAGTGATGTAACTGCTATGCCATCTGCTGGCCCTTGTAAAGTACTTTTTTTTTTTTTTCCATGTGGAAGAAAACTTCAGTATGATCTTAGAAAGAGTTTGTTTGCTTTTAATTATTTGAAAAAATTGATCTTGCAAACAGTTCAGTAGCCTTATGATAAAATGGTTTTGAATAATAAACTTTTAAATGTGAAAATCATACTATCTTGAATATTTTTCCAACCGATATTTAAAATAATGATAGGAGAGAACAAGCAGATAGAGTAATGGTTACTTTGCTGAACTCTCATGTAGTTGACAATGTTTCAAGTCCTGGACATGGTGGCTTAAAACAAGCTGGGTGCATGCCCAATACCTCAAGAGTAGAATGGAGAAGGGATTGTGGCATGGCCATCCCCCCTAAGGGTGATTTCTCACTTTCTATCTTTCTCTCTGTCTCTCCAGTGAACACACATGCTCTATAGCAAAAAACTCTCTCTTTTTTTTTTTCATTTTCTTTTCTTTTCTTTATATAAACATATTTTACTTCTTTCACCATATAAAATTACACTATGTTATGTACATTTGAAAATTTACTGGTTATTTTGGAAGTATACATTAGATTCTTAGTGATGTTCTTTACTGTAAAATACAGTTCTAAAGAAACACAAAATAACAATCAGACAACAAAAAGGCTCATAAATAAATGAGGATGGATTTTTTTAAAAAAAGATAATCTTAACATAGCCAATGAATGGTTGTAAGACTATATATCAATATATATATGCAGTATAAATATGCAGTATAAAACCTGTTGAGACAAATAACTGTCAAATAATTGGTGAATTTGTACGTAAACCTGCCTGTGTGTAATATAATTGAATCTAAATTTTTTGCATGCTTGCAGACATTTTAACATAAGATCTCATTTGTTTTTTGCTTCTTTTTAAATCATATTTATGGTTTACTGGTAAATACAGTAGTTGTGACAGACATTCTTGGTATTTTGGTTAGGTCAAGAGAAGAAATGGGTAAGAATGTCTTGGGGCATGCAAAAATTTAGCAGTTCAAGTAATCCTTAGGTCTTCTGAGACACTAAAGACGGGAAGTATGTAGTATACACTTCTATATTAGATGGTTTCTGTCCATTATAGTGATCATCAGTTTATGCATTTGAAAAACTGCTGCTGTTTTTCTTTTTTTTGTCTTTTTTTTCACTTCATTTCATTTTCTTTTATACATTCAATAACATTATTATTTGGCTTTCAAAATGGATATTTCAACAGGTGAACACTTCTCCCTAGTCCAGTTGATAAAACTACAAAATATCTTCAACAGATAACACCACATTTCTTTGTGCCATTAATGCTTTGCCTCCCTATTTTTCTTCTAAATGTCCTTCCTCAGACCCTCCTCTTTCACACACACTGTATCTGGTATTTACATCTATATACTGTGTTTCTATATCCTTTAGACAATTAATTTCAGTCATAGAGGGCAGACACTTGGTATATATTAAGTGGGTAAATAAAATGCCTCTCCTTCATAGCCTGGCTTCCTTCACTCTGTAGTAAATCTTCCATAATCATCCTCTTCCTGTCAAAAGCCAGGGTTTTGTTGTTGGTGGTGGTGGTTTTTTTTATGGCTGAATAGTATTCCATAGAGTATATGTGCCACAGTTTTTCTATCCATTCATCTGTTTGTGGCATTTGGGTTGTTTCCATGACTTAGCAATTGTGAATAGTGCCTCAATAAACATCGATGCACAAGCACTTTTCTGATTAAGTATTCTTCTGTCCTTTGGGTAGATACCAAGGAGTGGGATTGCTGGATCATATGGTAGTTGTATTTGTAGATTTTTGAGGAATCTCAAATCGTTCTCCACAGTGGCTGGACTAATTTACATCCCCACCAGCACTGTAAGAGAGTTCCCTTTTCACTACACCCCCACCAACACTTATCATTTTTTGTTTTTTTAATCTTAATCAGTCTGACTGGGGTTAGGTGGTATCTCATTGTTGTTTTGATCTGCATTTCCCTTACAATGAAGGACAGATGTTGAACATTTTTTCATATGCCTTTTAGCTATTCGTATTCATCTTTAGAGCGTGTTTTTTTTCCAACTCTCTCTCTCTCCCGTCTGTCTTTTAATAGGATTGCTCACGTTTTTTCGGAACAGCTGCTTGAGTTCCTTTTGAATTCTGGTTATCAGTCCCTTATCTGACACATAGTTTATAAAAATATTTTCCCATTCTGAGGGCTGTCTATTCACACTAATTACTGTGTCTTTTGCCTTGCAGAAACTTCTTAGTGTGATGTAATCCCACTTGTCTATTTTGGGGATGATCGACTGTGCTTTTGGGGTTTTATTTAAGAAGTCTTTCCCTACCCCCAGTGTCTCCCAGAGTTTCCCCAATGTTTTCCAGGAGCAGTTTTACAGTTTGAGGTCTTAGATTTAGATCTTTGATCCACCTTGACTTGATTTTTGTCAGAGGTGAGAGGTAGGGGTTCAGATTCATCTTTCTGCAAGTGAAAATCCAGTTTTTCCAGCACCATTTGCTGAAGAGGTTTTCCTTTTCTCACTGGATTGAGTAGATTAATCTTGGAGAGGTTTTTTTTTTTTTTTTTTTTTTTTCTTTTTTTCTTTTTTTTTGCTATAGGGCACGTGCGCTCACCAGACAGACAGAGAGAGACAGAGAGATAGAAAGAGATAGAAAGCGAGAAATCACCCCCCGGGGGGATGGCCATGCCACAATCCCTTCTCCATTCTCCTCTTGGGATCTTGGGCACGCACGCACACGTGCCCGCCGTGAGTTTAAGCTACCGGGTCCGGGACTCGAACCACGTCAACTACGTGGGAGTCCAGCGACATACCCATTATGCTAACTGCTGGTCCCGAGTAGATTAATCTTAAAAAAAAAAAGAATAATTCCAGGATATATACACACACACATTTGCACATAGGTATATATGTGTATATATGTATGTGTGTAGCTAGCTCATTTGAGATAACTTGGAGCATTATAATATTACTTTGTGTTTTTTTTTTTAATTGTAGGAGCATGTATTTGTAGTCACACAGGCATAGAGTAGGTAGGGGTAAAGTTATTTCATCTTAAAGGTTCAATTTGTGATTTTATTTTATTTTTTTTTTTTGAGAAGTTTTTGCTATAGGTTGCGTGTGCTCGCCAGACAGAGAGAGACAGAGAGATAGAAAGCGAAAAATCACCCCCCAGGGAGGAGGGCCACGCTGCAATCCCTTCTCCTCTGTTCTCTTCTCGGGATCTTGGGCACACACGCACACGCGTCCAGCGTGAGTTTAAGCCACTGGGTCCGGGACTCGAACCACGGTCGACTACATGGGAATCCAGCAACATAGCCATTACACTAACTGCTGGTCCCTCAATTTGTGATTTTATAGATAAGATATTGCCATTAATTTTGACATTCAAAATGGTACAGAAGCTCTGTGAGATTCCTCTGATGAGCCATTGCTAGAAAACTGTAGTTACAATGACCCTGTAGTCTGTCCCTATTTTATATGGAGAATGCTCAGTGAATCTCCAGGAATTTTAAATCATACATACACGCAGAAACATATACTCATCAATGACTAAGTATGAGCCACCCATTTATTTATTTTTTATTTAAGCACTAATATGCTCATATATTTATGTAGGTTGCTACACATTCAAAGCAAAATTTCTGTGGTAAGTCATCTTTGACTAAGAAAACTGTGGAGCCTGAGGAACCATCCTAAGTTCAAGGTGTTAAAGGATACTCAAATGTCAGCCCCTTAGCTTCAAAACATCTTTTGAAGAATAATGAAGAGCTCTTGGCTGATTTTGACTTGAGGTAGATGTAAGCAATTTACTTGAATTGCCTCTGGTTTCCCCACATCAGATTAGCTCATTTTTCCTAGTCAATTGCAAACATAAAACAAAAATCTGCCTTCTTGCCCAACTCTCATTTCCAAATGGTATATAAGGATAAGTGATACATTTATAAATCTATCAATTTCTTTACTCAGAAATGGCCAGAAGGTGTGTCTTACCTTAAAGTTTATATCACTGTTTAGTCAGATGACAAAGTTCAACTCTCAGATATAGCCACATATCTTTATTTTACAAAGGTAAATAACACATTTGGGGCATAGTTTTATTATGACCAAAGAATCAATTCAATATTCCTTTTTAGTTCGGAAATGTTCTGAGGTCCTAATAACAATTATAGTTAAAACAGAAGACATTCCTTAAAGACTAAGTCCTTATTTTCAGGTAACATAATAACACTCAGCACAGTGTCCTATCCACGTGACACTCATCAATAGCTAGTAACTAAAGATAACTTCATGAAACTTTCAGTGCATAATTCACAAGAAAAGACTGAAAACATCAGTCTGTATTTACATCCCTTATTTTATTTATTTTATTTCTGTGGTAGGTTTTTGAGTTTATAGTGACATTTACCAGATTGCACATTTGAAGATCAGAACAAAAATATTCATAGCCTTTTCATACAAGCATCATAGAGATGTCATATGACTTGCTAAACACTGAGGCTTGTGATGATATAGTATCCAGGAGTTAGGCTCAATTTTGTTAACAAGTCAGCTTGACAATGAGGCTGCAAAAGTGTTTTTTTTTTTTTTTTTTTTCCCTACTGTGTTTGTTTGCTGAGTTTCTTATTAAATTGATTTTTTATTCCATTTGTCATTGTTCTAACCTGAGAATAAAAATAATCATGTTCCATGTTAAACTGAATCATCTCTCACTGTTAAAGAGAATACAAAATATTTTAAAATACTCAATGCTTTCTACATGATAATTCCTTCAAAATACAAATTGAAAACAATGTTTCAAAAATATCTGAAGTAGAGCTAGATATTATGGTTTCCCTGGGTAAGGGAGATACTGAAGTTTCTACCATTTTGAAAGAAGAGTTCAGAGTTAATATTGATGCTAAAGTATGAAAGTGTTTAAGTAGGAAGATAATGTTAACTCAGCAGTATCATTGCTTTGATCTTTGTTTAAAGTCTTACAAAACTAGATTGCTATTTGATTGACAACCTTGTCAAAGAGTGAATGAAGACTGACACCGTAATATTGAAAATGCAACGTTTACAAAACTTAAACCTGAGTTTTCTCATGACACTGCTTCTTTCATGAAAGACTACATTTTAGATTGTTTTTAAATAAATGTGTATATTGTTAGGTACAGCTAAATGTGATGATTTTTGTCTCATGGTTTCTTTAATTCTATTCACTTTCTTGTACACATGAATTAGGTATGTCTCTATTAGCAAACGTGACTAAGAATCTGTGCAGCAAGGAGAACTCAAAAGCCAAATCCTCATCATCCTAAGTGTCTGCTTTTTCCCCCCAAAATATGACTTTTTGAAAGGTGATAAGTTAATTCAGTATACCACAAGCTAGACATTATGCTGTACAATTAGAACTCAGAATCTATAATCAGAAAAAACTGGGTTCCCTTTTAAGCTTTGCTGTGTAATTTGGGCAAGTGTCTTTAACCCCTCAGTGCCTGTTTCCTAAACTGGAAAAGGAGGAAATAATAGTATCTATTTTACACTACCAGTATGAGGATTAAATTACATTCTAAATATAAAGTGTTTAGTACAGGACTTGACATCTCTGTAATTATTACTGTTATTTCAATATTTAGTATTTTATTATGCTCACCAAAAATAACCAAGAAATCTTGGAAACTGAATAAATAGAACAATTATTTGTCTTTGGCTATTTAATTGCCCTACTAACAAGGAACTAAAAGTCAGTCTAAACTACTTCTGCTGGGTTTATAAACCTATTTTGCTTTTTGTTGTTTCCAGTTTCAACCTTATAGAAATATTCATGCTACACAAGCAGAGTGCAAAGCACTAAATCATCTTTTTTTTTTTTTGGAGAGGTTTTTTTCGCTATAAGGCGCGTGCGCTCGCCAGACAGACAGAGAAAGACATAGAGACAGAAAGCGAGAAATCACCCCCCAGGGGGGATGGTCACGCCGCAATCCCTTCTCCTCCATTCTCCTCTCGGGATCTTGGGCACGCACGCACACGCGCCCGGCGTGAGTTGTAAGCCACAGGGTCCGAGACGCGAACCGCGGTCGACTACGTGGGAGTCCAGCGACATAGCCATTACGCTAACTGCTGGTTCCCAGATCATCTTTTTTATATGTAACTGATAAAACTGTAAATACATGGAGATTATGAAGTTAAAAATAAGGCTTGCATGTTTTTCTATTTATCTGGGAATAGTGGAGATGGAATACTGTATTTGGGGAGGGTGGGAAATGTAGAGGAAAAAGGCATTGCCAGAATTATTATCATCTTTTTAATTGCCAGAAATGTGGTAGGATGTATTCCTACTCACAACTAGTGTTCTGAAATGGCTTTACTAAACACACAATGTGAATTGAAATGCTGGGCTAAATTGCCTTAGGGAAGTCCCATCATCAGCAGTAAAAGACACTTATAAAATTCTTAAGCCCTTCAAGAACAGATTTTCTTCTTTTCTATTTGAGTCACATTTGTGCTATTGTTATTTTAAGAAAAACATACTGTAAGCACACAGACATTGAGCATTCAGTCAGGTGCTTTTCTGGAAGTATATGAACTACACAGGCCTATCTCCTACTTTCTAGGAGTTTAAAATCACATTGAGAAAATAAAATTTCCTCCACAAATCAAACCTTAAATTATTTGTAATATGGCAATGATTGTTCCTAACCCAAAGGACCTGATTAAATTGTGGTCAACTCACCTCATTTTCATTATTTTTAAAGCCAATATGACTCATTTAATGCTCAGAAAATTAAATTTCCTGTTTTTTTTAATTTAATTTTTATTGGCAACTTAGTAAGGCCTGAAAGAGTTTCTCATCCTGTTTAAGAAGAAATCATTAATCTTGACTTGAGATATGAACATCTAGGAGATAAGAAGACCCATATATTAGCCTAGTTTTCATTGCTTGAATTTCTGTATGGAATTTTCAGAGTAAAATTTAGATATTGGTTTCACTACAGCAAAATTACATTACTTCTGAAGGAAAAAATTTCTAATAGAATGAAATACTAATATTATTTTATTTATATATGATGCATATGCTTTAGGCTTGGTTTACCACAAATCTGATTTTTGGCTAAGTATAATTTATTAGCAAAGAATTGTTCATTTTCTTTCAAAGTATTTTCAATATCATGATTTGATTATTTTGACATTTTATTGTTTAAATTTTCACCTTGACCTTGTAAGTTAAAACACAACAATAGTGAGAGCAATCCTAAGACCCTGCTTTTTTCAGTATTTTCAATATTATGTGCTTTTTTGGTCTATCTGTTTCATATTTTAATATGTTCTCAGAGTCACCCATTTGTGGCATTGAGAATGGGCAATGTAATTTATTGAACTTAAAATTCACAATCATCATCTTTACCTCTGTACTGCTACTATCACATAAGACAACCTCTTAGGATCAGTTTTCATAATTCTCTTTTCCCTTATTGATTATGCTTATTTATCTCTTTGTGATGTATTCTTATTTTCCACCATTGTAGAAAATGTCTACATTAAGCATTTAGAAGCTAATTACTTCCATTTTGAAAACAAATATTCCTATGGTGGTTTAATTAATAACTCAAGTTTAGAAAAACTGTTCGTTTTTTTTTCCCCCAAGAATTATATTTGCAAATGAAAAGAACTCCTATGCAAACATCAGCTTAAATATGTTCATGGTGTTTGGGCTCAAAACATTTCCCTAAAAAGAGATAAGTTACTGCTCCCTGTTTAAAACATGAGCCTTCATTTATTGTTTCCTTTCATCTGTTGAAATAATTACTTTTCTTTTGCCTTCAATAGTTTGTTCTGGTCATTAACATTTCTGTAAAATTAAGTTTGAAAGGTGCTTTTAATGTTCAGATAGACCGCAGTGCACATTTGGCCGTTAAAATCAACCTACTTAATGCTGAACTAATGTTTAACACTCACAGCTATTTGAAGTAGTTCGCTGCTCAGTTTAATGGTGCTGCCAAGGGCAATGATCATATTACTTGCTATTATATTTTGGGGGGTTTGTTATTCCTGTAATAAAGACACTCAATGGCATTTCTGAACATAGTAGCTCAAATTCTTTACATAGCACTTCTCTACTAACCAGCTGCAGCCTGTATTTTCAGTGGAAATGGTAAGTGGGAGGCATTAGTAATGTTCTATTTCATGGAAATTCATTGAGAAAAGCAACTGTATTCTTGACATTTTATAAGTGTGTGCATGCATGCTTATATGCACACAAATTATGGACAGTATGTCTATGTGTCTATGATGAGTATAAACATGACTTATTTTATACGAAATTCATAGGAATCAATCTTATTACCATGTACAAAATAGAATAAGACAGAGCATAATTAACATATAATCATTGTGAATCTACCATGTATGCAAAGCCGTGGTCTAGGTGCTATAGAAATGTAAAGAGGTTTGATATAGAGCTCTTCATATAAGGATGTTATAGTATATTTTAAAACAGTAAGGATATCAGGAAAGGGACTATCACAAGGAAAGAAAGGATTACTTTGCAAATGATTTAATATAGGCAACTGATGCTTTGAGCTCAGGTGTAATGAATTGTGTCGTTGCCAGATCTATATGGAAAATGTGAGACATGAGCTAAGTTTTGAAAGAAGAATGTGCTTAGTTTCATTAGAGTGAAGATATGAGGTGTTCCAGATGATGTGAATAAATGTACAGAGGATAATAATGTTGTCAGTTTATGTTGTAAAATAGAACAATAGAAATATGACAAAAATAGAAAACCTCTGAAGTATAGTGCAGCTAAAAGGGAAATGCATAATTTTAGACTTTATCTTTTTTTACATATTCTTTCCAAAATATTTTTTAAAATATCAGTAACAATTAAAATCTAGTAAGACCTTACTATAAGTCAAGTATGTCTCTAAGAACTTCACAAATATTAACTCATTTAAACTTAAAAAAACAACTTATGAGATAGGTACTGTTTTTAATCACCATTTAATTGATAAAACTGAAACATATTGGCAGTGCAGTAGATAAGGTACTGAACTGCAGTGCTGGAAACCACATGACTGACCATATGTTCAGATCCCCATCATGGTGACCTTGAAACACTCCAGGATAGTGCACATATCCAAGATATTGACAGCTAGATAGCTGGTGGAAGGGGATTCTGGTGTGATGAAACCCTGTTGAAGGTGCTTCTCACTCCTCTTTTCCTTTAATTCTTTCTTGAACATCTGTGCTCTCCATAATGAATAAAATAAATAAGTGTATTAATGCAGTTCTGATCAAATTACCAGAGATATTCTTCAAAGAAATAGGAAAAAATCATAAACATTTTCTGGAATCTTAAAAGGCTCCCTATCACCAAAGGAATACTCTGCAAAAAGAATAAAGTAGGAGGCATCTCACTTCCTGACCTCAAAATATATTACAAAGCTATGATAATTAAAACAGCATGATATTGGCACAAAAACAGGTATATAGCAAACCCAGAATTAGACCCCAAAATATATAGCCAATTTATTTATTTAATTTTTTTGGAGAGGTTTTTCTATAGGGCGCGTGCACTCCCCAGTGAGACAGAGAGAGACAGAAAGACAGAAAGCGAGAAGTCACCCCCATGGGGGATGGCCACACGGCAATCCCTTCTCTTCCATTCTCCTCTCGGGATCTTGGGCATGCATACACACATGCGTGGCGTGAGTTTTAAGCCACCAGGTCCAGGACTTGAATTGCGATCGACTACATGGGAGTCCAGTGACATAGCCATTACGATAGATGCTGGTCTCTAGCCAACTTATTTTTGACAAAGAGCACAAGACGACACAGTGGGAAAAAAAATGTCTTAATCAAATGTTTCTTGGAAAACTGGATATCCACCTGCAGAAAAGCGAAATCTCTCTCACCATTAACAAAAACCAACTCAAAATGGATAAAAGATCTGAACATAAAACCTCAAATTATAAAACTACTGGTAGAAAACACAGAAGAAACTCTTGGAGGCATCAGAGTAGGCAAAGACTTCCTAAATAAGACAATAATCCTGAAAATAGACAAGTAGGACTACATTAGGCTAAAAGGGTTTCGCACAGTAAAAGAAACAATAATTAGAATGAAGAGAGAACCCTTGGAATGGGAGAATATATCTGCAAACTATGCCTCAGACATAGGACTGATAACCAAATATATACGGGGAACTCAAGCAGCTTACCTGTGATAAATAAATAAGTAAGTAAGTAAGTAAGTAAGTAAATAAATAAATAAATAAATAAATAAATAAATCCCAGTTAAAACATGGGCAAGTGAGTTGAACAGACAACTCTCCAAGGAAAACACATGAACAAACAAGAAACCTTTGAAAAGATGCTCTACAGCTCTTATAAGGGAAATGAAAATCAAAATCACAATTACATACCACTTATCCCCAGTCTGAATGGCTAGGATTTAGAAAATAATAGAGTGATAAGTGCTGGTGAGACTGCAGTGAAAAGGGAACCCTCCTACTTTGTTAGAGAGAACATAAATTAGTACTGCTAGAGAGAATAATATGGAGGGTCCCCAAAAACTTACAAATTGAACTGACATTTTACCCTGTAATTCCACTCCTGGTTATCTACCCAAAGGATAGGAAAAACCCTCAATTAGAAAAATGCTTTGCACATCCATGTTTATTGTAGCATTATTCACAATTGCTAAGATGTAGAATCAACCCAAATGTCCAAGGGCAAATGAATAATTGAAAAATTGTGACACATATATACTATGGAATAATACTCAGCTACAAAAAAACAATGAGATCCTGACATGTGATGCAAAGTAGATGAATATGGAAGATTTATCGTTACGCAAAACAGGGAAGACTAGGAAAGAAAGGTATTGTATCCCCCCCTCCTTAATATATACCCAATGTCTGCATTCTATGGTAGAAAATGAAATTTTGGAAGGTATAATAGCAGGGAAGCCAACTGAAGATACTAGATACAGTATAGGAGGGGGTGAGTAATGGGATGGGAGAAAAGGCATCAGGGGTAAAAAGAAGAAGAATTTTTAAAAATTTTTTAGAGAGAGTTTTTGCTATACAATATGTATGCTTACTGGAGCGAGACAGACAGACAGAAAATAAGGTTTCTTTTTTTTTTTTTTTTTTAGTCTAAAGAGAGATTTTTGCTATTGGGCATCTGCGCTCTCTAGAGAGACAGAGAGAGACAGAAAGTGAGAAATCACCCCCCAGGGTGGATGGCCATGCTGTGATCCCATCTCCTTGATTCTCCTCTTGGGATTTTGGACAAGCACGCACATGTGCCTGGCATGAGTTTTAAGCCACCAGATCTGGTTCTCAAACTGCGTTCGACTACATGAGTCCAGTGATATAACCATTACATCATCTGCTGGTCCCAAACAGAGACTAATTTAAGAGATACGAAAATTAAAAAGTAATCTGTTCATGATAATGCATATGGTATTATCTTTGACTTGACTACTATGCAGTGTATTCATGCTGGGAAAACCATTTTGTATACTATAAATATGTACTGTGTACAAAATGTAAATCTACATTAAAAAATAAATAATAAATAAACTTTATAAAGAAGAAACCTGATGCGGAGATAAAATAAATTTTTCCAAGGGCACTCAGTAAATCTTTGAAACTTAATTTGAACCTAGGCCATGACAGAACATGTATGCTTGATGACTATATCATACTTGTTGTTTTAGACTTTCTGGCTTAGATACCAGACTTAGGAGGTAAAGGGAATCATATACTACTTTTTTTTTGTTGTATTAATTTTTAATATATTTTTAAAATTTATTTTAATTTATTTATTTACATTCATTCATTTACATCAATACAGTATACAAATATTTTCCATCCAGAATACACTGTATATTGGCTCAATCAAGAATATTACCATACATGTTATTATCAACCAATAGTTTTTCATTTCTTGTTTCTTATATATTTTGCTTTTTTTGTTCCTCTTTGATTCTCCACCTATCACTCTCTGCCATTTCCCATCCTCTTCCCACACTGTCTCTGGTATCTACAGTTCTTTTCCATGCCTTTTTTTTCACGTTTTATTGATTTGCTAAAGATCTTAATTTATTTTAAAACTTTCAATAGCAAGCACAGCTGATATATACATATCTATGAAGACATGTCTGACTTTAGGTGTAAACCTCAGTGAGTAAAGTAAACATACTCTAAAGTAGCACCTAGCTGAGGCTATATAGCTTACTGCAGTCATTAAATAGATATTTTAATGCATTTTTTAATTTCAAGAAAAACAGTTTTAGTTTTAACAGATCAAAATCAAAAAAGTTTAAGAGAAATTTGCTTAAGACAAAGCCAGGAAAAAGTTTAAGATTCAGTTCAAATAATAGATAGATGAACCTATCAACAGTGCAAGAGAAGACAAAACTCCTTAAATCTGGAAATCAAAGCATACAAGAAAATCACTTATGTTTTAGTCTAAAGTCAAAAAATTCTATCTTACCAGTTCAATCTCATGTAAATAATCTCTCTTCTATTTAACCTGCAGTGTTACTGGGGTCTGATATTTCCCTTTAAACTCTGGAATTTAATTTTCAGCTCCAGACTTGTCCCTACCATTAGGATGGTCATTTTCTTGGTTGTATTTTGAACTCTTATTTCTATGTGTCCAACTTTAGTTTTCCTGGTATAGCACTCCCTTCAGCAATTCTTAAAGAGCTGATCTGGTGTTCGTAAATTCTTTCAGGTTTTATTTTTTCTTTTTTTTCCCTTATGAAAGATAATCGTGCTGGGTATAGAATTCTTGGTTGAAATTGTTTTTCACTTAACAATTTAAATATATTTTCTCATTCTTTCCTTGCTTGCATGTTTCCGATGAGAGGTCTGATGTTAGCCTAATTAGATATCCTTTGAAAGTAACTTGATGTTTCTCTCTTGTCAAAGTTAGTATCTTGTCTCCACCTATGGATTTGGTCAATCTGGCTATAACGTGCATTGGAGAAGATCTTCTTGGGTTGATTCTATGTGGGATCCTTTGTATTTCCTGGGTCTGGATATTTGAGTGCCTCTCTAGGTTTGGAAAGTTTTCTTCCAGGATTTCATGGAATAGATTATCAATGCCCTTATTAGTTTCATCACCTTATGGAATACCGATGATCTGTATGTTTGGGCATTTAAAGGTATCCAGTATTACTCATATGTTTTTCTCATTTTTTTTCTGTCTTTTTGGTGAATTTTTTAGGTCAGAGTTTCTGTCTTCTACATCTGAGATTTGATCTTCTGCATGATCTAATTTGTTTTTAATACTTTCAAGGGAAGATTTCCTGTATTACAGCCTTCATCTCTAGTAATTCTGTTTTATTCTTATTTGTTATATGTATTTCTTCTTTCAGATCATGCAAAAACTTCCTCACCTCCTGGAACTCATTGTCTCTTTTCTCCTTTTGTGTGTGTGTGTATATATATATATATATATGTGTGTGTATATATACATATATATATATGTACATATATATATACATATATACATATATATACACACACACACACACACACACACACATATATATATATATATATATATATATATATATATATATATAGAGAGAGAGAGAGAGAGAGAGAGAGAGAAAATAGGGCTTTTTAGCCTGGCTCCTGGCTAGATCTGACAGTGAGAAGGATGAAGTCTGGGCTGAAGGTCTTCAGTGGTCCTAATCCCTGAATGGGGTCACTCAGAACTCAGATATAGATGGCTGGTGATTGTTTTGTCCTGGCTCCTGGCTAGATTTGGAGGACAGGAGGGTGAAGTCTTGGCAGAAGGTCTTCTGGTCCTAATTGGAAATCTTATATTACTTTCAAAAAATTATCAAAATGACATATCTTAGTCAGTTCAGGCTTATAACATGAATACTAAAACTGATTGACTTAAACAACAAATATTTGTTTTTCAAAGTTCTGTAAACAGGAAAGCTCAAAATCAAGGCATCAGCATATTCCTTGTCTGTTGAGAGCCTGCTTCAAAATTTCTGCATATAGTGGAGACACAGTGAGACTGAATCTCTTCTTCCTCTCGTATGGGTACCAATGTCATCATGTGGGTTCCACCTCCATGACTTCACTCAAACCTTATTATCTCCCAAAGGGCCCGCCTTCAAATACTATCACAATGAATATTAAAGCTTCGATATATGAATTTTGTAAAGGACACAAAAATTTGGTCAATCACACATATTTTTTGTTTGTTGTTTTGCTTGCTATAGGGTGTATGTGCTTGCCAGAAACAAAGAGAGAAGTGGTAGAAAAAGAGGTAAAGTGAGAAATTACCCACCAGAGTGGATGGCCATGCCTAATCCCTACTCCTTCATTCTCTACTCTGATTTTGGACATGGATGTATACATACTCTGGGTAATTTTCAAGCCAGCATGTCCAGGAATCAAAATGCAGAGTTGGCCATGTGGAATCCAGCTTTCATAATCTTCACACCACTTACTGGCCCACAATGCATATACTTTAAAGCAATTGAAAGTGATGTATAAATGAAAAAGTTCTGGTTTATTTGAACAAGTACTTTTTAAATTTTAAATATTTTATTATTTAGTGTTATGCTAAATTGTTAAGTAACAATCATACATATTTATGGGGTACAGTATGCTCTTTTGATATTTTTGTACAATGTGTAGTGATCAAATAAGGGTAACTGTAATTTATATCACTTTAATTATTTGCCATCTTTTTTGTGTTGGAAGCACTCAAAATCTTTTCTTCCAGATTTTTAAAAATATGCATTTTCTTTACATAGAGTCACCCTACAGTGTTGTCACACTCTAGCAGTTATTCTCCCTATCTATCTGTAATTTTGTATCCATTAATCAAACTTTCTCAATGTTCCATCCACTTACCCTTTCCAGCTTCTAGCAACCCTTGTTTTACTCTTTAGTTCCATGAGATCAACTTTATTAGCTTCAACATATGAGACATGTGGTATTTCTCTTTCTGTACCTGGCTTACTTCTCTTATGTTTGAGAATAGAACCAGTAAGAACAAAAATGTAAACAAGACAACTTTAATAAAGCACTGCATAGAGTTTTGTTATAGAATAAATTCAAATGTGGGAAAATATTGGACTCTGATGATAAAAAGGCATTCACAGCCTCTATTCCATAGTTGCCCTACTGCACTTCATGCTTTGTCTTCCATCACCATTGTACCACTCCAGATCAAGCCTGGGATTTTCAAAGGATTTCAAAGGGAATACTCTAGGCTTGAGGATGTGTTTGACCTGAGCTTCCAGAATCATTCTATCTGAACAATAGCTAGTTGGATCACGAAAGGAAAGCAGATTGTTATTTTAAGTGGACACAGTATGGATAGTAGAAACAGAGGGTAAACAAGATGTTGTCAGTCTTTAAGAAATAGGCTTATTTGGACCAGCAGTTAGTGTAATGGCTATGTCGCTGAACTCCCATGTAGTTGACCACGGTTCGAATCCTGGACCCGGTGGCTTAAACCCACACCAGGCGTGTGTGCATGTGTACCCAAGATCCGGAGAGGACAATGGAGGAAAAGGGATTGTGGTGTGGCCATCCTACCTGGGGGGTGATTTCTCACTTTTTGTTTCTCTGTCTCTCTGGTGAGCACACGCACTCTATAGCAAAAACGTCTAAAATAAAAGAAATAAGCCTATCATACACACTCATAAAGCTTAATATAATGTTCTCCATACTCATCTCTTTCCTCAAATGACAGAATCTCATATTTTTAATGACTGAATAATATTCCCTTGCATATATATATATATATATATATATATATATATATATATATATATAATCACATTTTTTAATCCTTTTATTTATGGATGGGCATATCTTGGCTATTATGAATAATGTTGTGATAAACATAGGAGTAGAGATATGTCTTTGCAGTACTGATTTCCTCTCTTTTGTACTCCAGGAGTGAGGTTGTTGGATTATAAGGTAGTTCTATTTTTAGGTTTTTGAGTAAATTTCATCCTGTTTTCCATAATGTTTTTACTAATTTATACTACCACCAACAGTGTATAAGAGCTCTCTTTCCTCCATACACTCACCAGCATTTCTTGTTTTTTTGTCTTTTTACATTAGCATTCTAACTTTCATTTTTTCTGATGATTAATGATGTTGAGCATTTTTTCATATTCTTTTCGGTCATTTGTATATCTTCTATTTAGAAATGTCTATGGAGAACATTTGCCCATTTACAAATAAGATAATTATTATTATCATTGTTATCATTTTGCTGCTGAGTTGAGTTCCTTGTAATCATTGTTATCATTTTGCTGCTGAGTTGAGTTCCTTGTATATTCTGGATATTAATCCATTACTGAATGGACAGTTTGTAAATATTTCCTACCATTCTGTTGATTGTATCATTGCTATTGATAGCTTTCTTTGTTATGCAGAAGGCTTTTACTTTAATATAGCTCCATTTGCCTATTTTTTCTTTTATAATCTGAATTTTAAGGTCTTTTTTATAACTTTTTTCTTATTCACACCGTTTGATATGTTTCTTCTATGTTTTCTTCTAGTAGTCTGATAGTTATAGGTCTTACATTCATTATTAATTGACAGATAGTAATTGCACACAGGATAATGTTATTTAACTGATGCAAAACTATAACTAGATAGAAGGAATATATTCCATAGTTCTAATGTTGGGCAAGTGTACATGGATGCCCTAAATCCTGACAAGGCGGAGAAATTTAAGAGGAAGGATTGTGACATGACTATACCCCATTGGGAGGTGCTTCTTCTCCCTCTTTCTCGCTTATGAGCACACATACTCTTTGGCAAATTATCAAAAGAAATATTCTGGGGTTCTATAATACAGACTATAATTAACAATAATTTATTGTATTCTTCCAGATAGCTAGAATAGAACATTTTAAGTGAACAAGTATATTTTCTTAGACTTCATCCTTCAGTGAAAGAGAATATCTGGAATGAAAATTCTTGAGTATACTTCCACACTTTTCCCTGCACATTAAAAAATTCCTGTAGGATAGAGTTCTCAATATTCCAAGGGAAGAAGGAGTACTATATTTTGAAAATGTATTAAAAGATACACTTATAATATTAAGGAAATCTAGTTTCTGCTTTCCATTGATATTTCAGATTATGTACTATTTCCGTAAGTATTAGTGTTCTAATGAAAGTACAATAAACTATAGATATAAATATGGATTTGCCTAAGTGCATACCTATTCATAATATTTATACTTAGTTCTCCTTCTTCTTTATGAGACAAGAGAGATTGAGAAAGTGAGACAAATATAGGTATTTTCGACGGGGTCTTTCTGTGGGACCATCTTTTTTTTCTAGACTCTAGATTAGCTAGGAGTATAGGAGTGTGCAACTATTATATTCCCAGTGTGTTCAGATTGGCCTGGAAACAAACATGAGCCTTTCTGTTGACCTCATCTCTCAAGTGGTAGAACTCTGTGCATCGCTGTTGGTGGACCTATGTTTATGATTTTTAAATAGTTTTTGAAGTGTATTTATTTTATTTATAATAGAGATACCATGCATGTGCATGAGAGAGATAGAGAGAGAATGAATCATCCTTGACAGGGTTTTACCAGAATCCCCTTTTCCTAGCCCTCCAGTTCATCAGGATCTTGAGCACTCATGCATTTACCTGGCATGTTTCTGAGTGAACATGGGGATCTGAACCCACAGTCTGCTCTGTGGCTTCTAGTGCTGCAATTTAGTTTGTTACCGACTGTGCCACCAGGCTGGACCTGTGAGTTTTTTTTTGTTTTTTGTTTTTTTTTTTTTTTTTTTTTTTTTTTTTTTGTCTCTAAATAAAAATGTCATATTTAAATGTGTTACTTAAAATTTTTTCAGTTTTTATTCCTGAAATAAATAGCTTATTAAGCTCACTTTCTGCTGTCAGGCCTTGACACATTTCTTTGAGTGACCAAACTCTGCTCTGTAAGTCTAATGATAATAACACATATTTTAATATGAACATAAGTAGACAATAGATATTAGGGTGCCTCTGATAACTGAAATCTCATTCAAAATTCAACCTACTTATTTAGTAATTTATTTTTCCACTTAATAATCATACGACTTTTTTGGGGTTTTTTTTGCCACAGGGCGCATGTGCTTGCCAGAGAGAGACAGAGAGGGAAAGTGAAAAATTACCCCCATAGGGAGTATGGCCATGCTGAAGTTCCTTTCCTTTATTCTCCTTCCTGGATTTTGAGCACGCACACACACACACACACACACACACACACACACACCTGGCATGATTTTCAAGCCACCAGGTCTGGGACTTAAACCATGGTTAGCCATGTGGATGTCTAGAGCCTTAGCCACGCCACTTGCTGGTCCCAGTAATCGCACATCTTAACAACATGCAATATTGCTTTTACAAAGCATATGTGCATTGGATATGGATCGAGTCATAGACATTACCATTATACATCATCCTCTACAAATAACTTTCCATTGTTATGTCTGTTAAATATCCTTTCCCTGAGCCCGCCCTCTGACCCCCAACTATTCAGTCCTTCCTATACAATGTGTGGTATCTACACTTGCCATTCCTGTCATAATAACTTACAATGTTTCAGTTCAGTTTCTTCCATAACGTGTAGGCATTTTGTGCATATTGAATGAGAACATATATTGTGTGTCTTTTATTGTTTGACTTGCATTGCTTAGCATTAATTCCTCTATATTTATCCACTTTTTATCAAATGACAGGATTGCATTTTATTTTATGGCTGAGTAGTATTCCATAGTGTTTATGTGCAACATGTTTTCCAATCTAGGCTTCCATTCTTAGGCATTTATGTTGACTCCATGTCTTAGCAACTGTGAATAATGCTGCAATAAACATGGATGTGCGAGTGCTTTTCTGAGTATTTTCCTATCCTTTGGGTAAATACAAAGAGTGATATTACTAGGTCATGTGGTAGTTTATTTGTAGTTTTTTGAGGAACCTTCATATTGTTTTCCATGATGGCTATCTAATTTGTCTTCCCATCAACAGTATAGAAAGGTTTCCTTCAACCACAACCTCACCAGCACTCGTTCTTTATTTTATTGATCAAAAACCATTCTGACAGGCTTTAAGTGGTGTCTTACAGTAGTTTTGATTTGCATCTTCCTTATGATAAGAGACGTTGATCATTTTTCACATTCTTTTTGGTTATTCATATGTCTTCCTTGAAGAGTTGTCTGTTAAGCTTATTTGCTTATGTTTAAATTGGATTGTGTTTCTTCGCAGGTAAGCTGCTTGAGTTCCTTTTTTTTTATTGTCAGTCCTTTATCTCAAGCACGCTTTTCAAATATTTTCTTCCATTCTGATGGCTGTCTCCTCACTTTGATTATTGTGTCCTTTGTTGTGCAGAAGTTTTCTTTAGCCTGATGCAGTCCCATTTATCTATTTTTGGGATTATTGCCTGTGTTTTTAACTTGATGTGGTACCACTTACTGGTTTTTGTGATTATTTCTTATGCTTTAGGTGTCTTATTTAAGAAATCTTTGCCTACTCCAATGTCTCCAAGAATTTATTTTGTGTTTACTACCAGTAGCTTTGTGGTTTGAGGTTTTATGTTTAGATCTTTAATCCATTTGCAGTTGGTTTTTGTTAATGGCGAGAGAGGGGTCCAGCTTCATTTTTCTGAAGGTTAAATGAAAGTGTTTTTAAAGAAAGATATGATCAACTGTGTTAAAAATCACTGAGATGTCAAGTGACATTTAGTCTTCTACTTTTGGATTTAGCAATGTGAATAATTTGGCCATTTCGTAAGAGTAAAGGTAGATCCATGGGAACAAAATCTTAACTGAAGTAGGTTTGCTAGACAATCAAGCAAGTATAGACAATTCTTTTAAGGTGCTGTGCTGTAAAAGACAAGAAGAAGAATGGTATGAGTAGCTGGGAGGTATAGTCAAGAAAAGGTCCATTTTAATATGTAAAAATTTTAGGAGCACAATTAATAATTTAAAGGTCATACTTACTGCTATGGAGGCTAAGGTAGAATTATGGAGATATAATTTGAAAAATTGGGAATTTCAAGGTCATCGTTTTCTTTATGTCACATGTATGCTATGTCTGCTTAATAAATGCTTCCCCAAATTACAATTTAAACAATGTTTTTCTCCTAAGTATCAAGAAGAAGACTAGCTAAGACAACTAGATACCAAACATGGCTATGTACTAGGTCAAATAATTTCTATCTTAGAATTTGACAATTAAATCACAAGAATCGACTCCTTATAGGAGTACATATACAGGAATATTTAAAAGAACATTCAAGACGAGCCATATAGAGAAGAAATTTTAATATCCCTTCTTTTTATAATCCCGAATACAGACCATAATTACTCCCTAACACCACCTGCATTATATATGAGAAAGATAGAAGAGAGGAGGCAGAGTAGGAGAGATCCAATAGATAGCCATTTGTAAGTAGGGTGACAGAATTGAATTAAACAAAATAAGCATTTTGGCCCTATTTCGGTTTCCTTCAAAGTGGAGCACAAAGAAGAGTAACAGAACTTCCTGGAATAGTAAGTAGGAGAGTGGAGATGCATATACACATATGGCCTACAGAGCAAGCTGCTGCCCATTAGGTTGTGAGTGCTTGGTAATGATTATATCACAGCTGATACATCTGCAACCTGCCGAGTCCAAGCCACTAGCAGTCAGTGCTGGTGTCATGGTTATAATCATGATAAGGAAGCAGCCAAACTAATTACTCTAAGTGATAGATGAGAATGCGGATAGAAACAGCATGTACAAATTGGTCTGATGAAAATTGAAACTAATTTTGTGTTAAAATTAAAAAAAAGATGGTAGTTTCTCAAATGTTACACAATAGTGTTGGTTAATTGTTAGCAAACCATTTATAAATATTTTTAAATAATATTTTTTCTGTTAATACTTCATGTGCCATAGATTGAGAACCACTATTTTAAATTTAGTGAACAGGAATTGTGAACAATTTTAAGATAAATTCAGTAAACAATATTTTCCTTCAACAAAATAATTTTCTTTCATTGTCATCGTCTTCAGTGAGGTGCTGAAAATTAAATCTTCAAACAATGCCACCAAAATCTGGTGCCACCAGAGAAATCTGTCTCTTGAGGTTTAAATGGAAAAAATAACTTTGTGCTCTGATAATTGTGAGTGAAAATCAAAATATTTGGTTAAACTTATCAAGGCTAGAGAATGAGTTAGTGTTTATTTTACAAAGTAAAATAACCATAAATGCACTGGTTAGAATGTGACACATAACAAATAATGGTTTTTGTTCCAAATCACATCATTGTAATGAAACATGTTATTTTGAGGTCCCAGTCAATGGAATTGAATTTTCTCTTACATGTTTCATGTCTCATCAAAATTGTTGGACTGCAATGATATCCAAAATATTATTTGTAATTATATCACTTCCCCATTTTCATCTTCTTCATGTGATTTTTTTAAAAAAAGTTTGATTGATCATACTGACTCTATAAGCTTGCTGGTCCCTTGCTGTTACTTGATTTCTCTCATACCACTGGCTGAATTACAGAGATGAGGAGAAAATAATAGCTTAGAAAAAGTCAGGAAAGGAAGCATTTATATTAACATTACACAGAATACACCTTTAGATTACTAGGCATAGCTTTAAGTTTCTCTCTCTCTCTCTTTTACCCCCCTGGATAGCATTTAAAATTATATGAGGCTCTAAGAATATTTAGGAGTTATCGTTTATTAACATAGGCCAACTCTATGTAAATCCTAAGGTATATCTAATTACACTTTCTCCTTTCTGATTTGTCTGTACATGTAGAGTTTGCTTTGTACCTTGTGAGAACTTCAAGAGGTCCTTTTAAGAAAAATTCAGTATATCTACATTTTATGTTTGTTTTTCCCCAGGTTAAATCTTTATCTTCAATTTATATTAGTCTAGATAATTTTCATTTTGGAGTGGGAGAGATATTTGCTATAGGGTGCATGCACTCACTGGAGAGACAGAGACAGAAAGCAAAAAAATCACCCCTCTCAGGGAGGATGGCCATGCTGCAATCCCTTCTCTTTTTTGGGATTTTGGCATGTACACATACGCACCTAATATGAGGTTTAAGTGACCAGGTCTGGAACTCAAACCACGATTAACTAAGTGGGAGTCAAGTGATATAATCATTAAGTCATCTGCTGGTCCTGGTCATTATTTTTAAAAAGTTTTTAACACAGAATGTATGTGCTTGCCAGAGATGAGAGAGACATAGAGACAGTGAGAATCTCCTCCTAAGATTTTGGGCATGTACACACCAGGCCCAAATTGATTTTCAAACAGTCAGGTCTGGGACCCAGTGAGGCATCAGAGAATTCAGCGCTTTAACCACTATGCCACTAGCTGGCCCCATTCTAGATCATTTTTACCATACATGTAAAAATATGTGTAGCTATGACTAATGATTCATGAAAGAAGAACAAAGTTGTTATTGTTATTACACATGGTTAAATTCTCTTTTTCCTTGGAGAGGTTTTTCCTATAGGGCACATGTGCTCAATAGAAATACAGAGAGAGACAGAGAGACAGAAAGCGAGAAATCACCCCCCAGGGAGGATGGCTACACTGCAAACCCTTCTCCTCCATTCTGCTCTCGGGATCTTGGGCACGCGCACACACACGCCCGGCATGAGTTTTAAACCACTGGGTCTGGGACTTGAACCATAGTCGACTACATGGGAATCCAGTGACATAGCCATTATGCCAACTGCTGGTCCCACAAACGGTTAAATTCTAATGGTTTCTTTGTGGTTCAATAATGGAAAAGGACAGTGGCTCCCATGAGGTAATTTTATGTTCATTGTGAAAGGAGTAACCCTTACCTCTAATGGAAATTTTTGTGTGGCTTTCCAGCTTCTTCTATTTAATTGTAGGTTAGGTTTTTAAAGGACAATTGACTGTTTGGATTGTGTTTTATTTGCATGGCTAACACAGGTCTATTTACCGTAGCTTATAGGTTGCAATAACCTCTTGAAAATCATCGGAGCCCAAAATATCAATTCCAAAACAATTGATGGAACTCATTTCAAACATTATGTACAGGTTGAAAAACATAACCTTCCCTTTTCATTATCTTCAATTAAAATGCTAAAAATTATTATGTTCATTCCAAAGGCATGAAATCTTGTCTAACATCCATTAAGCCCTAAATAACAGAATACAACTCTCTCTTGATTTTTTTAAATGAATTTGAACAAGGTGTAAGATACTGCCATAAGCTGAACACTGAAAGGAAATAAGACAAAAGACAGATAAATACTGTACATTGATGTGTAAATGCTTTTTTGTATAAGGAAATACTGCCGCATAGAGTTAATATTTTTCTGCATATTAAATATGATGACAAATGGATTAAGAAAAAATTGTTTTTCTTATTTTTTAAGTTTATTTATTTGTTTAATGAGCAGAGGAGACACATGTACCCTTGGTAGTATCTTGCCATGATGTGATCCTTGTTCCAGTCTCCCACCCTTCCAAAATCACATGCACATCTGAATGTGTCCAGAATGTTCAGATTGATCCATGGTCCCAACCTGGGTTTCCCTAGTAGCTCCACTATTGCTCAGTGGTGCCCTATTGCCTACACCACTATGACTGGGCCAAAGTTAGTTTTTTCTTAAGGTTGTAGAATTAGATGTCCTTTATTTCTCAAATGATGTACAATTTTACAAAAGTAGAGGAGTGGAGTTAACCAAAGAAAAATAACCAGTAAATGAATTCCCCAGGTGTATTTCAATTTCAGATGCTTTGGTGTTACAGAAATTCTTTAATTTTGCAGAGAAAATAATATTTCAAATGTGTACTATATATCCTAGTAGAAATGAAGAGGGTGGCTTTACATTTCAAATGCATTTGACTATCACCACACACATATGCACACACAGAGTTTGGTCATTAAAATCGAATCAGACAATCATTTTAATCTAAAAACATGTCAACTGTGCCAGATAATTGATTTTGTTGCTATTTCCTCGAATTTACTAAATGCTTTACATCAAAATGATTTCACTGAAGAATCAATATAGTTGTAAGTGTAGACACAGTTCAAGTTTTACTACTACTTTGGCTAGCCTTTTTTGAAAGTGCAGCATTCAGAATCGAATTATATTTTTGTATGTAATAGAGAACATGTACACAAGAGTTTAGAATCCCTATATTTAGAATTCAGTTTTTCAAAATGTTAAAAATAGAATTGAAGTATAACTCCAGTTTCAATTGTAAATGGAACAATTATGCTTATTGTTCTCTTTTATAGTATGTTGTTACTGAGGATGGAAAACACTTTGGTAATTAACTCTCAGAGAGCAAGAACCTAAGTCATGGGCCAACTGGTGGTGTGGTGGTTAAGGTGGCTGGATCCCATGTGGCCAATTGCGCAGTTTGAGTCCCAGACCCAGCAGCTTGAGAAACATGCTAGCAGCCTGTGTGTTCATGTCCAAAATCCTGAGAGGGGAATGGAGAAGAAGGGATTGTGACATGTCATCCTCTCTGGGGGTGTTTTCTTACTTTCTCTATCTCTCTCTAGCAAGTACTGGTGCCCTGAAGAAGAACAACAACAAAAACAACCATAACTTAGACAGAAAGCTGCTTAAATAAATGTTCTCTACGATGGCCCTATAGCTGAGCAGTTAAGGGAAGTGAGTCCCACATGGCTGACAATAGTTCAAATCCTGCTTTTCATGGCTTGAAAAACATGCAGGGCACATATGTGTGAATGTCAAAAATTCTGATATGATGGAGAGATGAATGATAAGGGATTGTGGCATGATCATGCCTTATTGGTGGGTATTCCTTCCTCTCCCTTACTCTTTCTTCCTCTGGTAATCACATGTGCTCTCTGGCAATGAAAAAAAAAAAAAAAAAAAAAAAAAAAAAAAAAAGAAATGTTCTCATGTAATGCTAGGAGAAACTCTTATTTTCTTTTTTACCTATTAGAAAACAATTCATTTTGGATCTAGGGAATTGGGATTTGATCAGAGGTGATTCAGTACCTGAAAATTCCATTCTCAGTATCTCAAAATTCCAATCTCATTAATGGCTTTCTGACTTTTAGATATGTCCACAACTTTTAACATCCCACTCTAACCACAGAATGTATGTGATCCTATTGACTGCTTTTTCTTTAAGTTGAGAACTGTGGGAAGTCTCTAGGGATTTGGTCTAGGGATCTATTACCTTTAAGCTCTGTGTCCCTGGCCTTTATGTGAGCTCTCTAATAATCCCTACATTGTTTTGTATTTTAAAAATTTACTTTTTATTTCATGAGTGAGAGACAGTAGCAGAGTGAGAGATAGAGAGATAGAGAGACAGCATCTTCAACTCAGGGAGGTCTTCAGATGAGAACTAGCAACCTTCCCATATTAGTCTTCTTCATAGACTATTACATTTTATCATCTTTCAGTCCTCTTAGCGTTTTTTTAAAGCTCTTATGGATTTCCACCCTATATAATTAAGAAAACAACTACAAATATTTACTGATTCCCTACCATGTATAAGGTAACATAATAGCTTCTTCAAAAGAAAAAGAGCACAGTAAGTAGGCAATTGTTACCAATAATGTAATACTTTTACATCTAATTAGAGATATAAGACATTAACATTTGAAAATTTAATTACTGATAAAAAAGTAAATAACATTATGAGAAACATATTTTAGTAGATAATATAAAATTTTCTTTTTTAAAAGAATTATTTTATTAACTTTATTTATTTTTAATTACTATTATTTTTTTTGGAGAGGTTATTTGCTATAAGGCACGTGCGCTCACCAGACAGACAGAGAGAGACAGAGAGACAGAAAGCGAGAAATCACCCCCCCAGGGAGGATGGTCACGCCACAATCCCTTCTCCTCCATTCTCCCCTCAGGATCTTGGGCACGCACGCACATGCTCCCGGCGTGAGTTTAAGCCACCGGGTCTGGGACTCGAACCATGGTTGACTATGTGGGAGTCCAGCAACATAGCCATTACGCAAGCTGCTGGTCCCTTTATTTTTAATTTGACCAGAGAGAGAGAGAGAGAAAGAGAAAGAGAGAAAGCAAGCCGCTAGATCCAGGACTCAAACCATGATCGGCCATGTAGGAATCCAGTATCTTTAACCAACATGCCACCTGCTGGCCCCATAGAATACAAAATTTTCTCAGAGTTGATAGAAAATATATTCTGTATATGATTTCAGAGAACTGGGATTAGTTATTGTGGGCTGAGGTAGTCAGGTGAAGTTCTACTGGAGAACATTAATTGAAAATCTTGAAGGATTAGTTTAAGGATTAATTAAACATATTAAGGAAAGTGAGGTGATATTTTATACATGTGTATTGAAGAAAATTAAAGAAATAGGAAAGCTTCATGAGTAGTAGGTGACAAGGAGTTAATCAGGTTGACTAGAGCTGAAATTTTTATAGTGTGGAATCATGAATAAGGCACAAAAGCTAGAGTAATGCTATCAAGAGTCTTGAGATTTGGGGGCCAGCAGTTAGCGTAATGGCTATGTCGCTGGACTTCGACCGTGGTTCGAGTCCCAGACCCGGTGGCTTAAACTCACGCTGGGCACGTGTGCGTGCGTGCCCAAGATCCCAAGAGGAGAAAGGAGGAGAAGGGATTGCGGCGTGGCCATCCCCCTGGGGGGGGGGGGTGATTTCTCGCTTTCTGTCTCTCTGTCTCTCTTTGTCTTTCTGGCGAGCACATGCGCCCTCTAGCGAAAACCTCTCAAAAAAAAAAAAAAAAAAAGAGTCTTGAGATTTGTTCACAGGAGATAATACTGATTTTTGAAAATTTAATATAGTGTTGTGTCCAACATTGAATAATCTAGGGAAGGAATAAAACTAGAGACTCCAATTAAGGAAGCTATTTTAACTATATGAAGTTGTTGAAATAAGAAATATTCTAAAGGAAGCCTAAGGGGACCTGTTTACAGAGAAAATTTGAGGGGCGAAAGAGAGAAAAGAATCAAAGTGACAAGGGTGATACAAGCCTTGGTAAGAGATATCAAAAATGCCCAAAGTAAGTCATGAAATACGGTCTTATTTGGTCTAGTTATATGGTTAGATGAAAAGTTATCTGAATTGGGGCCGGCAGGTGGCATGGTGCTTAAGGCCGCTGGACACCCACATGGCTGACTGTGGTTCAAGTCCCGGACCTGGCAGCTTGCTTTCTCACTTTCTCTCTCTCTCTCACTCTGTTCCTTTCTGGTCAAATTAAAATAAATAAATAAAGTTTAAAAAAAAGTTATCTGAATTAAGTGGTAGGCTTGCATTTTTGAGAGTTTCAAGTCATGATAGAGTATCCCAATGAAAGTGTCCAGGAGGAAATGGAAGGAAATGGAAGGTGTAAGACTGGATAGTACTGGGACCAGCAGTTAGCGTAATGGCTATGTCGCTGGACTCCCACGTAGTCGACCGTGGTTCGCGTCCCGGACCCGGTGGCTTAAACTCACCCCGGGCATGTGTGCATGCGTGCCCAGGATCCTGAGAGGAGAATGGAGGAGAAGGGATTGCGGCGTGGCCATCCCCTCTGGGGGGTGATTTCTCGCTTTCTGTCTCTCTGTCTCTCTCTGTCTGTCTGGCGAGCGCATGCGCCCTATAGCAAAAACCTCTCCAAAAAAAAAAAAAAAAAAGACTGGATGGTACTAATAGTACAAATTATTATATTAAACACAGAGATTTTACATGCCAACTCTTTGTCAGAAAAAGAAAAACAAAAATGATATTATACCTCTGCTTTCTTTAAAAGTGTGGATAGTTTTAAGAGGCAGAGAGGATTGATTAATGTTTATGAGGTGCCAAATAGGTTTCAATATTTTGGCATACATGTAACAACTGAAAAAAGTACAGTCAGATAATAGGTAGTTAGTAGAGGTTTTACATTTCGCTATCATAATTGTATTCTTTTCAAAAAACATTTGGAAATTTGTAATACATTTTGAGGAAATATTCTGTTAATAAAATTAATTGTTGAGATGCATTAAAAAGTATCTTGGAACCAGCAGTTAGCATAATGGTTATGTCGCTGAACTCCCATATAGTCGACCACGGTTCAAGTTCTGGACCCTGTGGCTTAAACTCATGCAGGGCACGTGTGCGTGTGTGCCCAAGATCCCAAGAGGAGAATGGAGGAGAAGGGACTGTGGTATGGCCATCCCTCCGGGGGATTATGTCTTGCTTTCTGTCTCTCTATCTCTCTCTGTCTTTCCGGCGTGCGTATGTGCCCTATAGCAAAAACCTCTCAAAAAAAAAAAAAATACCTCTGTAATAAAGCAAGTATGTGGAATGTGTCCTTTTACCATCTTGAGTGGTAGGAGAGAAAAACGCACATGCCTGCACACACGCTCCGTATACACTCTCACACACACTTCCCACTCACGAACATGGAAATGAAATGTATGAGTCCTGATTAGAAGGCAATGTATAATACTGAGGAACTTCTCAAGTAATTCCTAAGATTTTTATAAAAATTGAGAAAACATACAAATAAAAAATATTTCCAAATTTCAACTCCCCAAATCTTGAATTTAGGATTCAACTGTCTTTGCTTCTAATTTAAACCCTAATGTCCTCTGTCTTGAGGGCATTTTTTTTCCTACTCTGGCTCCTTTGAAACTTACACAAACATACACAGCACATTTAGTATATAAAGTGTCATTTTTCATTGCTAAATTATGGTAATCAAACAATATCTTATACAGAAAGAGAAATCCTAAGCTGAAGGAAAACCACATTTTCTGACTTCATTTTCGAAAATGTAATATTGCAAATTGTCAGCCAGATTATTTCTTTTCATACTAGCACACAGATTGCATTGCACTTAAATCCTTTTAAACGTTCAAGAGAAATGCCAATGCAAATCAAGAAAATTAAAAGAACTTGAACTTTGGTATATAAGAAGACTTATTTGTGCTCTTAGTATTATTTAAGCAGGGGCTGTGGGATGCCGTTGCTGTTATAAGGCTTTTAAGGTGTTTACAGAAAAGCATTTTCCCCTGTGATTGAATTTTTCAAAGAACTGAAATACCACAGAGAAATAGTTTTTTTTTTTTTTTTTTTTTTTTTTTTTTCCCACCAGTTTTATGGTTCCCTATACACATTTCCTACAAACCTTGTATCTGCCTGGACACAATATTTTAAAGACATCATGCCATTTGAACGGGGTGTACAACTTTGAAAGAGTATACAGAGAGTACCAGTGGGAATGTCAGTATCATATGAGTAATAGTTTTTGCTTTTTAAATTTTTTTAATAGAGATTTTTGCTATAAGGTGCTGACACTCGCTGGAGAAACAGAGAAAGAGAGACAGAAAGTGAGAAATCACATCCCAGGGGGGATGGCCACAACGAATCTCTTCTCCTCTATTCTCCTCTTGGGACTCTGGGCAAGCATGCACACATGCCCAATATGAGTTTTAAGCCACCAGGTCTGGGACTACATGGGAATCCAATAATGTAACCATTACACCGTTGGCTGGTCCCACGAGTGACACAGTTTTAAGGCTACTCTTTTATCAGAGTGGACCTAATTAATTGCTCCTATTTTTAAAAATTCTGTTTCTTTTCTTTTTATTCATGAGACAGGACAAGCATATGCACGAGAGAGAAAGAGAAGGAGAGAGAGATGAGTGCCATCCATTGTCTGGTCATGCTGCGGTCCCCTTCTTCCAGTCCTCCAGTTGTCATATGGAAACTGGCTTTTCCTGAGCAGCATATTATCTCTGCTCCACAACAATATGGGGTAAGTTGTTCCTGTTTTGTAACTCTAGTTTATTATGAATCTATTACATTTTTGGAGATACTACCACTATTGTGTGTATACATTTTGCCTTCAGTGGTGGTCTGAGCTTTAATATTTATGAATTCTCTGAAAGGAAAGACATAATAGCAAAAGTTTTTCTTACAGCATGTTTTATTCCAATGAAAAGTAAACCAGAAAAATGACCTAGGACTTACCAGAAAATGCAACCTCTACAAAGTCCAAATATTTGGAAGGGCTGACTGACAATTTTTAAATAGTTATGAGGTGTCAATATCAAAATATTGTTAGCTACATAGCCCATTTTCTAAGCAAAAAGGGGAGATATCATGTAGAAGTATCCAGACGAAAAGTGGCTTCTTGTAAGTTGTAGCCAAGACAATAAAGCAATACACGTCAATGTTCAAACTAGAATGCCATGTTGTATATGCTTTTCACCCTTTGATAATGTGTTTTTTTTTTCCATATGGCACTTGAGCTTGCTAGAGAGAGAGAGAGAGAGACAATGAAAAGGAAAAGTTAGAAATCTGTCTTAGGGACAATGATAGATAAGGCTAGATGACTACTTGGGTTTGCAGTAAATTTTTCTGAGAAACTGTGAAACTGATTTTGCTTGAGAAACATAGGCTGGCTATGGCACATTTCATCATTTGTTAATATACGTATTTTAACTGAAAGTAAGATAAAATCCATTGTCAGTCAGTAACCAAGAACAGAAGGTAATTTCAGTGCTATTTATTTAGGTTTTTGGAAAAATATATATATTTCACATTTAATCACTGTACCATCTTTATAGTGTACAATATGTTTTTTCCCAGCATGAATACAGTGCTTATTAGTCAAGCCAAAGACACTTCTATATATATTATCATTAGCAGTGTTGTTTAGAAATGGGATTTAGACATTCACTCTGGAAAAAAAATATATCAAATAGGAACTGAATATTGGAAGGGAAGTGACAGTGGACACAGACACAGTGGGTAAAGTGATCTTTAGTCATCAGATAGGATTAGGAAAATAATAGTCTCTAAGAGAACTGAATAGACATAGCAACTCAGGTGATAGAGGCATCTTTAAGGTCATTAAAGCAAACATCATGACAGGTGCTGTATAAATGCAGAAATACTAACATAGAATACTAAACTGACAATAATCGTTGAGTTCATAGCATTTTAACATTCATGAAATAGAAAATGTGAAACAACTGCATTTTTTTTTCATTTATTTATTTTTACATTTTTCCACAAACATTTACTTTACATAGCAAAAAATTTTAGCTCATACTCCATAAATGGAGTAATTCTTGACAGTTTACAAACAACTTTCAAAATTTCAAAATACTGAATTTTACAGATAATGTTCAAAATATGTCTTATAATTTTGTATAATTTTATAACTCTATAACAACAGAAGCAGTATGGTTTCAAGTCAAATATATATATATATATATATATATATATATTTAGAGTGCAGACACTCGGTATATATTAACAACTGCATTTAATATTGTTGAATTTTGCAGAGTTTTGTGCAAAGTAAATCTTAAAAATAGTTTTTCTCTAAAGAAATATTACTGACTATGGGACCAGCAGTTAGCGTAATGGCTATATTGCTGGACTCCCACGTAGTCGACTGTGGTTCACGTCCTGGACCCGTTGGCTTAAAACTCACGCCGGGCCCCTGTGTGTGCGTGCCCAAGATCCCAAGAGGAGAACGGAGGAGAAGGGATTGCGGCTCTGCCATCCCCCCTGGGGATTGATTTCTTGCTTTCTGTCTCTCTGTTTCTCTCTGTCTGTCAGGTGAGCGCACGCGCCCTATAGCAAAAACCTCTCCAAAAAAAAAAAAAAGAAATATTATTGACTATGCATATTTATAAGAATAGAATCAGATAGAAAAGGAAAAGAGTAGAAAAATTATTGTGATTCAAAAATGTGACTGGAAGTTGAGAACTGACTGAACTAATTTTCCCTTTGTGTTTCAAGTTTTGAAACATATTAAACATGATTAATACATATATAATTATCTTTATACATGAATATAATAATATGCACATGATGAAGGGTCTTCACAAAGTTCACAGATATATGATTATTAAAATCTGTGCATGAATTTTATGTCTTGGCATCAAAATAAACTCATTCTTTAATTTCATCTTCCATAAAATATTTGAAGGCCCTGCGTATATATATATATAGTTACAGCTAATAAAAGGATTATAGTCTATAATGTCAGCTTATCTACAGTCTCAACATAGACATGATCTTAGGATAGTTCTAAGTTTTATACGCAGTGAACTAAATTTTAGATTCTTCTTTCAAACTAAAGTTCTTTATGATAAAAAGTTAAAGAAAAAAAGCTTCAGCTACTAGGGTTACAAGCAATAGCAAAACATGTCTGTAGTGTCTTTGCTTTAACATCTGCCACTCCATTTGGACCCATAAATATTTGTAACAAATAGTAGGTGAAGGAATTTCCACATTATTAAGGTAAAACTGGATTTTCAAGGAAAAAGTTTAATATATATATTTTTCTTGTTTTCTTTTCCTTTTTTTTTTTTTTTTTTTTGGAGAGGTTTTTTTGCTATAGGCCATGTGCGCTCGCCAGACAGACAGAGAGAGACAGAAAGACAGAAAGCAAGAAATCACCCCCCAGGGGGGATGGTCACGCTGCAATCCCTTCTCCTCCATTCTCCTCTCGGGATCTTGGGCACACACGCACACGCACCCGGCGTGAGTTTTAAGCCACCAGGTCCGGGACGCGAACCGTGGTCAACTACGTGTGAGTCCAGCGACATAGCCATTACGCTAAATACTGGGCCCTTTCCTGTTTTCTTTGTAGAAAGCAAATATGTTAAACTTACAGGTCTCTATAGGAATAAAAATACAACCTAATTTAAATTTAAGAGAAAACTGTGACTCAAATAATGAAAGCCTGAAGTCTTCCAACTGCCTAGTAACTAACCTGAGAGGTTTTACTTACAACAATTGTAAAGTTAGTTTTTATGTGCTTATTAGGAAAACAAAATGCATTGCAATAAAATTGTAATTAATTGTTGCCACATTAACTCAGTCTTTCACTCAATTTATCGGAAGAAATTAAAACAAAAATTTCATTAGAAAATCCTGGGATCAAAGTATATCCAATGCAATTCTTTTTCTTGAACATTCCATATCTAGAAGGCTGGAATAGCTTCAGATTCAGTTATTCTCTATTGAGGGCCTATTATATGCTAAATAGGTATCACACTAGGTGCTTCCACATTGTCTTTTCGTTTAAACTTCTCACTAACACTTTGATATAGTTAGTTCTTCTTTATCCTACACATAGGGACATTTAAGTTTAGAGATATAACATCCCAACACACAGAGATTTTAAGTTATGACTATTGTGCTATAAGTATAATAACAGCATTTTAGGGGAAAAAAGAATTAAAAACATAAGGGAGATACCTGATGATTAACCTTTCAAGTTCAGCTGCATGATGTATTTGTGAAAGCTTTTAAATTGAGAGATTTTTTTAAAAATAGCTTCTTTGTTATATAGAAAAAATATATTTATCTACTATAGTTACTAGAGGAAATCACTATTATACTCTTCAAATTATACATCTGTGAACACATTTTAATTTCTACCATACTACCATAAACAACTGGGTACTCCAAAAGTGTTCCTGATAAAGGTAATTAAGTTAGACGAGGATTAGAAAAAAAGTAAAATTGTATCAAGCCCTACAAACTAAGAATTAAGATTAAGAAAAGGCAGAATTGGGACCAGCAGTTAGCATAATGGTTGTGTCGCTGGACTCCCACGTAGTTGACCGCGATTCGCGTCCCGGACCTGGCGGCTTAAACTCGTCGGGCGCGTGTGTGTGCGTGCCCAAGATCCCGAGAGGAGAATGGAGGAGAAGGGATTGCGGCATGGCCATCCCCCCTGGGGGGTGATTTCTCGCTTTCTGTCTCTCTGTCTCTCTCTGTCTGGCAAGCGCATGCTCCCTATAGCAAAAACCTCTCCAAAAAAAAAAAAAAAAGGCAGAATTTAACAGTTAAATGTTTTAGTGATGGCATTTATCCCTTCTTGCTCTTGTGACTATATCTTATGAATTAGCTTATAATAATTATTATTTTAGCCAATAAAAGACTTTTTTAAGCAGATGGAATAAGCTGTCATGGCAATGTACAACTTCTAAAATATGACTGTGCATTTCGTGAAGGTTGTTGATTTGAGCATTACTAATACATATTTACTCCTTTGATAAAACTTCAGAGGGTTTTCAGAGAAACAGCAATAATAATTTTTAACATTTTAGCCTACACTACACAGGACAAGAAAAAGCATGAAAATGCCAATTCTTTGCCATAATAATTAAGTATATGTGTATATGTAAATAGTTTTAGCTTTTTGCTCTAGGGCATGTGTGCTTGCTGGAGAGAGAGAGAGAAAGAGAGAGAGAGAGAGAAAGAGAGAGAGAGAGAGAGAGAGAAATAATTCCCCAGGGGGCGTAACCACAACATCATCTTCCCCATTATCCTCATTCTCCTCTTGGGATTTTAGGCATGCTAGCACATGCACCTGGCATGTTTTTCAAGCCACTGGGTCTAGAGCTCAAACTGCGAAGTTGGTCATATGGGATCCAGCACCTTAACAACCATGTCACATGCTGGCTCTAAAATATATTTTAAAGAAAGTTCAGTTTTGTAAAATAAATGATTGGGGTCATTTTAAAATGACTGTTTACAATAGAATTACAATTATGATTTCAAGACTCATCTATTAGGAAAACCTTTCATTTTTTTTCTATCATCAAAGTATGGTGCTTCAGTGACTTAATTTTTTAAGACTGAAAAGTCAGTATATATTCTCACTTATATATTCTCACTTACCGTGCGTGTGTATTTACATGTGTGTGAGAGAGAAGGAGAAAGAGAAGAAATCAAATAATAAAGATGGCTAACAAAAGTAGAATGCTCTCAATTTTATAACATTGGTACTGTGGTAACATCAAAATATGAATATGCACAGATTATGAGTAGGTATAGTTGTAAATTACTAGTGAGCATATTGATATAAATATCAAAGTTGTATAATTATCTACAAATTCCTCATTAAAAAATTAATAGTAGGTGACAAATTGTAAATTATTTGACATACAGACTGTTTTTGCCAAGTTTTCTATGGCAGTGTCATTCTGATTTTAAATCATCTTTGACTTTTAATCTTAATCCTGCCAAAATACCCCCCTGTCTGTCACAGATACAAGTAAAATGTATCTAAGGAATAATCCATAGAGTTGCTATTTTCTTGATTAAACAATTACTTGTTTTAAATCCAATCTTGGAAAAATCTTTTGCCATTACCTGTATAAATTCACCTTTAAAAAAGTATTTTGTTTCCTGGTTTGTGTTACAGATAGGTCTGTTATACATTTTTTTTCTGTGATGTCAAATAATTTTCAGAATATCTAAATTTTTGGAACAAGTTGGTTGATGTGTCTCTTTAATTTTATGCACTTTCTTGAAGCTTTGGTAATACACACTTAAAATTAGGTATCATTTTGAAATGATTTCATGAAATTTGAAAGACCACTAGTTAAAACAGATAGCATAATATTAAACAGTATTAATCATCTTGTAAATACAGCAGGAAGAGTCTTTTGTAGCGCCCAGTGGTTTGTCAAAGTGTGATTTCACACACCAATATCAGCAGTCAAGTGGACACTTATTAGAAATTCAAATTGCCAGGCCAAACCTTAAACCTACTGAGTCAGAAATTCTGAGAGTGGGGAACTGTTTTTAAAAGACCTCTGGGGCATTCTTATGCATGATAAAGTTTGGGAACTACTGTTCTAGAATACTGGATTAATAACCTGCTCCCTTTTACCTTCCACTGACCCTCTCTACTCAGATATGTTAAGTAAGCAAAGAAGAAGAAGAAGAAAAAAAAAAAAAAACAGTGGTTTTAAAGTTGGCAACTGAATTGTCAGATCAAAGCAGTAAATCTCTTTTTCTGATTTGTGCCAGATTAAGAAGAGAGAGTTCTTCCCCCCATTGATGGAAAGGACTGCACATCTCCTGGCAGGGAAGCAAAATGAGAAATCTATTTTACAGCCTCTGCAGTCAGCCAGATGACTGAACCCCCAGTAAGGTTAAAAGCAGGCTTATATTGGAATCTTGAGGCCATTTTAAAGATAAACTAGAGTGACAAAACATTACCGCCTGAAAGGGTCAGCTAATTAATGGAAATGTGTGCCCTGCGCCCCTCCCCATTTATCCTAAACATATTTCTAAAACATCACCTTCCCTCCCACCTTACCCCCACTCCCAATCCTGCCTCTTGTTTGCCGATTTATGATGCAGACTGCTATTACTCCTACTCATGTAATGCTATCTTCTTTGCAGCCTTTTGCACAAAAGAAACCAAGTTGATTTTCTGGGGAGGGGACTTGCTCTTGCCTCTGACGGTATTTGGGTCATTTATATCAGAAATTATTGTCTTTCTTCCAGTTTTTAGGTTAAATTCTAGTCTTTTTATGAGACTTCTTTCTATTCTGGAACCTCAGCCTTTCTCTATTTCTAGGCTCTATACAATAAAGAAGTACTTCCAAAAAATCAGTCAGGTTTCCTTATCTCATAATAATAGGTCATCTCAGAGATGATAAGAAAGTATATGTGGGTCAAAAAGATTTACACTTTTTGGATTTTTTTTTTTCTCAAGAGACTATGGCATGTAGAGAAGTTCAATAAATATACACTAAGCATTCTGTGACAACCATGTATGTTAATTTTCAATGTTGTAAAATTTTAATTTGTCACATTATTCACAGATTATAGTAATCGTTGCTTTTATTGAAAAGGTGGAGAGTTGACCAGAAGCACTTTGTTCCTTCTTCCCACCACATACTTATAAAAATCCTTTTAAAGTTATATATTCATGTATAATCTTGTGTTTTTTAATAGAAAAATTAGTGAAATCAATATGAGTATTAGAAATCTCATATGACTTTTATTTTTATCTTTTATATTTTGGAGAGGTTTTTGCTATAGGGCGCATGTGCTCGCCTGAAAGACAGAGAAAGACAGAAAGACAGAAAGCGAGAAATCACCCAATCACCCCCCGGGGGCATGGCCACATCACAATCCCTTCTCCTCCATTCTCCTCACGGGATCTTGGGCACGCACGCACATGCGCCCGGCTTCAGTTTAAGCCACTGGGTCTGGGACTAGAATCATGGTTGACATGGGAGTTCAGTGACATAGTCATTACTCTAACTGCTGGTCCCAGAAATCTCATATGACTTTTAAGATTACCAGTCTAAGGGTCAGCAGGTGGCATGGTGGTTAAGGCACTAGACTCCCCCATGGCCGATCATGGTTTGAATCCCAGACCTGGTAGCTTGCTTTCTCATGTTCTCTCTCTTTGCCTTTCTCTAGTGAGCACATGTGCTCTATAGCAAAGCAAACTACTACTACTAATAAAAATGAATAAAATTAAACAAATATTTAAAAAAAGGCTATCAGTGTGCATATGCAAAATCAAAGAATTGTAGACATCTGATAATTACTATTCTAGAGACCAAAGAGATAGCAATGAGAATAAAGACCAGGCAAAGGTTTCTCCTCACATTAGCATTCTATTGGAGTGGGATGAAATAGTTAATAAAAAATAATACATAAGGGAAGTGTAGTGTGTATTAAATGGTGATAAATTTCACAGGAACAAAGAAAATATTTTAATAGGGTGGAAGCAGGGGTTCAGGGTGCAATGCTGCATATGAAGTTTGGTATAGGTTTCACTAAGAAGATAACATTTGATCAAAGAGTGAGGGCAATGACTCCCAATTACTAGATAAGAACCCTAAAATATACCTTGTAAAGCACTTCGTTGGATGTAAATCATTGATTTTGACTTTGTTTTCTTAAGCTTAATAAACTCTTTAATAGAAATTTAGTGTGAAAAGAAAGATCTAGTTAAATGTCCGTTCGTTGAGATTTTCATATAAAACTCAGAACAGTGGTTCAACACCAGTATTGACATTTGGCCAGATAATTCTTTGTTGGTGATGTAGGTGGGAGTGAGGGGCTGCCCTGTGCTTTATAGGACATTTTGTAGCCTCCTTGGCTAAATGTTGGTAGTTCACTTTCCACATCCCCCAACCTCAGTCCACCACCACTGCCATCATTTTTGACAATCAAAAATGCCTTTGGCCCTTGCTGTTTAGGCAGGAAACTTGTCCCTATTTAATAATCATTGATCTATTTCACCTCAGTCCTTTGATGGCTATCAAAGAAAACTGGACTAATTGAGGGTAAAGCCGAGCTCATCTAGTTATTACCTAGAAAAGGATTTTTCCAAATATAGTATTTCACGATATGTTATTAAATATTTACTAATTGTTAATTTACAAATACATTACTACATTCCCCTTTCTCATTTTTGGAAAAATTTTAATTAGCATTTAACTTATTTAGCAACCACATTATATTTACTTTGGGTCAGATATTATTATATTAACTTTACAAATAATAGCTCAATTATCTTTATAACAACCCTAAGAGATGTTCTGATACCTAAGTTTATATATGAAGAAATTGAGCTGCCTATGTAAACATGTAACACATGTTAATATTTAACATTAGCATTTTAAAGGCCCCGAAATCTTTTTCTTTAAAAGATTTAGCAAATTTTTTGAAGAATGAAAAATTTTCATTGCGAAATTTTAAGTTCAGACAAATGACAAAAACATTTTTTAGTAGAAGGATTCCCATGGGATATTTTGGACATGTATGTTAAAAAATGATTTTCTGTTTATCTGAAATTAAGATTCCACTGAGCATCCTGTGATATATCTGGCAGCCCTAGCTTTAAGGGAAACTGTTTAACACCATTTAGCCCAGCTTTTTTCAACACTCATTTTAGCCAGGAATCTTTTCTTGTTAGTACACACAATATCTGTGGAAGTTCCATGAGACATTATTCCAAGGACAGTGAAAACACTTTTCAGCTAGACAATGAAGGGATTTAAATGCTCACTCCAGACCACAGTGATCTTTCTTGTTTTGAACTCCTAGAGGCAGTTAACAGTCTATGCCATGTGATTCATGCTAAATTGTTCACTTCTGTAACTTGTTCACTTTTTTCTACAAAATAATGTATCAACTCCTTAATGACAGGGACTGAATTTCACACTTCTTCTAAGCCTTTCACTGAATATATTTATCATTGGCATCGGATTTAATCTGAACGATGACTGGACTATTCATAATTTACAAAGAACTTATTATAACAAATTACTAATCTGAAGATCAAGAGCAAAACAGGGGCATAATTGGTTTTAGCAGTATTCTATCTCAACTTCTCTGGTGACTTTCTGTGTCCATTTATCTGAATTATTTTTATCTTATCTCCCTAAAGAAATGTAACAATCTGGGGATCAAGTTTTTCTTTTCCATACCTGATGATGGCAACACTTGAGGAGTCATTGTTCAGCTGAGACCATGAACACTTCCTTATATTCATGCAGGTCACATCATTACACAGCAGTTGGTCATTTTGTGGTTGCTATTGTTCCTCAGTTTGGAAGAGGGAAGCAGGTGTCTTGCTTGTGTTGAATGTAATACTAATGACATCGACAAAGGAGTGTCCCCTGGGCCAGCTGTATTTAGGGAAAAGCTCTCAAATCAAATAATGAAATATAATTTACTTGATAAAGAATGAAACTGATGGCCTGGTAAGCATTTTTTTTTTCACTGCTGAGTAAGTCAGCTGTGTTCAGTTTCTATTCCTGTATCACAATCCTCAAAGCCCAGAGGAAGAGGAAACATTTAACTCCATGAAAAAGTGGGAGAATAAGCATTAGAGTCATACAGAAAGTCACCAGCAGCCTTGAATTTAATTTTCATATGTTTACCCTTTTTTATACTAATAAAGTTCTTTTTAACTTTTGCATCAATTCATCTGGGCCCTAAGGAAGAAATTAAAATAAAGAGCTTGTTGTCTAAGTGGATTCCCAAGTGCTATTATAAGGTATGGCAGGCTTAACTGGCTCAGTAAAAAGTCTCCACTTAGCTTCAATAAATGAAGAGGTTGCTCATGTCCTTGACTAAATAGGAGGTGTCTTATCTGTACTTTTTAGTTTATACCATTGCATTATATGTGCCAATAAAAGTTTTAATGCAGTATATGTATTTTGAACATCAGCCTTTTAAATCAAAATATTCAATCAAACCCTTTCTCCTGGGCTTACAAAGAGATGCTCTTATTTAACAGACAATCTATGTTTCTCATTATACCAATTTGTAATTTCATTGCAAATTAGGATTTCTCAAGCCTGCTAATAAATTTCTACATAACAGTGCATTTATTCAAACTCTGAGCAAACTGTAGATGCCATTTAGACATGAAGACCTATTAAAAGATTGAAATCAAATTTAATGTATTTATTATTTATTTTTGTAAACTGTAATTTAAATCAGAAAAAAAAAAAAAAAACCTGATGAATTGTTTGACAGTTTCCTCTCGTACACTCTAACACATAATACACTTTTACTAGTTTTTGGCTATTTCGGACCTTAACATGCAATGTGACCTTGGTCTGAAAAGCATGTTTGGTTAGCACAGAAACTTAATCATAAGAAGTCATAAGTAGAATCCTTCTTCTTTACTGCCCTTTTTCTAGGACTAGGAAATTTATTGCTTGTGGGACAGGTAGGATATGAACAATGGACCAAATAGAGTCCAGGGTTATCTCATCTGTGTGAAAACTACTGCTGAAAATCGATGTGACCTCTGCTACACTGTCATCTCAGTTCCCACCCTCTGTGTCCTATTTGTCTTTTGGCAGAAGCTTAGATCTGTGTGCTGTCTCTATGTGTCTCTCTTGGGCCAGATTATCAAAATGAATCATTGCCTGCATACCTCTTATATTTCTATTTATTTTCCTGGTGTTGACTAGGTCTGATGAAATATGATTCTTTTTGCATTTGATCCTCACTGCAGCAAGCAACACCTAATTCAGCTATGTCTATCTCTTTAAAGAAGAGTAATACTATTTTGAAACTTCAATCTACTGTACAGCAACATTACATACCATAGACCATGCAACCTGTCTTCATAGTCAATAGTAATTTTCTTTCCAGCCAATTTAATGGTATTTTTTTCATCTTTAAATAGAAGACTTCTAGTGATTTTAATGTAGTTATAATTTTGCTTTATGTATACTGAACACATTGTTTTTCTTTTCAGATATCTTGTGTGTAGAGTCACCCTCATATTCACACCACAAAGATTATGTGTGTGTAGAGTAACACATAAAAAAGGAATCTATTAATTTTAGGACTTCTATCCCTGATACAAAATATTTATTCAGGGGAAATATTATACAGTATTGTCTCTGAATCAGGAAGAAGTTAACGTTCTAACTTTGTAGCCATTTTTTTTTGTAAAAAAATAGATTTTCCAGGCTATATAAATTCTTACTAAAAGGTTAATAAACATCATTATAATGGTGTAGAATCTGTCGGTATTGATAGATCTACATGAGTGCACTCATGTAGATAAGGCAAAATATGACTTAAATAAAGACAGTAAGCAATACAAATAAAGAATAATATTGCTTGTTTAGTTGGCAAAAAATATACTTTAAAAACAGAGCTGCTGGCTAACACATGCTTTGGAATTTAGTTTTTTTATAATATTTCAAATTAAGCTAGTAATTGAATGAGGTCACAGAATTTGTGATAATGTGTTGATTTTCTCCAGAATATGTCACCTCTTCCAAACCAACTAGTAACTTAAAAAAAGAAAGATAAATGTTTTATAAGAGGTTAGGGTTAATTTTAAATTCTCAAATTAATATAGCTAATTATTATGAAAGTCAAACTGCAAGGGCATGATAGAAAATACATGCAACATTCCTGTAAGATCAAAATTACTGTTTTTTTATGTTTTACTAAAAAGCAGTTCCTGGGAAGATATTCATTATAACTTCATGTGCTAAAGAAAAGTAATGTTGTATTGTATGCATTTTATTGAATTTTTAAGACTGATAAATTTTCTAAAGTATTTTACTTCAAACAATGTGAAACTTTCGATTCTCTAAAATAATCACTTAGCGTTTTTTTATCCCTATTGGTTTTGCAAAAATAGAAAATGTAAAGATGATCTATATAAGAGCATTTTATTCAGAGATAATGCCATCCCATTAAGTAATCTCATGAAGATTCCCGCAATTGTATGTCATGACTTCCCACACAAGAACTCCCACAGCAAACCATGATGACTATGAAATCAATGGGGTTCAAGACTCTGCACACTACATATGTATTCTGTTTGCAATTAAAAAACAATGTCTAACTGTTTAACAAATTTATTTTCATATCCCTACAGGAACTAGAACCAATAACTAGATTTTATTATGTTTTGTTTTCAAATGATGTGAAAATGGTTAGATCTGGATACAAATCTAGTTTTTTTCTTGAATGAGTTTCATTAGAATGTATGAATTCAGGCTGGCTCCACAGCCTGGTGGTTAAAGCAGCTGGATCTAACATAACCTATAGCATGGTTCAAGTCTCGGATCCAGCATCTTGAGAAACATGCTAGGCTCGTGTGCGTGTGTGTGCGTGTGCGCTTGCACGTGTGCGCACGCGTGTGCAAAATCACAAGGTAAGGGAGAGATAGTAGAGAAAGGGATTGTGACATGAACATTCCCATAGAGGTTCTTTCTCTTTTCTCTCTCTCCCTGTCTCTTTCTTTGGTGAGCACATATGTCTTCTAGCAAAAACAAAAACAAAAAAAGGAGTGTATGACGTCACCAAAAATTTTTCTGACTAGAGTGATGTATGTTTTTCAAACTTTAATGAGCCCTATTACTGAATTTAAGAGCCTGCAGTGAGTGGGGTAACTATTTGAGATTCTATGGTCCATCCCATCAAATACTGCTGCTGAACCACAATTAAAAGTAAATGAATTTGTTTGGAAACATTCCAAGATTATTTCTCTGCAGCAGTTGCTTTTTATTTATTTATTTTTTTGCATACGTTAAAAAAAATTCCTTCATTCCTAGTTAGCTGAGTAAACTTTGCTATCTAGTTCATACCTTTCACATTAAAAATGGTCAGCCAGAATTCAAGTTGATTGACAAGTAGTTATATTTCTCAAGATTACTTTTGTAATTAGATGTATCTATCCCAAACAAATCTGAAATCTCTTAAGACTTTGTCTATCCTATTGGTGTTTCATTTCTGAAATTGGAAGAAAATCCACTAAAGCAATGAGAATGTGGGAGAAGATAATAAAAAATTAAAGAAAGAATAGGAAATTTGTGTTTTTAAGTCATAAGTGGTACTTTTCTCCTAAGGAAAACACCTCAAAATAAAAAGTAGCACTGAAAGCAACTCAAATGATAATCAACTAGATAATGTTTAAATAAAAGGTGGTATATTCACACAATAGAATTTTATTCAACAATAAAAAGGAAGAAACTACTGGTACATGCTACAACATGGATAAACTACAAAAACATGCTAAGCAAAAGAAGCCAGACAGAAAAGCCACATATTATATAATTTTATTTAAATAAAATATCTAAAATAAAATACTTCTACATACAGGAAGTAGTTTAGTTGTTGCCAGGCTTGGGTTGGGAAAGGAGACTGCTTTTAAATAAGAAGGAAGAGTATTTTGGGGGTTCTTGAGAATATGTGGTGATGACTAGATAACTGTAAATTGACTAAAAACGAAGTGAAGATTTAAAATAGGCAAATTTTATTATATGGAAATTATATATCAATAAAACTTTTAAAAATAATGATGAAAGACAGATTGATAGATTTGAGGAGAAATAATAAAAGGCAACTGATATTTTTTTAATTTTTATTATCATCATAATCTTCTTTATATTACATTGGATTACATATAACTTTACAGTGTATTACATTGCTTTTTCAAAAGAGAATGCCATGCACATCAGTCAATACAGAGACATTAATCTCCCCACTTCATCATTTGGTAACTTTTCTATGTTTTTCCAAATCATTATTATTATTATTATTATAATTATTTTTTCAAACAGTCAATCACTATTTCTCATTTTGCTTGTAAAAAGACTTTACCCATCATGAAATACTTCTCAGATCAATCCAGTTGAGAATACTATACATGTCATCATCAACAGGTAATAAGCCATATCTGTTTCTCATTTAATGTCCTGCCTCTCTATTGTTCTCTTGCTATCTTTCTCTATCCTCTTCTCTTCACCCCTCCCCCATTCCACACTATCCTATTCTCGTTAAATACCTTCACAGCTTTTATGTCCTTCAATGTTTTGCTCTCTACCATAGAGTGCGGATAGTCAGTAATATTGAATGGATACATACAATATCTTTCTTTCATAGCCTGGCTTACTTCACTCAGCAATAGATCCTCCATATCTGACCACTTTCTATCAAATGCCAGGGTTTTATTATTTTTTTATGGCTGAGTAGTATTCCATAGAGTATATATATATCACACTTTTCCAATCCATTCATCAGTTTGTGGACATTTAGGTTGGTTCCATGTCTTGGCAATCGTGAATAATGCTGCAATAAACATTGATGTGCAAGCACTTTTCTGACTACGCGTTCTCCTGTCTTTCGGGTAAATACCCAGAAGTGTGATTGCTGGGTCAAATGGTAGTTCTATTTGTAGATCTTTGAAGAACCTCCATATTGTTCTCCACAGTGGTTGAACTAGTTTACATTCCCACTAACAGTGTAGGAGGGTTCCTTTTTCACTACATCCCCGCCAACACTTACCACTTTTTATATTCTTAATCTTTGCCATTCTGACAGGGGTTAGGTGGTATCTCATTGTGGTTTTGATCTACATCTCCCTTATGATGAGGGATGTTGAGCATTTCCTCATATGCTTTTTGACCATTCATATGTCTTCCTTAGAGAGGTTTTTGTTCAGCTCATTTTCCCATCTTTTAATTGGGTTAATCATTTTTTTTTCACATAAGGCACTTGAGTTCCCTGTGTATTATGGTTATCAGTCCCTTGTCTGAGGCATATTTAACAAAAATATTTTCCCATTCTGAGGGTTGTCTGTTCGTACTTGTTACTGTGTCCTTTGCTGTGCAGAAACTTCTTAGTCTAATATAGTCCCACTTGTCTATTTTAGGGATTATTGCCTGTGCTTTTGGAGTCTTATTTAGGAAGTCTTAAGGCAACTGATATTTTTTAGGAAAGGATCTGATTATTTAATATATAGATATTTATAATAAGCATCTATGTTAATTATATATATTTTAAATTTGTTTCTTCAGATTCTATGCCTCTTTAGCAGTAAATATTTTAGATTCATGGGTTCTTTACTAAAACATGTATTTTGAGAAATCAGAGGAAGCTAGGGAATAGGTATGATTTCTAATTAGGAGTGTCCATCATTTAGCTTTAGAAACAAAATCTTTATAGTGTCCTTTAGAGGTTACTTACTAAAGTTTTTGAGCTGTTCACTTGTGAACCTTCTGACATTAATTTTGTTTTTGCAGAAGAGGTACCAGTTCAAATCCCAATGATGAAGTCACCTTTGGACAAGATCCAACTGACTCCTGGGCAGGCATTGCCCCCTGGATTTCCCGGACCATTCATTTTTGCTGATAGTTTGTCCTCCGTGGAGACTCTGTTGACCAACATTCAGGTCAACAATATTTCTATAAACAAAATAAATGTAATACAAGACATTAGCACCTACATAAATTATTTCATATTTGAGAAATTAAAACACATAAGATGAACTGCATGCCATTTATTGTACTTTGACAGGGTCTACTGAAAGTGGCTTTGGATAATGCTCGCATCCAGGAGAAACAGATTCAACAAGAAAAGAAGGAACTGCGAATGGAGCTTTATAGAGAGAGAGAAATTAGAGAAAACCTTGAAAGACAGCTTGCAGTTGAGCTACAAAGCAGAAGTAAGTTTAACAAGTTCAAGTACAGAGTGAATATCAAATATCTATCATGCTGGAGGGATTTTTCTTCCTTTTTTTTTTTTTAGATTTTTGCTATAGGGTGCTTGCACTTACTGAAGAGACAGAGAGAGAGAAATCACCCCTGAGAGGGATAGCCGCACCACAATTCCTTCTCCTCTAGTCTCCTCTTGGGATTTTGGACACACACACACATGCCCAGCATGAGTTTTAAGCCACCTGGTTCAGGACTCTAACCATGGTAGGCCATGTGGGATCCAGGATTTTAACCATTACTCCACCTGCTGGCTGAAGGAATTTCTAATAGTAATAGAAAGAGTCCCATGGATAGTTTAAAGCTGCTGTAAACGAACGACAAGCTAAGCATCAAATACTGTGTGTAAGCTACAAGTTACAAAATTTGATCATCTTTCTTGATACTAAAAGGCAATGTATTAGATTTTTCCTTCCATTTTATTGATTCACAAAATATCTTAATACTTTAAATAGCAAATTCAGCTGATATATACATATCTATGAACACACGTCTGACTTTAGGCATAAAACTCATTGAGTAGAATTAACATACTATAGGTAATGTATTAGATTTGTACTTTCGGCCAGTTCTATGTTTGGAAACATGAGTATTCATAGGCTTCTCACAATTGCACAAAGATGCACCTGGATATAGATAATCTGACAATTCTTTATACTTGTAATGTTTACTCTTTGCCAGGCACAGTACTATATTATAAAATTATGAAATGAATAATATTCATTTCATGATAGTTTCATATAAAAATCAACAAAACCCTGGCTTTTGAGAGGAAGTGGATGAATATGGAAGACTTACTGCTGAGTGAAGCAAGCCAGGCTATGAAGGAGAGGCATTGAATGTCCCCACTTAATATATACCAAGTGTCTGCACTCTATGACTGAAACTAATTGACTAAAGAATATAGAAACACAGTATATAGATGTAGATAACAGATATAGTATGTGTGAAAGAGGAGGGTCTTAGGAAGGACATTTGAGGGAGGGACAGGGAGGCAAAGCATTCATGGCACAAAGAGGTGTGGTATTATCTGTTGAAGATATTTTGTAGTTTTACCAACAGTACTAGGGAGAAATGTTCTCCTGTTGAAATATCCACATTTTAAGACAAATAATAATGTGATTGAATGTATGGAAGAAAATGAAATGAAAAAAATAAAATAAATAAATTTTAAAAATAATATTCATTCATCCCTCTCCTTAAGAGGTATATACATTTAGAAAACTAGTACGACCAGTGAGTTTCTAAAGAAAGTGGCAAGAGTAATGAAGCACAGTCTATATTATTAAATAGAGAGGGGAAAGTTAGCTTAGCTTGATAGTGGTGGTGAGGTGATTACAGAAGACTTACTGATAATGACACCAAAATCTGAGTCTTGAAGGAAAAGTTGACTAAAAATGAACTTGGGAATACCTGAGTGATTTGGCTTTTTAATCCAGAGATATCAGTATAAACACAGAGATAGGAATGTAAATTGATCTCTAGCCACCATGGAGAACAATATGGAGGTTCCTCAAAGAACTACAAATATAATTACCACAAGACCTAGCTATTCCACTTCTGGGTATCGACTAAAAGGATAGGAGAAGCTAAGTTGGAAAACTGTTTGCACATCTACGTTTATTGTGGCATGATTCACAATTGCTAAGACATGGAACCAACCCAAATGTCCACAAACAGATGAATGGATCGAAAGTGTGGCGCATATGCTCCATGGAATACTATCCAGCCGTAACAAATGACAGGACCTTGGCATTTTATAGGAAGTGGATGAATATGTTAGATTTATTGCTGAGTGAAATGAGTCAGGCTATGAAAGAGGGACATTGTATGTCTCCACTTAACATATACCAACTGTCTGCACTCTATGGTAGAGACTGAGAGATTAGAAGACATAAAAATATTGAAAATAGTTATGGACACTGAAGACAGTATGGAAGGAGGGTGGAGAGGGGAAGAGTGTAGGGAAGGTAATTAGGGAGGAAAATAGATAAGACATTTGTAGGACACAGAAATTATTTATTATCTGCTGATGATTACATGTGTAGTATTCTCAACTGGACTCATCTGAGGTATATTTCATGTTGGTTAAATTCTTTATACAAGATAAATGATGTATAGCAATTGAATATATAAAAATAATAAAAAAGAAACTTCGTACATGGATGACTATATACAGCTTGTTTGTACAGTGGCTTTGAGTTTTATGAAGTCAGTGGTGGAAGAAGATGCAGAAAGATGGAAATAGAAAGTAAATTATGCAGTGTACTTTTCACTATGTAATGGGTAGTATTAAAAAATGTGGAGATGATCTGATCTGACTTTAATGGATAGAACATTCTAGTGTTGGAAATAGACTAGAGGAAGAGTTGTTATAAAACTAGAAACAAGGAAACTAAGCAAAAAGAGAGTACTCTCGTCCTGGCAGTGATAATAAGGACTAAATTTAGGTAGCAGAAATAGGGATGAAAATAAAGGGAAGAGAATGGAGAAATACTGAATTGTTCATAAATAGAATTAACATTCAACTGTGGAAGCCATTTGATTATCTATAGTAACGAATAAATGAGAATGGTTTCTATCAAAACCACAGAAAATTTGAAACCTCACTTTAGTCAATAATTTCCACATCCATACATTTATCATAAAATATTGAAGAGCAGAAAAAGTGACTACTATGAATTTCACCTTTTTTTCCGACCATGTTACTGTTCTGTGGGTGAGTTACAAGCCCTAAAATAATGAATTAAAGAGTGGAAAGGAGAGGAAAAGAAAGGGAAAGAAAATCTATAACCTGGATATCTCTTTTAACAAGAAAAAAATGTCTCTAGTTGAGTGAAATTCACTAATTTGTACTAATGCAAAGTAGCATATTAGACTCCAAATGTGTTTCAAGAGAATGAAAACATACTATATATTTTCCTGAGGGCTAAGAAATACTGATGTAGTTCAAAATGGAAATTCAGTCATTGTATTTAAAAATAATTATATTTATTTCCTCTTGCCAAATTTACTAACTCTACAAAACAGAAGCTAAATCGTCTTCTTAAATTTTGGATAAATTAGTATATTTTTGATATTTGGTATGCAAAAATAGAGTATTATGTTTAAGAGTCATAATAACTTACATTTCTTTAGTAAGATAGTGGTTTAGACTAAAAAGAAAAATATGTTAAGTATAATAAGATTCTTGGGACCAGCAAGTAGCATGGTGGGTAAAGCACTTGACTCCCACATAGCCAACTGTGGTTCAAGTCTCAGATTCGGCACCTTGAAAATCATACAAGGCATGTATGCATTTGTGTCCAAAATCTTGAGAGAAGGATGGAAGAGAAGGGATTGTAGTATGGTCATTCTCCGTATGGTGTGATTTCTCACTTTCCCTCTCTCTGTTTCTCTCTGTGTGTCTCTGGAGAGTACATGAGTCCTATGGCAAAAAACATTAAATATATACACACACATGCATATATAACATAATATTCTTAAATTGACATATGAAAGCCTACTACATATAATAAAGTTGGCTTCTAGCTTTTAGGAATCTACTCTTACTGATTCCCTCTGACTAACATTTCATAGACTCCTGAGGTCTACATTTATAATTGGTATCATATTTATTAACCTTCAGAAATTCCTAGACATAGTAGATACAAAATTATATATATTATCAAACATACTATAAAATACTTGTATTCAGTAAACTTAGCATTTATTGCAATATAATAATGATGCCACTATTGCAAACTTTATTACTACTAATGTAATTATTTCAAGTACTATTACTACCATCACTACTCCTGCTACTACTAGCTAGTTCTTATTAACTGTCTACTATGAGTCAACCACTGTGTTTTTAGAGTTTTACATCTAATAACTAACATAATGATAGAGAACTACTCTGTTATCCTTATTGTTTTAGAGAAACTATTTACTTCATCTCTATACATCTCAGTACTGTATCCTAATCTACTACAATAGTTGAATACAATAAACACTTAAATTCTTTCCTACTTCCTTAAATATCTCATACTCAATACAAAAGTCACATAATGGAAAAGACAGGAAAATTGGTGTTATGGTAATAGAGTACTCTATACTGTCCAATTATATAGTAAGGATAGTGTATATAAAAAAGCTCATAGAAAAATGTAGCTAAAGTATGAGTTTGCCTTGAAGCAAAAAAAACACAAAAACTGAAAATCATGCACTGGTTTTTCATAATATATATTTTCCATGAACTTTTTGAATAGCCCATATATATATATATTATATATTAAAAAATACATATGACTACTTACATAAAATTATGCATAACTACAGTAAAACTATGTTTTTATATATGTGTTTTTAAAATCTTTTATGACTTTTATTTTTCTTTAAAGAAAGCAATGTTCCACAGTAAAAAATTCTACCTAATTACCTTTTAGTTGCTAGTTAGTTGAATTAAGCACATGTATACATATATAACAATATTCTTTACCAATTAAACACTTAAAATCAGGGACCAACAGATGGCATAATGGTTATATCACTAGACTCCCACATGGTTGACTGCGGTTCAAGTCCTAAACCCAGAGGCTTGAAACTCATGCCAATTACATATGCATGCGTGCCCAAAATCTCAAAAGGAGAATGGAGGAGAAGGAATTGTGGTGTGGCCATCAGTCCCCCCCCCCCCCCCGGAGGTGATTTCTCACTTTCTTTTTATCTGTCTCTCTCTCTTTCTCTCTCTGGTGAGCACATGTTCCCTATAACAAAAATCTCTCTGAAATAATACTTAAAATCATAGGATGATAGAGCTATAAGAAACCAAGGGACCAGCAGTTAGCTTATTGGCTATGTCGCTGAACTCCCATGTAGTCAACCAACTGCGTTTTGAGCTCCATACTTGGTGGCTTAAATTCACGTCAGGCGCATAGGACCAGCTGTTAGCGTAATGGCTATGTCACTGGACTCCCACGTAGTCGACCGCAGTTCGCATCCTGGTCTTGGTGGCTTAAAACTTATGCCGGGCGTGTGTGCATGTGTGCCCAAGATCCCAGGAGGAGAACGGAGGAGAAGGGATTGCAGCGTGGCCATCCCACCTGGGGGGTGATTTCTCACTTTCTGTCTCTCTGTCTCTCTCTGTCTGTCTGGCGAGCGCATGCACCCTATAACAAAAAACTTAAAAAAAAAAAAAATTCACATTGGGCGCGTGTGTGTGTGTGCCCAGGATCCTGAGAGGAGAATAGAGGAGAAGGGATTGTGGCATGGCCATCCTTCCTGGGCAGTGATTTCTCGCGTTCTGTCTCTCTATCTCTTTCTGTGTTTCTGGCAAGAGCATGTGCCCTAGAGCAAAAACCTCTATTAAAAAAAAAAAAAAAAAAAAAAAAAAAAAAAGAAGAAAACATGGTCACCTGCTTTGGTCCCCGACCAACCATATAATCCTCAGACTTTGGAACTACTCATGTGATCTTTGGTCCTCAAGCTTTGAAACCTCTGTATGATATTGGGTACATTTCTTGACTTTTTAAGGATTTAGTTTCTTAATCTTTAGAATGGAGATAATATTCTTTTCCTTATCAGGTTGTTATAAGGCCTAAATATGATACAGTCCCAACAAAATGCTCAGTAGTTTCAAAATATATCATAGTTTTTATTGTTTATATAGTTTTAAATATACTGTGTGGTGGTATTATTTACTATATATGCAATCATAAATTTCAACTGAGTTAACATGTAACTATTTTTGAACCAGTAATTTAACTAGAAGCAAAATTTTGTCTTATCAAGAACATTATTAAGCATTAATTTGAATACATCTAGGTTTCTGATTTAAATAATTTATTTATGCTTTATTTGAATAACGGTATATGTATAATAATAAAATACTTTTATTTTAATCTTATTGAGCAGTTTTCATTAAAAATAATAGAAACCATATATTTTCAGTGTTTTTGTTCCAAATATTCCATTTGGTTATGACCTTGGATCTCTGAATTTTTGTCTCAAGTGAACAGAAATTTATCTTGGTACCTGACTCTCTTCAAGTTGCTGAACATCATTTATATGAAAAAATAGTGAAATGTGAGATGAACACAATTGAAACTCAAGTTAGCATCATATTCATTCAAAATGTTTTAATTACTTATGAATACCTTTAGTTTTTCCAAGGTTCTTGCCATAGGGCATGTGTGCTAGCAGGAAAGAGACAGAAATGGTAAAATGAAATGTGAGAAATCATTCCCAATAGGAGATGGCCATGTCACAATCCCTTCTACTCTATTCTCTTCCTGGAATTCTGGGCACACATGTACACACACCCAGTGTGATTTTCAAGTCAGTTCCAGGACTTGAACTGAGGTCAACCATGTGGGAGTCTAGATACTTAACCACTGTGCTACCTGCTGGTCCTGCATTTAGTATTTTTAAATGTCACATAATTTATTATTTTGCTTAATGTTCCCTGAGTAGTTTTTCTAGTGTCATAACATTAATAGCGTAATTTAAAAAATCAGTTTAGGGAAAATGTGAGATCCATGTGCTTGGAACTTTGCTGTGAACAAATAATATTGCTGGAGCCTAATAATCCTATTTAAGAAACTGTCACAGATTTCAAGGTTTCAGTATACAGAAACAATCATGCATTAGGGCAGTGAGTATTCTAGTTGAAACCTAAAGCCTTGACAGTTGGAGTATAGCTGTTATTTTAGCTCTTCTTTAGCTTTCTGCTTTCCAGAGAAACACTGTTGTGGTTGTGCTTTCCAAATGTGCTTATAAAAACATTGCTGGAAGTTATTATCTTTAAAATGTTTACATATATAAAAAGAAGTAAAAATTTCCCACCTTCAGTTTCAAAGCCCATGTTTTGCAACTGCGTAGAAATTTTCAGGGATTTTTTTTTTTTTTCATTTTGAAATGTAAATAACAATAGCCTGAGAAATAAGAATATTTTAAATTATGAAATATTAAATACATTAGTGATTAAGTACAAGTAGTGAGTCAGAAGAAAATAATTCTCCACCCCCACTGGTACCACTATGCGAAAGCATGTGTATTATAGAGTATACATATTGGATATGTAAAATAAAAAGAACTCAATTGAATGATTAAACTATAGTAAACAAGTCACACTTCGGATAAGCCTAATAAGAACTGGGACCAAAAGAAGCTAATCACACATCAACAGATACATTTTTAATATTGCTCTCTATTTCTATCTCTGGTTTATAATTAATTAAAATTATCAACCCTATTACATTGACCAAGCCATTTTGCAAACTACATTTTCAAATTACAGCTACCATGCAAAAGCGACTGAAGAAGGAGAAAAAAGCCAAGAGAAAACTGCAAGAAGCCTTGGAATTTGAATCAAAACGCCGGGAGCAAGTGGAGCAGGCACTTAAGCAAGCTACTACTAGTGATAGTGGCCTGAGGATGTTGAAAGGTAATGTCTGATTTGGACTTTCACACTCAAGGTAAACAAAGCAAAACCTGATTTGAAAGGGAGAAGAGAGGAAAGGAAAGAAGAAAGGGAGGGAGGAGGGAGGGAGAAATACTTTGTCCAGGAATAATTAAAAAATCAATTTGAGGCCAAGTGCTTTAGGTCATGAATTAAACCAGTCAAAATAATCCCTGTTCTGGGAGATACAAATAGCCTGTGAATAACAGGAAATCCTGCTGACTTTTGCAGTAGAAGCAGTAACACTGATAACCCCTGTATACCTAAAATGTAAGTGCTTTAGGTCCATTCATGCTGATATTTGATGAACTCTTATTTTGATCAGCTAGAGGATGCTCTTTCTTTAACACAGATTGCATCAGTGTTGAGGTGCTTAAGGACTGCTTGGCTGAAAAAGATGGCATTAAGTAAATCTTTGGAGTTTCCGTAGGAAGTAGTTGTCACACCATAAAATCTCTTAACTCTGTGTTTTTTATTTTATTTTTAACTCTGAAATTCCATAACATTGTTTTATCTCATTCACATACAATTTAAAATAAATGTTCTGGTAAATAAACATACACACATGGAAACTACTTACATCACAATTACTAACTTTTAGCACTTATCTAAAGAGCATAATAGAAAAAATATTTGCCCCTAGAATTAATATCACATAAAGACCACAAATCATAATATATATTTTGGTCTTCACTTGCACTTGCCATAAAGATAATATAATTTATGGGACCAGCAGTTAGCATAATGGCTATGTCGCTGGACTCCCACGTAGTCGACCGTGGTTTGAGTCCCAGACCTGGTGGCTTAAACTCACGCCAGGCACGTGTGCGTGCGTGCCCAAGATCCCAAGAGGAGAATGGAGGAGAAGGGATTGCGGCATGGCCATCCCTCCCTGGGGAGGTGATTTCTCGCTTTCTATCTCTCTGTCTCTCTCTGTCTGTCTGGCAAGCGCACGCACCCTATAGCAAAAACCTCTCCAAAAAAAAAAAAAAAAAAAGATAATATAACTTATTGCATTTTTCAAATGGAAAATACACACTATAAAGATGAGACACTTACACTTATGTAGCTGGGTCCATCATCTTTTTCTTCAATCAGAGAATATTAACCTGAAATTCATAGGGGATTTTATGAACAAATTATTTTTTTTTATTTATTTTTTTTTGGAGAGGTTTTTCGCTATAGGGCGCGTGCGCTCGCCAGACAACAGAGAGAGACATAGAGACAGAAAGCGAGAAATCATCCCCCAGGGGGTATGGTCACGCTGCAATCCCTTCTCCTCCATTCTCCTCTCGGGATCTTGGGCACGCACGCACACGCGCCCGGCGTGAGTTGTAAGCCACAGGGTCCGAGACGCGAACCGCGGTCGACTACGTGGGAGTCCAGTGACATAGCCATTACGCTAACTGCTGGTTCCCAACAAATTATTTTTCGAAGATTTATTTTTTAGGAAATAAAATGACCAAAGGAGTATTTACTGTATATTTGGAAATATAAACCCAATTGTAGAATTCAGCACCAGTTTATAATCCTCCCTTCTACTATTAAGAACAAATGATACCGGACCAGAAGTTGGCGTAATGGCTATGTCACTGGACTCCCATGTAGTCAACTGCGGTTCGAGTCCCGGACCTGGTGGCTTAACCTCACGCCGGTGCCCAAGATATGGAGAGGAGAGTGGAGGAGAAGGAATTGCGGCGTGGCTACCCACTCTGGGTGGTTATTTCTTGCTTTCTGTCTCTCTGTCTCTCTCTGTCTTTCTGGTGAGCATACATGCCCTATAGCAAAAACCTTTCCAAAAAAAAAAAAAAAAAAAAAAAAAAAACCAAAAAACAAATGATACAAAAAAAAAAAAAAAAAACATAAAAACAAAAAACATGCCACCCAAGGTCTTATATTATCTATAGGATCAAAGTATTGACTTACTGGAGTTTTGTCTTTAAAGGGGATCAAGAAGCACAGAATTGTAGCTTATTCTTGAATATCACTTCTTTCAGACACTGGAATTCCAGATATTGAAATAGAAAACAATGGGACTCCTCATGATAGTGCTGCTATGCAAGGTATAGTAAATAGCATACTTCTTTCTACAACTGGGTAATATGTCATGCCTAAGGGTGGAGTGGGGATGGGCTCTTATACTGAATCTTTTCATATAAGTAAATTGAATGATTTTAACTTTTCTTACTTTATGACACAGGAAGTAATTTGCAATGCATTTTTCTTTCAGAAAAAAAAAATACTTAGTATATCTTTGAAAACCTAATACCAGTACAGATACTTGTGGACTAGTAGTTTTACATATACAACGTGAGCAAATTTCTTATGTTTAGTTATTAAAAGAATGTACATTTAGATTTTAGGCATTTCCTAAAAATGCATAAATACAAAGGTAATTTACTGTTCATAAGTGTACAATATATTTTTTAACTTCACTATTTTATTGCTTATAAAAGCCATAGGTATAATAATTATAACCTATCAGTATTTTAGTGGTGTTCGAGAGGACATTTTTAAATCAACCTTTTAATTTTAATTCTAATTTTAGAAAACACTTAAATATGGAAAAAAGAGCATGACTTATAATTCATGATTCCAGAATTCCCATAAATACTTAGATTCTTTAAAATATTTTGTTTTCAACTTAATAGTAAGAGGCCAGCCAGGTGGTGTGACAGTTAAGGCAGCTGGATACCACATCCTACTGTGTGGTTCGAATCCTGACCCCGGCGGCTTAAAAACACATGAGGCGTGTATGTGTGCATGCCCAAAATTCCAATAAGAGAATGGAGAGGAAGGGACCGTGGCATGGCCATCCTTCCCTTGGGGTGCTTTCTCATTTTTCCAGTCTCTCTCTGTCTCTCTCTCTTTCTCTTTCCACAAATGCATATTTACTATACTAAATTTAAAAAAAAAAGTAGTAAAAAAAGAGATCTAACAAATATAGAGTCTCACTGCAGTACAAAAACACCTAAAAATACAAATTTTGACCACTGAAAATTTTCCAATGTGATCCTAATGCAGTTTTATAGCACTTTATATACAGCTTACATTTATTTTTACATTTACTTTGAAAAATGTCTCATTTTGATAAAAACAAAAGGCATTTCCATGGGAAAAGTATTTCCTTACTTTGAAAATTTAAGACAATTAATATGTCCCTTGCTGGAGGTCTAACCAGTGCCTTCCTACTGTGCGAAATGACTTGATTTAGTCATTTGGTCATGTCCATCTGGACATGACCAAAAGATTCTGTTTGGTTTCACCCAAGAGTCATCATTTTATATGACAGCTTCAGGAAAATTAAAAACTTCCGTTCATGAAGTTTTATAAGTCATCTTTACATAACCAGTAGCACCAGAGCTCATGGATCTTCTAATTCCTGATTCTGCTGCAGCTAGGTAGACCAAACTAATGCCTTAACTTTGTTAGTGTGAAAGCGTGCACACTTAGCTCATTTAATGAAGGTTTTGCTGTTTGTTATCCCTCTTTGGCTTGCCTGCTTTCTTCTCTCAACTTAAAGGCTGTGCTGTTTGAGCAAAGCCAATTTGAATAGCATTCAGTGTGTGTTCAACCAATTCACACAGCTAAATTCTGGGAAAAAGTTCCACTAGTTGGGGGCCTGATATTTGAAGTTGTCATCATATATCAGGGCCATGGTAAGGATGAATACTTAGAAGCTTTTGATCCCTTCTGAATCGTGACACACAAATATAGACACAGTCTTTAAGGAGCATTGAGCTTGATTGTGCCACTGTTTTGAGTGGGATGTAAGTTCAGCTTTGGAACTAGAGGGGGCAAACCAAACACACCACTAGAAGATTTTATCTTTACGTTAACCCTGTACCTCCAATTCATTGCTATTCATTTAATTTATGTAATTATGCTGGTTCACAGTAAGCACCTTTACTAGCTATTGAGATGGAAAAAAAAAAACACAAAAACAAAAAACACAAGCTTTGGAATTGCCCTAAATTTACTTTATTTCTAAACAACAGACAGAAAGTAGATTTACTCTTTATTTGACCCCCAATTTTTATTCTATGAAGCTTGCAAAGAGCTTTTGCATATTAACTTGTGCTTAGGGAAGAACACATTTAATATTTATTTTTACTGAGCACACTTTTAATAAGTTCAACTAGTTTTTGTGAAATAAACATGAGAGAATTAGATACACTGTTGAAAGGATTGAGATGGAACTTAATTTAAAGGAACAAAATGGACTTTTCTTTTTTTTCAAATTACAAACCAAATTGTATAATATTTATGCTTACTATTGCTCATATATGATAAAATATGCATGGTTAAGAATTCCTTTTTGAGTATTTGCTTTTTAGACTATATTAAATAATATTTTAATGTATATGATAAAAGTAGAAAGGTACATATTTTCCCTCTCTCAGCACAATATTTAAGTACTATAAATGATAAAGCTCTCATTACCACTTTATACAAAAACTAGAGTGAATATCTTGTGTCAATACAACAGAATAATTACAATTTAATGTCTAAAAGAAGTTTGTGTGTGTATGTAAAAAATTATTTATTCTCTTAGCCAGAGAAATAGGCATTTGCAAATATCAGAACTAAAAATCTTAAATATAGTTCAACAAATCTATCAGGCCAGATAACTATCCCCCCAATATAATCATTTTGCCTACTATATGATATTCTCAGCACTAAAAAACAAACCTCAGAAAACATAAAATGTTTGAAAAACATTAAATGCAAATTTAATCCATTATTTTTCCATTGTTCCTAACAATTTTGCCAGTGTGTGTTATTAATTCTTTCCTCTTGTGACTTATTTTGATACTATTTTCATCTTTTCCACCTCTCTCAATAACTCATTTTTTTAATTTGGAAGGTTATTTCCTACCATCGTTTGTGAGTGTCAATTCATGCATGCCAATACAATGCCAGTTCCAAAACTCATCTCCATCATAGCAAACAATTCCAGCTGTCAGTGAAGTCCTTTCTCTTCATATTGTCAATAGCTCTGCTGGATAGAAATCTATCCTTCAACTAGTGTGCTCCCTTTGAAATTCAATTAGTTCCACTGTGACATCTTCTTAAGAGAATTTAAAGAAGACTTGGAAAAATGTTGTAGGCTACTCTTAGAAGCAGTAAAGTCATATACTGTTTTTAAAAATAAGGTTTCCAAGTGGAATTTAAAAGAAGATAAACTACTCATGTACCAGGATTCTTATATTTATGACATTAAGTCTCTTCAATTCGTTTGTTTCATGTCTTGAATACTTTGAATGTTCAACAGGCAAAATACCATGCATAGATGACCTTCCAATAATAGGAGATCTGTATCCCTTATATTTTAGCAATCTATCATTTAACTCTTCCTGAATTTTTGTATGTCATCAAACAATGAATACATACTCACTCTGATGGCAGTGTCCACTATCCCTGGGGGTGAAGCATTTGGTGGAGCATACACTGATATAATCTCATCCAGATTGCTATAACTCAGTTGAGGGCCTGCAAGACAGCACATCAACCATCTTATCAACCAATCTCTTTTTCACATAAAATAAACATACCAGGTGTCATTAAGTGCACCTTCAGATCAATGATTTTTGCAAATGACATTCAAGTGCCATTTGCGTAGTGCATTTTTGCTGATAAAAGCAAATTAAATTAGCACAGCTACAAGTGCGCTGATAAAAACTAAAACCGAACAGCAGTACCATTAGCTAACAAAGTAATATTTTCTCTTTACTGCATTCTGCCATTTAGTTATTATCCTATTGGAAATCTAATTATAATCCTTTTACTCCCTAGTCAAACTTCACAGTTTTTGCAAGCTTAGCACTGACAAGTGATTTCATTACATTTGATTGCCCGCGCCCAGATTGACTTAACTTCACTTGGAGACCTAAAAGCCCTCTCAGTTTCTCAGATTCCCTGTTTGCACATTACTGCAACAGCTCCTTTAATTAATTAGCATGAACAGCAGTAACATGAACTGCTGAACAGAAAATAACATCATTTTATGATCGCAGGGAGACTTCTCCTTTTGCATGTTTATACCTTAGTTAACTTTTGTATGACTATATTTCATTGTTAGGGACTACTGGTACCTTTGACAGTGCACACGTTTCAGAAATTTTAAAAAATTGACATCATCATCTTAATAATAATAGGTAAAGCAAACAAAGAATATGAAGCTACTAAATTTTAGACAGTCGACAACAGCCTTCATGAACTGACTTTCGTGTAATAAAAGAAAATAATAAAATAAAACTTTGGTGTAGGTAGATAACATCATAAAGTACAAGGGCACAGTGACACACTGTTCCTGTTTCTGCCTCTGCATTTTTTTTTTGGCAGGGGGAGGGAGCAAAAAAGTCCAAAAAACTAGGATCTGATTTTTGCAAGTGGAATGTCAATCTCTGTATAATACTTACATTTGCCTTTTTCCCTATGTTTGACAAACAAGATGCTCTATTATTGGGATATATTTTTCTTTCAAATTTTTCCATAAATATGATGGAGTCTTAAATAATTTTTCTTCCTTTTGCTACTGCCATGGTAGAAGTAGATGCTAAATCCAACCTACTTGCTAAAGTTAGCTGAAATTTGATGTAAAATTAAACCTACTAAACTTTCTTTTTTCCACTTGGAATATTTTTGTTCAGAAAACAATGAGAGTGGGAGCTTTTTCAGAATGCAGACTAAACATTCAAAGATACAATATTCCTGATCTCATCTATGCAATACCTAGTAAAAGTGCCACTGAAGATTTATAATCAAAATGACCATGTGTCACTTGACTACCAAAGCAACCGACACAATTTTATTATCTATATTTCAAAAAACATAGTATGTTTTACAGCATAATTTAATATAATTACATGGTAATATAGGACATTTAGCATATATTTATAATAAAAAATATATGTGAATATACAAATTGTTGTCCATTCTCTCAAAATCAGTTTGAACAATGTTTTTCTTCTTTGGTCCCTGAGATTCCTCTTTGCTTCTTGCTTACTAACCCAGAGCAACATTCCTCCAAAGAGCATGTGGTTCCATGCCAATATTTACTAAAAGCAACTACCCTGGGCATCAGACTATCATTTTGAAAGAATTGTAAGGAAATAATAGTAAGAGCATGAAAGGGAATAGAAAAGATAAATTATGCAAGATTTCTTGCCATTTATGTGATATGAAAAGAAAAACGAAAATGAGAGCAGATGGAATTCCTCTGTAGGCTTTTCTGCTCATTTCCACCACAGTTTGCTCTTCATCTTTCTCTAAGGGTTCGACTGCTTTCTGTCCTAACCTCATCAACCATTAATTTCCCTCCCCTTGATGTTTTGTACTATATTCGAAGATACAGACAGGTGCTCTAATGTTCCCATTGTAAGGTGGAAATGTTTGCTTGTAACGTGGAGATATATAGCAAGTCAGAGACTTACAGAGATCATAGAAAATCGGTCTTCTTAAAGATTTCTTCTTAAATGCATCCTCTGAGAGTAAGAGCATTTTACTACACAGAGCAACTTTACTGCAACTGGCATCATAGAGTGGGGCAAAGCTCTAGTACATACCCCACAGAGAAGGTTCCAGCATCTTTCTTTAAAGCAGTGAATTCTTTTTTTCTTGTAAGGTTCATTAGATGGCCTGATTCATTTTACTGTCTTCCTTAGGAAGTATTTGTGTCTTATTTTCTTCAGGATATTTATCTTGATTGATGATATCTCCCAGACTGTATTATACCTCTACTGTGAAATACCTGTCAGTCCATAGCTCACATTATACATCTAGTTCTTTCTTAGAAAGATGTGAAGCACTTATATTACTTAATCATTTAGGGTCATTTAGGGTTGTCGTGGGGTGGACTGCAGCACTTACTAGCATTGTTAACAATTATTTGGAGTGACTGAAAGGCCGTCACCTTAACTATGATGATAACACAAAATCTCACATACATATATAAAATCTAAAACTTATCATTTCAGCCTTGGCTCTCTTATATCATAAATGAAATTGTAGCGATAGCAAGATAGTGAACTTGGAAGCTAGAATAGGTTGTTCTGCTAGTCAGCATTTTGAATATTCAGAAGTAATTTAGTTATTATCAGGTCTTTTTTTCTTACTATAAACTAGGAAGGGATATTTAACTTAACTCTGATAACTACTTTACCAGGTACATTATCCCCTATCTTCCTTACATTTACCATACAAAGTTTCAAGCTCAGTAATCTCCCTACCCCACCTCCAATCCAGATGTACCTGAGAAATATGCAAAAGGATGGTCTTTCTCTGATTACAAGTTGAAATTATTTTACTTTATTATTTGTGTTTTTTAAAATAAAACACACTGCATTTTCATAGAAGGCTGTAATCATATGCCTTCATTGTCATAGCACCTTTAAAAAATTAGAATTATTATCTTGGTGCCATGTGAATGTGTGGTGGTTCTGTGCCAAGATGCTTATTGCTTTTTTTTTTTTTTTTTTTTTTTTTTTTTTTCGGAGAGGTTTTCGCTATAGGGCGCCTGCGCTCGCCAGACAGACAGAGAGAGACATAGAGACAGAAAGCGAGAAATCATCTCCCGGGGTGATGGTCACGCCGCAATCCCTTCTCCTCCATTCTCCTCTCGGGATCTTAGGCACGCACGCACACGCGCCCGGTGTGAGTTTTAAGCCACCAGGTCCAGGACGCGAACCGCGGTCGACTACATGGGAGTCCAGCGACATAGCCATTACGCTAGCTGCTGGTTCCCAAGATGCTTATTGCTTTTGAAGTAAGGAAATCATGGTCTAAAATTGGAATAGTGGGGAAATAAAAGGTAATACATAGTATATGCACAGCATGGTAAACTTTGTGCCATTTTTAACATAAATATCTTCTACCAGGATTATCCCTATGTACTAATTTGGAAAGGTATAATTTATCATATTTTTTAAGAATGGAAAAACCCCAAGAGAATTTAATATTTATTGTGGGAACTAAAACACAGGGATCTTAACTCTCACACTCATTGCTCTCACTACATATCACTGTTAATCCCTATTTGTAAGACTATTTCATAGTTATCTAGCTAGGATATTCAACAAAACTGTAGTATTGTCTTATTCTAAACAGTGTCTGAGGGAGCAAATGGGGAGACTTCCTCATTGTACAGTTAAGTAACCAAGTTAATTTAAAACCAACTATAATTTTTTAAAAAAACACTCTTTAAATTTTATTTATTCTGAGAGAGAGAGGGGCAGAGAGAGAGAGAGAGAGAGAGAGAGAGATTGTACCACTGACAGGCTCTCAAAGTCATGGTCTACCCCCCCAGCTTCAACCAGCTGGATCATGGGTTCACGCATACTTGGCATACTTGGGGAGGTCTTCAGATGTGAATCAAAACCTTCCCATGTGGGCCAGCCTAAGAGAATGTCACACTTTACTACTGCATTAACTGTCCAGTCCCACCAAGTATAATTTAATAATCACTCTGCCTTGAAAGTTTGAAGAGATTGAGGTAGTATTTACAAAAATTAATCAAATATCATATATCTTTCTGTTTAAAACTGTGTAGAATGGCTAAAACAGTAATAGAAACTTTTAAATTTGTGGATCACCCAGTCAGAATTAGAGTTCAACAGATCTTCAGTTATCTCATTTTAAGCTGGGAATCTATGGTTATGTATCTTCATAAGTTTTTGTTTACTTTAGGGAAATTCTCACTTAAAATAATCACATAGCAATACATTTTGAAAATTAAAATGAATTAAAAGAAAAAAATCTTTATACTTTTATTTAGATCTTGAATTCTTCTAATCTGTTGATTCTCCCAGGGTTTTTGTTTTACTTCTTTTTTTTTAATTGAGTGAGATTTTTACTATAGGGCACATGTGCTTTCCAGAGAGACAGAGACAGAGAGCAAGAAATCATCCCCAGGGATGGCCATACCATAATCCCTTCTCCTCCAGTCCCCTCTCAGGATTTTGGCCATGCACACACATGCACCTGGCATGAGTTTCTAGTCTCTGAGTCTTGGACTTGAACTGTATTTGACCATGTAAGAGTCCGGCAATATAACCATTATGCCATCTCCCTGTCCCTGTTTTACTTTTTTTTGATGTTTCAAAATTAACATTGCTAATAATTCACATCCTTATACTGGAATCTACTTTTTGTTCATAATCCAAATGATTATTGGGGCAACATTTTGACCAATTCCTTCACTAGCTTTCTAGAAAGCTCTTTTTTTTTTTTTTGAGAGGTTTTTGCTATATGGCACGTGTGCTTGCCAGAAAGACAGAGAGAGACAGAAAGCGAGAAATCACTCCCCAGGGAGAATGGCCACACCGCTACCTTTTTTCCTCCATTCTACTCTCAGGATCTTGGGCACGCACACACACGCGCCCAGCGTGAGTTTAAGCTACCGGGTCAGGGACTTGAACCGCAGTCGACTACATGGGAGTCCAGCTACATAGCCATTCCGCCACCGCCAACTACTGGTCCCGAAAGCATTTTTTTTTTTAACATTTCTTCCCTATATCCCTATTCTTCCGCAAATGTTTAAATGCTCTTATTTTCTTCAAATTAAAAAAAAGTGAATAAATGTGATGGTAGTTTTTAGAATTTGTAAGCAACCATTTAATAATGAATGAGGTGGCACAATCTGTGGCATGGTGGTTAAATGAGTTGGCTTCCGCAGGTCTGACTGCACAGTTCAAATCCCAGACCAAGCAGCTGAGTAACACACTATGCATGTGTGCACATATGCCCAAGGTCCTGAAAGGACAGAAAAATCTTGATGGGATTGTAGCATGATCATACTGTGATGTGTGAGGATGCTTTCTTGATTTACTCCTCACTGTCTCTCTCTCTGATAAGCACACACACCCTCTGGAAAATTAAAGAAAATAATTATGAGTGAAGCAAAACCTGCAATAGAGAGCTAATACATATTCAAATCCTGTAATCTCTTGATAACTACATTTCAACCTTGTATGGGAAATGTTGAATGTCATCATATTTAACATTGTGCAAGTTATCATTTAATGATTTTCCATTACTTCCATTTTTCATCTTCCCCCATTTTTTGATTCCTTTGAAATAAAGTATTATAGTGTTTTTCTATCAGCTTAGCAGACAAAAGGGAAAGGGAAATGTTATTACAAATAAAACTTAATTATGGTTTTAAACAATACATTAAAATACTTGTAAAATGAATTCTATATAGAACTAAAATAAATTTGAACTTGAAGAAATATTTTCTAACTTTCATACTTATGAAAGCGGTGGAGCTTAGCTTTATTTGAAGAATGTCATAAAAGCATAACTAGCACTTTTCACCTTAGCATTATCTGTTACAAAATAGTGAAAGAAGATTTCATTCCACCAATGACACATGTACTTAGAGTGGCTCTGGACATAGTCAGTGCTCCATAAACACTAGCTTTCATTCATTCTCCATTACCTTTCTTTCTTTTCTCTCCTGAAAAGTAGAATTCAAGTACTTCTAAAGTTCTTAATGTGGCCCAAAGGTCACAGGTCTTGATACTGGACACATGTACTTTTATTGCCATTTTATAACTGGTAGATGACTCACAATGAAGTGACAGAATGGCCACTGGTCTAGAAGTTATGGTTTCTCAATTACTAACTGGCTAACTCAGATACTGACCTTCAAAAGCAATTTAACCTCTCTCCACCTTAATTTTAGTAAAATAACTATGATAATACTTACCTACTCATTATCAATAAATTAAACCCATGCTATCTGACTGGCAATATAACAAGTATAAGATGTAATCATTACTGTGCCATATGAAATACAAATGAAGTTAGGACTAGTGCTTGCAAATGTATATTTCAGTAGGGATGAAGTATTTAGCAGAAAATTCATGGGTAGAACTTGCCATAAAACATGCTCTTAACTAGATAGGTATGACAAATATATATCTACATTTTATCTGTGTGAGAATGAAAAGGTATTCACATTCCCTTTTTAAGGTGGGTATTATAAGAAGTAGAGATTCAATAATGGGATAAAGGGTGTATTAATGAATTAATTCATAAAAAAGACAATGCATTGAAAGTGAGCAAAAAACATTGACATTCATTATGATATAAAAAGATGACCTGTATTGACCTTTGTTTTGATTAAATTATAAATAAAAAAAATTAGGACTGATAAAGCTAAGTTTCTTATTTAAAAACAAAACAAAACCTTTTTTCCCCTTGCTTTTCCTTTTATGATAGAAAGTGTGTGTGTTTGCACATGGTAGAGAGGTGGTTGAGGCAGAGAGTAAAAACACCCCCCACAGAATCTCATCACTCCACAATCCCCTGGCTCCAACCCTCCAGCTCCTCTGCATCCTGGGGCCCAAGCACCACCTGGTGCATTTTTCAGGCGGACCCCGGATCTGAACTGTAGTCGCCATATGGCTTTCAACACTGCAGGGCACCAGTATCATCACTGCACCATAGCAGCTGGGCCTGAACACTCTTTTTTGTAAAAGTGTCACGTACTAAAAACAAGCATCAGACTCTTCTGAAAAATAAAATGACTTTAAAATAATGTTTTCTAGACACACAGGAATCTAGTGCTGTAGTATTTTATAGTATTATTTGCCCCTAGCTAGCAATGGTCTACCTTTACTACTCTCGCATCATAACACCATGTTTATTTGACTACACTAATGCCTAACTGGATCCCAAACTAACCTCACCACTATTGCTTATTTGATTTTAGAATATCATGTTCTGAACATGTTTCCAAAACTGAAGTGGCATTCATAAAATTAATTCTACATTTAATTTGGATTGAAGTGGAGCATTAACCCATGCACAATTTTCTCTCTCTCTTGTTCTGGTTAGGAAAACATGACTTTCCAGAGGTGATGTTACTTTGTGCCAAGTAATCTAGTGCCCATTTAAAAAATTAGAATCCCATCACCAATAAAACAATCAAAAGTAAATATAAAAGTCACTACTTAGCTGGGAGACTCATTTACAACGCACTGCCACTAGTTCAAGTATAAGTAACCTACTCCAATAGAAAGATTTGATAATGTAAAGTATGACTGCAATGAAGCCTATTAGTTCTTAAGGAATTCCCATTGTTTATATAAATGAATTAATAGTGAAGATATACTTGGAAGAAAACAGTAAGTCCTGAGTAGGAAAAATCATAATGCTTTTTATTCCACACATAAATTAAACCTCCAAAAAATATGATAGAAATACTGCTTAGTAGTTTTTTTTAAAAAAGTGAGCAGTTACTTTCAAATAATCAAACTGTTAGAGAGAAAAAGCTTGTCCTGAGGGGAAATTGCAATCATTAACAAAGATTTGGATTCACAGAAAATGGTGTGGATCTTTAGTCATGTTTCAGACGGTGGAGAGAGAAAAAAAATTCCTAAATGTCTTGCTTATTAAGCTGGTCATGCATTTCACTGCAGGTTGTAAAACAGTAGAACATGCACAAGGGGCTCATAAGCATATTTTAGAGTTAGGGAATATCATTTACACCATTTTTATACTGTCAATATCACCCCTAGAGAATAAGATTAAGCTTTAAACTACTGTAAAACTACAGTTTTGCTCACCTTTGTATAATTTCATTTTTAATAGAATGAGACTCACATAAATATTTGATTAATGGATATACCTGATAAAATACTACATTTATTGCACACAGATTTATTTAAATCTTAAACATATACAGCACAGCAAAATACTATAAAGTGATTTTGTGGTTTTCAGTGAAGTGCATTGAGTGGATTTTGAAATTTCTTTGTTGGAATGAAATTTTGACCAGGTCTTATTGTTTTTTCTGTGCAGCCTGAACACTGATGCCGGAACTCCAACTGATCATAGGCACGAATAGGGTGCTGTAGCAGTTACCTGCTTATCTAGTGTTGTACTTCTTTAGAATTCATACTCAAATTCTTAAAATCTGGATCTTTCAATTACTTTTGTTCATGTATGAGACTTGCACATACATGATAAATGGGATAGAGAATGGGCTTCACAAGTTTTTAGAGGATAGTCATAATGATGATGGAACATATTTTACACATTCTTTAACCTCTTTCTTCCAAGGAATTCATAGTGCTTCACAAACATTATCACAATAATCCACAAAGCATCCTAGCGGGGTAAGTAGGAGGAAGAATTTTTAAAGTGGAGAAAGTGCTATTTCTAAATGGTGTGAGAAATTAAAATGCAGACACACCCAATTTAAGCTGTGATTACTATGAAATAGCTTTATATTTGTCTGACCTAGGGATTATATCAGGAAATAATTCACTTGTGTAAATAAGTGATCAATATTTGTTATCACTGGTTTGGAGCTCACCTTTCTAAAAGAAACACTTTGCTTTTAGTGGTTCTTGAAGGGAATATAGGGAGCTCTAGTTTCTAGGTTTTACCACACCTAGTTTTTCTCTTGAATTGTTGATGGCGGGGCAAGTCATTAACCTCTTTCTACTAGTACATATTTTATCTGTAAAGAGGGTAATAATAAAAAAAAAAAAACACCCAGAATTACTAAAAATACTCCCTTTATTCTTTTCCTCTCTTTTTTCACCTAATCTTTCTTCCTTTTTATTAAGCTATCAACAAACAAACTGAATGAAAAAAAAATCTATAAACATAAGGAAGGAGAAAGGCAAACATAATGGGCCAATCACATCATAGATATTTTCTACTGTTGAGCCTCTAGCCTAGACATGACCAGATGTCTAATGTGTTCAAGTGATTAGGACCAAATGGGTCATTTGTCTTGAATTGCCCAAGAGATGGCCTAAAATATTTTCAACTGTTTACCTAGTGGACGTACCTAATGGCAGATACCTATCATCATCATTTTCATGCCTCCTACAAATCTAATAGAGAAGTATTCCAATTGGTAGTAAATGGCACTTTAGTAATCAGAAAGATTTAATGCCCCTCCTAAAGTGCCCTCCTTATACCAAGCAACATCGAATTCATTGTGCTGTTTTTACATCTGCCCTAGAATTAAGTTCTGATGTGACAAAAACACTACTCATCTTATGTAAAAGGTCAACTGAGTTTTTATCTGTTCTCCAATAATCAGTTCCTGTTAGTACTTGCAGTGTTTTCTGCGCTGGCCAGCCAACCTACACACTTTAAAATGTTAGAAAAATTTTTATCATTGTGATATTTTAGTCATTCTATGCTCTGAAGGATTTCATCTAAGGTACAGACTTGGCTTTGAAGAATTTCTTCTAAGGCACAGACTTGCTTTCTGGGGCTCTCTACAGACTGTAGAAGTCTGTTTACACAAGAGTAGGTGTGCCCAAGTCAACAAAATAATACCAAATTAGAAATAAGCAATGAAGAAGAAATGAGGCAAATCAAATCAGAATGTTAAATAATATTAAATATCTGAACCAAATAACATCTAAAAATGTCTCATCATTATACAGTCACACAGCATACATTGAACTTTAAGGAAAATTGGGCAGCATTTTCAAATTAACTAAGTTGCTGGACAGCCAAACTAGTGTCTTTTTACAAATAGATATGTTTAATATGTATTTTCTTCGGCCTTTCTCCATGTATCTGCCTCCTTCATGACATCTGATTTTAGTTATTACTTCTCCTAAGCTTCAAGTAGATACCACAGAAGACAATTCTCACATTTACTTGAGTTTGGGCATCTAGTTGTGGTCCTTTAAGGATAACTCAACTGATGAGTAGAGGATTATCTTCTTTACTGAGGAGACCACTCCAACATTGTACATCATATACGCATGTCACATAGTGCTATGCTAAGGGAAGGACTGCGTGAACCTGCATTTTTACTTCTAAAATGGTCACATTTATGTAAATTGAATTCCCTGTTTTACCTATCTGATATATCTTCAAGCAATAATTTCTGTCAACTCTCCCCAAATATCAGTGTATGTCCCTCCTTATAGGGTCCCAAGCTCCCTAAAATTTCTCTGGAGAGGCTTTGTTCATTGCTCTTTCTGATCTTGTTTGCATCCAGAATACATATGAGATCATCTCTGTTTGGAGCTCAAGTACAAACTCTCTTAAAAACATGAAACATTCAATTACTAATTAGCTGTTTCCTATTCCTAATGAAGTGAGCACGCCAGGTTTGGATTAAAATTCAGCTACAGCTCTCCTCTGTTTATGGTTCCAGATGTTTTTGTTTTATCTAGGAGTTTACTTTGACAGCTACTACTAAATGATAAATCACTCATATTATAGCTGAAATGCATTTTGAAATTGAAATTTGGCAAACTTGGAGACTGCTCCAAAGATCAGTGTCAGTTAGCAGGTCAATACTGGCTCCTTCATTTGGTATTGGCATACATAAAATAGTAACAGAATATGTGTCTACATTATACAGCATGCTACACAGGAGTCTATTTTGCTACTATCCTCAAAATTGGGAGCGAAAGTTTTCCTACTATGAAATCACAGTTTATTGTATTCAGGGTAGAAAAGAAGATTCATATTAATACTGTCTTTTTCTTGCTAGCATAGTTTTTCTTTGGATTTTGGAGCTGCTGTGTAAACTATTCCTGGTAGATCTTGTAAGCAGGCACATTAAATGAAGGGCATGAGCAGATATATTTGTCCCTTTTAATAAAGAAAAAATTAAACATAATGAAGGAGGTGATTTTTCAGAAACTACGTTTCTCTGAAGGACAAATGGTGATTACCTTTTGCTATATGTTTATGTACCTTTTTTAGAGGACATTACTTGTTTTGTCATTTCTTTCAAGTTTGTAATGTTCACAATTTGTATTGCATGATTTAAGCTTTAGCTGTATTGTATAAATTTCAATCCTGGTAAAATGACGGCCTGCCATTTGATATTGAAGATCTTTCCTTTGACATTTAGGCTGTGTATACAGAGGATGAGGTAGACTGGAGAACTGAGCGACTATCTGGTCAATTTTATCAGAGTAAATATTCTTAGATTCCACAAAGGAGTCTGAGCAATTCTCTGGGGTGACAGATTACCAGTTTCCAAAATCTCAAACTTTGTTTTCTTCTGGTCTCTAGAAAAGTTCAGGTGAATTCCATGAGCTCCTTGGGAAAATGTCTGGTTCCCCTCTAATGAAGTCCTGTCCTCCAGCTAGTCTGACTAACACAGACCTAAACTTTAATTCTTCTTAATTTTTGGTTCTAAGATATTATCCAGAAAATTCCACTGACTCACTTTGATACCTTCCACACAGAAAGAATAAATATTTTAAATATATATAAGGCTTAAACAGGATATACAATGTGAAGCTATAGACAGACTAAGTTAATATTTTAGTCTGGGGACATCCTGCAATGACAACGTAGTCACCACTTTACATGAAGATGATATATTTGACTCACAAATGTGGAATTTAAGTGTTTCTCAAGCACAAGTGATGGATTTGTACTCATTGATCCACACTTTTTTCTCTCAGTTTCTTCTTTTGTAACCAAAAGCCAATTTTTGTGATGCAACTAGATAGAAACTTCGGTTATAAGCTACCACTATGAAAAAGAGCAATGCTAAACAAATGGAGGTAGAATAGTGTTTTTTTTTTTTTCCTCTGAATGTCCAACTATAGCTTTTACCCACATCAATCCAATATTATCTAACCCTAGGATACTATGGACTCCTGATTACCAAGATTTAAATGGATATTGGTTTGAACAAACATTATGGTTAAAATGGTACTCAGAATTGTCTTTCTCCATACACTATACACAGTCTCAGCGTTAACCTAGGGAGAAGAAATTCTAAATGTACAAAGCTGTCATTATCTTAGATCATAACCAGATATTCCTTTTCCCTATTTCGGCCAACAATAGAGATTTCAAATGTATCATTATGTACAAAAAGAAAAAGTAATATAGCTCACTATAGACATTGTAACATATCGATAATTAATGAATTCATGAAAAGAGTCTTTTTTAACAGTCTTCAATTTCCTCAGTGCTATGGGAAGAACAGAATATGTAGCATGAAATTTGAAATCTTTGAAAATAGACACATTAATATATAGAAATATTAAGAAGTGTTAAATTTTACCAATATTAAATCAGGCCTATTTCATCAGATCATTTTAGGTTCCTGAAGATAGAAGTTCTGGTGTTTTTAAGCACGTATTAGAATTATTCCTCAGAAGAACTAACTTGTTTTCTTTTTTTTAAAGGAGGTAACTATTACTGTTTAGCAATGGCACAACAGTTTTATTCAGCCTGAAAGGTCCTCGCTGGCTTTACATAAATGAAGAAGCTTGTGATTCCAGTTTATCTCTGAAACTATTCAACATGAAGTTATTCCAATTGTGTTTATCAGCAAAGCTTTGTTTACTGAAGCTATTCAATCTATGTTATTTTTTTTAAGTGTGTACATTTTAAAAGCAATGATGTAAACTTTGTCTTCTCATTAGATTGACCAGTTTAAGAATATGAGCTAAATTCTAATGGCTAAAATAACTTGACCATATTTGATGCTTTTCTATGCTCATTTCAGCTTGGCTTTTTGTCTTTTAAGGAAAAAAAATAAAGTAGTGTGTTAGAGACTAGAAACTTATATGTATGGTTTCTCTGTTCTACCATATATTAAGTTAAAGTACACCTTCTTTGTTAAAAATATACTTGCTAAACTTCAACATTAATAAAAGCATTTTGACTTTGTCAATTGTCACTGCGTTTTTATTGTAAATTTCCAACCTCAGTTGTTGAAATATATTGTAGAGTCAGAACAAACCACAACATAGAAACTAGGAAGATGTTTGCAAATTTTCCCTGGTTTTATTTTTTTTTTTTTAGGTTTTTGCCATAGGGCACGTGTGCTTGCAGGGGCAGGGTTGAGAAATTACTCCCTAAGGAGAATGGCCATGCCACAATCCCTTCTTCTCCATTCTTCTCTTGAGATTTTGGACATGCATGCACACGTGCCTGGGGTGATTTTCAAGCTACCAGGTCCAGGATTCGAACTGCAGTCAGCCATGTGGGAATCCAGTGCCTTAACCACCATGCCACCTGCTGGCCCCTTTCCCTGATTTTATTTCTAAAAAGAAAAAAAAATGTGAACATATAACTTGTTTCAATTCACCTGTTTAAACAGACTGATATTCTTGTTCTCCTTTGGTCTATTGATTCACACTAGATTGATTTTTCTTGGCTATGTGTGCTTAGTGAACCTGCTTCCAGAAGGAAGGATTGTACTGGGAAGCAGGAAAATAATGTAGTGACCAAAGAACTGGAAGATCTTTTCTGAATACGTATTATTTTCCAAAAGCTTTTTCTAAGACTACCTTCAGTATAAAACAACACCTGTCATACTGCCAGCTGCTCTGGCATATATGCAATGGTCTGAAAGGCAATCCCACATGGGAAGATTCTCAGTTCAAATCCAAGGAAATTCTCGAATATACCAGGCACATACATGCCCATGACCTGGGGCTGGCTGAGGTTGGGGGTGGATCACAGCATCAAGATGTTGGGGGTCCTCTCTCTCTCTCTTTTTCTCTCTCGTCTTTATTGCTCATGGTAGAACTAAATAAACTTCAAAACAAATGAAAACAAAGAAGATATATGTTTACTATGGTCCCATGTAATTCCAAGTCTCTCTGTATATTCAAATGTACCACATAACGTGGTGAAAAACCAACAGCAGTCAGCACTGTTCTTCCGTTCATCAATTTTTTTTTTTTCATTTTCTCTTTGGTTTACTTCCAGTAAAATTCTGGATGCCACCCAAATTCTGTCTCAACAAAGGACCTCTCATTTTTTTCTACTTAGTGGTAGTGTCACTTTCACTTTTTGCCTGTCTTGTGAAACATGTGTCGTATCGCACAGTACTTCTTTTTTTCCCCATCTTTATGAGAAACAGAGATACATAGAGATTAGTAATTTTTGATAAGGTCTCTCTGTATCATGATCCTCCTGCCCCAGCTTCACAATGGACAAAGACTGAAAGGTGTACAAAACCGTACCAGATGTGCTCAGGTTAGATCAGGAACTGAACCTGAGTCTCTCATGTGGCTTCCAGCCTTCCAGCTGTGCTACTTGTGCAACACCTTGACTGGGCCTCCCATGGTACTTCTAGCTGTCCACCTAGTGATTGTTCATGTTACTATTTATGCTGATACTGCCTCTCAGGATTCTTTGTTTATGGAAGTGTTTAGAGTCCTGATAGAACCATGTGATATAGAGGAGAAAGTTCGGTAAGGATTTTTGTTTCTAAGCATCCTGCTTTGGTAATATACTGTACCCCTGACCGTAATTCAAGAAGCAGGGTTCTAGTAATCAATCATCTGATAGTACAGCCTTGTATTATTTAAAGGTCAATATAATGAACAGGGGGAGCTTCAGCCATTAGCTGCCCAACTCACATGGTACAGGTGCCCTGTAATACTGTCTGTTTTAAACATCACATGGTAGCAGTTACTCACACTGGCTTAACATTTATGGGGAGTGTTCAATTCTGGGTCCTGTGGATGGCTAGAATTTCTAGGGAAGCAGAAGCAACTGTAGAAATTTCCTAGTTGTTTGGAACTTAACATGATTTGTCCATCTGAAGAGACCTATCCAAGAACGTACTGGGAGTGAGATCTACCCTGCACCTCCACATCTTCTAGATTAAGATTGCTTTCCATCTTGATGCAACTTCTTGACCACTTCCATAACCTCTCCTCACCACCATTTCCTCCATGACATAAAAGCCTTAGCCTATGCATGTGTGCCCAAAATCCCCAGAGGAGAATATAGAACAGATTGTGTTGTGGTCATCCCCCTGAGTGGTGATATCTCAATTTCCTTCTCTCTGTTTCTCTCCAGCAAGTGCACACACCCTATGGTAAAAAAACAAAAAGAAATAAAGAAAAGTAACTGAATATAGGACAAGAATACCTTCATTGCAGGGCAATACCTTCATTGCAGGATTCACTATATAATTCTTTCTCAGGTATAAACCACATACTCCTTGGGTTGAAAGGATCAGTGTTATATCTTTTTGTACTGTCTTTGGAGAAAATATAATTTATGTTCATCTTAGGTGTGTGGCTGCAGGAGATGGACCAGCCTTATGCAAACTTCAGGGTCCACACCTCTTTAACTTCACTGTTTATGGAGTAATGGTGGGAAAACACAGCTGCTGTGCTCACCATCAGACATACTTATGGAATTGTCACTTATAATTACAGCTGGCTCTTGAACAACCCAGGGGCTAGGGGTGTTAACCCCTCACACAGTTGAAAGATGGAACTGTATTACAGAGCACCTTGAATTAGGTTGCAATGAACATATAACAAAAACCCATTTGGAAGATTAAACTGAGAGCAGTGTGGAGTGAATTGAATGGAAAGGTCACAGGAAGAGACAATTACATGTCAAAAATAACACTTTCATATTTTCCTACACATATTTCTAATTTAATAGGAGGATTTTGTGTAATTCAGGCTGTCACACATGCTATCAATTTTCAGATACTTAAAATCCTAGTTAACTATGAAAATGTGAGGTATTTTGTGGGTCAATCAATATGAAGAAAATGTTCTTTGCAAGGTTTGATATTTGGATTTAAGCTTCTACAAACATCAATAAAATCCTAAGCCATAAACCAAGTTTTACTTGAAATAAAAGATTTCATCTGAAAGTCTAGTCAACCTAATTCTTTCACTTCAAAAGTACAGTCAACCCTTAAATTGCAAATGGCACAACAAAGGAACATGTATGAGCTCTGGCTCCAAATAGGCTTCACCTTCCTTCGTACCTTCCAAACTTTGACTCTCACTGCTTTTGGATGTAGGTGGTTCTGATAGCTTGAGAAGATAAGCTACCATTGAACTCTCATTACCCTCTCTACCATCTGTATTCCCCCATTCAGACTAACCACAAAGTCAGAGTTCTTACAACATTCTTAATTCCCTAAATTTCTTGCTCTCATCACCCAGCAGACTGAAATAAGGAAAGAATAATTCCTTATCCTGCTGCTAAGAATAAAATGCTATATTAGAGTATACATGAAATTCAGAATGAGGATGATTTTTCCCTTTGGACAAAGTTATTGTATTTGATAGATAGTTGAGGTTTCTATTCTATTCTACTCTGTATTTATTTATTTCTAATAGCTATAGTTTTTTTTTTTTTTTTTTTCCGTGTTGTGATCTTCCTGCCTCAGCCTCCCCAGTAGCTGGGGCTACAGTTGTATGCCACTGCTTATGGGCTTTAGATTGGTTCAGGAATCAAAACTGGGCCTCCTGTGTAGTTTAGCCTGCTGAGTAGTAGCATCTACTAGCATGCACTACAACAGATTGACAGATAGCTGGGGATTTTAAAGCATAGGTGGTTTTATAGATAAGCTAGTTTATGGGTATAACTGCAATTTTACAATTGATTTAAGAAAATAAACATTACAAAATACAAGATTGGTATTGAAAAATTTATTTTTTATTTCCAGAAAACCAGATCATTAGTGAAAATATGGGACCAGCAGTTAGCGTAATGTCTATGTTGGTGAACTCCCATGTAGTTGACCGCGGTTCGAGTCCTGGACCCGGCGGCTTAAACTCGCACCGGGCGCGTGTGTGTGCATGCCTAAGATCCTGAGAGGAGAAGGGATTGCAGCGTGGCCATCCCCCTGGGGGGTGATTTCTCACTTTCTGTCTCTCTGTATTTCTCTGTCTTTCTGGGGAGCACATGCACCATATAGCAATAAAAAACCTCTCCAACAAAAAAATAATGAAAATATCAAACACAATACAATTGGAAATCAGAGGTTGCAGAATAGTATTATCACACAATTATACTTTTTTTTTTTTTTTGGAGAGGTTTTTGCTATAGGGCGTGTGCGCTCGCCAGACAGACAGAGAGAGACAGAGAGACAGAAAGCAAGAAATCACCCCCCAGGGGGGATGCCACGCCACAATCCCTTCTCCTCCCTTCTCCTCTTAGGATCTTGGGCACGCACGCACACGCGCCCGGCGTGAGTTTAAGCCACCGGGTCTGGGATGTGAACCGCGGTCGACCACGTGGGAGTCCAGTGACATAGCCATTACGCTAACTGCTGGTCCCCAATTATACTTTTTTAAGGCACACAGTGAATTTTTCCTACAACTAAAACTATTTTTAATGCGAAAATATTGAGGGGACACTATTTGAGGTTAAAAAAATATCAGTCATGTATATACCATTTATTCTCTACTTTGACAATTTTTTAAGGCTACTTTGTATTTCCTTCTTAATTTGAAATTCTGTGAATTTCTCCCCTATAGATTCACATGCTTGAAAGTCTGCTTTTCAGCCTATTTAACTCTTCATTCCAGCAGTTAGCTCTAACTTCTTCTGTCTTTGTGATTGCATCCAATAAATTTCATTATCCTCTACCTAGTTGTTTGCTATTTGCTTTCTTCTAGTGGTTTCGAAATTTCTTGATGTGGTTCTCAAAGACACTAATACACCCATTCACAAAAAAACTCACACTCTACCCAAGTAGACCATTTATTCATTAATTTTTTTCATTTGTTTATTGATTCATTTATATAACAAATATTTGGTGAGTACTATGTGGAATGTTGAAATGATAAGAAGAAATGAATTCTGTCTTTAGAGACCTCACTGTGCTTACAGATAATTAAATTATTTGGTGTGATATCATGGAAAAAATTAAGATTTTGGGTTGGACAGAGAAGGGAAACACTTAACTAGGACTTAAGGCACAACAAAGACCTGAATAAAATGACATTTCACTTACAGCTTTAAGGATAAGCACAGTTTTCTAGAGGAACAGAAGTGATGCCACCTTTAAGCAAAGATAAAATTTAGTTCTAGAAAAATCCTACCTATATTTCCCTTAAATCTTTCCTTCTTTGTTATTTGTTCTCCAGGAGGAAATACACCTAAAGTTTCCTTTTACCTATATTTGTCCCTTGATTTATACTCCCTTGAGTGTAATGACAGTTATCAGAGTCTGGAGAGAAGGGAGGAAGGAAAAGAGGAGATGTTAGTCAAAAGTACAAAATTTCAGTAAAATGATAGGAGTACATTTTGGTATCTATTGTTCAGTGCAGTGATCATATTTAATAGTAATATATGTCTCAAAATTGCTATAATGATACATTTTTAAGTGATCATATCTCAAAAAATAAATAGGTAAGGTAATATCTAGCTTGATTTAACCATTCCACAATGTATACATATACCAAAACCACATAAATACGTGCAATTGCTATTTGTCCACTAAAAATAAAATAAAGAGAAGCCATCAGGTGATGTGGTGGTTAAGGTGCTGGACTCTCACATAGCCAGCCACAGTTTGAGTCCTGGACCTGTTGGCTTGCTTTTTCACTTTTTCTCTCTTCTCTCTTTGGAGAGCACATGTGCCCTATAGCAAATTAAAGAATAATAATAAATAAAATTACATAATTCTTAAAAAAATAAAGAATTAGACATTGCCCCAGGTACAAGATGCTCATTCTATAGCTCATACAAATTAAGGGATTCTGAAGCACTTAAATCTTCCAGTGTTTTAGGGGCCTAAACACTGGTCCCAGCTTAAGCCAGCCAACCTTAGTGCTTATGATTTTTGCAACTATTAAAAGGGAAAAATAGGGAACAGCAGTTGGCATAATGGCTATGTCACTGGACTCCCATGCAGTCAACCACAGTTTGAGCTCCGGACCCAATGGCTTAAACTCACACTGGACGCGTGTGCATACATGCCCAAGATCCCGAGAGGAGAATGGAGGAGAAGGGATTGAGGCGTGGCCATCCCCCCTGGGGGTGATTACACCCTTTATGTCTCTCTGTCTCTCTCTGTCTTTCTGGTGAGCACATGCACTCTATAGCAAAAGCCTCTTTAAAAAAAGGGAAAAATGTATTTTCTTGGTCATTTTGGACAACTAAACTTATCTGAGTGAATAAAACAATAGGAGATATTTGTGTTGTGATTTACATTTGACAAATTATCCTTGCATAAATAATTTCACTTAATGTCATCTATACAGCATGCTTCTGCTTTCTTTTATTTTTATATATTGTTATATTGTATATTCTCGTTATTTCTAGAACTCTCTTTCAAGAATTATGGTATGTATGACATATGTCTCAGGAATCTGTAGTCAACTATTTAAATGTTACTGAGAACAATTCTTTATGTCGTATCTTTTTTTTTTTTTTTAGAGGTTTTTGCTATAGGACGTATGTACTCACCAGACAGACAGAGAGACAGAGAGACAGAAAGCGAGAAATCACCCCACAGGGGGAATGGCCACACCGCAATCCCTTCTCCTCCATTCTCCTCTCGGGATCTTGGGCACACACGCACACGTGCCCGGCGTGAGTTTTAAGCCACCGGGTCCGGGACGCGAACCACGGTTGACCACGTGGAAGTGCAGCAACATAACCATTACGCTAACTGCTGGTCCCTTTATGTCATATCTTAAAGGAATACATCCTATAGTTTTATCTCTGCGACTTTGTTAACAAATTTTTTTAAAAAATTATTTATTTCCCTCAGGAAATAAAGTGACAGAGACACAGGGATAACCACTCTCATCAATGGCTAATAATAGTATGATTTACCCCCAATCTCCACTATACTGAATCACAGTCATGTTTGTATATTGTTGGTGTTCAGGGAGGTTCTGGGACACAAACCCAGGACTTTTCCTATGTGCATTCAGTTGTGTTGCCACTGCGTCACCACCTGACTCTGTGAATAATCATTTGACTTTCAGGCTGATCATCTACTTCTTGTATTTAGAAGCTAGTTCTGAATATGTATGATCAAAAAATCAGAGTCAGAAAATTTTAAATTGTTACCAAAGGAACAAAATAATATCTTATTGTAAATACAAACATTTTTGATCTTACATTTGCAAGTGTCTGCTAGTTATATTCATTCAGATTTAATAGATACAAGGCATGAAACATATTCAAAACAAAAAATTTGACCTACTTTTAAAAATTATTATCTTTTTGGGATAATCCTCTCCTTAGTTAAGACATAGCCATCACTGGATCTCTCAAACTGTAAACCTAAGAGACATGCAGAATCTTTCTGTTTTTTACTGATATCTAAACAATCATCAAATTCTGTAAATTCTTCCTCAGAAATATCTTCAAAACAATTTCCCTTCCAAATTGCCACCATCTTAGTTCAAACCCCTGCTATTTTCTACCTGGAGAATTTATGAGCATAATTGGTCTTTCAGGTTCTCATCTTTCCAACTGCATTGCATTATAAATCCAAGAATTACAGAAATGTTTCTAGGATTTTATTTGGTTTATGTTATTATTGGTTTTAATCCTTCAATACCTCCTTCCTAACTGAGAATGGCACATAAAAGTGAGTCTTACCTATTGTTACCTCAATTCCTATTACATTCCCTCCCATGCCAAACATACACCCACGACCTAAGTAATGCATAATATTGAATGCTTCCATTTTCTTATGTCTCATGCTCTTTTTGCCTAAAATGATTGGAACCTAATACCAGCTCTATAATTCTTCGGAAAAAATGCAAAATGAAAATATGGGATCCCTTGCTTCAGAGGAGGAAAGAAGTGATATTAAAGGCAAATATAAAGGCTTTTTCTTTCTTCCATAATCTCATTCTTATCCTTACATGACTTTTTAAATTTGCTATTCAATGTCATTCAATGAAAAAATAAAAATTATTAGTATGAACTTTAACATTTAATTTTATATTCTGTGAGGTCACTTTTAAACACAAAAAGCCAGTCCTGACAATACAACTCTCTTCGTAGGGCAAACTTCTACTTCATTCTTTATGACTTAGAACAATTTTTCTTTTCCATTGATTCTTCTCAAAGCCCATTTTTCCTCTATGCTTCATAAACAGGTCTTTTCGCTGTCAAGGAATGCAGGCTTTGAAAATAAATAAACTGAAATTTTAATCCCATATCTCTTTCTGTGATATCAGAAAAAAATATTTAACAACTCTGAGCCTTAGATTTTTTTTATCTAAAATGGAGATAATAGTAACTACTTCACAGAATTTATATGAAGCTTAAAAGAGTGAAAGTACTTCAGTAATTTGAATAGTGAAACATCTGCTAAATGGTAGCTTTTATTGTCATTATTACATTATATTAGATAGTAACATTACACTGGAATGATTTTGGTTGCATTTATCTCCCCCACTAGATTATAGATTGTCCTTATTTTTCTCTAAATCCCTCAATAGCTACTTAGCATCCAACATACTCAGTAAAAGTGCTGTGTGTAGAATGACTAAAGTAATGCTTATATTGGGCACATGACACAGCAATGGGCACACAGTACTCATTCTTTAGTGTTTGCTGTATTATGTGTGAGGGAATGATTGTTTCAACCATCTTGACTTGTGTTCCAGATGAAGCTGATTTGAATCTTACAAATACACAGTAAACTGGGACCAGTAGTTAGTGTAATGGCTCTGTCGCTGAACTCCCACGTAGTTGACTGCGGTTCGTGTCCAGGACCCGGTGGCTTAAAACTCACGCCGGGCGTGTGTGCGTGCGTGCTCAAGATCCCGAGAGGAGAATGGAGGAGAAGGGATTGCGGTGTGGCCATCCCCCCTGGGGGGTGATTTCTCGCTTTCTCTCTCTCTGTCTCTCTCTGTCTGTCTGGCGGGCGCACATGCCCTATAGCAAAAATCCTCTCCAAAAAAAGAAAAAAAAATACACAGTAAACTTTAATATTTTTTTTGAGAAGTTTTTGCTATAGGGCGTGTGCGCTTGCCAGAAAGACAGAGAGAGACAAAGAGACAGAAAGCGAGAAATCACTCCCAAGGGGTATGGCCATGCGGCAGTCCCTTCTCCTCCATTCTCCTCTCGGGATCTTGGGCACGCACACACACACGCGTGCCTGGCGTGAGTTTAAGCCACCGGTTCCAGGACTCAAAACGCTGTCAACTATATGGGAGTCCAGCAACATAGCCATTATGCTAACTGCTGGTTCCCAGCAAACTCTAATTTTGTCTCCTACTCAAAAGAAATAATGTTCTATGGACCAGCAGTTAGCGTAATGGCTATGTCGCTGGACTCCTACATAGTCGACCGCGGTTCGAGTCCCGGACCTGGTGGCTTAAACTCAGGCCGGGGCGCGTTTGCGTGCGTGCTCAAGATCCCAAGAGGAGAATGGACGAGAAGGGATTGTGGCGTGGCCATCCCCCTTGGGGGGTGATTTCTCGCTTTCTGTCTCTCTGTCTCTCTCTGTCTGTCTGGTGAGCGCACGTGCCCTATAGCAAAAACCCTCTCCAAAAAAAAAAAAAAAAAAAAAGAAAGAAAGAAAAGAAAAAGAAATAATGTTCTATAACTCATGCAAATAGTTTGTTCAACTCATAAGTTTGACTAAATCAGAGGTCATAGTTGCAGCCAAAGTTAGGAAGAAAGGGATAAGGTTGGGGGAATCTAGAGGCAGAAATTTTCTTTCATGCCCCAATTTTTAAAAGGAAAAAAATGGAAGGAAAAGAAATTCCATATAAAATGTTTCTAGTTATTTTTACCTTAGACTTTGAGGATACTGGAGGTTTTTTTTTTTTTTTTTTTTTTTTTTTTGAGAGGTTTTGGCCATAGGGCGTGTGCGCTCACCAGGCAGACAGAGAGAGACAGAGAGACAGAAAGCGAGAAATCAGCCCCCGGGGGGATGGCCACGCCGCAATCCCTTCTCCTCCATTCTCCTCTCGGGATCTTGGACATGCATGCACACGCACCTGGCATGACTTTTAAGTCACTGGGTCCGGGATGCGAACCACGTTTGACTACATGGGAGTCCAGCAACATAGCATTACACTAACTGCTGGTCCCAGGATATTGGAGTTTTTGAAAGAATTTCTGACTTTGGCTAAGATTTTTTTTTTTATTACTGTTTTTGTTTTTTGTTTTTTGTTTTTTTTGGAGAGGTTTTTCGCTATAGGGCGCGTGCGCTCGCCAAACAGACAGAGACAGAGAGATAGAAAGCAAGAAATCACCCCCCAGGGGGGATGGTCACGCCACAATCCCTTCTCCTCCATTCTCCTCTCGGGATCTTGGGCACGCACGCACACGCACCCGGCGTGAGTTGTAAGCCACCGGGTCCGAGACGCAAACCGCAGTCGACTACGTGGGAGTCCAGCGACATAGCCATTACACTAACTGCTGGTTCCCTTATTACTGTTTTTTTTGAGAGAGATTTTTGCTATAGGTTGTGACTGCTTCCAGGAGAGATGGGGGGATGATCATGCCTCAATCTTTTCTCCATTCTCTTCCCATGATTTTTGGCACACACATGCCCCACAGGGATTTCCAGCCATGGGGTCCGGGACTCAAACCACAGTCAGCCATGTGGGAGTCAAGCTCTTAACTTAATCACTATGACATCTGTTGCTCCCATCAAGATTTTTTAAAAATAACTATAGCACCTATTTCCCTATGGAAAGCTTTGTTTTTCTTTTCTTATTGAAGTTAGTTCTTAGAAAGTAAAATAGTATGAACCATTATTCTGAATTTCATGTTGTTAGTGATCCTATTATGCTTAAGTAATAAAAAAAATGCTGATTAGATGACATACAATGTTCAGGCCCATATATATTATGTTTGTGAACTGTTAGGACAAAGTTTCTAATCACAAGAATGAGTGTTAAAAGGAGCAATAGTATTTCCTCTGATGACTGAATTCTCAGTGAATTTACACTGTTATAATCTCAGGATTTAAAGTAAAAGTTTAGCAGTAGAAATTTCACATAGAACTTTAAGAACCAACTAAGGATTCTTCTGCCCTTTGGGTAGATGCCAAGGAGTTGGATTGTTGGATCATATGGTAATTTTATTTGCAAGCTAAGTGACATATGTGATTGAATGTATAAAAGAAATTGAAATAAAAAGCATTTTAAAAACTTTGAGAACCAAGTGCTTGCATTTTCTTTAACATCTGACAATTGTAATCTTTCCATCAAAAACCTGCTTAACATTTCCCTAAACTGTACTGATATTAGTGTGGTAAGTATGTGATTGATTTCTAATTTGCCATTCCAAGAAGAATTTTAAATGTCAAACGACTGGCAAATGAGATTTAGGGAATGATAAGTTTTGCAGAAGAACTCTGTTGCCAAGTTCTTATTAGCTTGCTGCTGATAAATATTGACAGGCCAGGATATGAAGCACAAATATCTCAGCTCTACCTAATCAAATGGCTTGTAACTAATACTTTCTTTTTCTGAATTTTTCCATATTCTCAGTATGAGCAAATTAGGATTATCAGTGAGCAGCTACTCATTCCTAAATATTACATTCAAATGAATTAATAAGAACCCAAACATTATCTCTGTGTAACTCCCATATGAATCAGGCTGTGAGAAAACATCCCTACACAATGAATAACATTTTTATTTTAGGGTTGCCAAAGAGCTCCAGAATACTAATGTTTCTCAGTCGGATTTTCTTTCGGGGTGTATATCTTTCTAAGGGAGTCCCTAGATAATGGCTATAGAAACGAGTAAAGTGTTTATCTGTAATTGCAGTCCAGAGAGATCACTTCTGGAAGGCTCCACAGCAATTTTTGTGCCTTAAAAGCACAACTCCAGTGGCCATCTCCACAACATTTCTTTTGGAATTTAATGTTTAAGATATTCATTTGTAACCTGATCTGCCTCATGATGTGGTGGAGGGGCCTTCCAGAACAAAGGAAGATAACAGGTTATACTTGGTATTTAAGTACTTATGTGCAATAGGTGGTGACCTTGCAATCCAGTCCGCATAGCAACTCGGTAACTCTAACTTTGTGTGGCCTTATGTATCTGACAATCCAGTAGCCCAGTGCAAGCCTGCATAATTCTGTAAGTAACCTTATCATATAAGTTACCTCATATGAGTTACCCAATAAAAGTATGTAAAAGTGTGTTTAACCATGTAAGGGTGACAAAGAGACTAACATGAATAAAAGAAAAGGCCCCCAGAAATTTGGGGCTCAGCCTTTGGACGTGAATCTACTGAGTCGGTACTAGCACACTAATAAATTGCTGTTTTCCTGCAAAATCCTTAGTGTCCTGTCTCTCACTAAACAATGATGCCTAATGAAAAATTGGAGCAAGACGTGCTACTGAGTGCATTTAGATTTATTTTTCTGAAAAACTGTAGTTTCTTCTCAGGACAATCTTCAGGAAAAAAAAAAAGAAAAGAAAAGTGAGGTCAAAGTATATTGCTCTTATTCCATATATTAAGTGATTCTATTTCGAAAATTAAAAAGTACTGTACTTAACGTGGACAGATTAAAACAGAATTATCTACTTAATATTATGCTTCTCTGACTAAAAGGCAATCATCAGTCTCATTATCATCATCAGGCCAGGATTAATGGAACTACAAGTGATCCAAAGTAGTTATAAAAGGAAATTTTGGTTGGTAATTGGTGTAGACAATGTATGAAGCCAACAAGAATACATCTTCAAATTACATGGTCTATTTCAACTATTGTGCAATTCACTATGCATAAAAATGTTATTGTGATTTTATATTAGCACTCTTCAAATTTATGTAAGTGGATTAATGCCACATTGTATGTGTTAATCAAGAAATGTTTTGAAAAACAGTAACTGTAAAATGTTTCAGTATATAGCTATGATGACAGAGTGAAAAATTATGGCTAGAACATCAATCATCTTGTAAGCCTGCACATAATTAACATGCATGTACATATATCTCCATACAGACAATACAGATACTTCTAAAGGAGAGACCAAAGAGTTGATTTGTTTATATAATGTGTATGCATACCTACATGTCCTTATAATCTTGTGTTTATAATCAAATAAATACTAGAAAACCCTTCCCTATATGATTGACAATAATTTGCTTCATTAGAAAGTAACTTTAAGGGTTAGCCAGGTGATGTGGTGGTTAAAGTGGCTGAATCCCACATGACTTACTGTCTGGTTTGACTCCTGGACACAGTGGCTTAAAAAACACACCAGGTGCACATGTGTGTGTGTGTGTGTGTGTGTGTGTGTGTGTGTGTTCTAAATCTGGAAAGAAAGGAAGAGAAGGGATTGTGAAGTGGTCATCCCCACTGAGGGATGCTTTCTCAATGTCCCTCTTTCTGTCTCCTGATAACACATGTTCACATTTTAAAAAAGATGTTTTTAATGTGCCTACATGGTATTTGGAAAGGTAATTACCGCTAAATTTGAAAGTCTAATTTTAGAAAAAATAAACATATAAGGTCAACTAAATACACACACACACACACACACACACATGAAATATTATGAAAAAAAGAGACCTCTTGAACTGCTCAGGCAGAAAACATAAAGGAAATGACTGATGGAGTTCACTCTTAGCAATCAAACATACCTCCATTATTAAGCATACTATAAAACAAAAGTTAAACCAGAATACAAAAGAAAATCAAGTGGCTTACCCGGAAGAAAATGATTAACCCAATTAAAAGATGGAGAAATTAGTTGAATAAACAGCTATCTAAGACATATGAACAGACAAAAAGCATATAAAGAAATGGTCAACATCCCTTATCATAAGGGAGATGCTGATCAAAACCACAGTGAGATACCCTAACCCCATCAGAATGGCAAAGATTTAAAAAAAAAATTGATAAGTGCTAGAGGAGATTGTGGTGAAAGGGTAAAACTCCTACATTGTTGATGGTAACATAAATTGGTCCAGCCACTGTGGAAAGCAATATGGAGGTTCCTCAAAGACCTTCAAATAGAACAATCATATGATCCCGCAATTCCTCTCCTGGGTATTTACCTAAAGGACAGGAGAATTCTCAGTCAGAAAAGCACTTGCACAACTATATTTATCACAACATTATTCACGATTGCTAAGACATGGAACCAGCCCAAATGTCCAAGAACAGATGAATGGATTGAAAAAGTATGGCACATATATTCCATGTAATACTTTTAAGCCATAAAAAAACAACAAGACCCTGGAATTTGATAGAAAGTGGATGAATGTGGAAGATTTGTTGCTGAGTGAAGCAAGCCAGGCTATGAAATAAGGACATTGTATGTCTCCACTTAACATATATTGACTGTCCATACTATATAGTAGAGACTGAAAGTCTGGAGGACATAAAAGCATTAAAAATTTTTACAGGGACCAGCAGTTAGTGTAATGGCTTTGTCGCTGGACTCCCATGTAGTCGACTGCTGTTCGAGTCTTGGACCCGGTGGCTTAAACTCATGCCGGGTGCGTGTGCGTGTGTGCCCAAGATCCCGAGAGGAGAATGGAGGAGAAGGGACTGTGGTGTGGCCATCCCCCCTGAGGGGTGATTTCTCACTTTCTGTCTCTCTGTCTCTCTCTGTCTTTCTGGCAAGTGCACGCGCCCTATAGCTAAAACCTCTCCAAAAAAGAAAAAAGAAAAAAAGAAAAGAAAAAAAAAGATATTGTGAACACTAGAGACAAAGTGGAAGAAAAGTGTGAGAAGGGAAGAGCATAAGAAAGGAAATTTGGGAAAAAAATAGAGAGGTCGACATTTGTGGGACACAGATATGGTTTTTTATCTGTTGATGAGGATGTGTATAGTATTCTCAACTGGACTGGACTAAAGTGTTTATCATACTGGGTAAAGTAGCTTTACAATCTAAGTTATGTATGGTGATCAGATGTATAAATAATAATAATAAAGAAAAAAAAGGAAAAAGAACAGGTGAGATATTTATAATTTAGGCTGACCAAAGGTTAATCATTTTAATCTAAGGACCAGCACATGGTGTAATGGTTACATCACTGGACTCCCACACAGTTGACCATGGTTCGAATTCTGGAATGGGTGGATTGAAACTCACACCGGGTGCGTGTGCTTGCGTGCCCAAGATCCCAGGAAGAGAATGGAGGAGAAGGAATTGCTGCATAGTCATCCCCCCTGTGGGTGATTTCTTGCTTTCTGTCTCTCTGTCTCTCCGGTAAGCACACATATCCTATAGCAAAATTCTCTCTTAAAAAACAAAAAAAAAATAATAATTTCAATCTAAAAAGTTATCGCCAATCAATAAAAACAGTTAAATAAAAAATGGACAGTTAATCAATTTATTAAAAGATAGAAATTTGAAATTTATCCAACTTTACTTACAATAAAATGTGAAAATTTTAAAAGTTTATTTCTCTCATGAGAGACAGACACAGAAATAGGCACCCTCCATGAGATCTTATCATGTTATAATCCCCTTTTTCCAGATCTGTAACTAGTTACACAGCTCACATGGGTGCTCAGTAACTTATCTTATGTGTTCATGAAGGTCCTAGGATATGTACTCAGGACATTTACCATGTGAGTAAAGTTCACTACCACTGTGCACCACTGTTATTTACTTACGGAAAGAGTTTGGCATCCTTGTCAAAGATTAATTGACCAGAAATGTAAGGATTAAAGATTAAGATGATTAATATGATTAAGATGATTAAGCATCTACTTGAGGAAAATGTAGGGGAAACATTTCAGGATACTGGTGTATGTAAAGAATTCCTATGCAACACTCTAATTTTTTGGAGATTTCAAGACTTCAGTGTTACCACAGGGTGTCATCTTGACAGAAAAGGAACAAAGAGACATGGGAGCAAAACGAAGCCAACCAACTCTATTTGACAGACACTTATAAAACACTTCACCAAACAGCTATCAAATACATATTGTTTAGCCCCACATGGAACATTTTTAATGATTGATCACATAATAGGACATGAAACAAGCCTATACAAATATAAAAGTATAGATACAAAAGCAAGAATATTTTCTGACCACTATGGAATGAAACTTAAAATCAACATCAAAAGAATCATTTGAAATGCACAAATACATGGAAACTAGACAATTTACTCCTGAATGACTTCAAAACTACTGAATAAATTAAGACTGCAATTTTAAAATTCCTTGACACAAATTATAATCAAGATATAACATTCCATAATCTGTGGGACACAGCAAAAGCAGTGTTTAAGGATGTTTATAGCAATTAGTGCTCCCAAGGAAAAAATGGATAAATGGAGAATAAACAACCAAATGACCCATCTCAAGGAACTGTAGAAGCAATAACAAAAAACATTAATAGTGCTAAAATAAAACAAACAATATAAACTAGAGTATAAATAAATGAAAGAGATAATAAAAAATAACACAAGATATTAACAAAACAAAATGCTGGTTATTTGAGAAAATAAACAAAATTGATAAACCACTAGCTAGACTAAACAAGAAAAAAAAAGAGAAAGGAGCCATATGTAATGAAATAGACAATATTACAGCAGATGTTGTAGAAATACAAATGATCATAAGAGAATACTACCTGCAACTTTATGCCAACAAACAAAAAATCCTAGATGAAATGGACACATTTCTAGACAAATACAGTGTCCCTAGATTGAATCAGAAAAAAGTAGAAAGCTTGAACAGACTGATTATACCAATAAAAAGCAGTGAGTTGAAAACAGTAATAAATAGTTTCCCAACAAGTAAAAGTCCAGATCCCAACATCATTTCTGAATTCTACAAACTTTTAGGGAATAATTAATTCCAAGTTTTCTCAAAGTATTTCAAAAAATCAAATGGAAGGAACATGCTCCTCCCCCCCAATAAAAAATTCATTCTATGGAATCTCAATCATTTTGATACCAAAAGCACACAAGGACATTACAAGAGAAGAAAACTACAGACCAGTAACTGATGCAAAAATCTTCAACATGATAATAGCAAATCTAATTCAACAGCACTTTAAAAAGATTGTAAACCAGGACCATGTAGGCTTCATCATGAGATGCCAAATTAGGTCAACATATACAAAGCAATAAATATAATATATCGCATTAACATAAGGAAAGATAAAAGCCATATGATCTTATAAATTGGTACTGAAAAAGCATTCAATAAAATATAAAATTCCTACCTGCTTACAATTCTCAGCAAAAAATGTATAGAAGGGACATTTCTCAAAACAATAAAAGCCATATAGGAACATCCATAGTTAACATCATACTAAATGGGAGAAAGCTTGAAGCTTTTCCAATAAAAACTTGAACAAGAAAAGGCTGTCCACTTTCTCCTTTTCAATATGGTACTGCAAGTTCTAGCCAACACATTAAGACAAGAGAACAAAATAAAAGGCATTCAAACAGGAAAAATAAGTGAAATTGTCCCTATTCACAGATGACAGGATGATTACACAGAAAACCCAAAAGAAGCCATTAAAAAAACTCCTAGATGTGATAAATAAATTCTGTAATTTACAGGATACAAAAAAAATACAGAAATGTATACCTTTTTAATGTATTAACAATGAACAGACTGAGCTGGATTTGAAAAAGCAGTCCCATTTATACTAACTACAAGAACAAACAAACAATAACAAACCTAGAAATACGCCTAGCCAAAATGGTGAAAGACCTCTATAAGGAAAACTGAAGAAGTGGAAAAAAAAAAGAAGAAGAAGAAGAAGAAGGAGGAAAGAAAGAAGGAAATTGAATATTGAACGAGATACAGGGGCCAGCAGTTAGTGTAATGGCTATGTCGCTGGACTCCCACGTAGTCGACCACGGTTCATGTCCTGGACCTGGTGGTTTAAAACTCACTCCAGGCGTGTGTGCGTGTGTGCCCAAGATCCCAAAGGAGAACGGAGGAGAAGGGATTGCACAGAAAAGACAGTGGCATTCCTATCCCCTCTAGAAGTTGGTTTCTCATTTTTCTCTCTTTCTCTCTCTCTGTGTGTGTGTGTGTGTGTGTGTCTCCAGTGAGTACATATGCCCTATAACATAAGCTAAAATAAACTAAAATAAAATTCAATATCTCTTATTGAAAGGGAAATGTGAATTATAATCACAATGAGATACCACTTAAACCCAGTAAGAATGGCTTTGATCAAAAAAATAAAGAACAAAAACTGGCAAGGCTTGGTGAAAATGGAAGATTCTTACCTTGCTGGTAGGAATGTAAACTGGTACAGCCACAATTGACAACAATATGAACGTTTCACAAAAACCTACAAATACAACTACCATATGATCCAGTAATTCCACTCCTTGTGTATTTACTGAAAGAAAGGGAAAATACTCAGTAGTAAAGTACTTGCACATTCATGTTTATTACAGTATTATTAACAATTGTTAACACATGGAATCAACCTAAGTGTCCAAGAACTGATGACTGGTTTGAAAAAATGTCATACATTTATGCTATGGACCTTAAAGAACAATGAGACCCGGTCATGTGATACAAATTGGATGAATAAAGATTTAATGCTAAGAAAAGTAAGTCAGTCAATCAAAAAAAAATAAGTGTCCAGGGCACCTGCGCCAGGCGGCCCAGGGTGCGGGGCTCTGCTCCGCGTGCTGCGGCCCGGACTGCCCGGCCCCCGCTGCCTCTCCGGCGCTGGGTGTTCTTTGGCCGGGCGGGTGGGCGGGAGGAGGCACAGAGACCCGCGCGCATTTGCGCGCTGGAGGCTGGCGTGTGACCGCCGGGCCGGCGCATGGCCGCCGGGCCTGCGCCTGCATGTGGCTGCTGGGCCTGAGCGTGGTCGCCGGGCCAGCGCGTGGCCCCCGGGCCTGCGCGTGGCCACCGGGACTGAGCGTGGCTGCCGGGCCTGTGCGTGGCTGCCAGGCCTGCGCCTGCGCGTGGCTGCCGGGCCTGTGCCTGCGAGTGGCTGCCGGGCCTGCGCCTGCACGTGGCAACCGGGCCTGCGCGTGGCCGCCGGGCCAGCGCGTGACCACCGGGCCTGCGCGTGGCTGCCGGGCCTGTGCCTGCACGTGGCCGCCGGGCCTGGGCCTGCGCCTGTGCGTGGCCCCCGGGTCTGCGCATGGCAGCCAGGTCTGCGCCTACACATGGCCGCCAGCCACGGGCGACAAGTTGAAGCCTAAAACAAGGATTAAGAACTTGCAACTATAAGCAACAGAAAGAAACTTTAGCTGTCTTAAACCAATTGAGAAATATATTGTATAGGAGGATTTTCTCTGCCTATGGACAGTGAGAAGATGATGGTTACCAGCCCTGCATTACCTCAGGGAAAAACAAGAACTACTCTACCATTCTTAAGGAAGCCAGATACCCGAGGATGACTCACGTTGCAGATCCCCACAACACCATTCCCAGTAATCGCAAGATGGATGCTGTGCCGCATCAACTGATAACCATCTCTGCTTCCATGGAGACTCACCTACAATTGCGGAACTGCATGAGACCCACCCTTAATCCAACCCTGAATAGAATCTGTGTTCCCTATTGTTGAAAACTGTATGAGCTGATAATTGAAAAAAAAAAACTGAAAGAACTGGAGGGTATAATAGCAGGGATGGCAACTGCAGATGCTAGAGACAGTATGGGAGAGGTAATGGGAATGAGTAATGGAGGGCGGAAGGGAGGGATTCAGGGAACAAACAACACACTTAATAGACACAAAAATGAAAAGTTGTCTGTTGATAATGTATATGGTAATATCACTGTCTTGACTAATGTACACTGTACTCATGCTGGGAAAAACCATGTTGTACACTGTAAAGATGTGCAATGATAAAAAAAAAATATCAGCACTCTGGCAAAAGGAGAAAGATCTGAAGATATGATAGTGGAAAGGATAAATGTAGATACCAGAGGCTGCAAGGGAGGGGAGTGGGTAGTAGAGAGTGGGCGTGAGGGGCAAAGGGAAGAAACATTTAACACCAAAAAAATGTAGAGTTCTCTGTTGAAAACTATATATATATGTATATTGTATACATCACAATGGGGACTTTATGTAAAATGTGAATTTAATTAATCTGAGAAAGAAAAATAAAAGACAAAAATTTAAAAAAAGTGTGTATCCCCACTCAATATATACTGAAGAGAAAGTTATTTGTGACAACAACATCAAAAATAGACAAGTGGAACTTCAGCAAGCTAAAAAGATTCTGCACAGCATATGAAACAATAAGCAAGATAAAATATAAAACACAGAGTAGAAGAAAATATTTGCAAACTAGACTTTAAGTAAGGGATTGAAGCCAGAATATACAAGAAACTCAGCTCATCTGCAAAAAAAAAAAAAAAAAAAAAAAAAAAAAAAAAAAAAAAACCAGAAACAAAAACAATAATAAACCGATTTAAGCATGCACAATCGATCTGAACAGATCACTCTGAAAAGAAGACACAAATGGCTAAAAAGCAAATGAAATAACAAATGTTCCACATCTTTTATCATACAGGAAATACACATTGAACCACACGTAATATAACCTAATCTCAGTTAAAACAGCTATGTTTACAAGGAAAACAACAAAATGAAGAATGACAACAAAAAAGAAAACAAGGAATAACAAAGTGTTGGTCACGTTTGGGAGGAAAGAGAACCTTAGTGCACTGCTAGTGGCAATATAAATTAGTATTGTGAAAAACTGTATGGAGGTTTCTCAAAAATTAAATAATATAACTACTATAGGACCTAGTAGTCCCTCTTTTGGACATTTACTCAAAGGACAGGAAATCACTGTGGGAGAGACATTTGAACATCAGGTTTATTGCAGCATTATTCGCAATAGTTAAGAGTTGAATTCAACTGAAGTGCCCAACAACCAATTAGTGGATTGAGAAAATGTGGCACATTTGCACAGTGGAATACTACCCATTATTAAAGAAAAAAATGATATTCTGTTATTTGACACAAAACGGACAAATCTAGAAGACATAATGCTAATAAGACCGGCTATGAAAGACAAGTACTGTGTGTCCCAGCTTAACATATACTGAATGTCTGTACTTTATAGCAGAAACTTAAGGACTTAATTGCAAAGAAATAGAGTATTGGTAGGTAATCAAAAGCTGCAGAGTGGGGAGTTTCAATAGGAAATATTCATTATTGCATTCATTCAAAAATGAATATAAACAAGTGAAATAAGCTATGGAATGGTGTATCACAGCATATTAAAAATTTTATTACAATTCAATATATACCCCATCCATGGAAAAGACAACTAGTAGAACTATTATCAAATGAGCATAAGATAATGTAATGATCAATGTCAAATAAGACGAATATGTCTCTATCTTTGATTTGATTAGTATACATTGTATGTATATTTAAAAAAAAATACTGTACCTCAAACATATGTATAGCAATTATATATGTATCAAAAATCATACTAAAAATAAATAAGAGCAGGGACCAGCAGTTAGCTTAATGGCTATGTCGCTGGACTCCCACATGGTTGACCGCGGTTCGCGTCCCGGACCCGGTGACTTAAAACTCAAGCCAGACGCGTGTGCGTGCGTGCCCAAGAACCCGAGAGGAGAACGGAGGAGAAGGGACTGCAGCGTAGCTATTCCCTCTGGGGGGTGATTTTTCACTTCCTGTCTCTCTCTCTCTGTCTGTCTGGTGAGTGCATGCGCCCTATAGTGAAAATTTCTCCAAAAAAAAAAAAAAAAAGAGCATAATAGCTCAAATAAATAAAAAAATTAAAAATCAACTGACCAAAATATATAGATGTATTCTTAGGCCCTTACTTCTAGTCCATTTTTTATTTATTTTGTTATGTGTATGCTATATTGTCTTAATTGCTGTAGTTTTGCAGTAAGCTTTAAAATTTATAAGTGTGAGGGCCAGCAAGTGGTGTAGTGCTGCACTGGACTCCCACATAGCTCACCATAGTTTGCATCCCAGATCCAGTGACTTGAAACTCATGCTGGGTGCCTGTACGTGCATGCCCCAAACCTGAAAGGGCAAGGAAAAAAGGATTGTAGCATGACCATCTTCCCCAGGGGATGATTTTTCATTTTCCCTCTCAGCGTGTCTGTCTTTCTGGTGAGTACCATAAGGTACCTAAACAAATCCCCCAAAAATTTTACAAGTGTGAATTCTCAAAATTTTTTTTCAAGATTGTTTTTTAGCTATTCTGTATTTGAATACTCAGCAGTCCCTTGCACTTCCACATAAATAATAGACTAAATATACCATTTTCTAAAAAAAGAATGTTGAAATTTTTACAGATATATCTTTGAACCTGCAGATTTAGTAAGTATTGCCATCTTAACGAGCTCAAGTTTTCCAAAAACATGGAATATCAAGTTGTTTATTTAGGTCTTGTTTAATTTCTTTCCAAAACATTTGGACAATTCTTGGACTTAGCATCTTATTCCTTTCAATACTGTTATTGACCCAAATGAAAATTTTATTTCACTTGTTTTGTCTCAACCCTCACTTTTAATAGGCTCACATATATTTGTTTTAATTTCTATTATTTTTTTGTTATTGCTTTTATTATCTATTTCCTTCCACATGTTGGTATCTATTTCTCTTTTTTAGTTTTTAATATTAGACACTTTTCTGCCTTCATGGGATTTGGAAAGATGATTGATTACCTGTTGATGATAACGTGTATAGTATTGTCAACTGGACTGATCTAAGGTGTATTTATTTTTTTCTTTTTTTTAAAAGAATTATTTTATTTTACTTAATTTATTTATTTTAATTTGACCAGAGAGGGGGAAAGAGAGAGAGAGAGAAAGTGAGAAAACAAACTGGCAGGTCTGGGACTCAAACCGCAGTGGTTGGCCATATGGGAGTCCAGCATCCTTAACCACCATGACACCTGCTGGCCCTCTAAGGTATATTTCATGTAGGATAAATTCTCTCCACAAGCTAAATGATGTGTAGTGATTGTATGCATAAAATTAATAATAATAAAAATTAATGTCTTCACTATTTTGTAGTGTAAGAACTTAAGATATAAGTGACTATGTATGTCTCATTGTACACTAACTGCTTTAATAACATTTCCTTTTTGCACCCAGTATTAAGAATATATTTATTTCCAGTTGTATAGGACTCTTAAAATTTGTTTTGTTATTGACTTCAAGTATAATTTCACAATAGGTCAAAAATACGATAGGTATAATGCCAATTCTTTATAATACACAGTTACTTTCTATGAAACATCCTATGTTGGTTACTTAGATGGTCTATTCTATTTTTCTTCTTATTAGATTTATGTATGTCCATTAATTCAAGTTTGTTAATGATGTTTTTCAAAACTTTTTTTTTGGTCTATATTAATGTGAGTGGTATTTTGAAAGTTTCATGGTGATGATAAATTTTTAATTTTCCATGTAGTTTCAGCATTTTATTCTTTATATATTTGAAATTATTTTAATATGCATATATAAACATATATGTTTAAATTAACACTGCATTTTCAAGTGAATATAAATTTTTATCATTATTTATTCATTCTGTCTTTAATAGTCCTTTTTACTCTTAAATTGTGTTTTCTCATTTTTGGCTTCGCTAGCTTTATTTTGTTTGTTTGCCTGGCACTCTTTCCCATCTTTATCTCTAAGTCTTTCTATATCCTAATTGTTGTTAGTTGTCTCTTTATCAGTTTGAAACTGTATATGTTTTTTAGCCAATTTGCCAATTCACTGGTGAACCTTGTTGGGTCTGTATAGTTTGTTTATTACTATGCTAGATTTATGCCAATCTTAATTGTTACCTTGTACTAAAATTTTTACTCTCCATTGTCTTAAATCTCAATTTCTCTCTGTCCTCTCTCCTCTCTCATCTATCCTCTCTTTTCCTAAATCCTTGAATTGATGCTTTGGATAGGCCAGATTCCCTCTTCTATGGTCTGGAAGTTACACACAATGTCTTTCTTCTTTTACTGGTTAACATTGAAATTTTACTATGCATACTTAAATATATGAATAATATCTTAACACCCTATAAAAATACAAGGACTTTCATACATTTGAACTTCATTCACTCTCTGCTGACTAATATGTCCCTTGTTTCCTAATGTTTAATTTTTTTTAAATTCACAAACTAACCACAAAAATTTCAATAATTATTTTACAGAAAAGACTTATTTAAATGTCCTTACATGCTTATCATCCATTCTTGCAGCTCAGATCTCAGACCTTAGGTCTGTGATCATTCCTTGCACATTTTGGACTTTAAAAGTCATTTTAGTGAAGGTCTTCTGAGGTAGATTTTTTTTTTATTTTTACTTTTATTTTTAAAATTTACTATGGGGCATATGCATACTCTGGAAAGAGAGAGAGAAACATAGAGATAGAGAAAAAGAAAGCACTCCCTGAGGATGAGGGCAGGATGGCCATCCTGCAATCCCTTCTGTTCCATTCTATTGTATGGATTTTGGGCATGCACGGATATGTGCCGAGTATGTTTTACAAACCATTGGATCTGAGACTCCAACCACACAGACAGCCATGTGGGATCCAGCTGCCTCAACCACCCTCCACTGGCTAGTCTAGTACACTTAATTTTTATTCACCATGAAATGACTTTGTTTCACTTCTGTTCCTAGGTAAAAATTTTGGCTACTGAATTCTATTTGATAGTTGTATTCTAGCAACATTCTGAAAAAATTATTGCATCATCTCTGGCTTCTTTTGTTGCTTTTGAGAGAAACGTTTTGCCAATGTCATTGATGATATTTTTGTAGGTGAATTACTATTCCTTTTATCTACTATGTATATCTTTCTGTCTGGTGTTCTGCAGCAGCATTACAATATTTTAAGAGGTATATTTCCTTTCTTCATTTTTATTATTTTTATTTATTGTTCATTTATATTGTTTTTAAACAAGATATAATAATTAGACGTATTTATGGGGTATAGTGTGATGTTTCAATACATGTATACACTGTGTAATGATTAAATCCGAGTAACAAATCCATCATCACCTATTTTACAAAGCATATTTTCTACTGCCTGCATTTTGTGATCATGTCTTTTAGTAGTTCAAGAAATCTTTGAGCCATTATTTATGAAATAAATAAGCTCTATTTTTGGAGCGGTTTTAAGTTCATATTAAAAATTCAGGGAACCAGCAGTTAGTGTAGTGGCTATGTCGCTGGACTCCCACGTAGTCGACTGTGGTTCGCGTCCCGGACCCAGTGGCTTAAAACTCACGCCGGGCACGTGTGCGTGCATGCCCAAGATCCCGAGAGGAGAGTGGAAGAGAAGGGATTGCGGCGTGACCATCCCCCCTGGGGAGTGATTTCTCACTTTCTGTCTCTGTCTCTCTCTCTTTGTCTGGCGAGCGCACGCGCCCTATAGCGAAAACCTCTCTTAAAAAAAAAAATTCAGTGAAAAGTAAAGAGGTACCATATACCCCTTTATCATACACGTGTATAGCCTTCCCCATTATTAACATCCCCTACCAGAGTGGTCTATTTATTAAAATTGATGAACATACATAGACATTTTATCTCCCAAAGTCCATAGTATTCCTTAAGTGTCATTGTTGATGTGCGATCCTACAATTTTTTAAAATGTGTAATGATGTGAATCCACCATTGTAGCATCATACAAAATAGTTTCTCTGTCCTAAATACTGCTCTGCTATTCACCTCTGCATCCTGTCAAATTCCTAGAAACCAGTAATCATTTTAATGTCTCCATGGTTTTCCTTTTCCAAGATGTCATACAATTATAATAGTACACTCTGCAGCTTTTTCAAGTTGGCTTCTCTTACTTAGTCATATGAATTTAAGTTACTTCCATGTCTTTTTATTTCTTGATAGTTCATTTGTTTTTAGCACTGAATGCAATTTGATTATCTGGATATACTACAGTTTATTTATCTATTTACCTACTTAGTTGCTTCCCAAGTTTTGGCAATTGTAGATAAAGTTGTTATGAACACCTTTGTGCAGGTGTTTGTGTGGACATAAGTTTTTAATTCATTTTGTAAATATCAAAGAATGCAGTTCCTAGATCACACGGTAAGTGTATGTTTAGTTTTGTAAGAATCTGACATACTGCATTCCAAAGTGACTGCACTATTTTGCATTCTCACGAGCATTGAATGAGAGTTCCTGTTGCTTTGTATCCTCACCAGCATTTGGTGTTTTCCATGTTCTGTATGTTACCTATTCTTATAGGTGTATAGTGACATTTTATTTTTGTTTTAATTTGATGACATGTGCTGTCAGTATCTTTTCATACGCTTGTTTGTCATTAGTATACTAGGGTACTTCAAAAGTCTGTGGGTAGCTGGAAATTCATACATAGTTTACAATGTGCATTTTTCATAAACTTTTTGAAGGACTCCCCCTCCCAAATATTCTTTGGCGAGGGGTCTTTTTTGCACTTTTTCTTTTTTTTTTTTTTTTTGCCACCGGGTGAATATGCTTACTGGACAGAAACAAAGAGAGGGAAAATGAAAAATCTCCCATGGAGGAATGGCTATGTCACAACCCCTTTTCCATTTTTCCTCTCAGGACTTTCAGCACACACACACACACACACACACACACACACACACACATACACACATGCCCAGCATGAATTTGAAGCCACCTGGTCCAGGACTTGAATTGTGGTCACCCATATGGGAATCCAGCAACTTAAATTGGCTCATTTTCTTAGTGTTGAGTGTTAAAAGCTCTTTATATATTTTGGATAACAGAATCTTATCAGATATGTATATTGCAAATATTTCCTCTGAGTGTGAGGCTTGAGTTCTCATTCTCTGAACACTTGTTTTGCAGAATAGAATTTTTAATTTTAATAAATTTGAGCTTATCGATTATTTCTTTGATCAACCATGGCTTTGGTGTTATATCTAAAATGTTGCGGAAGGCTGCATATTAGATATTGCACATGAACAACTGTTTGTCCATTTTGTTCCCTTACCCTAACATGGCTGTCTGCTTCAGTAAACCTGCTTGCTCTTCCCATGAGAAAATAGCTTGTGCTAGCCACACAGAAAACCATATCCAGGACGACATCCTGTACCTGCTACTGTCTTTGCTAACTAGCCCGAAACCCTTTTGTTTAGCAATGTAACTGCTTGCATGGAAACCCCACTCCTCTCAGAAATAATTAACCTGCTTGATTCAGCTTCTGTAACTGCTTGCACAGAAACCCCTGGTAACTGATCCCCTATAAAAAGACTACTCAAACTTCAGTCGGGGCTACAGTTCTGACTCTCAGCTCCCAAGCCTCAGGCTGTAGTCACTGCCCAGCTCATAAAGACTCCCTTTAAACTTAATCTGGTTTTGGTGGTCATTCATTTGGTGGCACTCTACAACAATGTCAGCACCATATTCAAGGTCATTTAAACCTTCTCCTATGTTACCCTTTAATAATTTTATAATTTCACATGTAGGTCTATGAACCATTTGAGCTCATTTTTATATAAAGTGTAATGTGTGCATCTACATTAATTTTTTTCTATCATGGGGATTTCTAGTTGTCCCAGTCCTATTTATTGAAAAGATTACTTGTTCTCTATTGTATTTCTTTATGATTTTTTTTGTCAAAGTTTAGTTGAATATATGTATATGATCTACCTCTGAACCTTCAATTCTGTTCCATAAATTTATTTGTTCTTTTGCCAATATCATACTGTCTTGATTAGTGCAGTGTGTACGTCTTGAAGTGAGGTGGCATCAGTCCTCAGCCTTGTTTTTCTCCTTTAATATTGTTTTTTATTTTATTTTATTTTCTGGATACTTTGCCTCTCCCTATAGACTTTAGAATCAATTTGCTGATATTCACAAAATAACTTGCTGAGATTTTTATTCAGATCACATAAAATCTATTAATCAAGTTAGGAAGAACTGATATCTTGAAAATATTGAGTCTTTCTATTCATGCACTTTTTCACTAAATCTCTCAAATATTGATAGGTCATATTATTATTTTCACAAAATTCAATATATATCCTAATTTCTCTTGAGATCTTTTTCTTTGGTCCATGTGATATTAAAAGTATGTAGTTTGATCTCTAAATGCTATAGACTATTCTAGCAATCTTTCTGTCACAGATTTCTAGTTTAACTCCATTATGATCTGAGAGCATTTATTGTACACTTTCTATTCTTTTAAACATAATAAGGTAGTCTGTCTTGGTAAATGTTCTGTTTATCCTTGAGAAGAATATGCAATCTGCTCTTATCACATGTAGTAATCTATAGATACTAATTATATCCAGTAATTGATGATGTTGTTTAGTTCAAGTATATGCTTACTGATTTTATGCCTGTTATTTCTAGTGTCTGTCCATTTCTTATAGAAGGTATTAAAAATTTCAGCAATAATAGTGAATTCATCTATTAATATTTCTTGCTCATTTATCAGTTTTTCCATTTGTTTTTTGATGCCTTGTTGTTAGGTGTATGCGCACATACACATACACACATCTATATAGATATACACATCTATTATATATATATATATGATTATTAAGTCTTCTTGAAATACTGGTCCTTTTATTATTGTGCAATGCCCCTCTTTATGCCTGAGAACTTACCTTGCTCAGAAGTCTATTTTATCTGAAACTAATATGCAGTAGTTCTTCTTTATCCGTGATTTTTCATAGTTTCAATTATCCATGATTAATCACAGTATGAAAATATTAAGTAGAAAATTTTATAATGAATTAAGTAGTAAATTTTAAATTGCCTACTACTCTTAGTAGCATGGTGATATCTCATACCATCTTGCTCTGTCCTTTTTCAATCACAAGAAATGCGAATACAGTACAATAAGATATTTTGAAAGAGAGGGACCATATTCATATAACTTTTATTACAGTATATATATATATATGTATAATTTTTTTGAAGAGGATTTTGCTATAGGGTGTGTGCACTCGCCAGACAGACAGAGAGAGACAGAGAGACAGAAAGAGAGAAATCACCCCCCAAGGGGAATGACCAGACCACTATCCCTTCTCCTCCATTCTCCTCTCGGGATCTTGGGCATGCATGCACACGCACCCAGCATGAGTTTAAGCCACTGGGTCCGGGACACAAACCGCAGTCGACTACATGGGAGTCCAGTGACATAGCCATCATGCTAACTGCTGGTCCCGGCTTATTACAGTATATTCTTATAATGGCTCCATTTTATTAATTTTTTATTGTTAATCTATTACTGTGCCTAATTTACAAATTAAACTTTAACAAATGGAAGTATACATATGAAAACCAAAACGTAGTATATGTAGAGCTTGGTATACTTTATGCTTTCAGGTATCCTCTGGGTGTTTTAGAATGTATCATCTGAGGATAAGGGAAGATTATTGAACTTGTTCCTGCTTTCTTTGATTGGTATTGTTATGGTTTATCGTTCATAATTCCTTTTCTTTTAATCTATGTCTGCCTTTGCATTTAACATAGGTTTCTAACAGATATCATATAGCTAGGTCTTGATTTTTTATTTACTCTGGCAATCTCTGTCTTTTAATTTGTGTGTTTAGACCACTGACATTTGAGGTGATTATTAATATAGTTAGATTAGTATTTATTATATTTGTTGCTGTTTTATCTCTATTTCTGTCTTCATGATCATTTTTGTTTTCCATACCTTTTCTAACTTTTCTGAATTTCTTTTCTTTTCTTTTCTTTTTTTAGAGAGAGAGATTTTTGGCATAGGATGCGTGTGCTTGCTGGAGACAGAGAGAGTCAGAGAGACAGAAAGTGAGAAATAACTCCCTGGAGTGTGTGGCCATGCCACAATCCCTTCTCCTTCATTCTCCTCTTGGGATTTTTGGCATACACACCCAGAGCTCTGGCGTGAATTTAAGCTGCTGGGTCCGGGACTTGAACTGTTATCTACGTAACCATTATGTCATCTGCTGATCCCTTGTGATTTTTTTAAAAAAATTCCCAGTGAACATATGTGCTCACTGGAAAGAGGAAGAGAGAAAGAGAAAGAAAGAGAGAGAGAGAGTAAGAAAGCAATCCCCTTTGGGAATGGTCATACAGCTATATCTTCATCTCAATTTCTGCCTTCTTTCAGGATTTGGGGCACACACACATAAGGGCCCAACATGTTGATCAAGCCACCAGGTCTGGGACCTAAACTATGAAGTTCACCATGTAGGATCCAGCTCACATAATAACCAGGTCATGAGCTGGCTCCCTTTCTGTAATTTTTATTGAGCCTTGTACATAACTCCATCTTCTTTCTTATCATTTCAGTTTTTTTTTTTTTTTCAACTTTTTAAATGGCTACCTTCCTGCTATTTTGACTTTTTTTTTTTTATCAAAAAATACTTCTCAAAGGACCAGCAGTTGGAGTAATGGCTATGTCACTGGACTCCCACATAGTCGGCTGTGGTTCAAGTTCTGGACCCAGTGGCTTAAACTCACACTGGGTGTGTGTGCATGCATGCCCAAGATCCCAAGAGGAGAATGGAGGAGAAGGGATTGCGGCATGGCCAGCCCCCTGGGGGGTGATTTCTTGCTTTCTGTCTTTCTGTCTCTCTCTGTAATATATATTCCCAACCAACACTTAGAAGTTTGTTTTTAAATGTTCAAGTTCATGGGCTTTATTTTTTGTCTATTAGAAATGTGGATTTTTTTAAATGAAATTTTTTTCAGCATATATGAATACTTTTCGTAGCTTAGTATGTGGTCAATTTTACAAATTATTACTGTGAAAATAAAATTTGTTATTTATTTTTAAAATTTTCACCATAGGGTGCATATGCTTGCCAGAGAGAGAAAGAGAGAGTGAGAAATCACTTCCCAGGGGGGATGGCCATGCCACAATCCCTTCTCCATTTTCCTCTTGGGTTTTTGGGCATGCATAGACATGTGCCCAGTGTGTTTTTGTGTGTTTTTCAATCTACTGGGTCCAAGACTTGAACCACATAGTCGGCAATGTGGAATTGAGCACTTTAACCACCACTCCACCTAGTGGCCTAAGAAAATTTATTTTTAATGTTGTTTCTGGGGATCAATACACACTTATTAGATCAAACACCTTAATTGTATTGTTTAAATCTTCTATACCCTTACTGATTTGTTGACTATCAATTTTAAACAAATTTGTATTTAAAATTTCCTACTTTGGGGATCTTTTAAAATATTTTTGCAATCTTGTCAATGTTTTCTTCATATATTTTATGGTAATTTTGAGATTGTTTTATTATTTTCTTGACTGGATTGATTTTACACTAATTAAGAATTTTTTTTTATGTCTATGTAGTTTATTCCCATTAGAATATCTGGAATGTGACTCACACCACAGAGTTCCTATTTTCTTGATGTAAGGGGCCTGGACTACCAAAACCACACATTAATCAGTCACTGATCATAATCATTTTTCAGTTTTGCATAATCTTTCTTATGTTAAGGGGAATTCTCCAGGAAAGGGTGCACTTAAGAAGTTTTATCAGTCAATATTATAGCTGCTGGAATACTACAACTTGGTAAAAGGGATCTGGTAGAGATCCAAACAACCTTTGCATAGTTTCATACCAGTGTTGCTGTAAGAGATGTTTCTTAGTTACTTAGCTCCTTGTTATATCTTTTCCTACCCACTTAATTCATACTTCCTCATTTTTAGTTATTGGTAGATCACTTGTTTACAGTTTATAATTAAGTTTTCATTATTTATCCAATTAAGAATCTCTGTTTTAAAATATTAATATAATATTGCCATATCTACTGTGATTAATGATATATTTTGAGTTATTTTTACAGATTATTTTGTGTTTTCTGCTTATCAGGCTTCTTACTGACATTTTTGCTCCTTATAACTTCTTTTGAACGAATAATTTTTTGTTTGCTATTGCAACAATGTTAAAGGCAGTACAAAATAGTGACTAAGAGCATAATTCATGAACTTTATAGACTAAAAATCAGTTCTGATATTATTTTTAAAGTTTATTTCTTCCATGAGCAATGGAAACAGAGGGGGGAGAGAGAGAGAGAGAGAGAGAGAGAGAGAGAGGAAATAGCCCCAAAGAATTAAGATTCTGCATTCTATCTCCAGTGTTAATCATACCTGGATCACAGATACACACATGCCTGGTGCACTCAGGGAGGTTTTAGGTTGTGAATCTGGAACATTTCTATATGCATCAGACTCGCAGTATTGGGTTTCACCACTGCATCACCATCTGGCCTCCCAAACTGAGCTCATATTTCTAAAGATTTATTTATTTCTTCCATGAGAAAGAGAGAGAGAAAGAGAAAAAGTGGTAGAGACAGAGAGACCGGCACCCTGATAAGGTCATTATGCCATGATTCACTCTCAGCCTCGCCAGTCCAGATACTGAACATATTCTTGGCATGCACACAGGGAGATCGCAAGGTGCAAATTCAGGATCTTTCCATGTAGGTCCAGCATTGCAGAGTGTTGTGTTACTGCCGCACCACTACAGTTGATATTTGAGTTTTTCTTCAAAAGGTGCTATGGTTTGAATATGGTTTATCTCTATCAAAACTCATGTTGAGACTTGATTTTAGTACTTGTTGAAAGGCGAGGACTTTAAGAGGCAGTTCAATCATTAAGAAGAATTAATGACTTTCTGGAAAGAGTGAGTTGAGTTTCATGGGGACAATTTAGTTATTGTGAAAAAGGATTTTTATAAATTGAGTCTGGCACCTCCTCTCTTCTTTTTCTCTTGCATACATGCTCTCTTTCATACATGCTTACTTCCTGCTCTTGGACACACTTGTGCTATATGATGCCATCCCCCATGCTGTGATGACGCATAAAGTGTTCGAAAGATGCATCTGTCCAATCTTGAACTTCCCAGCCTCTAGAATTGTGAGTCACTTATACCTTTTTTATACAAATTACCCATTCTCAGACATGTTTATAGAAACAAAAAATGGACTAAAACAGAAGCTTTCCATTATTTCTGTTTTAGTCTATTATATTATAGTAATGAGCAATCCTACAGTCTCATTGATTTAGAACAACAGTGGTTTGTTTCTTACTCAATTTCATATTTCCATTGAAGTTGAATGGGAGAGTATTCTAGAGCACTCAGACTGGCAGAATATTTGTTATTTGTGGACTTATGGATAACCACAAATGGGTAGAAAAAAAAAAGAAAAAGCATGGCAAATTGAGCACCAGTTATTAAATCTTTCACCTATATGGGTTAGTTTTGATTACATTTAATTTCTCAAAGCAAGTTATATGGGCACATTTCAATCCAAAGGGACAAGAAACTGTAATTCTATCATGAATGAGATTTAAAAATGCATGTTGAGAAGCTCTAATAATGATCACAGTACTATTTTATTACAAGTTCTTATTCCTCCCTCTGGACATTTTACATGCTTTCAGTTATGGAAAATTTCTGCAATGTGATTTTTCAATCGCTTTTTCTGGGGATTTTCAAGGTAGGTCTTATCTGAGACTAGATATTAAGCTTATTTCATGACTCAAGATTCCTAACTCAGTAAGCTGGATGGTAGTACAGCAGTAAAACATGATACTCTGAAAGGCGAATCCATATGGAAGGGCTCCAGATTCACATCTGGAGACCTTTTTGAGTATGCCAGATATTTGTGTGCCTATGATCAAGGACTGGCTGGGGCTGGGGTGGATCACAGTTTGGAGACTGTATTGGGTGTGCTCCTGCATATGCTCTCTCTGTTTTGTCTCTCTCCCTCATGGAAGAAATAAATGAATAAACTTTTAAAAAAATTTAAATATTACCAACTCATATAGCAATATGACTTTTTACTCTGAAATTATATTTTGTGTTGATTCAGATTTTCAACTTTTTACAAGAAATTGTATTTATTTAAAACTAGGAAAGATTAATTTATTGTTGTTTCTCTGGTCCAGTGGGTAGAGATTTTCTAGTCCCTTTTACCCAGAATGTTCAGATCTTCCAGATTCCCATCTTTATACAATTTTCATTTTCAGCTCTCCTTCTCACTTATGCCCAAGCAAACATATTCTAGTCATTTGTGGTTGTTAAAACACAAACTCTTAGTCATCATTGCCTTGACTGTGTTGATACTTTTTTGATTTGCTGTAGCATCTGTTAGTGTACTTAATTTCCTGGCTTTGAATCTACTCTTTGTTTACAATCACTAGAGATTTCCTTTTTTCCCCCAAATCAGCTCCATATTAAAATTTTGTTTTTGTTTTAATATAGCCCATTATTTCTATGGATTTTGAGTGTTAAGAGTGTTTTTTTTTTTTATTTCTTTCAGAGTAGTCCACTAGACATACAAAATCTCACCTGTGTTAAATCTTTTTTTTAATGCAAATCCTCTGGTGTTATCTATGCTTCATCAAATGCTGTCTTAGTAAAAATATTTTTTCTTGGAATATATGTCTCTTAGACATTATTTTTATTTATTACCGGTAAGCCATGACTTCTTTTTAAATAAAAATGTATGTTTATCTTGTGAATCATCTCTTGCTAGTGACTAGCTTTAGATCAATTAATGCTTGGCACATGTCTTAGCAATGCACTTTTTGAAATCCACAGGGTATTGTGTTGAGAAGATTTTTCTGCGTTGTAATTATTTTCAACTCATTAAAATCAGTTATGTTTACATGATTAAATTTTTTTATGTCCCACTATCAAGACATGATATTTAGGTCACTTTCAAAAGAAAACTTCATGCAATTTCAGAAATAATACCTTTTATAGATTCACCCACTTGGCCTAACAATATGAGAACTGGGAGTCTCTAAGCAAGCTGGTGCATTGAGGGCACATTAGTTTGATAAAGTAAATTCTTTCAGGTTAAAAGATTTTAGAATTAAAAATTACATTTACAGATATTGGTGGAGGTAAAGATACTAGAAGATTTTTTAAAAATTATATTTGTCCACAAAGATAACATATATTAAATATATTAAATTAATTAAACATATATATTTCAAAATAGGCAGAAGACTCTCTAAAGTTGAAAACACAAAGTAATTATAAATGTTAGAGATAATGGCTATGTTTATTTTCCTTATTTGATTATTGCACATTATATGTATGTATTGAAAATGATTTACATTGTACCCTATAAACATGTAAAACTTTATATGTTAATTTAAAAACTCTGTGTATATAACTCAAAAGGCACAGGAATGAAAATATATTAGAAAACATGAATAGAAGCCAAATTGTCTACTTTTTAAAATTTTATTTATTTACTTATTTGGCTAGAGCGCATGTGTGCATACCAGAGGGAGACAGAAGGAGAGAGAGGAAAAGTGAGAAATCATCCCTCGGTGGGGATGGCCATGCCATGATTCCTTCTCCTCCATTCTTCTCTCAAGACTTTGGGCACACACTCACTCATGAGATTTTCAAGCCACCAGATCTAGGACTGGAGCCATGAGTCAGTCATATGGGATCCAGCACTTTATTCTGTACACCACCTGCCCCAAATTGTCTACGTTTAATACCTAAATTGATCCTCCGTCTAATTAAGATATTTTAACCTATTCCTCACATTTAAAATTAAGTTTGAGGACATTTCATGAATTGGAGTTATGAGCTTCTATATTTGCCTTTATAACGCTGGATTTCAAAGACCACATTATGTCTGCATCCTTGGATAAGTTTTTCGTGATATTCTGATACATTTGTATTCTTCCATTTTCCTTTTTCTTCTTTCTCTCTGTTCTTGTATGTTCTCATTCCTCTTCTAACATTTCTACTTCCCTTTCCTTGTCTTAACAGACAAATAGCAGCATAATCCAGTTTATAAGAGCTGCTAAGTGGGGAAAAAAACTACCTGAGGTGTGAAACTACCTATTCAACTGTCTAATATAATTCCAGAGCAACAAAATAATAAGCTAAAATTTAAGAAGCAAAATTTTGCAATCAGCAATTTTTATATTTGCTTGGTATCTTGATTTTCTTATGTTCATTAAGTAGAACCTTTTAAAGAAAAGACACAATTAAATTATAAAGAAGTGAAGCTCAAACAATTAAACTTGAAAACAAGTCCTTAATATTTCTAATACATTTGTTTTCATCAATCAGTTGAATCAGGCCCTGCTCACCAGTTAGTTCCTATGTTATCATCAAAATAAAAATTTCTTCAGAGAAGAGAAAGTTACTTACATGATTTGCATACATCAAAGTACATAATAATTGTTCTAAATAAGTAGTTGAGGACTAATTTACCTTCTAATACACAGAATAAATACAATAAAAAATTTTCAATGACTTAATCTTTATTTTTTTATATAATATCACTTTCAGATATATGATTTCTAAGCAGAATATCTCAGTTCTAATTTTACTTTCACATGTTACTGTTATTATGCCATTGGATTGCCAAGTGAAGTCACTTTACTCCATGATTGATCATTTGTTGCAAGGTATTCTCGTTCGTTTGAGAACGAACATACCAGTATAATCTATAACATGGCATTTCTGTTGTTCTCTAACATCAGTGATGTAAGTAAAATAATTGTGAATTTTATTTTGAATTGGGTTATACATAGATTTGAAGTTTGTATATTTTTATTTTACAGGCTGTATTTGAATAGGCATCCTCATTCTTCACTTTGATTTTCTCTAAGCTTTTTCAGGCATGAAGTGGAAAGGAGAGGAAAGGAGATTTTGTGTTTCTTTCTTTCTTTTTTTTTTTTTTTTTGTTTAGAGAGATTTTTACTATAAGGCATGTGTGCTCACCAGAGAGGCAGAGAGAGACACAGAGAGAGAAAGTGAAAAATCACTACCCCAGGGGGGACGGACACACTGCAATCTCTTCTCCTCCATTCTTCTCTCAAAATTTTGGGCAGACACACACACACACATAGACACACATGCCCAGTGTGAATTTTAATCTTCTGGGTCTGGAACTCCAGCCGGAGTTGGCCATATGGAAGTCCAGTTCCTTCACCACTATGCCATTTACTGGCCCCAATTTTTTGTCTCCGAAAAGTTAATTTCAGTCTTTTTATTTTCTGTTGTTATTTTCTTGAAATTTGATTAATCTCTTAGTACAGAACTCTTTCTGTGTCTGGTTAATATCTCAAGAAATCTTATTTTATATTTACTTAGTGGGTTTCGAACATTTTATCTGCAGGCACCTGATTAAGAATAAAACTAAGGCCATGGATTTTGTGGTTTGATGCTACAATATGCATTTTTATGAAACTAAATCTTTTGGCTTCAGCCCCTTTGGAAATACGAATTGAGCAAGAAAACTTTTATTGTCAAATATTTAGAAAACACATAATCTAAGTATGCCATAGGGACAAAAGTATTATAGCTATTTAAATGGTCTGTCAATAAAGGTCCAGGAGCCAATTTCATTTTATTTATTTGTGCACTTATATTTAAAGAATTATTTATTTAATTTTACATATCATTATTATTGTTTTTAATTTGCTATAGGGCACATGTGCTCATCAGAGAGACAGATAAAGAGAGAGACGGAAAGTAAGGAAACAAGCTGCCAGGTCAGGGACTTGAATCATAGTAGGCCATGTGGGATTTCAGCACCTTAACCACCATACCACGTGCTGGCCCTTCATTTTACTTTTTTAAACTCCGTGATACTTTATCATCTCAACAACTACCCAAGATATATATTGAAAATAAAATAAAATAGTTTAAAAATAAACAAAAATAAATAATTCTATGAATCTGGAAAGCACTCCTGCTAAGAATTGTGTATAATGATCAAAGTGGAACATACATACAGCAAGATAATGTGCTTTTCAATCAATTTTTTGAAATTTCTTTAAATATGTATAATGATCATTTACACATTAACAAAAACCACAAAATAAAATTAACTTTATTCAGGAAAAAAATGTACTTTTCACAGTTAATAGTAATTCTAAACCTCTTATTATGATATAATATTTCTTCTCAAATTATCTACATCAAAATGTGATTAGAAATTCTAGAATCCGTTATTATTGACAGAAAATTTAGCGTGAGGTAAATATGTCATTTGTAGGTAAAATTTGTTTCCCACACTCCGTATGCTGGCAAAGTTAGTAGTTGATGAAATGGAACATCAGGAGTGCTGCCAGGAAAACCTACTCTTTAATCCCAAATCATCTCAAATTTTATCATTAGAAATTTTCCTTTATGATGGTTGCTATTTTAAGTTACATGCATTTTTTAAATTGAAAAATGAGTGAATATACATGGCAAAAATAAACAAAGGCAAGAAAGTGTACTGTGGAAATTGAATATCCATCATTATTTAGAAAGATTCATTCTTTAGATGCAATTTAGGGCCATGGAAGAAAACTATATACAGAGTCAGGGGAAAGGAATCATGGGCATCATAACACATTGAAATGAGGAAGAAGGGAAAAGAATAAGATAAGGCAGAACAAAAGAAAATAAAGAAAAAAAAGACTTATTCTGAAGAATAACTTTACTTTCTTCCTTAACATTCCTGTGTCACTGTGCTTCATAAAATCCTACCTTCAGTTCTCCATTTCCTCAAGCTGCTTCCTAATAGCCGAGGAGACTCAAGTGTATTACTACATTCATACCTGCACTCGGATATTTGCTCCTTTATTTATTTTTAAAATGTATTATGTTTTTGTTTTTGCTATAGGTTGCCTGCACTTGCCAGAGAAATAGAGATAGAGAGAGAAAGGGAGAAAGAGTGATAAACCACCTCCCGTCAGGGAAGGATGGCCACATCACAATCCCTTTTCCGTCATTCTTATTTTAAGATTTTGGGGACACATGCACCTGTGCCCAGAATGCTTTTTTTAAGTCACTGGTCCAGGACTCAAACCACATTAACCTTCTGACTTCTCCCCCCACCCCCTGCCATAGCAAGTATAAAATATTCCTTTCACAAACTACACTGTCCTACCCAAACTTGCCTACCTTTTCCGCATACTTATGATAATCTCAGGTGCTAAGTAGCTGATATAATATACTAATTAATACAAATAAAAACTACATATCTACAATATGACACGTTGGACACTTCAACAGGTTTACTTACCATATCTAAAATGTAACTATTATCTTCTCTTAGCATATTTCTGTATCTCTCTAATCTTCACTATGCTGTAAGCTCTTTGAGGGCAGGCACTTTGCTTTTTCTGTTTTGTTTTGTTTGGTTTGGGTATCTGCAACTAGTGTACATCAAAGTGAATTTTCAGCAAGTGTCTTAATTCTTTTATTCATAACCCTCTGAGTACATACAATATGCTATACTTCACTGTATGCCATGATGATAAATCCTTTTCCGGAAATAGTTCAGGTTTAGTGAGCAGAGTGGTAAGGTAGGTAGCAAATCAGTAGCTAAATATAAATAAATACTGTATTTTGGGAACATCAAACTATAAACACTTAACCTAATGAAGAATAGTGTTAAGGAGAGCTTCCTTAAAGTAGGTAAACAGAAATGTTCACATATTGAAATGTTCACTTTGTAAGCTAAATAATGTGATTGAATGTATATAAAAATATTTAAAAAAGGACTGACCACCTACACTTAATAGTCGTATATTTCAAGTGAAAAAAAAAAAAGTATGTGATATATGTGCTGAATTTTGAGCCTAAAACCATAACTGAAGTTAACAAGGTAAAGGGGGTTTGATATTAGAGAGCCCTAATCAGAGGCAAAAAGGATAGAGTGAGCAAAGACATTTGATAAGATACATACATTTTTTTGGAGAGATAGGGGGTGTTAAATATAGAAAATTTCAATATTTACAAAAGCAGACAGAATAATATTGTAATTCAATGAAATGTACATGTAACACACTCTCAAAATTTTTCAAAACTGTCGGATTTGTTTCATTTCCTCTTTCCTACCTCCCTATGCTTATCTCATATTATATCAAAGTTAATCTCAGACATTATATATTTTTATGAGTAAATAGTTTGGTGTTTCTCTAAGATATAAAGACCCTTAGTATTTTGGCAACTATAATATTACAGCAACATTTCTATGTCTCATGCCATTTTGTGGGTTTTAAGGTGAGTTAATATTTTGCAATTGTTATGGTTGTTCAAAAAGAATACCTTATATTTCAACTGGAAGCTAGCTCTATCTTTTAGACCTGAATCACTGAAGCCTGCAGACCTTTGGACTTAAAGCCATTGGTAGATTTCAATGACTTATTTCACTTATTGAAAATCTTTCTTCTTCTAGGTTATAAATTTCTTCTTTTCTAAACTTTGATAGTTAATTTCATATGTCAATTTGGGTAAGCAACAGTATTAAGTTTGGTCATACATCAGCTCAGATGCTGTTGTAATGGTATTTTTTAGAAGTGATTAATATTTAAATAAGTAGACTTCAAGTAAAGCAGATTATATCTATAATTATCAAGTTTCATCTTCTAGGTGAAAATTTTTTAAGATTAGTATTTCCAATTTTAATATGTACAAATAAGAATGACAATTTGAAATAAAATAGTTCTAAACATGCAAATAGAGAACTCATACAAGCCTGAAAACACTTTGACTAATTCCTAGTCAAAGTCACATAAAACTACCTTTTAAGGGAATCAGTGGTTTGTACCATTAACTATAAAGGATTACACTTAAAATGCAGTAATTCTATCTTCTTCTAATGAAAAATAATCTACTCTCAGAAAAAGCATAAGCATTGTATGGTAATCTAGCCCCTAAAGGAAAACCTGAGTTTAGTTACAGTTTACCACAACAACCTAGCAACAAAATCTTAGAAAATTAGCCATGGATCAAAGGATTTACATAAGGCCAAGACTTTATTTTAAGATAAAAAGTAACATAGGTTCTTAACCTCCTTTAAAAAGAACGTTAAAAATAAACCTTTCAGTCACAACCAGTCAAGACTTTCATTCAGAAATGTTTCTTAAATATCAAGCAACAGTACTTAATATGTAACAGTACTCAGATGCTTGGTCATACATCAGCTCAGATGCTGTTGTAAAGGTATTTTTTAGATGGGATTAATATTTAAATAAATAGAATTCAAGTAAAGCAAATTATATCTATAATATGGGAGGATCTCATCTAATCAATTGAAACTTCTACGGAAAAGATTGAGGTTGACTGTGGAAGTAATAATTTGTCTTTTTAACATATTCTTACTTAAGAATGTAACAAGGATTTGCTGGAAATCGCCAGTCTGTCAGTTTGCTTTGCAGCTTTTGGACTTGTGAGCACCCCTTCTCCTCTAAAGTGTTAACCAATTTCTTAGAATAAATCTGTTTTTTCCTCCTGTATACTACACACACACACACACACACGCGCGCACACACACACACACACACACACACACACACACTTTACTGGTTCTTTTACTTTGATAAACTCTGACTAATACAGATTTTGATATAGATACTACTAGAGAAAGTGAATCTTAAAAATGAGTTTTCTGGGGACCAGCAGTTAGCGTAATGGCTATGTCGCTGGACTCCGACGTGGTCGACCGCGGTTCGAGTCCCGGACCCGGTGGCTTAAACTCATGCCGGGCGCATGTGAGTGCGTGCCCAGGATCCCGAGAGGAGAATGGAGGAGAAAGGATTGTGGCATGGCTATCCCCTCTGGGGGGTGATTTCTCGCTTTCTATCTCTGTGTCTCTCTCTGTCTGTCTGGTGAGAGCACGCGCCCTATAGCCAAAACCTCTCCAAAAAATAAAAAAAATGAGTTTTCTGAACTGGTTCTAGAGCTTCTGGAGTTGATTCTTTGATGTGATTATATTTATATTTAAAGAACTACTATTTCCAGTAGTAAAAATGAGCACTAATATTCTGTGGCATCATGCGGCAATGGATATACAAGATATCACTATTGGACTGCACGAGGAGGGCAGCTCTAGTGTGCCTGCTTGCACATTCTGTCCACCCAGGTGCACTTTCAATAATGATTTTGTTCCCTGTCCTGGATACCCACCATTGGCTTTCCGAGTTCTACCCACTGGAGCAGGAGGGAGCTAGTGGGAGAGCAGCAGAAGGGAAGCAGCTCTCAGCTGCCTGCTGATGCATTTCAACCAGCCTGCTCACCAGCCTGGATGCCATGTTTAATGCAGCCTGTGATTTCTGCTTCTTTGTTTAGTTACATATATCCAGCCCAGCCCTAGGTGCATGAGAGTTAGGGAGAGTAATCACGCCTCTAAATCTGGTCACATGTACCCTGTTCTGATTGAAAGACATGGCCCCTTTAACAAGAACACACCTAGGAAGAAGAACTACTCTTCCATCTGATGCTACATGACCTACACCACAAAAGTAGGAAGACCTGTATACTTTATCCAATGACTAAGAACCAGCACAGAAGCACAAAAACTAAAAGATAAAAAAGAAATATCTCTCCCTAAATGGAACACAGCAACTCAATCATAGACAGCCCAAAAGAAATTGAATAAATCTGGGGCTGGCAGATGGCATGGTTGTTAAGGGAGCTGATCTCTCACATGGCTGACAGTGGTTCAAGTCCCAGACCTGCCAGCTTGCTTTATCAGCTTCTCTCTTTCTCTTGCTTTCACTCTCTCTGTCCCTTTCTGGTTAAATTAAAATAAATAAATAAATGATAAATAAATAAATAAATCTAATTAAAATAATTCTGAAAAAAAAGAAATATTAGAAATGTCAGGAAAAGAATTCAGAATATTCACAGTGACCAAACTAAATGAATCCAAGAGAAAACAGGCAACCAATTCCAGGAGATGAGGAAATAATTCCACAACTTAAAGGTGAAACTCAATAAAGAGAGAGATACCATAAAAAAGAATCAAACAGAGCTTCTACAGATGAAGACTGCAATACGAGTAATCAAAACCTCCCTCAAAAGCATTAACAGAAGATTGGACCATGAAGAAGATAGAATTTCTAATCTAATAGACAAAACTTTTGCCTGAGGGGGGGAAAAACATGAAAAATAAAGAAAAATCATAATAAAAAATAGAGGACAGCATATGTGAAATACTAGATACAATTAAAGCTGACGTATCTGAATAATTAGTGTTTCAGAAGGTGAAGAAACTGAGAAGGGCATAGAAAATCTACTTTATAAAATATCTGCAGAAAACTTTCTAAACCTAGAGAATTGTTCTGACATCCAGACACAGGAAATACAAAGCATACCAAAAGAACCAACATAAGATCCTCCCCCCAGAACATTATAGCCAAATAGGTCTAAATCAGAGAAAAAGACACAATTCTTTTTTTTTTTTTTTTTGAGAGGTTTTTGCTATTGGATGCACGTGCTCACCAGAAAGAGAGAGACAGAGACAGAAAGCGAGAAATCATACCCCAGGGGTGATGGACACACTGCAATCCCTTTTCTGCCATTCTCCTCTCTGGATCTTGGGCAGGCACATACATGCACCTGGCATGAGTTTCAGCCACCGGGTTCGGGACTTGAACCACGGTTGACTACATGGGAGTCCAGTGACATAGCCATTACACCAACTGCTAATCCTTACACAATTCTGAAAATGGAAGAGAGAAACTTCAAGTTACTTACAAAGGTTATCATATTGGGCTAATGTGAGACTCGGCAACAGAAACAGGGCAAGCAAGAAAAGAATGGATAAACATATTCAAAATGCACAAAAAAACAAAGCAAATTCAACAATGAGTATTATAGCTGGCAAGATAATCTTTCAAATCTGGAGAAAAAAAATAATTCTTACATAAACAAATCCCAAAATAATGTACCTACATTAGACCAGCTCTTAAGAAGTATTGACAGGAATACTATATCAGGAAAACTAAAAAGAGACAAACAGAAATAAAAGAACACAAAATAATCAATAACATGGCTTATAAGATGACAGGAATAAGTTTGCAAATGTTGGTAATAACTTTGAATGTTAATGAATTAAATTCTCTAATTAAAAGATATCAATTGAATGGTTAAAAAAACAGGAGTCCTCTATATATACTGCTTGCAAGAAATACATCTCACTGATGAAGACACAAACAGACTGAATTGAAGGGCTGGAAAAGATACTCCATATAAATGGAAATGAAAAAAAAAAAAAAAGAAAGAAGCCTCTTCTAAGACAAAAACCATAATAAGAGACAAATAACAACACCAAATAATACAAAAAAAGTAATACTACATAAAAAGAATAAAGTAGGAAGCATCTCAGCTCCTGAACTCAAATGCGTAAAAGAATAACTGCTAGATCTAATGGGTGAAATAAATCGCTACATGCTAATTGTTCGATATCTAAACACCCCACTGTCTCTTCCAGACAGATCATCTAGACAAAAAGTAAACAAAAAGATACAGGATCTAAACAATATTATAAATCAAATGCACTTGAGAGATATCCAAAGAACTTTTCACTCACCAAAAACAAAATACACATTTTACTCATGAGTACATGAAACATTTTTGAAGGTCAAACACACGGGTAGGGCACAAAATAAACTTTTACAAATTCAAAGGTATACAAACTGTATCAAGTCTCTCTCGATGGAATTAAAATAGAAATTAACTGCAGAAGAATCCTCAAAAATACACAAAAACAGGGAACCAGCAGTTAGCGTAATGGCTATGTCGCTGGACTCCCACGTAGTCGACCGCGGTTCGCGTCCCGGACCCGGTGGCTTAAAACTCACGCAGGGCGCATGTGCGTGCGTGCCCAAGATCCCGAGAGGAGAATGGAGGAGAAGGGATTGCGGCGTGACCATCCCCCTTGGGGGGTGATTTC